>CM070513.1:23644096-24844096 GCA_036346375.1 Guadua angustifolia
ATCATCCCGGATGCTCTGTACCGATTCAAAAACCGGTACTAATAGCTGTTGCCAACCGGTACTGATAGTCATATATGTAGTAGTGCTACTTTTGAGTGATGTACAATAATCGATAAAAAAAATTAGGAATTTTCATCGGAAGAGATAAATGGTTGGTAGTTTCATAGTAATTAAGAGTTGTTGATCTAGGGTTGATCTAGGGTTGCCTACATAATAATTAAGAGTTGTTGATTAATATAAGGGAATAGCATCGATTATATGATAGACGAACACCTTTTATTTCAGTAATTAAATGGCAGGTCAAGATAAACTATAAAGAACAAAGATCTTCCCTGCAAGATACATTGACAACATAATATATTTAAAGTACTCCAAGAAATTTATGTGGGAGAAAACCATGTCCATTTCCCTTTTTTCTTTCACCCACTATATACAGTGACACAATGCAACCAATGTTAGCAGCGATGACTCACAAAATTTCAGACGAATAGATAAAGAGGGTTAGCAAAATGCAAATATATAAATATCAATGAGGTTATGATATAAGAATAGGATGCATCGGAAAAGAAGAGATGGGGCCAGCAAGTGATAGTGGAAAGCGTCTCTAGCAGCCATGGTCTGTGGCCTCAAATGCAACAACGTAACGACCCGGCCAGAGTAGCTTCCATCAGCAGCAAACCATCTGTCACTCTTTGTTTTTGGTTCTAGCAACTGAGTCCCAAAAGCATTGAGGTGGTAATCCAGACCTGTTTGCAACAACAAAATACTTTTAGGCTTGGGGTTATTAAGCATACATATGTACTTTAGAGGAAGACACAAAGATTCAAGCTAGGTGTTCTCTCAAAGGAGGAGCGGATGCTGTTGTTATTTATTATATATAGGACAAACGGAAAGCTAATTCCAAATGAGTGCAGGAGGGGTTTTGATGTGCTCTTGATTCTCCTCACTTGGTGCATCTGGAAGGCTGGGTGCAATGGGTGCGGGAGGCCACAACTAAGGTTCAGGCACAAATTCAGGAATAGGCCATTAATCAGAAAATTAGGAAATTAAGTATGATCAGAACTTCACCTCTATCCAATTGACATGTACTTTATCTCTATCCGATTGCATGCTGCAAATTAAGTGTGATCAAAAAATCAAGAAGGCACTAATGGTTAGAGGTTGAAACGATAACCTAAATGATCTAGATAACAACATACGATCGACACTTCTGGAAACGAGAGTTGAGGCCACCAAGGAATCCGGGAAGGCGGTTCTAGCAGCCACGGTCTTGCGGCCACCAGTGCAACAACTTTGATTTGTCAAGACGTCAGGATTGAAATACTTGCAGCATGTTTTCTCTTCTCTTTTATTCTCCTTTGTTAGCGTAACAATGCAAAAAGGAGTTGTAATTGTACCCACCACCATGCATCTCCCACATGTCACTTCTATTTTCGCACTAAACGTTATAGGTGTTATTTGTCGATTTATTGGTACCACATATATTTACATTACCTATGGATCACTTCAAGTGTCACAAATATATGGCTATATGCAAACTAATTGTGTGTTCATGCTATATGCAATCAAATTTACAACAACAAATCGTTGTCTTAATTTCATTTTTGCTAGGGTTAATTAATTTGAAGATGATCCACACTCCAGAGAGATCAATTGGCTAGTGAGTTCCGTTCTCTTCTCTGCCTTCACGTGATGTTAGTTGCTCATAAAGTCACAAGCATAAAAGATCACCATGAACTCGCCATGCATGCATACATACATGCATATACATACACTTGGCTAGTGCGCATCATAGCAAGCAAGATGAGAGTTGTTGGCTTCTGCTCTGCTAATGATGACGAAAGTGTAAGCGAGTTGTTATCTATATATCCGTGGGTCCGTTCTATAGGCTGGCTAGATATTAAGCGAAATCTTAGTCAAGGTTTTATAGTACTCTAGTGTCGACGTACTTTACGCCAGGGTACCCTCTCCGCCGCAGATAAGTAAGACCACGTGGCAGCCTGGCGAGCTGGCGGGCGATCAGAACCCACTCGTCCGGCGAGGAGCCCACGTGGCGGCTTGGCGAGCTGGCAGGCGATCTGGCCCCACTCGCCAGGCGGGCGGCCCAAGTGGCGGCCTGGCGAGGAGGCGGCGCGAGGCCCTACTTGCAGGCGTCGGCCCCGTGGTGGCTTAGCGAGCGGTGAAGCGATCAAACTACCGCTTCATTGGCGTCGATCCTGTCTTGGCCGACGGCAGTGGGCGATTAGGCCTGCGCTGCCCAGGCGTCGGCCCGCGTGGCGGCTCGGGCGAGTAGGTGGGCGCTCGGGCCTGCGCCGCCGAGCTCGCGGCGGCGAAGAATGAGAAGAAGGCTTCGTCTTGATGTCTTCTTCTCTCGACGCTGTTGTGTCAGGCCATTGATTGAGGAATTCTTGATCGACGACGGCGACGCCCATCCCTCGGCGCCTCACCAAACCTGTCGCAGAACATCACATCTCGAAAGGACGGGAGATGCCATACACCGACATTAAATGGGGTTTGAAGGATAAGGCTACAGTGATGGGTGTAATAAATGAGTCGTGGTTCATAATGATAAGACCACAGTGATGGGTGTAATAAATGGCTCATAGATCAGTATATGTCACCTTCCTACCTGCCCGAGCCTGCCCACTCTATATAAGGGAGCTCTGGTGCATGGGGATGGGGATCCGGACCCAAGGTAGAGAGACTTGGCAAGAAGGAGTCGAAAGACTTAGCGAAAAAAGAGCAGAACAAACTAAAATAACCATTGTAATCGCCTCCACACTTCATCAACAAAGATCTGGCAGGACGTAGGGCTATTACCCACACCGGGGGGCCTGAATCTGGGTACATTGTTGTGTTCCTTGATCTGTTGATCCCTGGAATCCCTCGCACAAGAGTTATTAGGGTCCCCAACTGCGAAGACGCCCTCTATCGAACCCTTACCTCCATCCTAGGAGTAGTCAACCCTGTCTGTTGATGGGGTCCTGTCTGGCGAAATACGCCGACAGGGGCGCACCAGGTAGGGGGCTAGTGGTTGGCTCACCCGACCATCTCTCCGGTGGATTCTGGTCTTCTGTCTGTAAGGACCGCGCATCTGGTGATGGTGGGTTCACACTCACAACAACATGAGGCGGCGGAGGCTAGTAGTGCCCAGAACACGTCCCGGCACTCTCGTCGGATGAGGGATCGTCTTACGTCGCCCCCATAGGAGGGCGGTGGTGCCCCCTGGCAGCGGTTGAACCTCCGGTTCGGCGTCGGCTGGCCATGGAGACAGCCACTCCAGCCCAGAACCTGCATACAGTCCGTCTCCTCCTGGATCACCCGCCGGTGGAATGGCGGTGACACCCACCACGCCGGGATCAAGGGACATTGCTGCCTCACGAGACGCGGGTCCAGCTCAGCGTAAGGATGCTCCGGCGGTCGGGGACCATCGGTACCCCTCGATCAAGGTGCGTCTTGACCGCACCTAAGCTTCAACCCGCCGAAAGCGAAGCATTACGGCGAGAGGGCAGGATAAAGGAAAGGGCATACAAGAAGAGGGTCCCGGCTTCGTGAGGAGCCGTGAGGACCTACGAGTTCATCTGGAGAAATGTCGGCGCGCGCATGGCGATAATTTGCGTAATCACTTGCAGCGCCGTTGTGCCTAGGAGCAAGGCCGCGGCAGGCAGATGGCTCCTGGGGGTGAGAGCTCCTCCCATGACTCTTACCTTCAAAGCGAGGAGGAGGTCCGCTCCTCCGACTCTTTGGGGAGTCGCGATTCGCACTCCCCAGCACGGTCTTCGGGCGGGTTGAGTGGGCGGACGAGATTCCCCTCGGCGTTGGATGCTAGGCGTTCTCCGGCAATGCGTCGTGTAGCGTGGCCCGAAAGGTTTCGCCCAGCCTACATCGAGAAGTACGACGGCACCACCAACCCAGAGGAGTTCTTGTAGATCTACACCACGGTGGTGCGGGCCGCTGGCGGGTCTGAAAGGGCCATGGCTAACTACTTCCCAACGGCCTTGACGGGGTCTGCCCGGTCCTGGCTGTTGAACCTCCCGTGAGGATCAGTACGCTCGTGGGAGGAGTTGTGCGGCCTTATCGTCTCCAACTTTCAAGGCTCCTTCATACAACCGGGCGTAGAGGACGATCTCCATGCCCTTGAGCAGGAAAGAGGGGAGTCGTTGCGCGACTTCATTCGACGATTCTGCCATTGTTGCATTTCAGAGCAGTCGGTCGTCATCGCCTTTCGAAGAGGCGTTCGAGACCGCAAGATGCGGAGAAGATGGCGACCCAACATCACCACCACCTCCGAGCTCTTCTTCCGGCGCTGAAGTGTGTGCGGCAGAGGCTCGAGGGCCTCGCCCCGCGAGCAAGAAGGGCGAGGAGAAGTGAGGCTTTGAGACTAGGGTCGGTCGGACGCCTGCGAGCATAAGGACACCCGGTCGCGAGGGCGCGACCGCCGTGATCAGCGGGATGACCGCCGTGGCGGGCGAGATGATCGTCGTGATCGGAGGGATGACCGCCGCGAGGATAAAGAGGGCAGACCCTTCTACCCGATCCATAGGACCAACACTCATGACCTGGCCAGCTGCCAAGTTGTGAGCAAGATGGTCAAGCGGCTGAAATCAGAAGCATCGCCTCGCTGACGGCGACCAAGGCGAAGACCACGCCTGTTGGCCTTCTAGTAGCGAGATCATGCCGTGGCATACATTCATGGTGGCTCATTCACCTAACCCTCCAACACGCGTTGTACAAGCGGCGAAGAGGGAGGTCGCCGCGGCACCGAAGTTCGGTATGGATCGGATGTGAAGTGGTCTGAGGAGCGATCACCTTCGGCCGGGCCGACCACCACGAGCATCTTTGCCGGCCTAGGTCACCTCCCCGATCGTGGTCTCGTCCACGATCACGGAACGTGAAGCACGGGTGGGTGCTAGTGACGTATGAGCTCCATCAACCTCCCCGTCCTCCTGGGCATTAGGGCTCTCCAGATATCACTCACAGAGCTGCGCTGGGCTTGCCCTTCTACGGCATTGCCCCGGGGGCTGGCTCGGTGCCCCTGGGCCAGTGCGCCTCCCCGTCACCTTCGGGGAGAAAAGCATCTACCGTATGGAGTTGGTCGACTTCGAAGTCGCCGATTCGACCTCCGCATACGCGCCCGCAGTGGTCACCGGCGTTGGCCAAGTTCATGGCGGCGACCCACTATGGATACATGGTGGTGAAGATACCAGGGCCTGGTGGCCCCATAGTCATCCGGGTGGATAGGCCAGAAGCCTTGCATTGCCACAAGCACTGCGATCGACTGGACCGCACCACACGTGTGAGGCGGTTGATGCCACCTATCAGGAGCCCTCGAGCATGCAGACCCGTGCCTCGCTTGGCTCATCCGGCGAGGTGAAGGTGGTCTCCTCGAGCATGGGCGAGCCCGGAAGACCGTCAACATGGCGCCCGACCTTCGCGTGCCAAATAGGAAGGCGCGCTCGTCACCTTCCTCCGTCCTAATTCCAACATGTTCGCTGGCAACCGTCCGATATGACTAGGGTCCTCGGGAGGTGATTGAGCATCGACCAGCAACGCCCCGAGGTGCGCCAGTTCGCCTAAAAGGTCCGTGACAGCACAAGAGCGCAAGATGACATTCGGGAGGAGGTAGAGAAGCTATCGCTGGCAGTGGATCGTCGGGAAGTCTCACCCCGAGTGGCTTGCCAACCCCGGTGCTTTGTCAAGAAATCCAACGGAAAGTGGGGGATGTGTGTCGACTTCACCGACCTTAACAAGGCTCGCCTGGGATCCTTACTCGCCGCATGTCGATCTCATCATCGACTCAACGACGGATGCGAGTCAGCCGCAGGTGATCACCCGCCGGTGGAACTGGCAGGTGACACCCCAGCCACGCCGTGACTGCGGGACATTGCTGGCCTCACAGACGCGGTCCAGCTCCGCGTAGGGATGCCCGGCCGGTCGGGGACCATCGGTACCCCTCGATCAAGGGTGCGTGCTGACCGCACCCAAGCTTCCAGCCGCCCGAGCGGGAAGCATTCTGGCCAGGAGGGCCAGGATAAAGGAAAGGGCATACAAGAAGAGGGTCCCGGCTTCGTGAGGAGCCGTGAGGACCTACGAGTTCATCTGGAGAAATGTCGGCGGCGGCGCGGCGATAATTTGCGTAATCACTTGCAGCGCCGTTGTGCCTAGGAGCAAGGCCGCGGCAGGCAGATGGCTCCTGGGGGTGAGAGCTCCTCCCATGACTCTTACCTTCAAAGCGAGGAGGAGGTCCGCTCCTCCGACTCTTTGAAATCGCGATCGCACTCCCAGCCAAAGACGCTTCGGGCGAGGTTGGTGGACGGCAGATTCCCCTCGGCGTTGGATGCTAGGCGTTCTCCCGACGGCTGCGTCGTGTAGCGTGGCCCGAAAGGTTTCGCCCAGCCTACATCGAGAAGTACGACGGCACCACCAACCCAGAGGAGTTCTTGTAGATCTACACCACGGTGGTGCGGATATTGGCGAATGCGAAAGGGCCATGGCTAACTACTTCCCAACGGCCTTGACGGGGTCTGCCCGGTCCTGGCTGTTGAACCTCCCGTGAGGATCAGTACGCTCGTGGGAGGAGTTGTGCGGCCTTATCGTCTCCAACTTTCAAGGCTCCTTCGCCTGGCCGGCGTGAGGGCGATCTCCATGCCCTTGAGCGGGAAAGAGGGGAGTCGTTGCGCGACTTCATTCGACGATTCTACCATTGTTGCATTTCAGAGCAGTCGGTCGTCATCGCCTTTCGAAGAGGCGTTCGAGACCGCAAGATGCGGGAGAAGATGGCGACCCGCAACATCACCACCACCTCCGAGCTCTTCTCCCTGGCGCACAAGTGTGTGCAGGCGGCAGAGGCTCGAGGGGCCCTGGCCCTACGAGCAAGAAGGCGAGGAGAAGTGAGGCGGTTGAGACTAGGCGGGTCCTGACAGCCAAGCGAGCATAAGGACACCCGGTCGCGAGGGCGCGACCGCCGTGATCAGCGGGATGACCGCCGTGGCCGGCGAGATGATCGTCGTGATCGGAGGGATGACCGCCGCGAGGATAAAGAGGGCAGACCCTTCTACCCGATCCATAGGACCAACACTCATGACCTGGCCAGCTGCCAAGTTGTGAGCAAGATGGTCAAGCAGCAGCTCAAGAAGCATCGCCCCCGCGACGACGACCAAGACGAAGACCCTGCCCTGTTGGCCTTCTAGTAGGCAGATCATGCCGTGGCATACATTCATGGTGGCTCATTCACCTAACCCTCCAACACGTTGTACAAACGGCAGAAGAGGGAGGTCAGCGCCACGACCGAGTTCAGGGGCGGGTCGGATGCTGAAGTGGTCGGAGGAGCCGATCACCTTCAGTCGGGCCGACCACCCTGAGAGCACTGCCAGCCTAGGTCACCTCCCGATCGTGGTCTCGTCCACGATACGGAACGTGAAGCACGGGTGGGTGCTAGTGGACAGAAGGAGCTCCATCAACCTCCTGTCCTCCCAGGCATTCCGGGCTCTCCAGATATCACTACAGGAGCTGCGCTTGGGCTTGCCCTTCTACGGCATTGCCCCGGGGGCTGGCTCGGTGCCCCTGGGCCAGGTGCGCCTCCCCGTCACCTTCGGGGAGAAAAGCATCTACCGTATGGAGTTGGTCGACTTCGAAGTCGCCGATTTCGACCTCCGTACAACGCCCTGCTTGGTCAGCCGGCGTTGGCCAAGTTCATGGCGGCGACCCACTATGGATACATGGTGGTGAAGATACCAGGGCCTGGTGGCCCCATAGTCATCCGGGTGGATAGGCCAGAAGCCTTGCATTGCCACAAGCACGCACTGGACCTGACCGGCACCACCTGTGTGAGGCCGGTTGATGCCACCTATCCGGGAGCCCCTCAGGCACAGACCCGTGCCTCGCTTGGCTCATCCGGCGAGGTGAAGGTGGTCTCCCTGAGCATGGGCGAGCCCGGGAAGACCGTCAACATGGCGCCAGCCTCAGTGCCAAATAGGAAGACGCGCTCGTCACCTTCCTCCGGTCTAATTCCAACATGTTCGCTTGGCAACCGTCCGATATGACTAGGGTCCCCAGGGAGGTGATTGAGCACTGACTGGCAACGCTCCCCGAGGTGCGCCCGGTTCGCCAAAAGGTCCGGTGACAGGCACAAGAGCGGCAAGATGACATTCGGGAGGAGGTAGAGAAGCTACTGCGCGTAGGGATCGTCAGGGAAGTCTCTCACCCCGAGTGGCTTGCCAACCCTGTGCTTGTCAAGAAATCCAACGGAAAGTGGGGGATGTGTGTCGACTTCACCGACCTTAACAAGGCCTGCCCGAAGGATCCTTACCCCCTGCCGCATGTCGATCTCATCATCGACTCAACGACGGGATGCGAGCTGCTGTGCTTTCTGGACACGTACTCGGGTACCACCAGATTAGCATGGCGGCGGAAGACGAAGAAAAAACCACTTTTGTAACCCCCATGCGTGTTTATTGTTATATCAGAATGGCATTTGGGTTAAAAAATGCCGGTTCTACTTATCAACGCGCCATGCATATTACTTTCCGTCCACAAATAGGGCGAAATCTTGAGGTGTACGTCGACGACTTGGTCGTGAAAGTTAAGAAGAGCGAAGAATTGATCGAAGACCTAGAGGAAATCATTGCTAACCTCCGAAGAATTGCTTGAAGCTTAACCCCGAGAAATGTGTGTTCGGCGTGCCCTCTGGGAAGCTGCTAGGGTTCCTCGTGTCTAGGCGGGGCATCGAGGCCAACCTTGACAAGATAGCGGCCATTGAACATATGAAGCCACCGGTTTGGCTCAAGCAGGTACAGTGCCTGGCTGGTCGCCTGGCCTCCCTTGGGCGATTTATTGCCCGGTTGGGAGAAAGAAGCCTGCCCTTATTCAAGCTGCTGAAAAAGACAAACCACTTCGAGTGGACTGAGGAGGCTCAACGAGCATTTGAAGACTTCAGCGATACCTCTCCTCCCTTGATCTTTGGTCGCCCCAAGCCCAAATAACCATTGCTCTGTACATTGCCGCTACCCCTGCGGTGGTGGCGCAGTCTTGGTGGTAGAGAGGAAGGCGTCGAAGCGGTCTACTACGTCGACAGGTGCTACACGAGGCAGAGACCAGGTACCCGCAAGCACAAAAGATGCTGTATGCTGTCCTGGTGGCATCCAGGAAGCTGCGGTACTACTTCCAGGAGCGAGAGATCACGGTGCTCACTACCTACCCCCTGCGAGAAATCCTCCACAACCGGGAAGCTAAAGGCCGCATCACCAAGTGGTCGGTGGAGCTGGGGAATTATGTCTCAAGTTTGTACCCCGCACCGCCATCAAGAGTCAGAAGCTGGCGGAGTTGTTGCCGAATGGACTCCCGCCACCTGAAGCTGAAGAAACACCCGCACCTTCCCCTTGGACTTTATTCTTCGATGAATCCTTTAGGCTCGAAAGTGCGAGGGCTGGGATGGTCCTAGTTTCCCCGACCAGTAACATCCTCCAGTACGTGGTTGCCCTGGACTTCAAGGCCACCAACAACACCGCCGAATATGAGGGCCTACTGGTAGGGCTGCGTGCCGCCTTAGCATTTGGCGTCCGGCACCTCCAAGTCAAAGGCGACTCCCTGCTGGTCATCAATCAGGCACGAAAGGAATTTCAATGTTCTGACCCTACCAAGGCCGCTTACTTGGCGGAGGTCAGAAAGATGGAGCACCACTTCGAAGGACTGGGATATATCCATATCCCTCGACGTGACAACCATATGGTGGACGGGCTTTCACAGCTCGCGTCCTCAAGATCTTTTGTCCCGGTCAGGGTCTTTGAAGAAAGACTATCGCGACCGTTCGTCGCTGCCCCCGTTCAAAGTGGGGACGACGGTGCAGCCGTCGCGGCCTCCGACTCATGCAGGGAGGGCGGTGTGGCTGTCGCGGCCTCCAGTTCAGGAAGGGTAGGCAGCGCGCCCGCCTCAGCCCCCGGTCCGGGAGGGAAGGCGGCGGTGCCGCTGGTGCGGCACTCGGGGAAAAACTTGGCCAAGCGGAGTACCCAGGCGATCACCACGTGATCACCATACTTGGTCGAGAAGGTCAGTGGATGGATCCTATCCTAGCCTTCCTGCGAGACCAAGTTATCCCTGACGATGATGCCTCGGCTAAGAAAATTGCACGCAAGGCCAAGTGCTATACTCTGGTGGGTGGGGACCTATACCGCCAGAGCAGAAATAGAATTCTACTGAAGTGCATCACTCGGGAAGAGGGGAGCAGCCTGCTCTCTGATATCCATGGAGGCATGTGCGGGAGCCATATGTCCGGCCCGACGCTTGTCGGCAAAGCGTTCCGCCAAGGATTTTATTAGCCTACTGCCCTCCAGGATGCTTGCGAGCTGGTGAGGAAATGCGAAGCATGCCAATTCTTTGCCAAGCAAATCCATCGACCGGCCCAAGCTCTGCAAACCATCCCGCTCTCTTGGTCGTTCGCGGTCTAGGGGCTGGATATCCTGGGCCCGTCCAACAGGCCACAGGGGGCTTCACCCACCTGTTTGTCGCCATCGATAAATTCACCAAGTGGGTCGAAGCCGAAGCAGTACGTGCCATCACGACTTCCGCTGCTATCAAGTTCATCCACGGAATCTTTACCCATTTTGGAGTCGCCAATCGCATCATCACCGACAACGACACTCAATTCACCAGCGCGGCCTTCCTGGAGTTTTGTGATGAGATGGGCACCAAGGTATGCTTTGCTTCGGTGACCCATTCAAGGAGCAATGGCCAAGCTGAGCGCGCCAATGCGCTGGTGTTGAGGGGCTTGAAGACCAGAGCATTTGATTGACTCCATAAGCGGGGGGCGCGGTGGACGGAAGAACTCCCGGCTGTGTTGTGGTCACTCCGAACCATACCCAGTCGGGCGACTGGAGAAACACCCTTCTTCCTAGTCTACGACGCGGAAGCCGTCCTTCCGTCCGAGCTATCGCTCAGCTCTCCACGCGTCTCGGTGTTCAGCGAGGAAGGACAAGAAGATTACCGCGGTGAAGAAGTCAACCTTCTGGAGGAGGTGCGCGACCGGGCGGCCTTGCGTGCCGCTCGGTACCAGCAAAGTTCCAGGCGGTATCACACCACCCGGGTCCACGAGATAACACTAGCAATGGGCTACCTGGTCTTGCGCAAAATCCAGATGCATGCCGGGCTCCACAAACTGTGTCCCCGATGGGAGGGCCCTTTTAAGGTGGTCTCAATATCTCAACCCGGAGCGGTCCAGTTGGCCACTAAGGACGACCAAGAGCTGGCCAACTCGTACAACGTGAAGTTGTCGCGAAAATTTTATCCATAAGAATTGTAAGTACTCAGTAGTTCGCTCCGATCAGCTGCATGGGTGGGCTCCCCCCTGGCTGATCGGCGACTGCTGACGGTCGGTAAAGTTGTTTGCCTTGAAGGCTTTTGCTTTATTCTCCCTACTTGTGCCCTGGTGGGTAATATTTCGCATGGGTGTCATGGGTACCGTTGGTTTGACCGCTCCTTGTCGATATGCGGTAACACCCGGCGTTCGCGTTGGGCAAGGATGGGAGACCAGGAGCGCGAGTGCGGCACGGTGCTCAAATGTGGCTCGCACACCTCGGATTGGCTCTGCGAAGCACCGTTGGTTGTCACCGCGAGCACCGCTGGTCCAATACCACTCCTGGGAACCTGCTGCCTTGCCGCGCAACACCGCGGGCTGGTTCCGAGTCACAAGGGCTTAAGCTCCAAAAAAGGGACCATGACAGCCCCACGCGGGGATTTACATTCCCTGATATATTTCCTGCATGCCCCGCGTAACGTCTACTTGTGTTTTCAGTAGCTACGTGCAATCGCAGATGAAGTGCTAAAGCACTGACCCAATTTAAACATTCAAGATGGCCCCATGACAAGCCTGGGGGCTGGTCGCTCGGCGGCCTATGACCAAGATAAGTTGCTTGCCTTAGCACTATCGACTTATCTTTTACATCTGCGCCCTGTTGGGTCGAGTTGTGCGTGGTTGTCACTTGTGCTGATAACCTGACGGCTCCTTGTTGATAAAGGGAGATGCCCAGCGTTTGCGTCGCGCAAGGACGGGCGACCATGAGTGTGAGTGCGGCACGGTGCACAAATGCGGCTCGCACACCTCGGGTTGGCTCTGCAAAGCACCGTTGGCTGTCACCGTGAGCACCGCTGACCCAATACCACTCCTGATAACCTGCTGCCTTGCCACGCGACGCTGCGGTCAGGTTCCAAGAGATCATAAGGATATAAGTTCCGAAAGGGCAGGAGTCAGTGACAACCTTGCGCAAGGACTTAGGACTTTATTTGTCTACGTCCTGCATGTTTTGCGTAACCATTGTTTGCGTTGTACCAGCCGCTTGCAGTCACTCAAGAAACGCCAAAGTATCGACCTAACCTAAATGTTTAGGTTCGCATCGTGGCAAGGCTGGGGGCTGGTCACCCGATGGTTGAGTTGAGCAAACACAATCAAAACGCGAACAAATAAACACGCAGGTAAAATCAGAAGATGCCAATTTATTACAATTACTAAGATAGTTTTGGCATACATGAAGGCAAAGCAAGAACAAAAAAAAAGAAGAAAACAAAGGCAGCGACCCGAGCCATCAGTTGTCGTTCGTAACTTGGATGTGCCCGTCGCCCTCCTCAACGTCTGCCTCCGCCACTGCCGCGTCGATGTTTGGGTCCTCCACCATCATCAGCCCGGCAACGTGCTCTGCGGCCTTGCGCACGCGCGCCTACGCCCTAGCCTCGTCTCCCTCAATACCGGCCACGGCGGCCATTGGATCGAAGGAAGCATCGCGGTTGGCGCAGCACGCCATCACAAAGGTTGCGGCGGCAATTGCGACTTGCCATCCTTCCTGGGTGGAGTGGGCGGCTAAGGCGGTGGGCCGACCACTAAGCGCCTCGGCCACTCGGGTCATGCAGTGTGCATACTGCATTGTCGAAGGCTCTAGCGGCTCGCGGAGGTCCACCCCCAATGGCTCCAGGGACCTCACCATCCGCCGGTAGGCTGGCCGGAGCATGACAACGAAGTTGTGCAGCGTGTGACGCTGCTCCTCCACCGCTTCAGACCTTGCCTCGGCCCCCTCGCCCGGCGGCGGGGCTGCCCGATCACCCTCCACGGGCGGCGGT
The DNA here is from genome assembly GCA_036346375.1 of Guadua angustifolia. Lineage (NCBI taxonomy): Eukaryota > Viridiplantae > Streptophyta > Magnoliopsida > Poales > Poaceae > Guadua > Guadua angustifolia. Next base: position 23,657,198 of record CM070513.1, read on the forward strand.
GCCTCCTTCTTCTCTAGTTCCTCACGCAGCGCTGCCATCTGCTGCGATGTTTGGGCTTCGCGCTGAATGGCTGCCGTGAGGAGAGCGCCCACGGCGGCGTGCGCTTCGCCAAGTTTGACAAGCAGTGCACCTAGGCCGGAGGTGCGGGCGGCGAGAACGACCGAGGTGGCAGGGGTTTGAGTGCTGGCTCCAGCGACGTCCACTTCGGCTGCTTCGGAGGCGCCAGGTTGCCCCTGGCCAGAAGTCCCTGCTACGTCTATTGGCGCTGCGGATGTCTGCGCGGCTGGGGCACCTTGACGGGCCGTCCTTGGAGGTGACTGGAAGCGGAACGAAGCCACCAGAAGCGTAGAAGCGTGAGCCCGCCCGGGCGGGCGGTGGCAGCAGCTGGAGTCGGCGCCGCTGGAGGTGGCGCTAGTGGAGTCGGCGCCGCTGGAGGTGGCGCCAAAGGGGTCGGTGCCATGGGTGTTGACGCCATGGAAGCTGGCGCCGTTGAGGTCGACGCCGTAGGAGTCGCGTCGTCTTGCCGTGCGCAGCGGCGGCGGCGGCGTCGTTGCCGGATGAAGACGCCACCACTCGGGCGCTCGAGGAGGCGGCGGTCGGCGGCAGGAGTTCGATCCTCGGTGCGGGGCCTCTTGGGGTCCGCACCCGTGATGTCCGGAGTGATCGGCCGCTCACCTGCACTCCGATCATCGGCTAGGGCCTGGTCCCTGATCACCAAGGGACTGCGGGCCGGCAGCACCGCGGGGCCGGTGGAGTCCATCGCCGGAAATGACTGGATAATCCGAAGGCGCTCCACGAACTCCAGATCGTAGAGCGGCTGGGCCCTGGTAGGAAACTTCAGGCAGGTGGGAGCAGTCCGGACAGCCATTTTGAAATGGCGGGGCCATCCAGGTTTCCTTCGCCTGATGGAAAAAGAAGACAAGGACGTTGGTTGATGGCGACCACGAAGAGGAATATATATTCATAAGAAGGGTAAAAAACTTACGGCCCGGGCGCGTGCGGGTCATGTCGTCGTCCCATGTATACTGCCATGCAGGGTGGGTACGACGACGGAGGGGGCTGATCCTCCAGGCCACAAAGTCCCAAACTACCAGCGCCCCGATCAGGCCGGCGTACCGCAGCCGATTGATGCGGGCTGCCATTGCTAGGAGTTCTACTGTCTCTTCGACGGGCGAGCTCCAGCTCTCGCGCACTTCCGCCTGTGCACAGGGCATCCCGAGGAGGTCGACCCCGCTATCGTCGCCGATGTAGAGCCAGTCGCTCCGCCACGACTTCCAGTTGGATTTTGGCTGGAAGGGAATGTAGTGGGGGGCCGACCCATCGCGGAGAGGGAAGTGGCAACTCCCCGAGATCCCGCCATCGGGGGAGCTGCGGCAGAGGTAGAAGTAGCAGAAGAGAGGAAGATTGGGCATTACCCCTACGAACATCTCGCAGAGGTAGGCGAAGATGGAAAGAGTGACAATGGAATTGGGGGTGAGGTGAAGATGATGGATTTCGTAGAAATGAAGAACAGTAAGGAAGAATTCGGAAAATAGCGGCACTAGGCCCGCCAGGAGTCCCCAGGCAAAGACAACAATCTCCTCGGATTCGCACTGCGGCGCGAGGGTTCCACGGTGAAGGTGGAGGGAACCCTCGGGCGCCATCTTGGAGAGCATCGCCACCCTATCCTCACCAACAGTGGAAGGGAGAAGGCGTTGCGCCATTGGAGCAGAAGCAAGGTCTTTAGACAAGGAAGATGAAAGGGCAAAGAGCAAGGTTCGCAAGAATCAGAAAGAGTGTGAACTTCTGGTTAGGGGTGAAAACGGATCAGATACGGGCGGATATTGCTCTTCTCGTATCCTAACCCATATTTTTTTCCCAGATTCGGAACCGAATACGGGCTAGCATGATCCGGATCTGAATCCGGATAATTCGAGATCTGGATCTGGTCGGATATATGACGAAACGGATCGAAAGCGGATAATTCGGGAATGGATAATACACGCATACATAAAGTAATATATGTTGAATTAAACCACACAAATCTTGAAATACATGACAATAATAGTAAGCAATCCTTGACATCACAGTTCACGAGCAAGCGACCAAGCACCAACAATGACAACCACATCACGATTATCACACACAAAGCCTCCGGTGACCGAACAAGCTCGAAACCGGCGCACACATGCATGGCTGAAACAAACAAGCACCGTTGCTCTGGACATGCTCGAACAAGCTCGGACCGTGTTGCTCACATGCAACAAAACTGAAACAAACAAGCTCTGAAAACAAACAAGCTCTGGACCGTGTTGCTCTGGACATGCTCAGAAAAAGCTCTGGAGTCTGGACCGTGTTGCTACCCAGCATCCTCTATTTTCTTCCCAGAGTGCATGCATGGCCCATCCATCTACAATATATTGAGATATATTCAGCTACCCATTTTCATTAAATGCGTTGTACACAATAAACTAAGAGGAAATGCCAACATAGTAAGAAATGAAATTTGATCTGCCAAAAGTAATACTTACAATGATATGATCTCGGAAATAAAGTGATGCTTACAAGCAATCAAATTTGTTTCTGCTGTGAGCACTAACTAGATTTGGTTCTAACAAAAGGTATGCTAAAAAAATCCGGAGATACATAGGATCTACAAGGAGCTGATAATCCATTCTTGAAAAATCATGCTAAAGAAAGCAAAAGGATGGAATTTTATAAAAGCAATTAGTGATCACATAAGGGCGCTCCTAACAAGTAAATTTGCTTGATACCTATAGCCCATAAAAAGAACTATGATAACAAAAAAAAGACAAATTTTACTGATTGGTTCAGGAACTCTTTAATATTAACCTGTATGACTGTGTAGTTCAATCGTTGTGCATTTTCCATGCATGCCTATGTCCAAACAACTGTATGTAGTAGGTATAAGAGAAGTGGTACTACCAATCCAGTGCTTATTTTAAACATGAGAGCCAAGCAGCCAAGGAATCAAGTAGGGCAAGGCAATGGCATGGCCCTCTTTGAGGAACCAATTAAGAAGGCATGCATGCAAAGATCCCAAGGTAACGGAGAGAGGAACATGGGTCCTTCCAAAAGGGAATGATCTTTTTCTTATAGAGAGAAAGCCAACCAACACAGCAAGAGATAAGTTTTTCTGACAACACAAGATATTGACCTAACAACAAGAAACGTTTGAGAATCACTTACCTGGACTCCTCAATCCTCATCATTAGCTATTTCTTCTTCATCCTACAATTTTGTTATGCCAAACTATAAATAAACATATAAGTTAGAAGCAAATGCTAGCTAAAGAAATAAAGAGTGCCATACCACAATCACCATATTCGCAATAAGAGTTTCCACAACCTCAAGATCATTGATTATAGATGCAACCTTGTTACCAGAATCTGAAAATTTTAAAGAAACATACATCAGTAAATAATAGACTTTCTTACATAGTTATATTATGGACCAAGAAACAATAAAATTTATCACCTTTTTTAGATGCTTTTACCCAATCCTTAGTACAGATCAATGCCTCTACAATCTCAGGGTCTAAGCGGCTGCGAAATGGATCAATGACACGACCACCAGCACTGAACGCAGATTCAGAAGCAACAGTTGACACTTGCATGGCTAATACATCACGAGCAACTTGTGATAGAATAGGATATACATCTTGCTGATTTTTCCACCATGATAAAATATCAAATTTGTGATTGGATTTAGCAAGCCTTAGTGGTGGTTCTGCCATGTATTTATCCAAGTCATTTGCATCACCTCGATTAGTCTCATGTGTATCATACAAGAAGTTCTCAAGTTCATCATTTTCTTCTTCCAAAAAGCTCTCTTTTGGTTCAGAAGTCACACTAGGTGCACTAGTACTCTTTGAGTAAGAAGAAGCATAGGCATTATACAACTCCTTGACAACCTTAGTAAATTCTTCAAGTTCAACTTCATACAACACCTGACCGTGAAACTTTTTCATATAGAATTCTATACACTTCCTCTTTCTCCTAGGGTCAAGAAAGCAAGCCACAGCAAGAGCAATGTTTGACTTCTTCTAGTACTTTTCAAACTTAGCATGCATAGACAATCCCATCTTACTAATAATGGTATCAGTGCTAGCACACCACTCAGAAATCAAAAGCTTAATGTCACAAAAACATGGATAAAACATATTTGCCGTTGGATATAATGTACTAGAGAATAGCTCAGTGACGTCATGGAATTTCTTTAAACACTTACAAAGTGTCAATGCCTTTTCCCATTCAGCAACTGATGGAGCTATATTCTCATACCTACGGTGTTCCATGCACACAAGCCGCTCAAAAGCTTTCCTATAATATAGAGCATCCCATAACATAAGATAAGTGGAATTCCACCTCGTTGCAACATCTAATGAGAGACCCCTCTTTGTATCTAACTGACATTGAGATGCACATTTCTGAAACTCCTCCCACTACAATGGAGAGCCCTTTACAGTTGCTACAAATGATCGAATATGATGAAGTGCAGATGCAATTTCTTGCAGACCATCTCTAGCAACAAGATTTAATATGTGATTACCACATCTTGCATGGAAGAACATCCCATCACATATTAGGGGACTTTGTGTTTTCAGTTCAGCAATTACATCTTTAACACACACTTCATTTGATGATGCATTGTCCAAAGTTAGAGAAAATAGTTTCTTCTCAATATACCATCTCATAATGCTAGCAATAAATGCTTCAGACAACCTAGCACCCGTGTGCCGACCTCCTACATGCATGAAATTGATAATTCTTTTCTGAATGCACCAATTGTCATCAATCCAATGGACGATGACACACATATATCCTTTGTTCTGATTTGATGTCCACATGTCCATAGTTGTGCTAAAGCGGCACCGAACAGATTTAAAACATTCAAGCAACTTATTCTTTTCTTCTACAAAGATATATATTAGTTCCTTCCTAACAGTGACACGACTCTTGATTGGAAAGCTGGGACGCAGAGATTTGATGAACTCAACAAAATATTCATGCTCAACAATATTGAAAGGATACTCATGCATGATTATGGCCAAATAAAATTTCCTCAAGCTGATTTCTTGGTCATACCTGTAAGGCTCAACCACATTTGAACCATCCTCATGATTCTTTTCTAGTCTGAGCTGTTGTTGGCCTGGCTTCAAGTTATGTTTGTTCTTCAAATGGTTCCAGAATACCTTTGTACCATTGGCACTCTCGCGTCTAGCCTTGTAAACACAATGGTTGCATTTGGCCCACTCTTGGACAACACTTTTGCCTTCTTGCGTAGTTGTTACAAGATACTTGCTGTAGTGATCCCAGACACGTGATGTACTCTTCTTTTGTCTCTTTACTTGAGGCTCATCATCTGTCCCTTCCACTTCCACCATATCAGCAGGGTTTGTATCTCCTGTGCCACTAGGCCCACTACCTATGCTTGGAACAGCTTGACTTGGTGCTGTCGATGATACACTTACACTTTTACTTGCAGTAGCACTTGATTCAGATGCCATGTTCTTACTAGAATAGAAAAAAATCATTGAAATTAGATAGCCTGTCGAAGTGTATATCTCTTTCTTTTGATGACAAGATGATGGTATATAAGCTCAAAATAAATATAACTAGGAACAACTAACAGCTACTTAAGCTAACTGACAATCAATTACAAATCAGTTATAGAGAATAGGGAGTATGTTTAGAAAGCTGTTATCCTTTGAATTTGTGGCCAATGCCTGGAAATTCTAGGGAGTATTGACATCCACTCACGTTGCGTCCTTCAGTTTATAGGATATATGGTTAGCAATGATCATAATGAACAAAATTATATTCGAGTAGAATTGTAGAAAATGAGAAGATAAGAAGTGTCAACAGAAAACCAGAAGATTTCTATTGCTCACATCCTTCGAGTCAGTGTTCAATGTACAACTACTAGGCCCAACAACTGAAACAGAGAACAGAATACAACATGGTGAGCTTCACAACATTGTACTAATCAGGAACCCATGCACAAGGATTTCTCAGGCCTCACTTTATTATCATAACATGTTGACATTAACCATATTTCCACCGCAACAAAATACATGATTCGAGTAAGAAATAAAAATCTTGTCATACTTTATGTTGCGATTATATAATCTGAAAAAAAAAACTACGTAAGATAAGAGAACAGGTGCATCAATTTTTACAGATCATCAATTTTCACAGATTGCCACATATCATCAATTTTCTCAAATCCAGCAATATCATACATGAAGACCAAAAGAGCTCTGTTCTTATCTCTGATACTACCACTACGGCACTACCCAGTCACATATCATCAATTTTCACAGATCTAGCAAAGAGCTTACCGGCGACGGAATGTTACTGGATCTGGAGGGGCTGTGTCGATGGCTCGAGCTCCTTCACCGGACCAACCGGAGGAGGGTGGCGGGGTGGGTGCTGGAGACCTCCAGCCGGCGGTGGAGGGGTGTGGCTGCGAGTTGGAGAGTCGTGGGGAAGCCGAAGCCCTCAGGGCGCCGGAGACTCGTGGGGAGGCCGAAGAACCCTAATCGTCTCTCGCGCTCAACCGGGGGGTGGGGACTAGGGAGGAAGGGCCGCCAGGTCGTGGGGAGGAAGGGAGCGCCGCCGGTCGTGGGGAGGAAGGGAGCATCGCCGGGAGAAGATGAGAGCGTCGCCGGTCGTGGGAAGGAAGGGAGCGCCGCCGGGAGGAGATGGGAGCGCCGCCGGGAGTGGGGAGATGGGAGCGCCGCCGGGAGTGCTGGGGAGGGGAAGGGAGGTCCAGATCTGAGAGTAGACTGAGTGTTTCTGTGTTTGAGTCTTTGAGACTTGAGTTGAGACTTGAGAGTAGCCGAGTAGGGAAATCGGGCGCACGGGTGACGGGGTGAGTAGGACTGTAGGAGACCAGAGACCTGATGAGACAAACATGAGACTATCCGGATATCCGATTTACCGAATACCCGATATCTGTTTCCCGACCCATATTTCCTGGATAGTGAACGCTCCGAATCCGATCCGGTGTCCGCTTTCAACTATCCGGATCGGATCCGACCCGATATCCGTTTTGCTTCCCGGATCCGGTTGAAATCGGATCCGGCTCCGGATCGGGCGGGAAATATTCATCCCGTTTTCACCCCTACTGCTGGTCAGGGGTACGCATATATATAGGCTCCTCACACAAACGGTTCGCGAACAGGAAAAAATACGCGACGTTTCGGGTCCTAAGAAAAATCGGCGGAAGTAGAGAGGACCGAGGCAGTTGCATGCTCAGAAGTGGTGGGCCCATCCAAGAACGCACCGACATTAAATGAGGTCTAAAAAGAAACTAGTGTGAGTTCCAGGATAGACCCAGGGGCTACTGTCGGCGTACTTTACGCCAGGGTACCCTCTCCGCCACAGATAAGTAAGACCACATGGCAGCCTAGCGAGCTGGTGGGCGATCAAACTCCACTCGCCCGGCGAGGAGCCCACGTGGCTGCCTGGTGAGCTGGTGGGCGATCAGGCCCCACTCGCTAGGCGGGCGGCCCAAGTGGCGGCCTGGCGGGCAGGCGGGCGATCAGGCTCTGCTCGCCGGGCGTCGGCCTATGTAGTGGCCTAGCAAGCAGGTGGGCGATCAGGCCCTGCCCGCTGGGCGTCGGCCCCCTTTGCTGCTTGGCGAGCAGGTGGGCACGAGAGCCCCACTTGCTAGGCCACGTGGGCGGCCAAAAGAATGAGAAGAAGGCTTCGCCTCGAAGTCTCCTTCCCTTGACACGCTGTGTTAGGGCCATTGATCGCGAGGAATTCTTCGGTCGACACGACGACGGCCCATCCCTCTGACGCCTCACACCAAACCCGTCGCAGGAACATCACATCTCAAGCGGACCGGGCGATGCCATACACTGACATTAAATGGGTTTGAATGATAAGGCTACAGTGATGGGTGTAATAAATGAGTCGTGGTTCAGTATGATAAGACCACAGTTATGGGTGTAATAAATGGCTCATAGATCAGTATGATGTCAACTTCCTACCTGCCCGAGCTTGCCCACTCTATATAAGGGAGCTCTGGTGCATGGGGAAGGGGATCCGGACCCAAGGTAGAGAGACGTGGCAAGGAGGAGTCAAAAGACTTAGCGAAAAAGAGCGAGAACAAACTAAAAGAACCATTATAATGGCCTCCACATTTCATCAATAAAGATCTGGCAGGATGTAGGGCTATTACCCACACCAGGGGGCCTGAATCTGGGTACATTGCTGTGTTCCTTGATCTGTTGATCCCCGGAATCCCTCGCGCAAGACTCATTAGGGTCCCCAACTGCGAAGATGACCTCTACCGAACCCTTACCTCCATCCTAGGAGTAGTCAACTCTGTCCGTTGACGGGGCCCTGTCCGGCGAAATACGCCGACATCTAGCTATCAAGTCTTCACAATGATAATGCTTAGATAAGTGTGCCAACGAAAACATATGAATACGAGTAAATTTACATGAATGGTATGCAAAATTAGGAAATAAAAATGTAAGAAAAACTCGTGTGTTTTAAATGGCTCCTCCTTATATAGTTGATAAGATATGATCAAATTACACTCAAATAGAATTAATTTTTCATACACACACACATACATATATATATGCACACACACACATATATACACACACACACACACACACACACATATATATATATACATACATATATATATATGTGATATACGTATATATATGTATACATGTATACATATATACACGTATATCTATACATATATATACGTACACACATACACATATATATACATACATACATATACACGCACATATATATGCATATATACAAATACATATACATATACATATACACATATACATATATACAAATATACATATATAGAAATGATATTCTAAAGCTACATGTAGAATAGACTATTCTACTCCCTAGCCACTTAACCCAGTTCCGACTGAGCTAGGCAATGCAGCTAAACAGTGCATTGGATTGATCCAGTTTGACCGAGCCATGCATTACTACCTTATGTATTACATTTACTATAGAAGAATGAAAGAAGTTACTATTAAATCTAATGTGGTAAAAACCAGCTAATAAATGCACTCCAATTTTGCAATTTAGTAGTAATTTATGAATACATTTTACTATAGAACAACAGATGCAATTACTAACGAATCAGTTACTAGTTAATGTGTTAGTCAACCCAACTTGTTAATATGTATTGTAGTTGGTACATTAATCTATTTCTTCTTTATTTTAGCCATATCTTTCTATTGGTAGCTCGGATTTGTAAATAGTTTTCACCAGTAGCTTACTGATGACGAGAGGAATAAAATAATAGAAGTCTTGCTATTAGACAATAATTTTATTAAATAGTAAAATAAATTACTATTTTTATAATATAAATTATTACATCTACAACTAGAAATTACTATCATACATTATAATTGGAAAATCCTACAAAGATCAGTTATTTGGCAATAAAAGTTTATGAAAACTATATGTACAAGTTCTAAAATTTCTCAAAAACTTACCATTCATAGGGGATGTGAGTATCTACAGCCCAGAAAAATTTGAAAACCAAACTCACTTGCATTTGAATGATATGAAATGCACTTGTTAATTAATTTCATATCTTTCAAATGAGATTGATTTTGGTCTTCAAATTTTATAGAGATGTAGAATCTCATCTCTTAAATTCTATAAGGTGAAAGGAGGAGGGAGAGAGGAGAAGGAAGGAGGAGGCTGTGAACGGCTGGCCGGTGGGGCCCAAGGCCGGTGGAGCCCGGCGGCAGAGACGGCGTCACGGCAATTCATGGCGAACATATCAAACACGTACTGTAGCACTAAGACAATATCCTAGCAGAATTCGGTTGACAGTTGAAGTGCTTAGCAAAAGGTCTTAGGCCATTTTAAAATTTCTGGAAAATTTCTTGAAAGTAGCCCAAGGTCCGTAGTTTCTATTTTCTTTGGTTTTACAGAATTCCCTGCGGTGGTTTCAAATGAAAAATCCCCAAAATTTGGCTAGTTGCAAACAATTTTTGAATTTTTGATCTACACAAATGATGTGAAAAAATTCTGAAAAATTTATATTTATTCATCTAATATATTCTAGTATTTTATAAAATTATTTTCCATAGTATGTTGTTTGGGATTTTTGTAAGTTTCTTTATTGTGTTAGGTTAGGTATTCAAAGGATATTAATTCACAAATGAAATTTGGGAATAAAAGGATAATTCCAGGAATAAATTCAAACGAAAAACTCAATTATGCAATGAAATCATGATAAGCTATTTTATTTATTTTGCTCAATTTCTGGGATGTTACATAAAGCGTGCAATATTGTTATTTCACTAGGACGTCTTATGTTCTTGTATAAGTGCCCAGATATCCAATAATCCCTACATTTTAATGTGAGAGTAACAAATACTCGCACCCATCTATCACTCCACTCGTCCAACACTTACTAACTGCCCAATATGCTTGTTTAAAACCCCCACTCCATCTCTAGCCTTGTTCAGAGCACACATGGCAAGCAACAGCTAGTAGCAGTGTAGTGCACTGGCTCGTAGCTAGCTCCCAACAAGAAAGCACTCAGAAGATCAAGTTCAGCAGGTGCAGGCAATCACCAGTGGGGTAGTGGTAGTCACAGTTTACTAGCTAGATGTGAAATTTAGGTTACCTTGCTGAGGACTAATGGTGGCAACATGCTCGATGATGTGTTTACCAGAGTCTGCCCTCCTGCGACTTCAATATCAAGAGATGCCAAGTACTAATTGCGTATATTTAGTGTATAATTTTTTAAGAACTACGAATTCTAAAATATTTGCTACCATGTACAATAAACCTATCAGGAATTCATGTTGCATTGTGAGTTTGAAACGGTGTGTAACAAAGAAAAAGTTATTATTACTATTAGTGCAAAGTTAACATGTAAACTTTGTGGCAATGCATTGTGAGATTTTCGGGAAAATGCAATATTTTTCATGTAGTATTGCAACATCTTAATAAAAGAAGCTTTTTACATATGTCCTAACGTTTTTAATCAACTTTAGGACCTATTTTTTTTATAGGTGTCCTACCTTAGTCTAACAATGTTCAGTATAGGTCGTATCATTGTCCCTTTCTAGTCATAGTATAAAAGCTTGTACTTACCTTTGAATGATGTACAATGATCGATATAAAAAAATTAGGAACTTTCATCAAAATAGATAAATGGTTGGTATTTTCATAGTTTTTGATAGAGACATGGGAATAAAATTCAATTTATTTTAGCATTAACTTGATCTAGCAGGGTTGTCTACATAATACGAGTTGTTGATTATAAGGGAATAGCATCGATTATATGACAGACGAACACCTTTTATCTCAGCAATTAAATGGCAGGTCAAGATACACAGTAAAGAACAAAGATCTTCCCTCCAAGATACATTGACAACATAATAAATTTAAAGTACTCCTAGAAATTTATGTGGGAGAATAAACGCTCCTACTAATCACACAGAACGCTCATATCCATTCTCCAATATGTAATAAGAAGTTGTCCTGGCACCACCATGTCCATTTCCCTTTTTTCTTTGGATTAATTCCTTATATGCCACTGGAATTTGGGAAAGTTCCTAAATGTGTCACTAACATGTGGGGTCAGGTCCCACATGTCAATAGGACAATGAGTGGCATATAAGGGATGAGGTAAACTTTTAGTGGCATATAAGGAATCGCCCTTCTTTCCCCCCCTATATACAGTGACACAATGCAACCAATGGTAGGAGCAATGACTCACAAAATTTCAGAAGAATAGATAAAGAGGGTTAGCAAAATGCAAATATATAAATATCAATGAGGTTATGGTAGAGGAATAGGATGCATCGGAAAAGAAGAGATGGGCCCAGCAAGAAATAGTGGAAGGCGTCTCTAGCAGCCATGGTCTGTGGCCTCATCTGCAACTAGGGTTCAAAAATTCGTCGAAATTTGGTGAAATTTCGGATTTTGGGGTAGGACGAGACTTGAACTACCGGCTGAATTTAAAATGCTAAAAAAAATTTGAATTTGCTACAGTACTGCTACAGTAATTTCAGGAATTTCGACGAAATTTCGGATTTTGAAACCGGATTTCAATGTTTTATGGTCGGATTTGACTGGAATTAGTCCAATAACCCTTAAGGAAGTCATATTATATGAAAATTTGATGAAAAACTAATTTTTTGAGACATTTTAAAATTTGGGTAGAAACATTGTCAGATTTTTATAACATTTTATAGGCTTGATAATGATCTCAAAAATTTATAGTACAATCTTCAGTAGTGTAGGATCTAATAGAAAAATTTTAAAAATAATTTAACTTCATTTGTTATCTTTAAAAATCAAAAACCAAATGGACATAATTGGGATAGTAAACTTGTTAGATTTTTCTAAATGTTCTCGAGTGCGATCATCATATAAAATTTTTATGACAGATGAAGAATTGCCTTAGTACTATTATATAAAATTTTTAAAAAATTCAACTTTTTTGTTTGGTGAATCAAATCTATAAAACTATTGAACTTCATTTTTTGACACATTTTAAAATATCAAGACAAACACTAACAGAATTTTATAAAATTTAATAAGCTAAATCATGCTATGAAAATTTATGGTACAATATTTGGAAGTCTAGGATCATACATAAAATTTTTAAAATATTTTAACTTCATTTGTTATGTTTTAAAAATAAGAAACAGAATTAGCATAAATGAGGTAGTAACCATGTTGGAATTTTATAAATTTTTTCAAGTTTGATCATGACCTATAATTTTTATGACAGATCATTAATTTCCTCATAAACATTGTGTGTAAGTTTCAAATAATTTCAACCCGCTTTGGTTGCTCAATCAAAAATTATATACGGTATAAGCACGCGCTCTAAAGTCCGAAAACTGCGAAGTAGCACGTTCACTTTTTTTGGGAACCTTTTATGGTTGATCAGGATCTAAACAATTTATGAGAATATCACTGATGCTTTTGGAAGTTGTAAAATTTTTTTCGTAATTCTCCAATGTGGTTTCAACTATTTTTCATTCCGTTCAAATTTGCCGGTAAGGTTTTTATCAGCATAGCAGCACTGTCCGAATTTTTAAAAATTCTTGAATTTTGATCACCATCTAAAACTTTTATGGAAACATTAGTGATTCATCAGAATCATGCACAAAAAATTTCAAAATTTTATAACGTCGTTTGTACTATTTTTCATCCGGTTCAAATTTGCCGATCAACGTTTCATCTGCATAGTACCAATCTTTGAATTTTTAAAAATTACACAGACCTGATAATCATGTGAAAATTTTATGAGAACATCTCTAATGTGTCAAGAACCTTCAAAGCCAGGTTCTAATCTTAGTGTTGCGCTTGCCCTAGGGGAGACCACCACTGCTGCGCCTCGAGGCAGGCTATTGTTGCTCGAGCAACGCAGGTGTCGTGGGTGCTTCGGGGCTAGGAAGGCCGTAGATCGACGACGGCAAGCTGTGGGAACAGCGTCAACACGGCAGGAAGCGATATACAAGCTAGTGTGGCACGGTGGCGCATGTGCGATGCTCGGCTACGCGGGCTTGGCAGCGACGCCAGCAGGGCGCGGCTGGAGGCTGGGGTCATGGTGTGGAGGTCCCCGGCAGTGATGCGATGATGGGCGTTGCCGCCGGGCGCGTCAGGAGCGAGCTGCCACAGGCGAGGCGCGGCGGCGTCTACGGGACGTGACGGCATGGCTGGGCGAGGAAGCCGTCACGGCTCGCCCGTGCGTAGACGCGAGGAGCTAGCCGCGGGCTCGGTGCGGGCCGTGCGGCACAGGAAGACAGAGAAGCAACATCTCGACTAGTTGAGTTCAATTCGATCGGTGCATGCATGCAGGTGCATGCTTGTCTTTTGGCCATGAAGCATTGCGCTTGTCTTTGTTTCGTGAAAGCAAGAAAAAAACGTTGTATACAAGAGCAGCAGAACCAAAAAGGCTCCCCCATGCCGAGTCCGTGCCGTGAGGAATCCGAGGTGTTATTATCTGCAGATTGAATCAAATGCAGTTTAGACTCATCCCAGGGCTGAAAAAGTGAGTCTTCCGTGGCTGTAACAACTATCGGTGCTTCAAAGAGCCATCCCAGCTTAAAAAGACACCGATGGTTGTTACTGCAGATTGTGGCTGAAAAAGTGAATCAAATGCAGTTTAGACTCATCCCAGCTTAACTGATGGACTTTTTTAAACTCGAGTCCGATCCAGAGGCAGCGATGCAATCTGCAGATCCTAGGTGACATCTGGCTCGACAACTAGCATCGTCGAGGCGACATCATCGTCGCAATCGTCGACGATTTCAATCCGAAGCAGCCAGTTGCTGATCTCGTTGAGAAGTTTTTTTTTCTGTTCAAGCCAGACGTGACGTGAGCAGTATTAGTAGTAATCCTGACTTAGTGAAAGAGTTTTACTTGTAATCTAGTTTTGGTTTGCAGTAACTTAGTTGAGTAGAGGAAGGAGTCCAGTAAAATACGAAGTTGTGTCGGAATAGAAGCAGTACTCGACTCGGATAGTAGACAGAAACTGAGTCGGAATAAAGTATTGTAAGCAGCGTCTGGTGTAATTGAAAGTTCTATAAATTGGGCAATAAACCTGCAGAATAGCAGGGTGATTAAGTTGAGAAAAATTCCAGTTTGAGACTTGACCAAAATACAAGTTTCGTCTATTGTCGCCGTTTTGAAGGAGCTGTGTTTATCGCCGGTGTCTGGTCTGTAAGCAGGCAGAGGCTGAAGGAGACTTCGGCTTTCTGGTTGCTGCAGATTCAAATACTGGCACGTCCGCTCAACTACATATGAAGTAACGACTCCAACAATTGGTATCAGAGCTTCAGGATAGTCCTCTTCTTCCACAAGGTTCATGGCGTTGATTCCGGCGCAAGCGAAGGAAACCGGCGGAGTGCCGAGTGTATTCCTGATGCTGTCAGCTGCATCATATACGATTTGGGCAATCAAAGTAGAAGCTTTGATGGATGCTCAAGGAATATGGGAAGCCATTGAGCCTGTTGCCGGGGTGGCTGTGGAAGAAAGGACTGACAAAAGAGCCAAAGCGTTTCTGTTCCAGTGTGTGCCGGAAGACATCCTTCTCCAAGTCGCGAAGAAGAAAACAGCAAAGGAAGTGTGGGATGCACTGAAGATCAGATTCTTGGGAGCTGATCGTGTACAGAAGGCAAGGCTTCAAACCTTGAAAAATGAGTTCGAAACCTTGCGGATGAAGGATGAAGAGTCGGTGGATGATTTTGCTGGAAGACTGAGTTGTATGGCAGCAAAATACAGCAGTCTTGGCGCCACACTGGATGACGCAGCGTTAGTAAAAAAGTTGCTGGATTCAGTACCAGATAAGTACATCCAACTTGTTGCTTCGATTAAACAATTTGCAGACCTTGACACAATGCCGTTCGAAGAAGCCATCGGCCGGCTAAAGGCATATGAAGAGAGACTACACACTCGTACGAGCAGCAGTTCGGGTGGACAAGAAGGTCGCTTATTGATGACTCAAACCGAAGCACAGTCGACGTAGAAAGGAAACCCAAGGTACACCTCTTCACAAGCAAATGGCCGAGGTTATGGAAACAAAACCGAATGGGCAAGCCGTGGAAACTGGCGCGGCAGAGGCCGTGGAAGAGGAAGAGGTGGCAGAGGCTATCAAGGAGGACGCCATGATTCAGGAGAGCAGTACAGGCCCAGAGGCTATCAAGGCGGACGTCATGAATCAGGAGAGCAATACAGACCCGTCAAAGATAAACGACACATCAAGTGCTTCAATTGTGAAAAATACGGGCATTTTGCCTCCGAGTGCAGACTTCCAAAGCGAAAAGAAGAAGAAGTAAACCTGGTAAAAACACAAGAAGAAGATCCTGCACTTATGCTAACAATGTGCGAACAAAGCCCCGGGAACATGATTTTGCTCAATGAAGATAGAGTGGTCCCTGATACTTTCTCCAAAGATCAGCAAGAAGATAAAGACATTTGGTACTTGGACAACGGTGCTAGCAACCATATGACTAGAAGAAGATCACACTTCACCGAGCTAGATGAGAAAATTACTAGTAATGTTCGATTCGGTGATGGGTCAACGGTTCAAATCTGTGGAAGAGGATCAATATTGGTGAAATGCAAAAACGGTGAGCATCGGTTGATCACTGAAGTGTACTACATCCCGAGTCTCAAAAGCAATATATTGAGTCTTGGGCAGATGACCAAAACAGGCTGTAGAATAGTGCTTGATGGAGCATTACTGAAAGTATACGATACCGAGGGTATACTGCTCATGAAAGTAACCCGAACAGAAAACCGTCTGTACAAAATCACACTGCAAACAACGGCTCCAGTGTGCTTGATGGCAAGCATAGACCAGCCAGCATGGTTATGGCATTGTCGACTCGGTCATCTAAACTTCAATGCAATGAAGGATATGGTGATCAAGGACCTGGTGCGGGGAGTACCAGAGTTACAACACAAAACTCAATTGTGCGAAGGGTGTATTTTTGCAAAACAGAGCAGGCTACCATTTCAGTATAAACTTCGGTTCATGATGAAGAACACACGGAACTTGTGCATGCCAACTTATGCGCACCAATTACACCAGTCACCATGGCAGGTAATTAGTATTTCATGCTTGTGGTGGATGACTATAGCCGATTCATGTGGGTATACTGCCTCAAGTCCAAAGACCAAGCATTTGAAGCGTTCAGGAGGTTCAAAGCTTCCGTCGAAAACAAAAGCAGCCGGAAGATCAGAACCCTTAGAACGGACCGAGGAGGAGAGTTCATTTCACATCAATTCGCAGACTTCTGTGCCGAGCAAGGAGTACAACGGCATCTCACCGCTCCCTACACACCGCAACAAAACGGAGTGGTAGAACGACGAAACAGGTCAGTACTCAATGTTGCAAGAAGTCTGTTGAAATCAATGAATGTACCAGGAGAATTGTGGGGAGAAGCAGTGCGGCACACAGTGTACATTCTAAACAGAATTCCAACGAAAGCAATAAAGGGAGCTACTCCCTACGAGCTGTGGAAAGGCAGGAAACCCAACCTTGAACAGATCCGTGTCTTCGGATGCAAAGCGTATGCAAAAACACCAGCAGTACACACCCGAAAATTGGATGATCGAAGCAAGCAGATGATTCATCTTGGCATAGAGGAAGGGAGCAAAGCCTACCGCCTTCTCGATCCAGAAACAAGGAGGATATGTGTTAACCGAGACGTCATCTTTGACGAAAAGGAGAAATGCAACTGGGATTGGTTGGCAGAAGGAAGTTCTGTTACACCGATCTTTACTGTTCACAATCCGACAGAAGAAGAACGCGAAGAACTGCCCACTGAAGTTTTGCCGCAGCAAAGCTCAGGAGAAGAAACAAGTAATGAAGTTGAATCAGACTCGTTCGGGTCCCCCTCTCAGTCAACTTCAGGTATGGAGAACACACCTGCGTCTTCAAACGAAACAACACCGACAAGATTAAGGGGGAGCCCAGCAGGGTCGAACGAAGAGTTCTCACCAGAAACTCCACCATTGAAAATGAGATCCTTGGCAGAAATATATGAAGAAACAGAGGGGATGCAGACTTATGAGTACCTGCATCTGGCTGCACTAGAAGAACCAGCATCTTTCAAGGAAGCGGCTGGGGAAAAGGCATGGAAGATAGCAATGCAACAGGAGATCGATGCAATACAGAGGAACGACACCTGGACGTTAATAGAGTGCCCAAAAGATGTGAAGCTAATAGGTCTCAAATGGATATTCAAGCTAAAGAAGGATGCAAACGGAACAGTCATTAAACACAAAGCAAGACTGGTGGCTAAGGGCTATGTGCAACAGAAGGGGATAGACTTTGAAGAAGTATTCGCCCCAGTGGCAAGGATGGAGACAGTGAGACTCATCTTGGCACTAGCTGCACAGAGAGGATGGTCGATACATCACCTGGATGTCAAAACGGCCTTCCTAAACGGAGAACTGCAGGAAGATGTATACGTAACACAGCCGGAAGGATTCATCAGCCCAAATAATGAAGATAAAGTCTACAAATTGTCTAAAGCACTTTACGGATTACGGCAAGCACCAAGAGCTTGGAACATCAAGCTAGATAAGACACTGAAGGAACTTGGCTTTCAAAAATGTCCACATGAACAAGCCGTGTACAAGCGTGGCACTGAAGATGAATTGCTGATTGTAGCGGTTTATGTAGATGATCTACTGGTAACCGGTACAAGAGAAAAGGAGATTCAAAAATTCAAAGATCAAATGAAGAAAGAATTCGAGATGAGTGATCTAGGACTTCTCTCCTATTACTTAGGAATTGAAGTTCATCAAAACAATAAAGGAGTAGCTTTGAAGCAGAGTGGATATGCCAAAAGAATCTTGCAGCAAGCGGGTATGTGGGATTGCAACTCGAGCAAGTATCCAATGGAGCCCAAATTGCAGTTGACAAAAGATGAGCATGGACCGACTGTTGATCCAACAGACTATCGACGCTTAATTGGATGCTTAAGATACTTGACACATACCCGACCGGACTTGGCTCATTCAGTCGGGATGGTCAGTAGATACATGCAAACACCAAAGCAATGTCACTTGAAGGCGGTGAAACACATACTGAGGTATGTCAGAGGAACTATTGAGTTTGGGATTGCATATGACAGAGGAGGAAGTGATGAATTGGTTGGCTATAGCGATAGCAACCTTGCAAATGACGTTGACGATCGAAGAAGCACCTCCAGGATGGTCTTCTACATGTCCGGAGGACCTATCGCATGGAATTCACAAAAACAGAAGACAGTTGCGTTGTCATCATGCGAAGCCGAATTCATGGCTGCCACTGCCACTGCATGCCAGGCAGTCTGGCTAAGAAGTTTGCTCGGAGAATTAACCTCCAGCGAGCCCAAACGGGTGAAGTTGCAGGTTGACAACAAATCTGCGCTAGCACTGATGAAAAACCCAGTTTTTCATGGGAGAAGCAAGCACATAGATACTAGGTATCACTTCATAAGAGAATGTGTGGACAATGACTTGATTTCTGTTGATTACGTAAGCACTAACAGGCAGTGTGCGGATGTGCTAACAAAAGCTCTCGGCAGGATCAAGTTTGAAGAAATGAGAGAACTACTAGGTGTAAAGAGCATTACTTAGTCAGGATTAAGGGGGAGAGTATTAGTAGTAATCCTGACTTAGTGAAAGAGTTTTACTTGTAATCTAGTTTTGGTTTGCAGTAACTTAGTTGAGTAGAGGAAGGAGTCCAGTAAAATACGAAGTTGTGTCGGAATAGAAGCGATACTCGACTCGGATAGTAGATGAAACCGAGTCGAAATAAAGTATTGTAAGCAGCGTCGGTGTAATTGAAAGTTCTATAAATTGGGCAATAAACCCGCAGAATAGCGAGGCGATTAAGTTGAGAAAAATTCCAGTTTGAGACTTGACCAAAATACAAGTTTAAATCTATTGTCGCCGTTTTGAAAGAGCTGTGTTTATCGCCGGTGTCCGGTCTATAAGCGGCAGAGGTGAAGGAGACTTCGGCTTTCCGGTTCTTTAGATTCAAATCTTGGCGCGTCCGCTCAACTACATATGAAGTAACGACTCAACAAGCGGGCGGGGGTTCCGTGAGACAATGACTCGGCGGTGGCACGAAGGCGGCAAAGCAGCCAGGCACATCTTGGCTCAGTGGCTGGAGCCTAGAACCGACATGTGAAAATCTTGGTTCCTGTGCATGCGCAAGCAAACTAAAGAGACGGTCAAAGTTACATGTTCTCGTGTTAGTTGTATTCACGAGATAAGTTTTTGTGCGAATTGTGTTCACGAAGTAAACGTATGCGAGTTCCTTCTGAGATATCATGCGCATCAGAAGAGAACATGCTGCACGAGAAGATCAAAAGGAAGCCACTATGAGTGTTCGCCATCCTATATCGAGTCCGTCAAAGTCGACTCTAGGGCGTTGAAGAGGTGTGTTTGCCGTCCAAAATCAAGTCTATCGAAGATGAGTCCAGAATGGTAAAGGAGTTGTAGTCGTCGTTCTAGATGTGTGTGTATAAGAGTTCTTGCAGGTGTGTCCAAGTTCTCTGATGGATAAGCTCTAATGCGAGTATGCGTCACCGTCAACATGTGTTACCGGTGAAAAGACAAATTGGAGCTGAGGCAAAAGGTCGTAATCATTGGTGAGATGCGTCACTGGTGGTATGGCTAGCAAGAAGAAGGCGGAACTCCTTGGAGATGCGTTCATCATCCTGCGTCGAGTAAAAGTTGGGTAAATCGTAGTTGAGACCGATTGCCTCAATAAGTTAAAGCTGCGTTACAAGATTAAGGGGATGATTGATAGAAATAATCTTGTAATTAGGAAAGTTTTAGTTTGGAAAGTTTGTATTGAGAAAGTTTAGAATGAGGAGTCTGATTAGGATAAGAAAGTAGAATCATATTCCGTTTGTAAGGGTTATAGTTTTGGGTATAAATTGAGGGGTAGATTTCAGTTTTGTAAGCGACAGAGCGAGAAGTAATAAAGAGAAAATTATTCCAAAGTTTGGCGTTTTGTTCCAACAGGGTGCAATGCGCGCGTTTTTCAGCAAAGCAGTCCACAGTGCGGGAGGCCACAGCTAAGGTTCAGGCAGAAATTCGGGATTGGTGTTTGCGGGCACGTCTCAACTATCTAGGTTCCATCGAGAATCGACCATTAATGTTTTTGTGGTTTGCTAGGTCGTAGGGTGCTTGCTCCCCCTTCAATCCTATTTCTTCTTTTTCTTCAGCACCATGTGTGCTAAGCGCTTAGACCGTCCATGTATTATCCCTTTTTCCTGCTTTAATTCAAAGATACGCAAAGCTTTTGTGTGTTCTGAAAAGAAGAATGGATTGAAAGCTTGCCAAAATCACTCAGGACAACAAATGATTCCACCAACCTTTCGTTTATACATCAGTAATAAGAACCAGGCACTTGCCTTTTAACACTGGCAACTTCCATTTCTTGCTTTTTCCATGCTACGACTACAAGCACCACACAGGAAGCAGCAGTAGCATTGTCATGCCGAGGTGCAGCTGTATCATCTCACAAGAACAGAGAGGGAGAAGGATTCAGGGGAGATGAGGATTCATCACTCAATGCTTACATGTTGTGCTATGGGGATGGGATGCATTGAGGAAGAAAGGAGGATTCATCACTCAATGCTTACGTTATTTGCCGATTTATTGGTACCACATATATTTACATGCATTACCTATGGATTGCTTCAAGTGTCACAGATATATGGCTATATGCAAACTAATTTAATTTGTGTGTGTGCATGCTATATGCAGATAAGTAACCTCCACTTTAATTTGCTACTTCCGACCACTCAGTCGCCTTCATAAAAGAGGAACTCATAGATCAGCTATCAAATTTACAACAACAAATCATTGTCTTAATTTCATTTTTGCTGGGATTAATTAATTTGAAGATGATCCACACACCAGAGAGATCAATTGGCCAGTGAGTTCCGTTCTCTTCTCTGCCTTCACGTGATGTTAGTTGCCCATAAAGTCATAAGCATAATAGATCACCATGAACTCGCAATGCATGCACACATACACGCATTCATAGGCCATACACTTCGCTGGTATGCATCATATAGCAAGCAAGATGAGAGTTGTTGGCTCACGAAAGTGTAAGCGAGATATTATGTATGTATGCGTGGATCCGTCCTATAGGTAGGTTGATGTTAAGCGAAATCTTGGTCAAGGTTTTACAGTACTCTAGCTATCAAGTCTTCACAATGATAATGCTCAAATATGTGTGCCCACAAAAACATACGAATACGAGTAAATTTGCATGAATGGAATGATATGCAAAATTAGGAAATAAAAACGTAAGAAAAACTCGTGTGTTTCAAATGGGTCCTCCATATATAGCTGATAAAATACGATCAAATTACGCTCAAATAGAATTAATGTATCATACCATAGATACACACACGCATGTGTCTATATATAGGTGTATATATATATATGCATATACATATATACGTACATATACATATATATACACACATACACATGTATACGTACACAAATACACACATATATACATATACATATATGCACATACACATTTTATCATATTCCACCATTTCACTATTCTCTTCCTACAGATAAAGAACTCGAGCGTTCTTGATTTCATCATATTCCACAGCCTGCTTCGAAGTGCTTCCTTGCCTTATCACTTCTTCAAATCTACACATGATAAGAACATAGAAATACATCACACAAAACATGCCATAGTTTTAGGGGCCTGCCAACAACAAAAAAAAAAAAAAAAAAAAAATCTGGTACCTGAAAGGTGCTCATTCTGAAAGAGGCTTTTGAGCCAAAACGAAGTACATCGGTGTGAAAATTTCCTTCCTGTAGTTATTACCCGCATTAGAACTAACACATACAGTATTATAAAGGAAGAAAAATAAAGGAAAAACAGAGGTGGTGGTATTGGAGCTCCTGAAATTTGCAGTTCTGTTCATAAATATGTGCAACTCTGCTTTCTGGTTTAGAGAAAAACTTACTTGCCACCTTCTAGAAGACCTTCGATACCCTTCTCTAAGAAATTAGCGACCCTCCCACTGCCTTGTGGGGCAACGCCAATGTATTCCAATGCCTTGAGCTGAACAATATCAACAAGAGAATCTCAATGTCATGTTCATGACTTCACGTGAACCAAGCATGAATACATGAGGGAATCCACTTTGCATATCATGCCCCGTTTACCACATGCACTAGACGATCCAAAGAGCCTTAAGTCTACCCCTAGTTATTACCTACATATTGTTATGGATTAGGAACAAAATATGATTGAATTCATTAGTCAAGCAACTCTACATTTCAAGGTCAGGAAATCACATCAAATCCAGTTTAATGTTTTCCATAAAAGATATTGCCGTTTTAACTGTGCGCTAGGCCTATCAATACTTTCAAATATCCAAATCTTGATGCATCAGATGCCAATAGCACATCATCGTTACATTACATGAAAAAGAGGTAGTTCTTGACATGACAATGTTGGTAACTGGTCATGATATAATTTGGATGGTTTCTGATGCTACATAAACTGTTGCATGATTTTTTTGCCCATGCAGACAAGTTTTAAGTTACGCAAGACATCCGAATTATCATTTGAGACCATCTTAATTATAGTTAATAGTCTATTTTTGCTCTAATTGCAAGAATGGAAACTAAATATTTTCTTATTCTTATCTAATTCGATACAAAATTACTGCCATGGTATCTCACGATAAAATCTTAAAACCATATGCACAAATAATAGAGAATTGAAATCAAATAAAGGAATATGTAGAACTGCTAAACAATATGTTGACCTAGTTCATATAATGCTCCCTAGGAGAGAGAAAACAGTAATTTCATTTGATTGTGCAGAATGAAAATGATAGCAAGAATAACAAATGAAGTGTTTTATTTTCTCACCATATTGCGATAAATAATTCGCCCCACAGAAGTCAAGCGGAAGTTACTCAAGGAAAATCGGCTTGGATCCAAGGGCAAGTACCAAGGCACTGGAGAATCTTCACCAAGATCCTTATCCCAAATAACCTTCACGAAGAAAAAATATTATATCCATTGGAGACCCAATGAAACTCCATGATATTGAGAAGAAACAAATGCTTACAGTATGTTCCCTATTTCAGCAGTGGATTTGCCCCAGGCAAATTCTAGTGGCACATAATTAAACAAGAAAAAGGAGAAGTATAATATCTTACCTCAAAAGGAGAAGTATAATATCTTACCTCAAAGCCAGCATCTTTAATAGCTTGAAGGCATTGCTGAGTGCTTCGGATATTTGGTAGGCCATTGCCGAGTTCGATCTTGTCTTTAATCCTCTTGTGCGTTGCATTGTTTAGATCATAGTGATCAGTAATGCACCACTCATATATAGCAAAACACTGACCAGGCTTCAATACACGGTAGATCTCCTTATAGCAGCCAACCTTTGCAACAAAAAGACATATTAAGTTTTGCAATGCTAGAAGGTATTAAAGTGGTTCTAAAACTTTCTACATAAGTGACAATTTGAAATCATACTGGATCAGGTGCGTGGCATGTTGCTGCGATGGCATAAATAGCATCGAAAGTGTTATCAGAGAATGGCATGTTCATGAAATCTGCCTGTAGTAAACACAGTATGTAGGTAATGTAAGTATTATCATAATATCATTTACCCTATTTAAAATTTCGAAAAAGAAACTCCCAAGTACAAGGAACAATTTTATATAGCCAAGCAATAGCAGAGACTTATTTGTGTAACGACATTTGTCTTCATCCATTATGTATTACTTCACTAAACAGAGGGCTGATAAAACATTTTTATGCAGCAAAGCGACTGCAAAGACATGTATGCCTACAAAAAGGAGGGAAGAAAGAACGGCAAAGCAAACAAACTTGCTAAACCAAGAGGGAAATGTGCCAACATGCCTTGACAAGATTGCAAGTTCCACTAACTCCTGCCAACCGATTGAGCTCCTGGATATCAAAATCTTAAGTTAACAGAAGAGTATTGTGATAACCAGTGTGACATTAAAAGGTGCGTATTTAACTAAAGTTCTAAATCAAAATTAGCAGCAGAATTAACCAAATCAGGTATGGGAGTGTGACATCAAATAACCTTTCCCCTAGATATCTGATATTCGTTGTTGTTCAATCCAGTAACTGAAGTGAAGCTGCAGTTTGAACCATTGCCAGATCAGTTATTTCTAGCTCCTAGTAATATAATGATAAAGAAGGACGACAGAATCAATACTCCTTTATCTGACTAACAAGAATATTATGTTATGCATCTTCCTTCAGGAGGAAAAAAAAAAAAAAGATTTAATATTTACATGGTTTGCTACAGTGCTTTAGAATGGAACGGTTTGATGCTGATATATATAAAAAAATAGTGTTCCAAGTAAACTGTGAGCCCAGTTTTTCTCTTCCCAAAGAATCTCCCCAAAATCAAATCAAATCACGACAAGTTTACAATTTTAAGTGATAAAGATTGAGAAATTCCGATACATTAGTCATGCATACGAAACGTTTGAACTGAATGCTTGGCAAGCATGAAGGAAGAAGGGTGGTGGCCCAGTAATCAAACCTAAATCGGGCAATTTCTCTTAATGGTCCACCTATTCCACAGCCCACGTCCAAAACCTAGACCCAACAAATGATGCAATCAATCTCTATTTATTAATGTTTCATATCCACGTTATGCTGTTGCAAGAGCAAGGAAAATCATTGTGACATAAATTATTAGGTTTTAATAAGAAAATTACAACACGGGTATGCCTTTTGGGGCACTTAGTTTTATATGGCACTTGACCTAAATGCCACTAAATAAAGAATTCACGGCATTTATTTGGATTTAGGGGCATTCAATTGACTGGCACATAATATTTGCCGGGTAATACTTTTCTTGTGCAAATTATGTGCCGGCTTATCTTTTTACAACGGGGACATTTATAAATGCCGGACTAGACTCTAACCCGACACATGTTTTATGCCGGTTGATGAGGAAAGGAAGGCACATGATAAACGTCGGGATAGGTAAAACACGGCATTTAATAAGTGCCGCATATTAATTTTGCCGAGAAAGATGAAATTTCAGCGCGGGAGGCGAATTGGTGCGCGCGCACTCGATCGTTCGCCCTAATATTTTTCCTCATCCCCACCTACGCAGATTGATCAAGCCGCCCAGCTTCCCCCTCATCCTCTCTCGCGCACCTCCCCACCTCCCCACTGCCCGCCGCCGCCCTCCCCTCTGCCCGCCGCTGCCGCCCTACCCTCCCCTCCCTCCGTCGGTAGCCCTACCCTCCCCTCCCTCCCCTCCCTCCCGATCTGCTGCCCTCCCATCGCCCGCGGCCGCCGCCCTCCCATCCCTCCGCGCCGCCCTCCCCTCCCTCCGCGTCGCCCTCCCATCCCTCCGCGCTCCACCACCCACCGCCCGCCCCGTGCTGGTCGCGGCTCCCCACCCACCACCGCGCTGCCCTCTCGCCTCGATCCCGTGCCGCCCTCTTCCTCTCCCCCCGTGCCCTCGCTGCCGACCTCCTCACCCCCTCCTCCTCCCCTCCCGTGTCCAAGTGCTCCTCCTCCTCTCCGTCCACCGCTCCTCTGACACCTCTTCCGACGCCTTTATCGCCCGCTGCTGACGAAGTGCACTCAGACGTGCTCCCCAGGTACGAATTGGGGGTTGCAGGTGGAAGGTGAGTGGTGTCGGCGGTCGTCCCAGGCCTGCTCGTCCTCGTCGGCGTCCACCAGGTCGACACTGACACCAACTCCAACTCCGACGCCGACTAAATGTATTTATTTCCCCTTTCCCAGTCTCCTCCCATCCTCCTCATACTTCCTTTTCTTGCTTAGTTGCTCTTGCCTCTACTATCTCATTCTTGTCTGTTTACTAGTTGTTTCTATCGAAGGGGAGTTTTGCACTGTAATCTGAGTGAAACGATGTTTTGGATTAGTAATTAGTTAGCTGCGTTGGTGGACTGAATGATTAAGATGCAGAATGGAGGAAAAATAACAATTCTTAACAAATGAATAGAAAATGATAGTTATTAGTTTTTGCTATATTCTGTTGCTTGAATGTTTCTTTTACTTACCAAAGTTGTCGGTTGTCATTTACTCACTTGTCTTCTTTGCTTTCTGACATTATATCATCTATATGTCATGTAATTTTGCTTATACTGAAATGTTCAGTAAATATATCTTGCTGTTGTACTGTCAGTTTTCATGTTAACACTACCCTTGTGTGGGTGTCGGAAGGTTTTGCATGAGGCTATTTCCTAATGAGAAGACTGGAAAACATGAGATCAGAGTGTGTACGTCTGGGAGTCATCTATCTTGGCAATTAAGTTTTTGGGAGAGCATTCAGCATATGGATTGTTGATTACCTCCTGCACTTCGTTTTAGTTTTGACTTTTGAATGTAAATTTAAGCAGTTCCTCCCTTTGTCCAGGTTATGCAGTGGAACTTCAAAGTCCTATTAGGTAATACAATGTAACTCATTGTCCCTACTTCCAAGTTTGAAAACTCATGAGCTCCAGTAGTTCTGTTGTTAGTTACTCTGTTCTAACCTGATGTGTTATTTTTAGTCAAGTCAGTTTACCTTATATGGAATCCTGAAGGGTAATGAGCTAGATTTTCATGAACCTTTTTACGCTTCTTTAGTAGAGAAGTTTCAGAAGTTATACTCGACTGATTCGGTGAAAGGTAATACATACTCTACTTCTAGTATTTCATTTGTGCATTTACAAAGTTGGCCATGTTTAATTCTTTTTTTCAAATATTGACATGAAGTTTCCTATATTGAGATTTTGATAATGTGACTGATGCATGGATACCTACCCGTGTTTCTCATTGTTCCTGCATAGAGCATTCCATTACATAGTATACACTATACACTCAATATACAACCGATTCTGTTATGCTAATAATTTAGTAACTTATGTACAGTCGGAGCAGTAACTATTTCTTCCTTACTGAACAAGTAGGATATCCCACCTAATATGAAAAAAAGGAATGAAGATTGGTGATTTTCCATTGCATGTGTTGAAGTTGAAGCTAAGTAATCACCTTGCAGCTTATTAGTTCATCTATTTTTTTCTGCAAATTAATTAGCAATGTAAACTACTTCTTGCAGCTGGGAAAATTGGTTTCATTGGCATAAGGAGCAAATTGAGGGGAGACCACAGTGAACTACTTCATAGCCCTTGTAAACACATTTCATAAGTTTTCAAGTTCATTGCTTCCTCAATCTAGATATTTCTGTAATGCAAAAGGCTACACAACCATTTGGTTATTTTTCGGCACTAGGTGCGTGTGTATACAATCCACATGATGCAAATATAATGATTGTTGGGCTTATGTAATAGCCCTTGTAAACACATTTTGTAAGTTTCCAAGTTCATTGCTTCATTACTCTAGGTATTTCGTAATGCAAAAGGCTACACAACCATTTGGTTATTTTTTTGGCACTAGGTGCGAGTGTATATAGCCATATGATGCAAATGTAATGTTGACTTCCTATGTTATGCTGCAATATTTCTTAATCGATTGTAGCATCCTCCAAGTATATTTGAAATGTATACATCTGATAATTACTGTTGTTTTGAATTTTGAGTGGAATTCAGGATCTCGTAGATATTGGCTCTCACGGTGTACTTGATCCCAATTTCATTGAGAAGCTGAGTGAAGAAAACTTTATTCTATTCACAAGGTGATGCTTTAATGATGTCTGATGAGTTTAAGTATATGGGGGAATTTTAGCAAGGTATTGCCATCGTGTATAGTCAATTGGATCTTTGGAATAATAGTTTGTAAGATTTCTGCATGGATTTTGCAATTAATTATATTGCCAATTTCATTAGTGCTATTAGAGAAATCATTGAACTGTGTGACTTAGGGTTTTGTGATTTGAGTTTTGATCCATCTGTTGATTCATGTTTGTCATCGGCAACCATTTTTCGCAAATTGGTAGATTAGGCCTTATAATTGGCTATATACGAGAATAGGCATCCTTTGGAGTTCCTACATGATTCGCTGTTAGGTTTATATAATTACTAAAGCTTTATTGAGTGGCGAAGCTACTATACCACTTACATAAATATATAGATGTGCTCACTTTCACAACTTCCTTATTTTCAATGTGGCTTAACATTTAATTCAACACACAGGAGTAGCTAGTATGTATTGTGTGTGTGCATATAATGTGTGTATGAGATTAGTATGCCAATTTCCGCAAACAAATTGAATGTGTGTAAATAGAAGACTACAACTTTAATTTCAATATCCAAATATGAATGTGTGTAAATAGAAGACTACAAACAAATTGAACTAGGGCTTAAGGTTAGGAAATTTTCAATATCCAAATTGTTGTTTTTTCTTTTATCATTAGATAGATATTTTAAAATGGAGTAGTGAAAGAGAGCAGACTGATGTAATCACTTTCCTTGTTCTAAAGAATAAAGAAACTCTTTTTGAACTATAATCTACCTAGTGAACAAAATACCTCTCATCTTACAAATGTAGTGCTGATAATGACAACCATCCAACCTGATTCTAGATAAAATTTAACTCTCTTAAATCAAGATTTAATTTACAGTGGAGAGATATGTAAATTATGTGGATGTATGATGTCTTTTGTTCTTTTAATATTATGCATTTTAACCAACTACTTGGGAACCTTTGTTGTCTCACTAATGGTCACCATAACCTTGTGAATTAGCAGGTTGTAATCTATTCACTAGCTAGAACTGCATCTCAGCAAGGTTCAGGCAAAGTCGGGAGGTGGAAAATCAATTGTGTCACCCCAAAAGTATGTTTCTTGTTTTGATTTCTTTGGTTCTTTCTCATGACTCATTTATCCAAAATCTTGTGTCATTTGTTAGATGAGCTACTTCAAGAGGGTATCAACCGAAAACAAATTGCCTCACATAATTTTAGTTTTATATCTGAATTTATTTTTTCCAATTAAGTTCTTTTGTGCTAGTCTATTTTCATAAGGCTTTTTCAACTGTTATAAGATTGATGATTTGATACACAATAACATCTATTTATTAGGAGCGAAGCATGGACAAGAAATGGATGCACTTACCTAGGCACACACTCGAATATGAAAAAGGCATCAATTTCTTTTTGGATTTTGCATTTTCCAAGTCGCAAGAGCCGACACAATCCGCTGCCCATGCAATAGTTGTGCTAATCTGCATTGGTTAGAAAAGAGTATTGTTTATGACCACTTGATTTGCAATGGCTTTTTAAAAGGATATAGTGAGTGGATGTTCCATGGTGAGAATTTGTATTCTCAACCTGTTCATAGCTCAGATTCACAAGGGAAAATTGATATTGATGATGAAATAGATGCGATGCTTCGGGAAGGGCTTGGGTTTTTTGATGACAGTACTACAGATATACACAACAATGGTGACATGGGAGAGAAAGATGTAGACACTGAGACCTACTATAGGTTGGCCAATGAAGCTAGCAAAGAGTTGTATCCTGGATGTCAAAGGTTTTCAAAGCTTCAATTCATTGTTAGGCTCTTAAACATAAAAAATTTATGGGGAGTTAGTAATGCATGTTTTGATGAACTTATTGTACTTTTAAGGGAAGCACTTCCTGAAGGTGAAAATTTGCCTAAAAACTATCATGAGGCTAGAAAATTTGTCAAAGATGTTGGCCTTGGATATGTCACTATCGATGCATGCATAAATGATTGCATAGTATATAGGAAAGAATATGCCAATGCCTCGTCATGCCCAACATGTGGCACCTCTAGGTGGAAATGTGAAAAGGTTGGTATGGATGGAAAGCGTGTGCATAGAGTTCCAATAAAAGTTGTGAGGCATTTTCCACTTAAAAGGAGACTTCAAAGAATATTCATGTCACCAAAGACAGCGCGTGATGCGAGATGGCATGATGAAGGTCGTATAAAGGATGGTTTGTTGAGGCATCCAGTGATTCGACTCTATGGAAAGACTTTGACTTCAACCATCCTGAGTTTAGTTCTGAATGTCGCAATATTAGGCTTGCTTTGGCATCAGATGGTTTCAATCCATTTGGAACTTGCAGTGTGTCCCATAGCACATGGCCTGTTATTTTGATTCCATATAATTTCCCACCATGGATATGCATGAAACAATCAAATTTCATTCTCTCTTTGCTGATTTCTGGCCCGAAATCCCCTGGAAATAATATTGATGTTTACCTCCAACTATTAGTTGAAGAACTCGATTACTTATTTCGTGAAGGTGTATGGACATTTGATGCATCTTGTTCAGAATGGTTCATATTACGTGCAGCATTAATGGGGACCATTAGTGATTACCCAGGTAATGCATACCTATCTGGAAGAAAAACCAATAGAGAGGTAGGTTGTGCTACTTGTTACCATGGAACTTGTTCAATAAAATTAAAGCATGGGCATAAGGCATGTTACATGGGGCACCGTAGATTCTTGCCGTTAAATCACAAGTTTAGGCAGCAAGCAAAAGCCTTTAATGGTTATAAAGAGTTGAGAGAAGCTCCTATCCCAATTTCGGGTATGATGTGTCCGAGAAACAAAAGATTTGCATGTCGTCTTGAAAGCTAGAAGAAAAGAAACGTGCCAAGAAGCGGCGTGGGGATGATGAAATACAACCTAAGTGGCATAAGAGATCTTGCTTCTTTCACTAACATATTGGGAGTCTCTTTTAGTACGGCATAATCTTGATCCAATGCATATTGAGAAAAATGTGTTTGAAAACATTTCAAACACTATTTTAAATATTGATAAGAAGTCAAAAGATAGTCTAAGTTCTCGCCTTGATCTCCAAATAATGGGTATAAGGCTAGAACTCCATCCAATCTTAGAAGGAAATAAGACTTATTTACCGGCAGCAATTTACTCAATGAACACATCTGAGAAAAAGATGTTCTGTCAAGTACTAAAAGATGTAAAGTTTCCAGATGGGTTTGCATCTAATCTGCACAACAAGGTTCTGGTTGATCAAAGGAAATTTGTTGGTCTTAAGAGTCATGATTGCCATGTTATAATGCAACACTTGCTTCCTCTAGCCATAAGGAAAATTCTACCTGAAAAGGTCTGCACAGCATTGATTCGATTGAGCAATTTTTTCAAGCAAATGTACTCCAAGGTTATTAATGTTAGTGATATGGAAAAATTGGAATTTGAAATTGCTGAAACACTTTGTCTCCTTGAGATGATTTTTCCACCTTCATTTTTTGATGTTATGGTTCATTTGTGTGTCCATCTTCCAACTGAAGCTAGGCTAGCTGGACCAATACATTACCGAAATATGTATCCTATTGAGAGGTTTGTCACTTGATCATATTAGTATCATTAAATTCTCATACGCTATGATTTTTTTTATAGACGTGGTGTAAATTAAAATTGTAGGTACCTAAAGAAACTAAAATCAATGGTTAGAACACGAAGTCACCCAGAAGGATCGATAGCTGAAGGCTACGTATTGGATGAATGCATTACATTTTGCTCATGATACCTTCATAGTTGTCAGACTAAGTTCAATCGTGGATGTCGAAATGATGACAATAGTGATACCTGCAAGTCTCAACTATCGTATCTTAAAATGTATACGCCCTTTGGTTGGCAATTATAGTATGAATTTGGACAACATATCATGGCTTCAGGCTCATAGATATGTTTTAACAAACTATGATCGTATTGGGCCATACGTCAAGTAAGCTATCATAGTTTGAGTTTCCTAACTATTGTTTTATTGTTTTACTACTAAATTCTCATAAATATATGCAGAAAGCACCTTGATTGTCTTTCAGCGGACAGACATATTAAAAAGCAAGACATAGAACGCATCCATCATGAAACATTTCACACATGGTTAGCTAAATATGTAAGTACATGGTTAGCTAAATATGTAAGTACATAGTTTAGCTTGATGGCCCATATAGAGATAGTAATATATAATACTTATTTCTAATTTGTTGTTATTATGTTCTTATAGGTCAATCAATTGGTTAGTGAAGGTAATACAGTTCAAGAAGAATTACTTGTCCTAGCAAACAAGCCTTATAAAATTGTGACCAAATATAGCAGTTACGCTATAAATGGCTATAAATTTCAAACAAAATGTTACGGTGGGGAAAAGACCACCCAAAATTTTGGTGTAGCTGTGGTTGCGAAAACATCAAATTTGTGTGCTGAACTTACATATTATGGTATTATCAATGAAATCATTGAACTTAATTACTCGGACAAAGGATCCATTGTATTGTTCAAGTGTGATTGGGTTGACACAGTTGAGGGTAAAGGTATCGATAAGGACAAATTTGGGATTACACTTGTCAATTTCAACCACTTGCTATACAAAGGCGAAAAAATTTCTGATGAGCCATTTATTCTCATGAGACAAGCCACACAAGTGTTCTATGTGCAAGATCCCATTTGAAGCAGTGGCATGTCAGTAATATTTGCAAATCCAAGAGGTGTTTTTGACTTGGATTCAAGAGAAGAGGATGATGAGGATGAATTATACTTGTGTACTGAACCTAGGCAACCTTCAATCGACAACATACCTATTGATCTTGGTCACGATGATAATTGTGCAAGGATGGGCTAACTGTTGATGATGATAATTATGTAATTAATTCAAAATGGTACAAGTTTAGTTCATAAAAAATATCTTTCGTTTTGTATGTTATGTCGTCTATCAATAAAATGTTGATACAATACCATGTTACCGACACAATATTTTCTAATCTTGCAGAACAAAGATGATAGAAAAGGGGAGAGGAAAATCCAATAGTAAGACGCCATATGAGATTATGCGTGACCGCAACATTAGAAATAATAATTCCTTCTTAAGAAACTAAACCTCAAAACAACAAAGAATTCTCGGTGAAATATCATCGATCACCACAACAAGACGATCGCTCGGTAATATTGCAAGTATAATAATCTTATATATATATACTAATTAACCTTTTGTTATTATAGAGTTTACCTTGTTTATTTGTTTTATGAAGGCTCCCCATCCTGAAAAATGTGTCAATTCGCTCACGGAAAATGATCCAGATTATGTCTTGGAAAATGAAGAAATAGATAATGACAATGATAATAATGATGAAGGAACAGATAATGACAATGAGCAACATGGAGTGTGTTATGAGCTTGTGGTGAGAGGTCATAACGATGATGGTAAGTTTAAATTATTTAAATTTCCATCATCATGAATTATTCTTAACAAATTAGTCAACTTATGCCGTGAAACATTATTTCAAAAACTATAGCTGAATTGAACAAGCAAAAGAAATGTGAGAGGTCCTACGAAGATGAAATCAATCATAGCAACCCAAGGAAAGATAAAAATATTTGTGAAGATTAATCAAGATGGCCAACCATGTGGGATAAAACTTGCAACTTCACAAATTTCATTCTTTGTCCTAGTCAAAGGAGGTGATATATCATTGAAGCACAAAGATTGGAGGACCGTACCAACCAAGATAAGAAGAAGATTTGGAATTTAGTCAATGTAATGTATCTCTAGTTTTTGTTTGTTAATACATAAATGTTTTGTTGCATGATTAATTTAATGCCCTCTTGCTTACTTTATTATAAAATTGTAGAAATACTTCACAATTGATCCCATATGTGAAGACGGGTGATGGCATCTGCTGCGAAGAAATGGCGTGACTTCAAAAATACTTTAAAGAAAACATACTTTGATGACAATCTTTACAAGAAGAGAATGTTGCGAATGGTTGTAAGAATAGGATTCCTAGCCCAGAATGGGCATGGCTTGTGAACTATTGGTCTAAGGAAGAGACAAAGGTTTTAATATTTAAATATTAAGGAAAAATTTAAAAATATTGAGAAGTGTTGATTTGTGTTGTTGACAAAAAGTACACTTATATGTTGTAGGCTAAAGCTCAAAGGAACAAAGAAGTTCGTCATAACCAAGTCAATGCACTTCATACATGTGGATCAAGAAGTTATGCTGTAGTGTCTCACCAATTGGTTTGTACAATTTCTATCATGTTTTTTATTATTTCATAGATTTCCTTGTTTATGTTATTTTACGGACTATATCTATAATATTGTCTTATAATTATACTTTATCAGGAAAAAGAGCTTGGACGTGAACCATCACGGGCTGAACTTTTTATTGTTACGCACACTAAGGCAAATGGACAATCCACTAATGAAGAGTGTCAACAAAAAATTGTAAGTGTTTGATACCAATAATATACATGATCATTCATCACTTCCTTGCACAACTGAGCAGTCATGCTTGAATTATATTTTGTGTAACCTGCTTTGATCTTCATGCGTCAGCCTTGAGAGTTGAGGTGTTGTTAATTAACTTGTTGATATTCAATTTGTGTTCAATAGACACATGAGGCTAAGAATATTTATTGGTCCTAAACTGGGCTACTAAATGAATCTGCTTACATGTAATGTTCTTTCTATAATATTTGTTGACATGTGCTTGATCAATTCAAGAACTATCTGAGGTTTGTTCAACAAGGCCTAGGTGTTTTATCTTTCTTTGTTTGCATGCTTCATCAATTCAACTTGCATTCTTTCTGGTGAACTCCAAGAATGCAAGTAAATATTTACAATGGCTAACAGAATATTTACAATGGCCTAGGTGTTTTATCTTTCTTTGTTTGCATGCTTCATCAATTCAACTTGCATTCTTTTCGGTGAACTCCAAGAATGCCATTGTAAATATTTACTTGCATTCTTGGAGTATCTGGTAATACCTGAGCTGGAGCAAGAGGTGAAACTTCTTTCAGAATCAAAATCTACACGTAAGGTATGAATTAATACTGTACTGAGTTGCTTATCCTGAAAAAGATTCATAACAATGAGATCATATAATAACTGGGTACAAGATATTCCATGAGACACATAAATTTGAAAAGTTTTCAGGCCAGAAAACTCAACACATATTTCTCTAATTTTTGTACTAAAGGTCCTTTTCCTATATAAAACAACTATGTTGTAGCACCAAGCTCTCATTGAATATCTTATACCCGGTTATTATATGATCTCATTGTTATGAATCTTTTCAAGATAAGCAACTCAAGACTGAGATTTTATTGCAACAATGTGTGTTTTTCCCACAAGTATTGTTGTAGTGTATGCAGCCCGTATCCGGATCCGGATATTATCTATCCCATTTTCACCCCTAAATGTGAGTAATACATGTCTTCTTTGTAGGTTTACCTCTTATACATGTAATGTTTGTAGGATACGATACGACAAAGGATAGAGAATGATGATAGCCTTGCAATGAAATCAATAGAAGAAGGTGACTTGTATGCTGATGTTTTTCCAAGTGATCAAAAAGGAAGAATACGTGGACTAGGTTTGTTACCAGGTGGTTTTAAGTCTATTGCTCTAGCAAGAGCTACAGCAACAATGAGGCAAATGGAGGTTGAAAATGCTGAACTTAAAGAGAGGGTAAAACATGCCGAAGAAAGGTGTGAAAAATCTGAGCAAAATTACATTGAACTAAAGAGTATGTTACTAGCAATGCAAAGAGCAGGAACACATGGAGTAGGTTCTGCCAATGCTAACCATGGTACAGGATCTGCTGGTGACGAAGAAATTGGTGCAAGATTTTCTGGTGAAGGTAATACTAATGCTGAGAATGGTGCTGAAAATGTTGGAAGGTTAATTGGTGCTGAAAATGAAGGCAGATCTACTCATCGTGATATTGGAGGGCAAACTCTTTGTCATAATAATGGTAGAAGATTCACTGGTTACAATAAAACTTGTGCTAGAACTCCTAGTGATATTGGTGGAAGGTTTATTGGTGTTGAAAATGAAGGCAGATTTGCTCGTCGTGATATCGGAGGGCAATCTCTTAACAATTGTAAAGACAATTCTGCACTTAATAAACAGAAGGAAGGAACAAAAATGCATAACAATGTGCAGGTGTTGTACTTTGACTTCATACAATGATGTTTTGCTATTTAGCTTACAATTTAGCATTTATTTTGTAGTGTATGATTGTTGCTAAGTGCTTAAAATTTTTAGGTTCAAAGTGTAGCAAATGGCTCGCAGTTGCAATCATCATCATCAGATAATGGGAGGCTCTTGGATAGCGTGAACAATTTAAGGATCAGAAAGCTTGGAGAAAAACAAGATGCAGTATGAAACTATTACAACTTTTTGCTTATTTTATAGTTTGCTTCTAAGTGGATGCTAACTTTTACAAATATATTATCATTCATTTTGTAGATTGATGGTAAGGAAATTGCTTTGCGCTCGATAATTGGTTCCAAGATTGTGGCATATGGTAGACTTAGAAACACTAATAAAAAAGCTAAAGGCATGGATGGATTGTTTGTAACATCCCAAAATTTGGGTTTTCAAAAATATTTTGTGAAGTTTAGCTCCCCAAAATTAGCGATAATTTTCTCGTTTAATTAAAGCTTAATCTGGAATTTTCTAAAGTCAAAGTAATTTAATTTGACTAATATAAACTTTAATTAAAATAAATTCAGTTTTATTTGGGTTCCTTGTGCTTCTAGGATTTTTTTATTTTGTTTTAGAATTATTGGAATTTATTTAGAATTATTCGAATTAATTTAAACTAAACCTTTTACCTAAAGTAATTAAATATTTCAAAAGAGAAAATAAATTTCTTCTGAAAACATTTTATTTGAGTTCCAAAATGTCCCAAAATATTTTCTAAAATTTTTCTAGAATTTTTCTGGTATTTTTATTGCCTCAAAAGAATTAATTTGAATTAAGTTCTTTATGGAATTAATTAAAATTTGGAAAAATTTATATAAAGTTTTGTTGAAAATATTTTATTTGAGTTAAAAATGTCTCAAAATATTTTATAGAATTTTTCTGGAATTTTCCTGATAATTTTTCTATTTTCTTGAATTAAATGAATTTCTAGAACTAATTCAATTCGGATTCTGTTTTCCACGTGTCTCCTTCTCGCGCTGCCACGTGTCGACTCCTCGTTCGGCCACGTCGCCGAATCGCCACAGCCCTCCGATTCCAATCCGACGCACCAGAATGAGCCACGTCACCCGGTTACTATTCATTATCCGCCAACTGCTCGATTAAATCCGTTTTGATCCGAATTCGATTTTTCTTGTTTCTCCTTGTACAACACGACTTCCTAGCCTATATAAGGGTTCCTAGACCCTCCCACGCAGCCCTAATGTCCAGATCATCCCCAAACCCTATATTTCTTCAGATCAATCTATTCATGCCATCCTGCGTCGGCCGAACTTTGAGGCGCGTTCCTGTCAACTCGTCGACTCTTTTCAAGATCCGTCTTCTCCACAGCGTGCTCTATGGTACCCTCTGTCTCCCATCCAAATTTGGTGCAATTTCATCCACGGGATCAAAAGTTACGGCTGCCCAAAGATCAAATCTTGCCGGAGCCCGTTCTCCTCGTTTTGTGAGTTTGACCGTGAAATTTTATGGTAGGCTCCTCTTGATGTCCCCTACACGGTGCTCACCCTAACTCATGGTTTTGCTGGCGGGATTGGCGCAGAAAATCAATCTTCCCCGATCAGACTGCGTTGCGGACGGCTGAAACTTCGTCGTATGCTCCCCGTTGATCCAAAAGGTAAAACTCATATCCGTTCGCGTCACTTTGTGCCAAATGATCCCAGATAGCTCTATGTAAAATTTGGTTAGGTTTCATGCAGTATTTTAATAGTTATGACCGTTTGATCTATTAGCTCCGAGAGCTGTTCATCGGCAGTTTGTGATCAATCCGTGGGTCGCCGCCAAATCCGCCTATATTGTTGAGTTCGTCTCATCGCGTTCTACGTGATGGACACTTCCCTTTGCTGTTGCATCTACCGAAATTTTTTATTCGTCGTCCGTCGCCGCCGCCGCCGCCGTCGCCTTTTTGCCGCCAACCATCTTGGATTGTCGTGACCATGTCATCCCGTCCGGTAGGTCCATACCCTACTGTTTTGGCCGTCCTTGGAGTTCATTTGATCTCCGGTTGCCGTCCAAAGCCATAATCTAGTATCTACCCGTCGTCTTTCGGTTTAGTCCTTTGCATCGGTTCGCTTTTGGTTCGCCATCCTTGATAAACTTTAATCGCAGAGCCAACCCTAGCATTCTACCCTATGCCAAGTGTATCCAACCTTGAATCGTTTCGCTCTAACCCGGACTTAACCTTTGGTCCAATTTGTCATTGCGCCACGACATGTGTACCCCACGATCGCAAATCAAACATGAGCCATGTCATGACCTCGCTGCCCTACCATTGTACCGATGGTCGCCACCTTGTAATCTCATAAGTGTTCGTTAACGCTTCACCTTCATCGTTAACGCCCACCGTTAACGCTCGCCGTTAACGCTTCGTCGTTAACGCCCGTCATTAACGCTCCATCGTTAACGCCCGCCGCTGACGTTTGCCGTTAACGCCCCGCCGTTGACGTTTAAATGCGTTAACGCCCCGCCGTTAACGCTTTGCTCTCATCGCGTGTGCATGCAAGTAAAGGCCCTAGTGTGATGTCCTTACCTTTTCTATCGCCTTCTCGTGATCTAACCCAATCATATGTCAATCTAGCCTCACCATCATACCATCTATGTGGTCCAATCATAACCGTACCCTTGGACCGGTTTGATGAGCTAAGTTCATCGTGAGCCGTGTGATCGACACTGCGATACCACTAGTTGGTCAATTGCAGTCAACCCTAGTTTATGTTCTGTTCCAAGTCATCATCGGCTATCCAATCAAGATAATAACTTCGGAAGAAATATTCTTCGGGATATTATTCCTTCTTTCCCAGTTATTAATCTTTCTCCTGTATTTTTCCGAAAGCCATTCTCTTTTGTCTAATCATCGACCTAATCCATTCAAATTCCTAACTTCATCTAAGCCATTGTGCCCAATGCTATTCGTTCTTAATTTGGAGTTTACTTGATTTGCCTTTTGAGTTTTGTTGTATTTGTGTTTGTTTATCGTTAGACGCATTGCCTAAGTCGCTCAAGGAGCCGAGAATCAAGCAAGCGGAGATTGAAGATCGAGGATCAAGGATCAAAGATAAAGAGTAAAGAATAATAAAAATTGCAAGGGCCGTGCAAGTTGTGCTTTGACCATATTGATCCCATGTTTTAAAATTATTTCGCTTTGAAATTATTGCATGCTAGTTTGAAATAAACTGATTTCAATTAATCTGGGATTAGATAATCAACCTACTTGTTATTGCCACCTTGTCAATATTATTTGTATGCCATGATTCATTTGTCACCCTAGATTGTGGGTTAATAGTTGGACATTAATAATTTGCCAACATGGGATAATTAGACCGTATGTAGTGTGCTTAGCCCTGCCACGTAGATTTGTCATGATTTTGGAAAAATTAAAGTTAATATTGACTTAATGAGATATGGAACGTGTTTCTGAGAATGTGACATGTGTTATTGAGTTGATGATAGCACGTGTGCAAGGTAAAGGACCGGGGTGGGAAAGTGATTTAGACCGAGGCAAGTGGCAAGATTGTTTCCGTGGGCCAAGAGTGGCAATTGGCGGTCGATTTGGTATTATGACATGTTGATGTGATGA
This sequence comes from Guadua angustifolia, assembly GCA_036346375.1. Taxonomy (NCBI): domain Eukaryota; kingdom Viridiplantae; phylum Streptophyta; class Magnoliopsida; order Poales; family Poaceae; genus Guadua; species Guadua angustifolia. Next base: position 23,697,228 of record CM070513.1, read on the forward strand.
ACTTTTGATTAGTCTTGCCTCGGTCAACTAAGGACTTAACCTTGCGAGCCTTTGACCTGAGTCTTTCATACAACCACAAGTTCCGGAATGGGACGGACCTAGCTGAGTAAACTGTGAAATCTATTCTTTGGTACTATCGTGGTGGTGTGAGGCCCGAGAAGCGGAATGAGAACTCACATGGCGCAAGAGGGGGCCCAGGTGTGGTAACCATCCCTCCGTGTTGAAACCTTAGCGGCAAGATCGAGTTTAGATGAAACTTTGGAAAGGCTTTGTTATGATCGCTCATTCGCATACTCTTGTATGGCGATTCACTACCGACGTGGTGAGTTGATTATATCTTGTGGGTAAAGTGTATAACCTCTGCAGAGTGTAAAACTATTCAATAGCCGTGTTCACGGTATTGAGCATTGCTCGGGATTACAATCAAGGGTTAGATTTTGATAAAAATGAGGCCGGGAATGTGGATAATGTGATATGGAACTTGGTTAAGGATGGGAAATGCTTCACTTGATAATGTTTGCGAAAGTTATTATTGGTATTACTTGTTTTATCGCTTCTATCTACTACGATTATTTGTGAAAGTCTTTATTGCAAAAGAACCATTCACCATTCCTTTGGAATAAGCTATGCATGTAGTAATAGAACTCGCATTCTCAGGCATGACTTGTTGAGTACGGTTGTGTACTCACCCTTGCTTTAACAAAACATCACCAGTTGAGGAGAAGTCTTTGTCTTCGAAAAAGGAGAAGTTCTGCAAGAAGGCGATTATCTAGGAGTCGAACCCTGTCAGATGCCTGTGGTATATTGAAGGGTTCACCGACGCTTCTTCGTTCATTGCTACTTATTTGGAGTTGAAGCCGTCAAGGCCTCACATGTGTAAGGTTGACCTTAAGGTCGTTCAATAGTTTATATTGTATAATTGTGTTACTTTTATTATTCCGCTGTGTATGATTGTGATATTCATCTATGTTGAGACTGTGTGCACTAGCGTGATCCTGGACTAGTGCAGAATACACAGAGGGTCCGGATTTGCACATTCAGGTCCCGACATGCCCTTAGGAGAATACTACGAGGTCATAGTTGATATTGTGCTGGATAAAAATGTGATATTGCCTCGAGTGCAAGGTCAAACTACTAGGTTGGGTGCAGCTATTGGCCGTTGCATAGCATGGCCATTTCAAAATGTAAGAAATGCACTTTATCATTTATCAAATTATATTAATTGTGCATAATCTTATGTATATATGATCTTCTATTCATTCATAGGTTGTTGAAAAGGATGGATCGCCCCTAATTATGCCCAGGCGTGCGCCAGGTACTTTCTAAATTTGATGCACTAAATTAAAGTCAATTTAAGTTTGTAAAAAAATTATCTCAGTGCTCCTACTGTTTTGTCCATCCTTTCAGATTTCAGCAAGTGATCAAATGGTGCAGCTACAAATCTCTATGTATAGATGACAGATGCAACTAATCTTTTGCTACAAAAGGCTTATGAAGTGATCATGATGACTCACTGGTACTCTAGATGCAGTCTAACTATTTTGTGACAAAATATGTAATCGATGGCTATTAACGTTTTGATGGCCTACTTAATGATGTCTGACTTAACAGTAAGGTATAGGGTGCAAGAACTATATTTTGCTCTTTTGCTGGCTAGCTTGTTTTTTGTGAACTATTGACATGTATGATTGATAATTATATATATTACCTTCTGAGTTCTGATTTCATGCAAGCTGTCCGTATCAACATGACAGAGATGTACTACCTGTACAAATATCATGTTATTTTCCCTCAACGCTGTCTGCCAAGTCATTTTCCTTATGATGTATAATTCCTTTACTTAGATATTCTTCCTGCCCTTTACTTTTGGAGTGGTGAATGCCATACTTTCGCTTGTGAGCAAATGTCTATTTGCTGAATTTCGAAAGAAGATGAAGCCAGTTGATAGCCAATGTGGTCTATTTGCTGACTATTGATACCATTATATGAATCACATTCACATCCCAGCCAATCTGGCTTGTTATGTGTCGTGGATATTTCCCGGCATTTATCATATGCCATTATTAATGTACCAAGGCAAATGATATATGCCGTGTTATACTTTTCCGACGCTACTATGTGCCTTGTTAAGACATTTCCGACGCTTGCTATGTGCCGTGTTAGTTTGAACTAGGCATATGTTATATGCCATGTTAGACTTTTGCCGACGTTTATTATGTGCCGTGTTTAGGAATTTCCCGACATTTGCTATGTGCCGCTTTTAGCTCAGAATCAAAGATATGTTATATGTCGGCCTAGATAAAGGCCGACACTTATTATGTGCCGCGGAAAATGAATCTACGGCATTTGAACTTTTCCCGATGGCATTTTTGTTGACGGCAAATAAATGCCGTGGAAAGTCTTTTGGGGGCATTTAGACACTTAGAGTGGCATATATAGATGCCACGTCTGACTTACCATGTTGTAGTGAAACTGACCTTCATTCCTCGTTTCAACCCAAGCTGTAGGGCCAGAAAGTGCTCATATCGCTTGATGCTTTCACGTAATGATTCTCCGTTCCATCTAAAATATCAAGGCACATGGCAAGGATAGTTCAATCACTATGAACTAGGTGACAAACAAACCAATATTACTTTTTTTTCATGTTTCTTTAGAATAAGCACAACATGATATATTTTTTCTGAAAGATGAAAGATCAATTTTTTTTCTTTCCACAAGAGTCATCACCTGTGAGCAAAGTGCAAGGATTCACCCCAGCCATACTCATAGAAGCTTGTAGTAAGATCATAGAATTTATTGACCTGATAAAGCATCATAGTATGAGCTGCTGATATTCAAAACCTAATGAACCACAAACAGTCTCCCACTATCATGCAGCACAGCGAACATATGTAAGTACTCTCAATTTGTAACATTGAAGATTTCATTCTTCTAAACAGACAAGAAAGAGGTACCATTCAAAAACATATGTGTAGGACATTTAAAAAAACAATTGATATGTAGCCACAAAGGTTATAAACAGCAGAACGTAGAGCTTGCATGTGTATTTCTAGCTTCAACCATCATCCCCACTGTTAATCATCTTTTGAAAAACATCATCCTCAAGGATATTTTGTAAAGCACTCTTGCAAGCTAACAGCATTTGGTTTGATACACTGAAGTCTGAAGCTAACTAAACAGTTATAGTCCTTTCATTGTACAACTAAATGTAGAGAAATTTTCATTAAAAAAAACATTGCAGACAAATAACTTGAGTAGGTCGGCATCAAATTTACCAAAATACTACTTGCGGTACATCTGCCTTTGAAATAAGATGATTATTACCATTTCAGCGTAGTTGGACTTTCTTGCTTCCTCCTTCCCTCCATAATATCCATGATACTTCTCATAACTTTTGAAAAAAATTATTCCAAAATTATAGTAAAACAAGGAAAATAAAGGAAAGTAATGAACATAAATTTTACTCAAAAAGTGAATGGGCGTAAACGTTCTTAAGAGTCAGGATGCTAGTCAAGAAGATTACATTCAGCAGCTTCTACAGCGTGTTCATGTAAAGGCGACAGTACTGAACATCTTGATGGCTCCTTAATAGTGTGCATATGTGAAAGGACTGAAGAACACTTCACATGGCATGGAAGCTAACTAATTCCCTTAATAATATTACATTCAGCATGCAGTTTCTGCGATGCATTCGTGCACAAATAAGTGATAACAATTGGCATGCCTTGTAGAAGACGTAGGGGACAGATAGTGACAACAAATTAACAAGCCCAGACACAACAAGAACTTGCACATGTCTAGTACTGGTAACTCAAAGAATCTGAGGAGGGCCAAAAGAATTAAGTTCTGGGTGCAGATTGAAAAGACAAACTAACTAATAAGAATAGTTGCCACATGCAAAGGACATGTTAGAGAAAGCAAAAGATAGAAGACAGTTTTTTTTCTCAGATCAGCTCATCGTGATCCTACAAACAAAAATAATGCGAGCCAAATATTTTCATTCTTTGATTTTAGACCAACAACTACAAATATGATTCTTTGAAAAATTGCATATGTGAAAAACAGCATAGGGCAACTCCTCTGTCTTATTTATTCGCCGACATGATTGAGATCCTCGGATACATACTCATCAACCGCTGACTTGACTTCTTCCTTAGTGATTTCTCCTCCAACGCCAGATGCAAAATCCAAGATTCCCACCTTCGACATCGTGGAGTCCGCCGCTTTAGAAATCTTCATTCACTCCCTGCTTTTTATTCTCGCCAAAGGATAGGTGTGAGGCGTCAGAGGGATGGGCCGTCGTCGTGTCGATAGTAGAACTCCTCGCAATTAATGGCCCTGACACAATGAGTCAGGCTCTGACACACCGCGTCAAGGGAAGGAGACTTTGAGGCGAAGCCTCCTTTTCATTCTTTTGGTCGCCCGCGTGGCCTGGCGAGAGGGACCCGAGCGCCCGTCTGCTCGCCAAGCTGCCGTGTGGGCCGACCGCCCGGCGAGAGGGGCCTAAACGGCCGCCTGCTCGCTAGGCCGCCACGGAGGTCTCCACGTGGGCCAACGCCTGGCGGGTAGGGCCTGATCGCCCACCTGCCCGCTAGGCCGCCACGGAGGCCGCCACGGCCGACGCCTGGCGGCGGGCTTGATCGCCCACCGCCCGCCAAGCCGCCACGGGCCGACGCCCAGGAGCAGGGCTCTGATCGCCCACCTACTCGCCAGTACCACGGGCCGACGACAAGAAGGTGGCTCGATCGCCGACCCACCCGCAAAGCCGCCACGGGGCTAACGCCCGCGAAAGGTGGCTCGATAGCCCACTCGCCCGCCAGCCGCCACGGGCCGACGCCGGACGGCAGGGCTCGATCACCCACCGCCCGCCAGCCGCCACGGGCCGACGCCACGGGTGGCTCGACGCCCACCTGCCTCTAGGTCGCCACGGGCCGACGCCCATGGCAGGGCTCGACGCCCACTGCCGCCAGCCACTATGTGGGCTTACTTATCTCACAAGGAGAGGGTACCCTAGCGTAAAGTACACCGACAAGAGCCCCGGATCCGCCCCAAACGCTGGCGCTTTTTTTAGGCCTCATTTAATGTCGGTGCGTTCTCGATGGGCCCACCACTTCGAAAGCATGCAACCGCTCTTGTCCTCCCGATTCCTGGCGATTTCTCTCGGGACCCAAAACGTCGCGTACTTTTGCCTTTTCCCGAACCGTCTGCGTGAGGGGCCTATATATATGCGCACCCCTAACCAGCGGTTCACACTTTATGATTCCTGCGCACTTTGCTCTTTGCCCTTTCATTTGCCTTGCCTAAAGACTTTGCTCCTACTTCAATGGCGCAGCCCTTTCTTCCTTCTATTGTTGACCAGGACAGGGTGGAGACGCTCTCCAAGATGGCGCCCGAGGGTTCCCTCCACCTTCGCCGTGAAACCCTCGCGCCACGGTGCGAACCGGGGGAGATCGTTGTCTTCACCTAGGGACTCTTGGCTAGCCTAGTGCCGCCATTTTCAGAATTCTTCCTCACTGTCCTCCATTTCTATGAAATCCATCATCTTCATCTCACTCCCAATTCTATTCTCATTCTTTCCACCTTCGCATACCTCTACGAGATGTTCGTAGGGGTAATGCCCAATCTCCCACTCTTGCGCTATTTCTACATCTGTCGCAGCTCCTCCAACGGCGGGATCAGGGGAGCTGCTATTTTCGTCTCCGCGACGGGTTGGCTCCCCGCTACATTCCCTTCCAGCCAAAATCCAACTGGAAGTCATGGCGGAGCGACTGGCTCTACGTCGGCGACGACAGCGGGGTCGATCTCCTCGGGATGCCCTGCGCGCAGGCGGAGACCCACGAGAGCTGGAACTTGCTCGTCGAGGAGACGGCAGAGCTCCTGGCAATGGCGGCTCACATCAACCGGCTGCGAGACGCCGACCGATCGGGTGCCGTTGTCCGGACTTCATAGCCCGGCGATCAGCCCTTCGCCGTCCGTGTCCGCTTCGCATGGCAAGATATGGGGACAACGACATGACCCGCACGCACCTGGGCCGTAAGTTCTTTATTCTTTCATGAATACATATCTCCTTTTATGATCGCCACCAACCAACATTCTTGTCTCCTTTTTTCCACTAGACGCAGGAAACTTGAATGGCTAGCCATTTCAAAATGGTTGTCTGGACTACTCCCACCAACGTCGAACATTCCAGACTTCCCTGCCGGGGCCCAACCGTTCTGTGATCTGGAGTCTGCAGAGCGTGTCCGGATCATCAGGTCATTCCCGGCGATGGATTCCACGAGTCCTTCTGCGCTGCTGGCCCACGGTCCCTTGGTGATCAGGGACCAGGCCCCAGCCGATGATCGGAGCGCAGGCAAACGGGCTTGCACTCCGAGCACCTCGGGTGCGGACCCCAAGAGGGCACGTACCGGGGATCAAACTCCTGCTGCCACCGACTCCACCGCTTCACAAAGTGCGCCCAGAGTGGTGGCGTTTTCATCTGGGGCAACAACATCCGCCGCCCTTGCTCCGACACCGGCTGCATCGACGTCGACTTCTACGGCGCCGACCTCAACGGCGCCAACTTCAATGGCGCCATCTCCCGTGGCACCGACTCCATTGGCGCCACCTCCATCAGCGTCGACTCCAGCCGCTGCCACCGCCCACTCGGGCGGGCTCATGCTTCCGGTGGCTTCGTTCCACTTCCAATCACCTCCAAGGGGCGGCCCGTCAAGGTGCTCCGGCGACGCGGACACCCACAGTGCCAACAGATGCAGCGGGGACTTCTGCCCAAGGGCAACCTGGAGCCTCCGAAGCGGCCGAAGTGGACATCGCCGGTGCCAGCACACAAACCCCCACCGGTTCGGTCGTGCTCACCGCCCCCACCTCCGGCTTGGGTGCGCTGCTTGCCCAACTTGGTGAGGCGCATGCTTCTTCAGGTGCCCTCCTCATGGCAGCCATCCAACATGCCCAAATGTCGCAGAAGAGATGACGGTGGCCAAGGCGAGGAGCCGGGCGCAGAGAGGGAGAAGGGGAGGCGCCGCCGCCCAGAGAGGGCAATCGGGCAGCCTCGCCGCCAGACGCAAGAGGCTGAGGCGGAGCAGAAGCACACGGTGGAGGAGCATCGTCGCGCGCTGCACAACATCGCTGTCATTCTCCGACCTGCTTACCGGCGCATGGCAAGGTCCTTGGAGCCGCTGGGGGTGGACCTCCATGAGCCACTGGAGCCTGCGGCGATGCAGTATGCACACTGCATCACCCGAGTGGCTGAGATGCTCATTGGCTTGCCCGCCGCCTTGGCTGCTCACTCCGCACGAGAAGGGCGGGAAGCTGCGGTCGCCGCCGCGACGTTCGTGCTGGCGTGCTGTGCCAGCCGCGACGCCTCCTTTGATCCAATGGCTGTTGTGGCCAGCATCGAGGGAGACGAGGCCCAGGCGCAGGTACGCGTGCGTGATGCAGCGGAGCACGTCGCCAGGCTGATGACGGTGGAGGACCCAGGCCTTGACGCGGCGAAGGCGGAGACAGAAGCCAAGGAGGTAGATAGGCACAACGAAGTTGCCAATGACAACTGATGGCCCGAGCTGCTTTCCTTATTTTCTTCTTCTTTTTGTTCTTGTTTTGCCTGTTTGTATGCCAAAACTACCTTATCAATTGTAATGAAATTGGCATCTTTTTACTTTACCTGCTTGTTTGTTTGTCTGCGTTCGGTTGCGTTTGCTTGACTTAGCCATTGGGTGACCAGCCCCCAGTCTTGCCACGATGCAAACTTGAACACTTAGGTTAGGTCGATACTTCAGGGCTTCTTGGGCGACTGCAAGTGGCCACTGCAAATGCAAACGAAAGTTACGCAAGATAGGCAAGATGTAAACAAATAGTGTCTCAAGTCCTCGCACAAGGTTGTCACTAGCTCACGCCCTTTCGGAACTTATATCTCAGGATCTCTTGAACCCGACCAAGAGCAAAGATCGCTGCAAGGCAAAGAAGTTCCTCAAGAGTGGTATTGGGCCATGGTGCTCGAAGATGATGTACCAAATGTGCTTCCTAGAGCCAACCCGAGGTGTGCGAGCCGCGTTTGAGCATCGTGCCGTACTCGCGCTCTTGGTCGCCCGTCCTTGCATGACGCAAACGCTGGGTGTCTCCTTCTATCAGCAAGGAGCCATTAGGTTACTGGTGTCCGTGACAACCACGCACAACCTAACCAACAGGGTGCAAATGTCAAGGGCAGGTTGATAGTACTCAGTGCAAATAACTTATCTCGATCGCAGGACTTCGGGCGACCAGCCCCTAGGGTTGCCATGGGGCCATCTTGAACGCTTAAGTTAGGCCAGTGCTCCAGCACTTCATCTGCGACCGCACGCAACTACTGAAAATACAAGCAGACGTTACGCGGGGCATGCAGGAAATGGACTAAAAGAGCATAAGTCCCCGCGCGGGGTTGTCATGGTTCCTTTTCTTGGAGCTTAAGCTCTTGTGATTTCTTGGAACCTGACCGCAGTGTCGCGCGGCAAGGCAGCCGGTTCCCAGGAGTGGTATTGGGCCAGCGGTGTTTCGCAGAGCCAACCCGAGGTGTGCGAGCCGCGTTTGAGCACCGTGCCGCACTTGCGCCCCTGGTCGCCTGTCCTTGCGCGACGCAAGCGTCGGGTGTTACCGTATATCAACAAGAAGCGGTCAAACCATCGGTACCCATGACACCCACGCGAAATATTACCCATCGGGGCACAAGTAGGGAGGATAAAGCAAAAGCCTTTAAGGCAAAAACCTTTACCGACCATCGCCAGCCGCTCGACCAGGAGAGCCCACCCATGCAAATTGACGGAGCGAACTACCGAATACTTACAATTTTATGGATAAAATTTCGCAACAACTCCACGCCAGGAGTTGGTCAGCTTGGTCGCCCTCACCAACCGGACCGCCTCGGGTTGAGATATCGAGACTACCCTAAAGGGACTTCTTCGGGGCGAGCTTTGTAGGTGCCCGCATGCGCTCGATTCTCGCGAAGACCAGTCACCCATCGCCAGTTGTTCTCTCATGGACCCGGGTGGCGTGGTACCGCCTGAGACTTTGCTGGTACTGAGCGGCACGCAAGGCTACCCGGTCGCGCACCTCCGCCAGAAGGTTGACTTCTTCTCCGCGGCAGTCTTCTTGTCCTTCCTTGCTGAACGCCGAGACGCGTGGAGAGCCAAGCGTCAGCTCAGACGGAAGGACAACTTCCGCGCCGTAGACCAGGAAGAAAGGTGTTTCTCTAGTTGCTCGACCGGGTGTGGTACGGCGACCACAAAGATCCGAGAGTTCTTCCATCCACCCGCTTCGCCAGGAGCCGATCAAATGCTCTAGTCTTGAGGCCCCTCAACACCAACGTGTTGGCACGCTCCGCTTGACCATTACTCCTTGGATGGGCCACTAAGGCAAAGCATACCTTGGTACCCATCTCGTCACAAAACTCCAGGAAGGCCACACTGGTGAATTGAGTGCCGTTGTCGGTGATAATGTGGTTGGCGTCTCCAAAGCGGGTGAAGATTCCGTGAATGAACTTGATAGCAGTGGAAGCCATGATGGCACGTACTGCTTCGGCTTCAACCCACTTGGTAAATTTGTCGATGGCGATGAACAGATGGGTGAAGCCCCCTGTGGCCCGCGGCAACGGGCCCCGGATATCCAGCCCCCAGACCGCGAATGGCCAAGAGAGCGGGATGGTCTACAGAGCTTAGGCTGGTCGGTGGATTTGCTTGGCGAAGAATTGGCATGCTTCGCATTTCCTCACCAACTCGCAAGCATCCTGGAGGGTAATAGGCCAATAAAATCCTTGGCGGAACACTTTGCCGACAAGCGCCCGCCGCATATATGGCTCTCAGACATGCTTCCATGGATATCGAGAGCAAGTCGCCCTCTTCCCGAGTGATGCACTTCAGTAGAATTCCATTTCTACTTCGGCGGTATAGGTCCCCACCTACCAGAGTATAGCACTTGGCCTTGCGTGCAATCTTCTCAGCTGATGCATCATTGTCGGGGATCATTTGGTCTTGCAGGAAGGCTAGGATAGGATCCATCCACTACCCTTCCCAGCCAAGTGTGGCGATCATGTGGTGATCGCCCAGGTACTCCGCCCGGCCAGGCTTTTCCCCGGGTGCCGCACCAACGACACCGCCGCCTTCCCTCCCGGACCTAGGGGCTGAGGCGGGCGTGCTGCCTTCCCTCCCTGAACCGGAGGCCGTGACAGCCACGCCGCCCTCCCTACCTGAGTTGGAGGCTACGACAGCTGCACTGTCGTCCCCACCTTGAACGGGGGCAGCGACGGACGGTCGCGATAGTCTTTCTTCAAAGACCCCGACCGGGGACAGAAGTCCTTGAGGACGCGAGCTGTGAAAGCCCGTCCGCCATATGGTTGTCGCGTCGAGGGATATGGATATATCCCAATCCTTCGAAGTGGCGCTCCATCCTTCTGACCTCCGCCAAGTAGGCGGCCATGGTGGGGTCAGAACATTGAAATTCCTTTCGCGCCTGGTTGATGACCAGCAGGGAGTCGCCTTTGACTTGGAGGCGCCGGACGCTTAACGTCGAGGTGGCGCGCAGCCCGGCCAGTAGGCCCTCATATTCGACGATGTTGTTAGTGGCCTTGAAGTCGAAGGCGACCATATACTAGAGGATGTCACCGGTCGGGGAGACCAGGACAACTTCAGCCCCCGCGCCTTCGAGCCTGAAGGAGCCATCGAAGAACAAAGTCCAGGGAGAAGACGCGGGTATCTCTTTGGCTTCAGAAGCGGTGGGAGTCCACTCGGCAATGAACTCCTCTAGCTTTTGGCTCTTGATGGGGGTGCGGGGTACAAATTTGAGACAGAATTCCCCCAGCTCCACCGACCACTTGGAGATGAGACCTTCAGCTTCTCGGTTGTGTAGGATCTCTCACAGAGGGTAGGCAGTGACCACCATGATCTCTCACCCCTGGAAGTAGTGCCACAGCTTCCTGGATGCCACCAGACAACAGACAAAGATCTTTTGCGCTAGGATACCTAGTCTCGCCTGTAGTACCTTGCTAACGAGTAGACCGGCTTAGACGCCTCCTCTCCACCACCAAGAGTCACGGCCACCACCGCAGGGGTAGCGGTGATGTACAAGAGCAATGGTTCGCCAGGCTTGGGGGCGACCAGCACTGGCAGGAAGGAGAGGTACTACTTCAAGTCTTCAAATGCTCGTTGGTCTTCTTCAGCAGCTTGAATAGGGGCAGGCTTCTTTCTCCCAACCGGGCGATAAATCGCCCAAGGGAGACCAGGCGACCAGCCAGACACTGCACCTGCTTGAGCCGAACCAGCGGCTTCATGTGCTCGATGGCTGCTATCTTGTCAAGATTGGCCTCAATGCCCTGACTGGACACGAGGAACCCTAACAGCTTTCCAGAGGGCACGCCGAACACACATTTCTTGGGTTGAGCTTTAAGCAATTCTTCTAGAGGTTGGTGAAGGTTTCCTCCAGGTCTTCGATTAGATCGTCACTCTTCTTGACTTTCACAACCAAGTCATCTATGTACACCTCAAGATTTCGCCCTATCTGTGGGCCGAAAGTAATATGCATGGCATGTTGATAAGTAGAACCAGCATTATTTAACCAAAAAGCCATTCTGATATAACAATAAACGCCCATTGGGGTTACAAAAGTGGTTTTTTCTTCGTCTTCCGTCGCCATGCTAATCTGGTGGTACCCAGAGTACGCGTCCAGAAAGCACAACAGCTCGCATCCTACCGTCGAGTCGACGATGAGATCGATGCGCGGTAGGGAGTAAGGATCCTTCGGGCAGGCCTTGTTGAGGTCGGTGAAGTCGACACACATCCGCCACCTCCTGTTGGATTTCTTAACAAGCACAGGGTTAGTAAGCCACTCAGGGTGAGAGACTTCCTGAACAATCTCTGTGCGCAGCAGCTTCCCTACCTCCTCCCAAATGGCATATTGCCGCTCTGGTGCCTATCTCCGAACCTTTTGTCGGACTAGGCGCACTCTGGGGAGCGTTGCCAATCGGTGCTCGATCACTTCCCTGGGGACCCCAATCATATTGGATGGTTGCCAAGTGAACACGCCGGAGTTAGACCGGAGGAAGGTGACGAGCGCGTCTTCCTATTTGGCGTTGAGGCTGGCGCCAATGTTGACGGTCTTCCCGGGCTCGCCCACACTCAGGGAGACCACCTTCACCTCGCCGCCCGAGCCGGGTGAGGCACGGGTCTTCACCTGAGGGGCTCTCGAAAAGGCGACATCAGCCGGCTTCACGCAGGTGGCACCGGCCAGGTCCAGTGCGTGCTTGTGGCAACGCAAGGCTTCTGGCTTATCCACCCAGATGACTATGGGGCCACCAGCCCCTAGTATCTTCACCACCATGTATCCATAGTGGGTCGCCACCATGAACTTGGTCAACATCGGTCGGCCAAGTATGGCATTGTACGGGAGGTCGAAATCGGCGACTTCAAAGTCAACCAACTCCGTACGGTAGTTGCTTTCCTCCCCGAAAGTGACAGGGAGGCGCACCTTGCCCAGGGGCACCGAGCCAACCCCCGGGGCGATGCCATAGAAGGGCAAGGCCAGGCGCAGCTCCTGTCGCAATATCTGGAGCGCCCGAAATGCCTTGGAGGGCAGGAGGTTGATGGAGCTTCCTCCGTCCACTAGCACCCGCCCGAGCTTCACATTCCGGATCGTGGGTGAAACCATGATTGGGAGGTGACCTAGGCCGACAGTGCTCTCAGGGTAGTCAGCCCGACTGAAAGTGATCAGCTCCATCAACCACTTCAGCATCCGACCCGCCCCTGAACTCGATGCCGTGGCACAGACCTCCCTCCTTAGCCGCTTGTACGTCGTGTTGGAGGGGTAGGTGGTCGAGCCACCATGAATGTACATCACGGTTTGGTCTGCCTACTGGAAGGCCAGCGGGGCAGGGTCTTCGTCATGCTCATCGTCGCGGGGGCGGTGCTCCTTAAGCCGCTGCTCCACCATCTTGCTCACAACCTGGCAACTGGCCAGGTCGTGGGTGTTGGTCCTGTGGATCGGGTAGAAGGGCCTGCCCTCATTCTCCTTGCGGTGGTCATTCCTCCGACCGCGGCGATCACCTCGCCGGTCATAGCGGTCATCCCGTTGGTCACGGCGGTTGCACCCTCGCGGCCGGGTGTCCCTGTGCTCGCGCTCAGCGGTCAGGACCCGCCTGGTCTCAACCGCCTCGCGCCTCCTCGCCTTCTTGCTCGCAAGGCTGAGACCCCTCGAAGTCTCGGCTTTGTCTCCGCCGCATCCGTGCGCGGGGCCAGACACCGGCCCCCGAGCCTCCGCCGCCCGCGAGCACTTGTGCGCTAGGGAGAAGAGCTCGGAGGTGGTGGTGATGTTGCGGGTGGCCATCTTCTCCCGCATCTTGTGGTCTTGAACGCCTCTTCAAAAGGCGATGATGACCGACTGCTCTGAAATCCGGGGCATCATGTTGCGACAATGGCAGAACCGTCGAATGAAGTCGCGCAACAACTCCCCTCTTTCCTACTCGAGGGCATGAAGATCGTCCTCCACGCCCGGTTGTGTGTAAGAGCCCTAGAAATTGGTGACGAAGAGGCCGCACAACTCCTCCCACGAGTGTACTGATCCTCGCGAGAGGTTCAACAGCCAGGACCGGGCAGACCCCGTCAAGGCCGTTGGGAAGTAATTGGCCATGGCCTTTTCAGACCCGCCAGCGGCTCGCACCACCGTGGTATAGATCTGTAAGAACTCCTCTGGGTTGGTGGTGCCATCGTACTTCTAGATGGAGGCCAGGCGAAACCGTTCGGGCCACGCCACATGACGCAGCCGTCGGGAGAACGCCTGGCACCCGACGCCATAGGGGGAGTCCTGTCGTCCACCTGAACCCCGGCCCGAAGACCGTGCCGAGAAGTGCGGATCGCGACTCCCCAAAAAGACGGAGGAGCGAACCTCCTCCTCGCTCTGAAGGTGAGAGTCATGGGAGGAGTCTTCATCCCTAGGAGCCATCCGTCTGTCACGGCCTTGCCCCTGGGCACGACGGTGTTGCAGGTGATCACGTAAGTCATCACCGCGCCACTGGCGACGCTTCTCCAGATGAACCCTTAGGTCCTCACGGCTCCTCGCGGAACCGGAACCCTCATCTTGTATGCCCTTTCCTTTACTCTGGCCCTCCTGGCCAGAGCGCTTCCCGCTTGGGTGGCTGGAAGCCTGGGTGCGGTCAGCACGCACCCTTGGGCGTTTATGAGGCTAGCAATGTCCCACAGCCACGGCGTGGCCGAGGTGTCTCTTGCAAGTTCCACCGAGGGTGGTCCAGGAGGAGACGGACTGCATGCAGGTTCTGGGCCGGGGTGGCCACCTCCATGGCCAACCGTCGCCAAACCGGATTTTCCACCATCGCCATACTGGATTTTCCACCGTCGCCAGGGGGGCAGCACCGCTTCCCAGTCGGGGCGGCGTGAGACGATCCCTTGTCCGGCGGGAGCGCCAGGACGTGTTCTGGGCACTACTAGCCTCCACCGCCTCTTGTTGCTATGAGTGTGAACCCGCCATCACCAAATGCGCGGTCCTTTCAGACAGAAGACCGGAATCTGGCGGAGAGATGACCAGGTGAGCCAACCACTAGCCCCCTACCTAGCGCCCCTGTCGGCGTATTTCGCCGGATAGGACCCCGTCAACGGACAGGGGGTCCTCCGAGGATGGAGGTTAGGGTTCGGTAGAGGGCGTCTTCGCGGTCGGAAACCCTAATGACTCTCACACGGGGGATCCAGGGATCAACAGATCAAAGAACACAGTGATGTACCCAGGTTCAGGCCCCCTAGAGCAGGTAACAGCCCTACGTCCTGCTAGATCTTTGTTGATGAAGTATGGAAACGATTACAATGCTTCTTTCAGTTTGTTCTGCTCTTTTTTCACTAAATCTTTCGACTGATCAACCGACCCCCTTCCTCATGCACCAGAGCTCCCTTATATGGAGTGGGCTGGCTCGGGCAGGTAAGAAGGTGACATCATACTGATCTACGACTCATTAATTACACCCATCACTGTAGATTTGTCCATCAAGCTACATTTAATGTCGCTGTGTGGCTTCGTCCGGTCCGCCCGGGATGTGACGTTCCTGTGACGGGTTAGGTGTGAGCCATCAGTGGGATGGACCATCATCGTGTCGATAGTAGAAGTCCTCGCAATCAATGGCCCTGACACAACGAGTCAGGCTCCGACACACCGCGTCAGGGGAAGGAGACTTTGAGGCGAAGCGTCCTTTTCATTCTTTTGGTCGCCCACGTGGCCTGGCGAGAGGGACCTGAGCGCCCGCCTGCTCGCCAAACCGCCGCGTGGGCCGACCTCTCGGCGAGAGGGGCCTGAACGCCCGCCTGCTTGCCAGGCTGCCATGGGGGCCGACACCCGGTGAGCAGGCTCGATCGCCCACCGCCGCCAGTCGCCACATGGGTGACGCCCGGGCAGTGGCTCGATCGCCCATCTTCCCGCCAGCCGCCACGGGACCGACGACCACGGCAGGCTTGATCACCCACCGCCCGCTAGGCCGCCACGGGCCGACGCCCGGTGAGTAGGGCCTGTCGCCTCTTTGCCGCCAGTCGCCACGGAGGCCGACGCCCGGCGAGCAGGGCCTGATCGCCCACCTGCTCGCCAGGCCGCCACGTGGGCTTACTTATCTACAGCGGAGAGGGTACCCTGGCATAAAGTACGCCGACACCACCAATTCACATTTATATAATAGTAAAGATAGATCAATCCATAGATGGTCATCTTTAAGCACATGAATACATCCTAGTAAGGAAATGCATGCCTACACTTCACGAGCATGAATTCATCTCATGTAAGTGTAACTCTTGACATGGGTGTACACAGTTTTACCAAACCAAAAAAACTATGCCAAAAAAATGAACCAAACTGGTCTACTCGATTTGACCGGTTTATGATATTCGTGCATCATGGCAAACATCTGAATTTGGGGATACAGTTTTTTTGAAAAACCATGAGTAAACCGAAATAAACTGAATACTAAAATAAAAAAATACATATATAATTGAAATAGTATTGGTCTAATGTGTATAAAGCATGATTTCACATAGAAATAATATCACTAGATTTGTCAAAGTAATGCTCAAAGGTGTGTATTAGAAACCATATCGATGTCCAAAACAAAAGGTAAGAAAGAACAATTTACGTTAGTTTTGTAAATATAGTATTTACTGATACTAAACTGAAATATTATAGTATTTATCGATACTGAACAGAAGCTCTATTTCGTATATTTGGTATCACAATTACTGTATTTTGAAAAAAAAATCAAATTTATTGAACCGTATTTACCAAATATATCGTATGAACAACCCTAATTTTAGACGTGCACTAGTAGGTATAGTTTTGTGGTGTTGCTAGTTTGCAAGCTTGTGTGCATTGCAATGTACCACAGAAAAAACTCATGGCAAAGTTATTAAACAAATGAAAGAGTTAGAATTCTGTAGCGAGGTGTGAGCAGTGGCCAGTTGATGACGTGACTACTTGAGACCCCACAGATGGACAGATATCAGTTTAGCACGGACAGTGGTGTACATCATACTAATATGTAGTAAGAAGCAAATTTGGAAGGCACCAATGCTTAGAGGTTGGTGCAATGACCAGAAAGATCTAGATGACCACACGCGACACTTCACCTCTATCCGATTGACATGTACTTCATCTATATTCGATTACGTGCAGCAAATTAAGTATGATCAGAAGATTAGGAAGGCACTAGTGGTTAGAGGTTAGAACAACAACTTGAAAGATCTAGATGACCACACACGACACTTCACCTCTATTCGATTGACATATACTTCATCTCTATCCAATTGCGTGCTACAAATTAAGTATGATTAGAAAATCTGGAATGCACCAATGGTTAGAGGTTGGAACAATGACCTGAAAGATCTAGATGATCACACATGACACTTCACCTCTATCTGATTAACATGTACTTCATCTCTATTCGATTGCGTGGGGAATGTGGAGGCGGTGGCTCAGAAGTGAGAAGTGCTACTGCCTATTGATGCTGCCTCTAGCTCAGGTTTGTGCACTTCAGAAAGATGAGCGTTTTACACCTCAACCTTTTTTGCTTTCGTGCAAGTGGCCACCTAGTTATGGAAATCGTACCGGTATGCTCGTTATGTATTATTTCGATACATAGACTGATATAAAGCAGTATTATATATCATATTAGCTTTGATACCAACCAATACTGACTTGATACTGATCATACCAACTTTAATACCGATTAATATCAGTCATATCTATATAGTTAATATTATGACCTATTGAACTATACGTTATAATTCATAGTACTACTAGGTATTTGAAGTAATATTACAAGTGAAATATGATATACATAGAATTAAATATTTGTATACGAATAAATACATATTACTATATTAAATTCGAGATGGTACATCAATATAAACTGATACTAAATTGCATCATTTAAAGAGATAAATCGTTATAGTCTCCGATGTAGTATTGATAAGCATGATTGGCATGCCCACAATCATCTACAAGATTGGATTAGCATTTGGTATGGTGAAGAAGAGAAGCTATAATTGAGACCTTTTCCCTTGATGGTACTTCATGAGTATGGGAATATATACTTTTGTAGAGACTATTACAAAATATTCTTTTAAATAGATATCCGTAACCCTCTTGGGAGAAACTCACATGCATCCATTGAAAGAGAAACTCCCATGCTATTACCATTCTACCATAAAACCTACATAACATCAATTCTTGTAACTCTTTATTTAGTTCAAACCTCTCATGTTACCTATAAATAGAGGGTTGTATACATGAAAGAATAGAATAAGAAAGAAAGAAAGAATTTTCTCTCACTTCTAAATTGTTCATACTTTGAGTAATCCATTAGTTATTTTATATCACGTTATTAGCATGATCGCCTCTAAAAGGCTATCATAAATTTCACGTACTAAATTCTTAAAATACTTTTATCATCATTTCTTGAGGGAAAATATTCTTTCAATCCCTATTCTATCTTGTTTAATTTGCACACTATAATTCATAGTTTGCATTTCTATGTATTGTAGTTTACTATGTCGAATCTTGCAAAACTTGAATTCATGGCTTTGGATATTACAGGCAAAAATTATTTGTCTTGGGTGTTTGATGCCGAAATCCATCTAGATGCAAATAGCCTCAGCCAAACAATTAAGGAGGAAAATAAGGCATCTAACCAAGAAAAGGCTAAAGCCATGATCTTTATTCGCCATCACCTCTATGAAGGGTTAAAAGCTGAATACCTCACAGCACAGAAATTATCTGGCATGCCAAACGTGACCGGTAGCTCGATCTGGCCAAGTGGTATTGATGATGATCGCGGAGTTATGCCATGGAACGACTCAGTTCCGGCCTTTATTTATGTCCGGGGGATCACCATGTTCTCCAGCGTTTTCGCAAAGATACGGTTTAGCAAGCAACCTCCATCGACCAAGGATCGAGTGACCTTAACATTGACGATGATGGACTCGACCACCACGAGGTATCACCTCGGATGTGGAACCGCAGCTAGGTGGTCTGATTGGTCGAAAGTGACTGGCACTTCTGACCACTTGAGAAATCTAGGGAGAGCTGGTGTGGTTAGGTTGACCTCTCTTTCTGCTGCCTTGTACTGTCTTTTGGACTCACACGTGGCTGATCCCCTAAAAATGTGCGCAGCTTGTGATCAGCCCCATGGTATTCAAGCTCGTCGTCCTCAGGCTTTTCTTTGGCCTACTCGATTCCGCGCTTGGCGAGGGCGGTCTTGAGCTTCTCTTGGACCTTCTTACTAATCACCTGGCACTCATCGAAGTCGTGTTTGTCTGTATATTAGACTGGGCAGTATTTGTTCCCTCCACAGCTTTGGCCTTTGTTATCACCACTGTTGCCCGCCTTGCCCCTTTTGACCGCGGCTATAGTGGAATCACTTTTGCGTTTCTCTCTGTGGTTCTTATTCCTCTTCGTCCCTTGCTTGGAGGATTCAGACTTGTCGCTATCAAGCTTGGGGTTGTCAAGATGTTCTTGGGCCTAAGCACGTATGGCGTACTTGTCTACCAACTCGAGAACTCCTTGGTGATTCTGATCTTTCAAGTAGTAAGCTTTCCCTTCAACGCTCTATCCTTGACACCATTCTCGAAAGCCACTATGACCATTTCATCTGAGATGTCAGGTATCAAGTTGCGCTTGTCGCTGAAGCGTCGAATGAAGCCGCACAATGACTTGTTTCTGTATCACTCGATGCAAGTCGTTGCGCCTTCTGGGGCATTCATACGTACCCTAAAAATTGGCGATAAATTGGGCCCACCACTCCACCCAAGATGATATCGATTGAGGTGGGAGGTTGAGTAACCAAGATCTCGCTACACCATCTAGGGTGGTGAGCAAGTAGTTGTCCATCACCTTCTCATTTTCTCCGGCAACCCTCATGACTAGCTTGAACTTGTCTGGCCATCTAACTGCATCTAGCTCGGGAGTTTACGCATTGCACCCCTCATCGACGTCCTTGGGGGTCACTTGTCGTCGATATTGTCATGCTCCTTGTCGAGGAGGGAACCTACGCTGTGTTGACGAGCGGCCCCATGAAGGCAGAGATTCGCCTCGTCGAGCCCGGCGCACAGGAGATTGGCCCTTCGAGGGTGGGGACTCATTTTCTCATCGCTCGCGGTCTTCGCGGTCACGTTCTTCCCATCGATCGCAAAGGATGTTGTGTAAATCCCGTCAATCATGAGAAATATGGTCTCAAAGATCCCCAGGTCATCTCTGTCAAGGTTGGAACAAGCTGTCTTAGAGGCACGATGGCTAGAGCTAGCCACCACCAATCTCACTGCTCGATGACTATCGTGAGATGGTCCCGGCAGCTAGCTCCTGGCACCTTGTTGGCTAGGGCATCCGAACCTCGGGTTGGCTACTTGAGCGATCTGAGCTTGCACTGCATCGAGTAGCATTTTCATCTGGTCGAACACTAAAGTCATCAGGTTGCCTAGATCCAGTGGTGAAAGGGATTTTAGTAGCATATGAGCGCAGTGGATATTTTCCTCAGGGGTACTGAAGATGTCGTTGTTGTGGCTTTGATGGGACGCTGCTCCTGGGACATGGCCAGGCTCGCCATTGTGGTTGCACTGCCGAAGAATCTGCTATCCCTAAAAATCCAGTGCCCACGGGTTGGGCGTCATCGGATTATCAAGATCGAGTTGCTTTGATAGATTGGCCAGAATCCCGACTGTGGCCGCAGCAGTTAGATCTCGCCGATGATCTGTAGTATCAGGAGCAATAGCGTTTGTGGCCGCCCACACTGCAGTTGTCACTGTGCCAGGATCTTGAGGCGTGCACGGAGAGATTTGGTATCTCTGACCACCTGTGGTGTCTGTCTCTGGATCCTATTCTTGGGAATTTTCGACAGTAGCACCATTGTTGGCTCCAGCCATGAACACGTATCAATCTATTTGGCTACTGCTCTAACTGTTGTTCTAGCTGCTGAGGCTGTTGCTGTTACTGTCACTCTCTGTCTTGACGTACTTAAGGATGCTGGGCTCCATAGGGTCGAAGTCTATGAAACACACCTCTCGGCGTAGGTCCCAGGAGTGGGACTCGGTGAAGTCAATGTGTCCAAGATCTCCACCCGACCCCCATTAATAAAGTATGGTTCCAAAGGCGATCTCAGATCTGACTATTAGAGCTTGATCAATGAAGGCGATCGAGTTGATGTCATCGCATGAGTCGACGTCAGAGACACTGTTGTGAACACGCATCGAAGACGGTCTGATTTGCAAAAACAGCTGATGGCCCCTACCTAGCATGCCAACTGTCGAAGGTTAGAAATCGACAATAAATTTATAATTTCGGGTACCTTTGGATTATCAAAGTTAGGCATGAAATCGGAGGCACACAATGTAGACAGGTTTGAGTTCCCAGATAGAGTAACACCCTACTCTTGTATGGATGATGTATGAAGTGGATGAAGAGTACAAAGTAGGACACCTAACTCTAACTACAATAAAGATTGAACTTGGGGGTGGCTAAGCTGCGGCTAAAGGTTAACAAAGCATAGTTCACCGGCTCCTGGATGCTCTACTCAAAAAGTCTTCTCGCTTGTCTAGCTCTGGATGGCCTGTAGTCTAAGAATTGCTTCTCCTCCTAGAGATGCCTACCCCTGTCCTTATATAGTTGGGATAGCCTTGCCTCACATCAAGTTGTAGTCAGTTTGGGATACCAGATCGTAACCAATGAGGAGTCCATCATCACATGATCTTCGCAGCATATCTAAACTTCCCTAGATATCAAGCGTACTCAAGTTAGTTTTCTCGTAACAGGAAAACGATCGAGTCCTTCCCTGTATGGAGATACCCCCTCCGTGTATATCTTATCCCATAGAATTGGGCCCACAATATCCGGAGTTTTCAGATGCTTGCTTGAGCATATATAGTATAATCTTTAAGTTTCCAGTGCATGCTTATACGCCATATTTAAATCTTTGACAGTCCGGTGCTACACGAGGCAGAGAGCAGATACCCGCAAGCGCAGAAGATGCTGTACGCCGTCCTGGTGGCGTCCACGAAGCTGCGGCATTATTTTCAAGGGCGAGAGATCACGGTGGTCATTGCCTACCCCCTGCGAGAGATCCTTCACAACCGGGAAGCAGAAGGCTGTATCGCCAAGTGGTCGGTGGAACTGGGGGAATTTTGTCTCAAGTTTGTACCCCGTACCGCCATCAAAAGCTAGAAGCTGGCGGAGTTCGTAGCCGAATGGACTACCGCCGCTCCTGAAGCTGAAAAAAGCCCCGCGCTTCCCCTTGGACTCTATTCTTCGATGGCTCCTTCAGGCTCGAAGGCGCGGGGGCTGGGATTGTCCTGGTCTCCCCGACCGGTGACACCCTCTAGTACGTGGTCGCCCTCGACTTCAAGGCCACCAACAACATCGCTGAATACGAGGGCCTGCTGGTAGGGCTGCGCGCCGCCTCAGCATTAGGCATCCGGCGCCTCCAAGTCAAAGGCGACTCCTTGCTAGTTATCAATCAAGCGCGAAAGGAATTTCAATGCTCTGATCCTACCATGGCCGCCTACTTGGTGGAGGTCAGGAAGATGGAGCGCCACTTCGAAGGACTGGGATATATCCTTATCCCTCGACGCGACAATCATATGGCGAACGGGCTCTCGCAGCTCACGTCCTCAAGAACCTCTGTTCCGGTCGGGGTCTTTGAAGAAAGATTATAGCGACCGTTCGTCGCTGCCCCCAGCTCAAGCGGGGAGGGCGGTGCGCCTGTCGCGGCCTCCAGATCAGGGAGGGTAGGCAGCGCACCCGCCTCAGCCCCCAAGTCCGGGAGGGAAGGCGGCGGTGCCGCCGATGCGGCACCCAGGGAAAAGCTTGGCCAAGCGGAGTACCCGGGCGATCACCGTGTGATCGCCACTCTTGGCCGGGAAGGTCAGTGGATGGATGCTATCCTAGCCTTCCTGCGAGACCGAGTGATCCCCGACGATGATGCCTCAACTGACAAAATTGCACGCAAGGCCAAGTGCTATACTCTGGTAGGTGGGGACCTATACCGTCGGAGCCGAAACGGAATTCTACTGAAGTGCATCACTCGGGAAGAGGGGAGCGCCCTGCTCTCTGATATCCATGGAGGCATGTGCGAGAGCCATATGTCCGGTCGGACGCTTGTCGGCAAGGCGTTCCGCCAAGGATTTTATTGGCCTACTGCCCTCCAGGATGCTTGCAAGCTGGTGAGGAGATGCGAAGCATGCCAATTCTTCGCTAGGCAAATCCACCGACCAGCCCAAGCTCTGCAAACCATCCTGCTCTCTTGGCCGTTCACGGTCTGGGGGCTGGATATCCTGGGCCTGTTCCCGCGGGCCACGGGGGGCTTCACCCACCTGTTCGTCGCCATTGACAAATTCACCAAGTGGGTCGAAGACGAAGCAGTACGTGCCATCACAGCTTCCGCTGCTATCAAGTTCATCCACGGGATCTTCACCCGCTTTGGAGTTTTCAATCACATCATCACCGACAATGACACTCAGTTCACCAGCGCAGCCTTCCTGGAGTTCTGCGAGGGGATGGGCACCAAGGTATGCTTTGCTTCGGTGGCCCATCCCAAAAGCAATGGCCAAGCTGAGCATGCCAACGCACTGATGTTGAGGGACTTGAAGACCAAAGCATTCGATCGACTCCATAAGAGGGGAGCGCGATGGACGGAAGAACTCCCGGCTGTGATGTGGTCGCTCCGGACCACACCTAGTCGGGCGATTGGAGAAACGCCTTTCTTCCTGGTCTACGGCGCCGAAGTTGTCCCCCCATCTAAGCTGTTTCTCGGCTCGCCGCGTGTCTCGGCGTTCAGCGAGGAAGGACAAGAAGACCACCACGGAGAAGATGTCAACCTTCTGGAGGAGGTGCGCGACAGGGCGGTCTTGCACGCCGCCTGGTACTAGCAAAGTCTCAGGCGGTACCACGACACCCGGGTTCATGAGAGAACACTGGCAGTAGGTGACCTGGTCTTGCGTAGAATCCAGACGCATGCCGGGCTCCACAAACTGTCTCCCCGGTGGAAGGGCTCCTTTAAGGTGGTCTCAGTATCTCAACCCGGGGCGGTCTGGTTGGCCACTGAGGACGATCAAGAGCTGGCCAACTCCTTCAACGTGGAGTTGCTGCGAAAGTTTTACCCCTAAAAACTATAAGTACCCGGTAGTTCGCTCTGATCGGTTGTGTGGGCGAGTTTTCCCCCGGCTGATTGGCGACTACTAGCAGTTAGCGAAGTTGTTTGTCTTAAAGGCTTCTGCTTTATTCCCCTTGCTTGTCCCCTGGTGGATAGCCGTTCGTGGGGGTGTCATGGGTTCCAGCGGTTTGGCCGCTCCTTGTTGATATGCGGTAACACCCGGCATTCGCGTCGTGCGAGGACGGGCGACCAGGAGTGTGAGTGTGGCACGGTGGCTCAAACGTGGCTCGCACACCTCGGGTTGGCTCCGCGAAGCACCGCTGGCTGTCACCGCAAGCACCGCAAGCCCAATACCACTTCTAGGAACCTGCTCCCATGCCACGCAACGCCGCGGGCTGGTCCCAAGTCCCAAGGGCCTAAGTTCCAAAGAAAAGGACCATGACATACCCGCGCAAGAACTTGCGTTCTTCAATATGTTTCCTGCATGCTTTGCATAACGCCTACTTGTGCTTTTAGTAGCTATGCGCAATCGCAGATGAAGTGCTGCAGCGCTTACCTAGCTCAAATATCCAAGATGGCCTCGTGGTGGCCTGATGGGCAGGCGGGTGACCGCGCCCTACCCGTCGGGCGAGCAGATGGGCGACCACGCTCTGCTCGCCGAGTGGTGGCTTCTGTGACCAGCCTGGGGGCTGGTCGCCCGGTGGTCTATAGCAAAGATAAGTTCCTCGCCCTAACAGTATCGACTTATCTTTCGCATCTGCACCCTGTTGGGTTGAGTTATGCGTGGCTGTCACTGGCCCTGATAATCTGATGGCTCCTCATTGATAAAAGGAAATGCCCAACGTTTGCGTCGCAAGGACGGGTGACCAGGAGTGCGAGTGTGGCACGGTGACTCAAACGCGGCTCGCACACCTCGGGTTGGCTCTGCGATGCATCGCTATCGTCACCGTGAGCGCCAAGAAGTCCGATCACGCCCTAGGAGCTCGCTTCTTTGTTGTGCAACGCTGCGGTCAGGTTCCAAGAGATCATAGGGATATAAGTTCCAAAAGGGCAAGAGTCAGTGACACCCTTGCGCAAAGACTTAAGACTTTGCTTGTCTACATCCTGCATGTTCTCGTGATAATCTTTGTTCGCGTATTGCAATCACTCAAAAATGCCTAAGTATCGACCTAACTCGAGTGTTTAGGTTCGCATCATGACAAGGTCAGCCGATTGTTCGATGATTGAGTTGAGCAAGCACAACCAAAACGCGAACAGACAAACATGCACAGGTAAAATCAGAAAATGCCAACTTCATTACAATTGCTAAGATTGTTCTAGCATACAAAAAAACAGGAACAGAAAGAAGCAAAGAAAATGAAGGAAGCGGCCTAGGCCATCAGTTGTCGTTGGCAACTTGGATGTACCCATCGTCCTCCTCGGCCTCTGGCTCCACTGCCACCGCGTCGAGGTCCGGGCCCTTTGCCGCCATCATGCCGACGACGTGTTTCGCGGCTTCGTGCACGCGCGCCTGCGCCTAGGCCTCGTCTCTCTCAATGCCATCCACGACGGTCATTGGGTTGAAGGCGGCATCGCAGCTGGCGTAGCACGCCAGCACGAAGGTCGCGGTGGCCCTGGCAACCTGCCGCCCTTCTTGGACGGAGCGAGCGGCCAAGGCGGCTGGTAGGCCGGAGAGTGCCGCGGCGACCCGAGTGATGCAGTGGGCGTATGCATCATTGTGGGCTCGAGCAGCTCGTGAAGATCCACCCCCAGCGGCTCCAAGGCCCTCGCCATGCGCCGGTAGGATGGCCGGAGCATGGTCGCGAGGTTGTGCAGCACGCACCGCTGCTCCTCTGCCACCTGCCTCTGCGTCGCCTCAGCCTCCTGCACCCGGGCGAGCAAGGTTGCCCCGTTGGCCCTCTCTTGGGCCAGCAGCGCCTCCTTCCTCTCCAAATCACAGAAGGCCGCCACTGCTTGCGACACATGGGCTTTATACGCTGGTGGCTGTGAGGAGGGTGTTCGCGGCTGTGAGCGCTTCGCCAAGCTCGGCAAGCAGCGCACTCAAGCCGGTGGCGCGGGCGGCGAGGACGACCGGGGCGGGGGGAGCAGAAGTGCTGGCGCCAGCGACGTCCAGTCCGGCTACTTCAGAGCCGCCAGGATGCCCCTGGGCAGAAGTCCCCGCCGCGTCTGTGGGTGCTGCTGATGTCTACGCGGCCGGGGCACCCTGACGAACCGCCCTCGGGGGCGACTTGAAGCTGAAGGAGGTAGCTGTAATCGTAAGCCCGCTCGGGCGGGCACCAGCAGCGGTTGGAGTCGACGCCGCTAGAGCTGGCGCCGGTGGAGTTGGTGCTGATGGAGATAGCGCCGCAGGAGTCGGCGTCGGTGCAGCCGGCGCCGGAGAAGGGGCGACGGGCGTCGCCGCCTCAGATGAAGACGCCACCGCTCCGGGTGCGCTCGGTGAAGCGGCAGAGACGGTGGCAGCAGGGGTTTTGCCCCCAGTGCAGGCCTTCTTGGGGTCCGTGCAGCATTTTCCCTATGACTAGTCGACAACCCTCTACCAGCCACTCTACTATAATCTGATATACTTGGGTTGGCCCAAGAAAAGTTCTGTAGAAAAGATACCTGTCTAGCCAAAGGTTGAGGAAGGCCACATGTTCTTTGTCTAATACTGGCCCGTTCACTTTGTTATTGTTGCTAATATACTTTGCCCACTCTTCACCTTTAGATATGATGAGTTTACACTTAGGCTTGACACTATAAGTCGATATATGCTCCCCATCTAGCCTCAGATAGCACAATTGGGCCACATCCAAGAAAGTTGGGTCAACGGGACCAGTGCAGAACATGAAAGCATTAAAGGTATCTGACTAGAAATAACAAGCCGTGGCCACTAAGAGCTCATTGGCCTCTGGATCAGCTAAGGAAAGAGGGAGGCACTCGGCTATTCCCATTCTCTCCCATATCTCCCTCTTCTGGGCCGCTATCCGATTATATGAGCTCTTCTACCCTTTGAGTGCTATCGGCCATACCCTAAAGCTCTTACTCCATCCCTCTATATTATAACCAACAGCCGACAAGGGGAGACGGGGAACTTCTTCGTTTATAATTTTATAAGAGTCTAAATTTCCAACCAAGCCTAGGTAGTATTGGTCGTTGCTGTCAGGGATCAGAATGAATAACTGGTTGGAATCCATTCAACCGATCTTGGTGGGAAGCCGATTGAGGACTAGAGGAGACTAGAGCACTGAAGGACTTGTTAGCCAGAATGAAGAAGCCAATGGCAGACGTTTAGAGAGCATGAGAATGACAACGTGGGAGCCGCGTATTTATAAGAGGGGTAAAAAAAGTGAAACGGCAGGAAAGAGTTTGAAGCGACGCGTGCAGTTAAAACACACGATATGCATATCAAGATTTTTACAACGCCATTAATGCAGCGGCTACTACTTTTATTTTCCTGTCGACTAGGAGTAGTTTCTGTAATTTGGGTTCTCTTGTAACTCGATTTGATCAATAAAGTTGCGCATCGCCGATTATTAATCATCTTTTGTTACACTAATCAGGTTTGATTTTCTCCGAACTTGTTGCACATTGCCCTTTTCAGAAAAGTCTACCTTTATCTACCATCTAATAAGCCCTAATTGGTTGTTTAGACTTACCATTACCATTTGATTTAATCTGCTTTTTGGCTGTTTAGATATTTGCCGATTGTTGCATTAGATCGGCTTTTAACATATTCATCTACCTTACCGATTACAGGATCAAATCGGTTGGCATACCTTGAACCGCAAAGCCTGGTGTTCGTCTGGTGTGTTATCGCCGATAAACCTTACTTCAAATTCTTAGCGTCAATAGGCGCCTATTCCACAGCCCACGTCCAAAACCTATACCCAACAAATGAAGCAATCAATCTCTAGTTATTAATGTTTCATATCCACGTTATTAATGTTTCATATCCACGTTATGCTATAACAAGAGCAATGAAAACCATTCCGACGTAACTTATTAGGGGCCAGATAGTGCAAAAATGAGTGATACCAGTTGGCATGCCTTGTAGCCAGAGAGTGATATGCAGGCATACAACATCAGATGCGCATTTGATCCACCAAACAACTAAATAATAAAGCATAAGTTAACAAGCCCAGACACATCAAGAACTTGCACATGTCTAGTACTTGTAACTCAAAAAATAAGATTCTTAACATAAGGGGGGAGAGGACCGCCGACTTGACTTCTTCCTTGGTGATCTTCCCTCCAAGATTCCCGCCTTCGACATCGTGGAGTCCGCCGCTGCCCTGAAATGTTCCTTGCACAGATTACAAATCTTCAATCACCCCCTGCAGTTTTTTATTCTTGCCAAGAACAAGAACAGGACGGAACACGATATAGCTAACACAAACATGAATGTGCTAGAGAGAGAGAGAGAGAGAGCGTGGGCTTACGAGAGAGGGAGAGAGAGTGCGCGAGCGATCTCTCTGGCCGAGGAGACGAGAATGGGTGAGCAGTCGCCGCTGCAGTTTAGCACAGGACAGTGGTCGTACCTCGTACTAATATGTAGTACATGAAGAAGAGAAGCTGTAATTGAGACCTTTTCCCTTGATGGTACTTCATGATTACGGGGTTGTTAGACTTTTGTAGAGCCGAGCTATTCGTAGGACTAAAGGTACCAATGATTAGAGGTTGGAATAATGACCTAAAAGATCCAGATGATCACACACGATACTTTACCTCTATTTAATTGATATGTACTTCATCTCTATCCGATTGCATGCTAAAATTTAAGTATGATCGGAAAATCATAAAGGCAGTTATAATTCATATTACTACTAGGTGTTTGAATACCAGTCATACCTATATAATCAATAATATGATCTACTGAACTATACATTATAATTCATAGTACTACTAGGTATTTGAAATAATATTATAAGTGAAATTTGATATACATTGAATTAAATATATGTATACTTGTAAATATATATATTACTATGTCAATATAAACCGATACTTAAATATATCATTTAAAGAGGTAAATCGATCGGTATAGGTCATGTTTGGATCCATTAGCACTAACAGTTAGCTGCTAAAATTAGCTAAAATGGATCCAAACAGCTCAGCTAATAGCCTAACTAATAGTTAGCCGACAACCCAGCTAATAATTATCTCATTAGCTAGTTCTCCCCTACCAATTTCAGCTAATGGATGATCAAAAGACCAATTTGCCCTCAGCCTCTCCACTGCAAACTGCTAATTAATGCAAACAGCTAATTAATACAAGAGTACAATAGACATTTGCACCCACAACCAAATTTCCATCCACCTATTAACTAGTAGATCTAAACAGCCCCAGCTAATAGTTAGCCAGAATGAAGAAGCCAATGACAGACGTTTAGAGAGCTTGAGAGTGTGAGAATGACAATGTGGGAGCCGCGTATCAATAAGACGTGTAAAAAAAGTGAAACGGCAGGAAAGATTTTGAAGCGACGTGTGCAGTTAAAACACATGATATGCATATCAAGATTTTTACGGCGCCATTAATGCAGCGGCTACTAGTTTGCACCAAGATTTGACAGGTGCGGTCAAAATTGTCAAGATAAAGTTGATGTATCATAGCCAACAGGTGATATGGAAAGATTTCGAGATTTTTTATTATGGTTAATATTTTAGGAAGAGCCATCCAGATTAAGGCCAATACGGATTATACTTTGTAGCGTGTTATAAAAGGATCTGATCGGTCGATGGGTATAAAAGATTGTCGTGGGCAAGCAAAAAGAACACACAACCCAATCAACAAATATTCTACTTTTATTTTCCTGTCGACTAGGAGTAGTTTCTGTAATTTAGGTTCTCTTGTAACTCAATTTGATCAATAAAGTTGCGCATCGCCGATTGTTGATCATCTTTTATTACGCTAATTAGGTTTGATTTTCTCTGAACTTATTGCACATTGTCCTTTTCGGAAAAGTCTACTTTTATCTACCATCTAATAAGCCCTAATTGGCTGTTTAGACTTACCATTACTTTTTGATTTAATCTGCTTTTTGGCTGTTTAGATCTTTGCCGATTGTTGCACTAGATCGGATTTTAGCATATTTTTCATCTACCTTATCGATTACAGGATCAAATCGGTTGGCATGCCTCGAACCCAGCTAATAGTTATCTCATTAGCTGGTTCTCCCCTACCAATTTCAGCTAATGGATGATCAAAAGACCAATTTGCCCTCAGCCCCTCCACCGCAAACAGCTAATTAATGCAAGGATACAATGGACATTTGCACCCACAACTAAATTTCCACCCACCTATTAGTTTGTAGATCCAAACAGCCTCAGCCAATAGTTAGCCAGCTATTAATATTAACCATTAGCCAGCTAACTATTAGAGCTAATGAATCTAAACAGAACCATAGTCTCCAGTGTAGCATTGATAAGCGTGATTGGGACACCCACGTACAGGCATCTACAAGATTGGTTAGCATTTGATACGATGTAAGAAGAGAAGTTGTAATTGAGAACTTTTCCTTTGATGGTACTTCCTGAGTACGGGGAAAGAAAAAACGAGGACCGAACAAGGAGACGGCCGGTTGGTACAAACATATAGTTGTTCAATTTTCATATCACTAGCCAAGTGGCCGTGGTTGGTACAAACATAGTTGTTCAATTTTCAAATCACTAGCCAACTGGCCGTGAAATGCAACTGAAACACATTTTTTAACAAAATAATCAAATTATACTATGTATTTATAAAAAATAAAATTACACTCTTGAGTCTCTATGAGGAGAGAGAAGTGTGTAATGATGCAGCCAGTGGAGCGGGTGCGGGGTGGAAAGAGAAATGCGGTTATTTTTCTTTTTTATCTTAAAGAGAAGAAAAAGAATGATTAGACATTGCCACTAACTCACATTTATATAATAGTAAAGATGGATCAATCCATAGATGGTCATCTTTAAGCACGTGTATACATCCTAGTAAGGAAATGCATGCCTACACTTCACGAGCACAAATTCATCTCATGTAAGTGTACTCTAGACACACTTGTACACCGTTTTACCAAACCAAAAAGCCTGTGCCAAAAAACCGAATCAAACTGGTTAACTCAGTTTGACCGGTTTATGATATTCGTGCACTATGGCAAAAATCTGAATTTGGAAATACAGTTTTTTCCAAAAAAACCTTGAGTAAACTAAAATAAACCGAATGCCGAAATAAAAAAATACATATATAATTGATAAAGTAATGGTCAAATGTGTATAAAGCACAATTTCACATGGAAATAATATCACTAGATTTGTCAAAGTAATGTTCAAAGAATCAAAGATGTGTAGCAATTTTTACTAACGTATAACTAGATGAATTAATGGTCAAAGGTGTGTATTAGAGACCATATCGATGTCCAAAACGGCAAGTAAGAAAGAATAATTTACGTTAGTTTCTTAAATACGGTATTTATTGTACTGAACCGAAATATTATAGTATATCGATACCAAACCAAAGCTCCATTTGGTATATTTGGTATCATGATTACTGTATTTTGAAGAAAAAATCATATTTATCAAACCATATTTACCAAATATACCGTATGAATAACCCTAATTATAGACGTGTGCTAGCAAGGTATAGTTGTGTGGTGTTGCCAGTGTGCAAGCTTGTGTGCATTGCAATGTGCCACTGAAAAAACTCACGGCGAAGTCATTACACAAATGAAAGGGTTAGAATTCTATAGTGAGGAGTGAGCAGCGGCCAGTTGACGTCGTGACTACTTGAGACCCACCACAAACGGATAGATATCAGTTTAGCACAGGACAGTACTGTACATCATACTAATATGTAGTAAGAAGCAAATTTGAAAGGCACCAGTAGTTAGAGGTTGGAATAATCACCTGAAAGATCTAAATGATCACACACGACACTTCATGTCTATCCCATTGACATGTACTTCATCTCTAGATGACCACACACGACACTTCACCTCTATCCAATTGACATGTACTTCATCTCTGTCCAATTGCATGCTGCAAATTAAGTATGATTAGAAAATCAAGAAGGCACCAGTGTCTAGAGGTTGGAACAATGACCTGAAAGATCTAGATGACCACACACAACACTTCACCTATATCCGATTGACATATACTTCATCTCTATTCAATTGCATTCTACAAATTAAGTATGATCAGAAAATCAGGAAGGCACAAGTGACTAGAGGTTGGAACATTGACCTAAAAGATCTAGATGACCACACACGACACTTCACCTATATGCGATTGACATGTACTTCATCTCTACCCGATTGCATGCTACGAATTAAGTATGATCAGAAAATCAGGAAGGCACCAGTGGCTAGAGGTTGGAACAATGACCTGAAAGATCTAGATGACCACACACGACACTTCATCTGTATTCGATTGACATATACTTCATCTCTATCCGATTGCATGCTATGAATTAAGTATGATCAGAAAATCAGGAAGGCACCAGTGGCTAGAGGTTGGAACATTGACCTGAAAGATCTAGATGACCACACATGACACTTCACCTGGATTCGATTGACACATACTTCATCTCTATCCGATTGCATGCTTTGAATTAAGTATGATCAGAAAATCAGAAAGGCACCAGTAGCTAGAGGTTGAAACAATGACCTGAAAGATCTAGATGACCACACACAACACTTCACCACTATCCAATTGACTTATACTTTATCTCTATCCGATTGCATGCTACAATCAAGTATGATCAGAAAATCAGGAAGGCGCCAGTAGTTAATTGTTGGAACAATGACCTGAAAGAGATGACCACACATGACCAAAGATTGCAAAACCAGCGAAATTTCGGAAATCTCGACCAAGATTTTGGATTCCAGTTGGGGACAGGATGCAAGATTCTAGTTGGGTAAATAATTTTTAAAATAATTTAAATTACTACAGTAATCTTAGAAATTTTGGCGAGATTTCGCCAAATCTCGCCAAAAAACTAGGCTTTTTTGACCGGTTTTTGACTTTTTTGACCAGATTTGGTCCAATAACTCTTAAGATTTTTATAAAATTGTACAAGCTTGATCATGATCTAAAAAATTTATGGTACTCTATTTAGTAGTGTAGGATCATATAGAAAACTTTTAAAAATAATTGAACTTTATTTTTTATCTTTAAAAAATCAAAAATAGATTGATTATAATTGAGATAGTAACCTTGTCAGAATTTTGTAAATTTGCTCGAGTGTGATCATGATCCAAAATTTTTATGAGAATTTAAGAATTTTCTCAGTACCATTATCTAAAATTTTCAAAAAAAATTAAACTTCTTTTGTTTGCTCAAACAAATCTATGTAAGCATTGAACTTCATTTGTTATATTTCAAAAATCAAAAACAGAAAGAACATAAATGGTACAGTGACCTTATAAGAATTTTATAAATTATCTGGAATGTGATCATGATTTAAAATTTTTATGAGATCTTAAAAAATTCCTTAACACCCTTTTGTATAAATTTTCATAAACCATAAACCTCTTTTGATTGCTAAAGCAAATCTACGTATTGATCATCACGCTTTTTATCAGGATATATCACTTTTAGAATTGTTGAAAATAAATTAAGTTTGATCATTATCTAAAAATTTTATGGAAAAATTTATGATGCATCAAGAACATAAAAGAAAATTTTTAAATTTTTCTAACTTGGTTTGTACCATTTTTATTCGGTTGAAATTTGTCGGTAGGGCTTTTATATATCATTACAGTAGCACTGTCAAATTTTTTTAATATTTATGAAGCTTGATGGTCATATGAAAATTTTATGAAAATATTATTTATGCATCAGAACCATCTACAAAATTTTTCAAAAGTTTATAACATGGTTTGTTCTATTTTTCATTCTATTCAAATTTGTTGGTCAGTCTTTTATTAGGACAATACCACTATCAGAATTTTTAAAAATTCCTCAAGATTGATAATCATCTAAAATTTTTATGAGAACATTAGGGATGTGTTAGGACCATCCAAAAAATAAAAAAAATTGACATTGTTTGAACTATTTTTCATTCAGTTGAAATTTATCAAAATTTTAGCAATTTCGAATGAAATTCGGAAATTTCGCCAAAATATCAGAAATCATGATTCAAAAAATTTAGCTTTCAGGTCATCTAGATCTTTCAGGCAGAAATTCAGGATTGGTGTTTGGCGGGCACGTCTGTCAGATTCTAGCTTCAGAATGAAGAAAACGAACAGGATTCACAAGTATGCGAAGAGTAGAATGGAAGAAAACACAAAAGATTCAGGAAAACAGAGAAGGAAACATAGATGAAGTTCTATTGAGGAAAGTAAAGTGTAACAAACTTCTGCCAAAATCACATCGTATCGCCCAAGCAAAAGGAGAGCCGCTTATATACTGCAGCTTCCCGACAAAACGCTGGCAAAACACAAGCTTAAGGTAACTAAAGACTCTGGTAATAGCTAGAAGACAAACAATAAAGTGCAAATTCAACCACAGCCTTGGATCTTCTCCTTGATGACTTCTCAGCCGCACGATCACACTTACTCAAGAGTTCACTGCTCCCTGCTGTTCAACTTCTGAAGACACAACACTCTGCTCGCAAATCTTCTCTGAATACGTTGGTTCCTGACAATACCCTCCCCTTAAACATCCTTGTCCTCAAGGATTGAACTGAGGAAAAACTTTAGCGATAAAATCTGCATCTTCCCAAGTAGTGACCTCTGGTGATAAATTAGCCCATTGCACCTTCCATTGCACTACTGGCTCATTGTTCCTGGGTATGATTCTCCTTTCGATAACAGCCACAGGTTCAGTCAAAACATTCCCCTCTGGATCAACTAATGGCAGATTCTTCTCAGGAATTGCTTTGGATCCAACATGCTTTCTTAGTTGACTCACATGGAACACAGGATGTATTTGACAACCCTCTGGTAAAAGAAGTTTGTATGCCACTCTTCCAATTTTCTCTACAATTCTAAATGGGCCATAGAATTTAGAATGTAGCTTCAATGTCTTATGAAGTCCCAAAGAATTGTGTCTGTATGGCTGAATTTTGAGGTAAACCATATCACCCACCTCCAAACACCTCTCAGTTCGATGTTTGTCTGCAAAATGCTTCATACGAGAGCTTGCTTTTTCCATATTGGCTTTAATGGCTTCAAAGGCTACTTGTCTGTCTTGAAGAATGTTTCTGGTTTCCTCCATTGCATTCCCAGGTAAAAGACTTTCTATAATTTGTGGGGGCTTCATCCCATAGAGCGCTTGGAATGGAGTCATTTGCAATGAAGTATGAAATGAAGTGTTGTACCACCACTCAGCTTGACCAAGCCACTGATGCCATTTTCTAGGACTTGCAAACGCCATACACCTTAAATAATTCTCCAAGCACTAATTTACCCGTTCAGTTTGACCGTCGGTTTGTGGATGGTATGCACTACTGAGTCTGATCTTTACACCCATTGCTGTGAATAGCTCTTGCCACAAAGCACTTGTAAAGATCCTGTCTCGGTCAGACATAATTACCACCGGTAATCCATGTAGTTTATATACACGGTCCAAGAAAAGATCAGCCACTTTCTTAACTGAGTAAGGATGACTTAAGGATATGAAATGAGCGTATTTCGTGAATCGATCCATAACCACCATTACCACATCCTTCCCATCAGATTTCGGCAACCCCTCTACAAAATCCATTGTTACATGGGTCCAAGCCATTTCAGGTGTTTCTAGTGGTTGAAGTAGTCCAGGGTACTGAATATGTTCAGACTTGTTCTTCTGACAAATCGCACAAGTTTTAATGAATTCATTGATCATTTTCTTCATACCTGGCCAATAAAATAAGGACTTGATCCTTTGATATGTAGCTCGATTGCCTGAATGCCCTCCCAAAGCCGAACTGTGAAAGGAATTTAACAATTGATCCATGAGTTGAGAACCCTTGCCAATATATATTCTCCCTTTGTATCTCAGGATTCCACTGCTTAAGGTATAAGGAGGCTCCCCATTAGCATCGATTCTGAGTTTCCCCTCAATTTCCTTACACTTTTCGTCACCCTGGTAACTTTCAAGTACTTCAGTTATCCATTTCAGTACTGCCACCGAAATTGCACAGACTCCACTCGGATTCTTCAATCTTGACAGAGCATCAGCCGCCTTGTTTTCCCTGCCTTTTTTATACTCCACCTTATAGTTATATCCCAATAACTTGATCATCAACTTATGCTGAATTCCTTCACTCAACCTTTGCTCAGATATGTAGCGCAAGCTTTGCTGATCAGTTCGGATTATCAAGCTAGAGCCAACCAAGTAATGTTTCCATCTTTTTAATGCCTCCAAAATAGCTAGTGCCTCCTTGTCATAAATGGACATGGCAGCTGCTTTCTGGCCAATGGCTTTGCTCATGTAAGCTATTGGCCTTCCTCCTTGCATCAACACTGCCCCAAGTCCATTACCACTTGCATCTGTTTCGAGAATGAAGGGCTGCATGAAATCCGGTAAAGCTAGTACAGGTGCTCTTGTAAGGGCTTGTTTAATGTTGAGAAATGCTTGCTGTTGTTCTGCACTCCATTGAAATGCATTCTTCTTTAGTGAATCAAACAAAGGTCTGCATATAAGTCCAAAATTTTGGATGAATCTTATATAATAACCCGCTAATCCAAGAAACCCCCTTAATTGAGTAATGTTATCAGGAATCGGCCACTCTTGAACAGCTCTGATCTTCTCCGGATTTGTTGCCACGCCCAATCCACTGATAATATGACCCAAGTATTCAACTTGCTGCTGCCCAAATGTGCACTTACTCTTCTTTGCATACAATTTATTGCTCCTCAACACTTCCAGCACTTGGATCAAATGCATTTTATGTATCAAGAGGTCTGGACTGTATATCAGGATGTCGTCAAAGAAGACAAGCACAAACTTTCTCAAAAATTTAGCCAAAATTTGATTCATCAAGGCTTGGAAAGTGGCTGGTGCGTTAGTCAATCCAAATGGCATGACAACATATTCATAATGCCCCATGTGAGTACTGAAAGCTGTTTTATAAACATCAGCTGGACTCATGCGAATTTGGTGATACCCAGATCTCAAATCTATCTTTGAAAAATATTTTGCACCATGTAACTCATCCAAGAGGTCCTCGATAACAGGTATTGGATACTTGTTTTTAATTGTATTTGCATTCAATTGCCTGCAGTCTATGCATAATCTCCAAGACCCATCTTTTTTCTTAACAAGTATCGCTGGTGATGAGTATGGACTGACACTAGGTCGTATGGTCTGATTCTTCAACAATCCTTCGATCAACTCCTCCATTATATCTTTCTTGAAGTGTGGGAGTCTATAAGGCCTTATGTTAACAGGCTTAGACTCAGGCTTCAACGGTATGTTATGATCGCAGGACCTGACAGGAGGTAGCTCCTTAGGTTCTTCAAAGA
The DNA here is from genome assembly GCA_036346375.1 of Guadua angustifolia. Taxonomy (NCBI): domain Eukaryota; kingdom Viridiplantae; phylum Streptophyta; class Magnoliopsida; order Poales; family Poaceae; genus Guadua; species Guadua angustifolia. Next base: position 23,734,260 of record CM070513.1, read on the forward strand.
TATCTTCAAACAATGTCAGTACCTCATCAATTTCAGTAGAGATCACCTCTTCATTCTTCTTGTTCTCCACATATATTTTGGCGTATAACACTGCTCCCACAACTCCCTTACTCATAAGTTTGTTCAACTTTTGTTCATTGATTATACAATCACCTCAAGGAAGTGTTTCATCCTTGAATTTAACCTCCTTCAGTCCATCTTTACATATACAGAACTCTCGGGTTTTAAGATTCAAACTAACTGGGCTATGCTGTCTAATCCAATCTGCCCCTAATATAACATCATAACCTTTAAGCTGCAAGAGTTTGAAATTTGAAGAGAAACTTTCCCCTTGAATGGAGTATTCACAACCAATGCATTTTGAGTCACAACACAATCTTGTGCCATCAGCCACCACTACTGACATGGGTGTTACATTCTAGATGGTGCAATTCGCCCTTATAGCTAAAACCGGTGTGATGAAGGTGTACAAGGAAATTCGTTCCTAAACCCTTGCTCCAGATCACAAAATAGGCCAAGAATTGACCAGCTCTGATACTAAATGTCAGATTCTAGCTTCCGAACTGAAGAAAACGAACAGGATTCACAAGTATGCGAAGAGTAGAATGGAAGAAAACACAAAAGATTCAGGAAAACAGAGAAGGAAACGTAGATGAAGTTCTATTGAGGAAAGTAAAGTGTAACAAACTTCTGCCAAAATCACATCGTATCGCCCAAGCAAAAGGAGAGCCGCTTATATACTGTAGCTTCCCAACAAAACGCTGGTAAAACACAAGCTTAAGGTAACTAAAGACTCTGGTAATAGCTAGAAGACAAACAATAAAGTGCAAATTCAACAACAGCCTTGGATCTTCTCCTTGATGACTTCTCAGCCGCACGATCACACTTACTCAAGAGTTCACTTCTCCCTGCTGTTCAACTTCTGAAGACACAACACTCTGCTCGCAATTCTTCTCTGAATACATTGGTTCCTGACAACGTCTCCCCTATCTAGGTTCCATCGAGAATCAACCATTAATGTTTTTGTGGTTTGCTAGGTCGTAGGGTGCTGGTTCCCTTCAATCCTATTTCTTCTTTTTCTTCAGCACCATGTGTGCTGAGCGCTTAGACCGTCCATCTATTATCCCTTTTTCCTGCTTTAATTCAAAGATACGCAAAGCTTTTGTGTGATCTGAAAAGAAGAATGGATTGAAAGCCTGCCAAAATCACTTAGGATAACAAATGATTCCACCAACCTTTCGCTTATACATCAGTAATAAGAACCAGGCACTTGCCTTTTAACACTGGCACTCCCATTTCTTGCTTTTTCCTTGCTACAACTACAAGCACCACACTGGAAGCAGCAATAGCATTATCATGCCGAGGTGCAGCTGTATCATCTCACAAGAACAGAGAGGGAGAAGGATTCAGGGGAGGTGAGGATTCATCACTCAATGCATACATATTGTGCTATTTGGATGGGATGCATTGAGGAAGAAATGAGGAGTGGGACAAGCAGAGCACGCAATGCATACGAGTCATGTATGTTGCCTTTGCTCCATCAGTAGCGAACTTGTGAGATCATGTGATGAAAAATTGGTTGAATGGTGAAATTGGCATTGTAAAGTGATTTTGATTATAGCATGTGTGGTGCTTGTGCATGTGCTATGTTGAGATAATTATTATACTGGTGATAGCATGATGGATTATGCTTGATGCAATGCACTCGTGAGTGGTTTGCATGAATTGACTTTGAGTCAAGTCGTGGACTTGTGCTTGTGCACGGTTTCTGTGTTTATTCATGTGCAGGTGTTGCTCGAGGGTGAACGTGGTCAATGACGGGATCGGAACTAGTTTCATGGAGGAACTGAGGTTCGGGACTAGGTTCAGGGAGGAATCGAGGTCTTGGTGGTCAAGGATGTCATGCGGGACGTTCGGGCTAGAGAACATGCACATGGAGGCTGGTTAGTCACGTAATTACAGCAGGTGGGCTGTACATACGTGCAAGAGTTGTTTTTGGCCACGTTGGGCCAAGTTGAGATGTATACAGACTCTTTCCATGTTGGAAGTGGAGTTGTATTCTATCTCGTTAGGATTGCTCTGTATAAATAAGGGGAGGTGTCCCCTGTTTATTTGTGAGCAAGATTTTAGGGTTGTACTCTTTTGTTTGAGTACTATAACCAGATCAAAAATAAAGATCTTTCTCACAAGTTCTTGGCTCCGGCATAGTTGATCGATCGCTTGAAGTTTTGTTCATCACAGCAGTCACGAAGTTCATCACGGAGTTCGGTTCTTTGCAAAGGTATCATGTTGCAAAAGTAATATCTTTTGATCCATAGATCCGATCAGATTGATTCTTATTGGGTTTGATTTATAATTGAATATAGTTTCTACAGTTAAAATTTCACATCAACCCAATGGGTAGATCTTCAGTAATTTGTGGTCGCCCAGATTGCTAGTCTGGTCGTCCAGCTGTTAGATCGCTAATTATTTCAATCATCTTGCGAAGATCATAACTTTAGATCTGTAGATCCGATCGACCTGATTCTTTTTTTTGTTCACTTTGGAATTGAGTCTAGTTTATACAGTTAAAATTTCACATCAATCCAACGGTTAGATCTTCTGTAATTTGTGGTCGCCCAGATTGATGTCCTGCTCGCCCGACTGCTCGCGTGGTCGCCCGGGTTTGGTCATCTTGCAAAGGACATAACTTTAGATCCATAAGTCCGATTGACCTGATTCTTTTTGTGTTAGCTATAGAATTAAGTCTAGTTTCTACAGTTAAAATTTCATGTCAATCCAGTGGTTGGATCTTTGAGAATTTCTATTTTAGTGAACATATATCAGTCTGCTCGCCAAGACTGCGCGCGTGGTCGCCCAACTGTTCACGTGGTCGCCCAAGTACCCAACCTGCTCGCCCAAGTGTCCTACTGCTCGCCCAAGTGCCCAAACTGGTTGCCCAGGTGTCCTACTGCTCACCTAGGTGATTTACTGGTCGCCCAAGTGCCCAAACTGGTCGTCCAGGTGTCCTACTGCTCGCCTAGGTGATTTACTGGTCGCCCAAATGCCCAAACTGGTCGCCCAAGTGTCCTACTGGTAGCCCAAGTGCTCTATTGGTCGTCCAGACTGGTCTACTGGTCTCCCAACTGCGTGAGGTGGTCTCCCAATTTTGTAACCTGGTCTTCTAACTTCGTAAACTGGTCTTCAAGCAATTTGAGTTTAAATTGGGGTGTTTGAAAAGATCGAAAATTTGATTTTAGCTTCCGCGCAATCATTCACCCCCCCTCTGATTACTACATTAGTATATTTAGATCCTACAAGTGGTATCAGAGCAAGGTTTTTCTAATTAATCTTAACTGGTGATTAGAAACCGTAGCGATGGATAGGTATTCGACAAAACCTTGTGTTTTCGATGGTGTTGATTTTCAGTTTTGGAAAGCAAAGATGGAGGCATATATTTAAGCTCAGGGTTTTGCAATTTGGGAAAAGGTCTACAAGCCATACAATGTTCCTGAAAATGATGCAGTCAATGACACCAATTGAGCACATGTTGAAGCAAACAGCAAAGCAAGGAATTTGATCATCCAAGGACTAGGAAGAAGTGTTTTTGATCGTGTGATTCATCTCAAGTCTGCATATGAGGTATGGAAATCTCTTTGTGATTATCATGAAGGTTCTAACACTGTCAAAGAGGTTAGGCAAGATATTTATAAGAAAGAATACATGCGATTTGAGATGAAGCCTGGTGAGTCTCTAGATGATTTCTTTGCACGATTCAATAAAATTCTTAGCAATTTACGTGCTGTTGGAGTTTTCTTTGATGAGACTACAAATGCTAGACAATTGCTTGGTGCATTAGACATGTCTATTTGGGAGATGAAAGTTACATCTATTAGAGAATCCACTGTCATGAGTTCACTCACTTTAGATGTACTATTCTCAAAATTAAAAAACTCATGAGTTGGATGTTCTTGCTAGGAAAACATATCATAAATCAATTGCACTAACTTCACAATCTAGCATGAACAATGCTTCTTCAAGCTTTGCTCTGTCATCTTTGTCTTCACTAACTGATAAACAGATCGAAGAATTTCCTGAAGAAGACTTGGCACTATTCTCTTCTCGGTTTAACAAAGCTTTGCAGAATGTGAGAATGAGAAAGAGAGTTGGTGGTGGCCCTCCAAGATGCTATGAGTGTGGTGACCTCAATCACATTAGATCAAATTGTCCTAAGCTTACAGGTAAAGCATCAAGGGAGGAAAAGACAATGACAGAAGAAAAGAAAAGAAGAAGTCTTCACCAAGTGATAGAAAGAAAAAGAGCTTCATCAACAAAAAGGTTGTTCATCGGGTTCTTTCTGCTCTTGAACAAGTGAACTTAAGTGATGTGGATTCAGAGAGCAGTGAGGATGATACAATGGTTCCAAGCAAGCATGATTTGACAGGATTGTGTCTCATGGCTAGAAGTGATGAAAGCTACACCGAGGATGATCATGACAGTGACTTCAATGAGGTAGAACCTTCTTACGATGATTTAGCTATTGCTGTTGCTCGTCTTGGAAAATTGCTTGACAAACGCGACAAGAAAATTAAGAAACATGATGTTCTTGTGGAATCTTTGCATGCTGAAATTGCTAGACTTAAATCTTTAATACTTGATGATGATGCTTGCAAATCATGTGACTTAATCTACAGTGAGCTTACTGTGCTTAGGAAAGAACATGTTTCTTTGTTAGAACAAGTCAATGCTGAAAAGAAAAAAAAATGAGAAACATGTTAAAAATGCTAGCTATTCAACTGTTGATTTGCATGATACAACTCATTGTTCTAAATGTGCTATACTGGAATTGAAGTTGCATGATGCAAATGCTAGGGTTTCTCAAATGACAGATGCTATGCTCACTCATGAAGTTCTCTCATGCTCAACTTGTCACAAACAGAAAGGAAAAGTGGACGTTCCATGTAATAACTGTTCAACTCTTTCTCGAAAGGTTGATTACTTGGAAAAATCTTTAGAACGGTTCACTTCAGAAAGAAAAATCTAAACATGATTTTGGATCAATCAAAAGTCAAGACTCATCACAAAGGTTTAGGTTTTGATTCTTATGCTCATCATAAATCACATGCTCCAACTGCTGTGAAGACACTTGAAAATGGAAAATTGAAATTGTCAATGAGCCTAAGAAAACTGTTTTCAAGTCTGTTTGGTGTGTTATCTTCTACTATGATGAATGCAAATGTTATACATTCCTAAAGCTAAACATCATGTTAAGTACACTTGCACTCATTGTGGTAAAGATGGACATTTAGTAGATTTTTACTTTAGACTAGCCAAACAGCAAAAGAAAGAGAAGACTAAGGCTAGGTCTAATTTCAGGAAGCCACATTTTACTCCTTATTTTGTGTCTAGGGTGATGCAAACACCTTTTGTTGCAAGAAACACGGGAAAGGGCAAATCTGATTTTTTGAACAAACATACTCGTGTTGTGCCTACTCGTCGTGTGTCTCAGTACTGGATTCCTAAATGTTTTATTTCTAACCCCAGTACTGAGGCCTCGACATTTTCTGCCTTTATGTAGGCTTCTCGCGCAAGGAAGGAGAACATTTGGCTAGTTGATTCCGGATGTTCACGCCACATGTCCGGCGATAAAAATTGGTTCTCCTCCCTCACTCGTGCATCTCGTGCTGAAAGTGTTACTTTTGGAGATGCTTCTTCTACTCCTGTTGTGGCAAAAGGTACAGTAAAGGTAAGTGACAAGTTTATGTTCAAGGATGTGGCTCTTGTTGAAAACTTGAAATACAACTTGTTGTCTGTTTCACAAATGATTGATGAGGATCTTGAAGTGTGCTTTAAGAAAAGTGAATGCAAAGTTTTAGATGCCTCAGGAGACCTTGTGTTCAGGATTTCACGCTTTAGAAGAGTTTTTAAAGCTGATTTTGATGTGTCACTTTCTTCTAAGCATAGGTGTCTAGTTGCCAATGTTTCTAAAGATTTATTCTTTTAGCATCGTAGACTTGGTCACGTTGGTTTTGATCATCTAACTCGTGTTAGTGGTTTAGATCTCATTCATGGCTTGCCTAAGCTTAATGGTGATAGCGATTTAGTATGCCCTTCTTGTAGACATGGTAAGATGACTGCAGGTTCACATCTACCTCTTACCATGGTGATGACAAACGCTCCAGGACAACTACTACATCTTGACACGGTTGGACCTTCTCGAGTTCAATCCTTTGGAGGCAAATGGTATGTACTGGTCATTGTTGATGATTATTCTAGATACTCTTGGGTTTATTTCATGGTATCTAAAGATGAGGCTTTTAGTCACTTTAGAGGTCTTGTTACTAGATTATCTGTTGACCACCCAGAGCACTTAGAGCTATTAGAAGTGATAATGGAACTGAATTCAAGAATTCTTCTTTTGATCACTTTTGTATTGAAAAAGGAATTGATCATCAATATTCTTCACCTAGAGTGCCTCAACAGAATGGTGTAGTTGAAAGGAAAAACAGAACCTTGGTTGAGATGGCTAGGACTATGCTAGATGAACATCACACTCCTAGGAAGTTTTGGGCTGAAGCAATCTCAACTGCATGCTATGTTTCCAATAGAGTGTTTTTGAGATCGAAGCTAGGCAAAACCTCTTATGAGCTTCGTTTTGGTCATAGGTCTAGTGTATCTCATTTCAGAGTTTTTGGATGCAAATGTTTTGTCTTGAAATCTGGAAATCTTGATAAATTTGAAGCTAGATCAACTAATGGCATCTTTCTTGGATATCCTGCTCATACACGTGGTTATCGTGCACTTGTTTTGGAGACTAACAAAATTGTAGAAACCTGTGAAATCACTTTCGATGAGGCTAGTCCAGGCACTAGTCCAATTGATGCAGGAACATATGCATATGTTCAGGGGGAGAGTATTTTTGTTGATGATGATGATGTTGAGGATGAAGTGTTGATTCCTATTGCACAACTAGCTGTACCTCTTTCGGCACCTACCACTACATCACCTACATTTGAGCATTCTCAAGCCACAACATTTTCTGTACATGCTGAAAACAAAGGAGACGGAGAAGTTTCTAAAGCTACAGCTCCTTTGCACATTCAAAGAAGACATCCACCTGAACAAATGATTGGAGATTTGAATGAGAGAGTCACCCGATCCAGGTTTATTGCTTCTGATTCTCATGCTCATTCTGCTTTTGTTGCTTCTTTTGAACCCAAAGATATATCTCATGCATTAACTGACGAATCTTGGATCAATGCCATGCATGAATAATTAGAGAATTTTGAGCGTAACAAGGTTTGGAAGCTTGTTTCTCCTCCTCCTGATTTTAATATAATTGGAACTAGATGGGTTTTCAAAAATAAACAAAGTGAGGAAGGTGTTGTTGTTAGGAATAAAGCTAGATTGGTTGTTCAAGGATTTACTCAAGTTGAAGGTTTAGATTTTGATGAAACCTTTGCTCCTGTTGCTAGAATTGAAGCCATTAGAATTCTTTTAGCATTTGCTGCATCTAAAGGTTTTAGATTGTATCAAATGGATGTGAAAAGTGCTTTTCTAAATGGCTATATTAATGAAGAAGTATATGTTAAGTAACCTCCTGGTTTCGAAAATCCCAAATTTCCTGATCATGTGTTCAAATTGTCCAAAGCCTTGTATGGATTAAAACAAGCCCCTAGAGCATGGTATGATAGGCTAAAAACCTTTTTACTTGAAAAGAGGTTTACAATGGGAAAGGTTGACAAAACTCTCTTTTTACTCAAGCAAGGCAATGATCAACTATTCGTCCAGATTTATGTTGATGATATTATCTTTGGTAGTTCCTCTCATGTTTTAGTGTCTAAGTTTTCAGAAACCATGAGAAAGGAATTTGAGATGAGCATGATGGGTGAGTTGACTTACTTTTTGGGACTGCAAGTCAAACAAACGAAGGAAGATACCTTTGTTCATCAAAGTAAATACACAAAAGATTTGCTTCGTCGCTTTGGGATGGAAAACTGCAAACCGATCATGACACCCATGGGAGGCACTTGCACACTTGATCCGGATGAAGATGGTGAGATTGTTGATCAAAAAGAGTATAGAAGCATGATAGGCTCTCTGTTATATCTCACTGCATCAAGGCCGGATATTCAATTTGCTGTGTGCTTGTGTGCTCGTTTTCAAGCTTCTCCACGTGTTTCACATCAACAAGCTGTCAAGCGGATCTTCAGGTATCTCCATGGTACTCAAGATTTTGGTATATGGCTTTCTGCTTCCTCATGCATTAGTTTAAGAGCATTCTCTGATGCTGATTTTGGAGGTTGTAGAATTGATAGAAAAAGCACATCTGGCTCATGTCTTTTCTTGGGTAATTCACTTATTGCATGGTCCTCTAGAAAACAATCTTCTGTTGCACAATCAACTGCTGAATCTGAATATGTGGCTGCTGCTAGTTGTTGTTCTCAAATTCTTTGGATAGTAGCTACACTTAAGGATTATGGGGTTAATTTGGATAGTGTTCCTCTGTTGTGTGATAACACTAGTGCAATATGCATTGCTAAAAACCCTGTGCAACATTCTAGAACAAAACACATTGAGATCAGATTTCACTTTCTTAGAGATCATGTAGAAAAGGGAAATATTGTGCTTCATCATGTGGATACTGAACATCAATTGGCAGACATTTTCACAAAACCTTTGTCTTCTTCTCGTTTTACTTTTATTCGGGGAGAACTTGAGTTAGTTCATCCAATGGGATATTTTTTAGGGGGAGTTTTTGAAGTGTTTGTAATATTTTGTAACATAATTTTTTTTTGTGTTTCTTAATTAAAAAAAACAAAAAAAATGAAAAACAATAAAAAGTACTGAGCATTGTATTTCATACACATATGTCATTTGACGCCATGTTTATGCTACAAGGTCTTTGCAACTTCCTATTTATACATATATGGTGTAGTTTATGTCATAACTATTTAAATGGAATGACAACTTGAATTAAATCTTGTCATGGTTGAACTTTCTTGGCTATCTTGATCCTGCTCAAAAAGTGCTAAATATGAAAGTTGAGTGCTAAAGCTCAAAAAGTGATTGTTGATAAAAGCAAGATCAAGGTTATGTACTGTCGCACTACTTCTTTACGAGACTGCTTATCATTGCACTATGATATGAACTTGGAAGAGGTTGTGTATGACCGAAACCATGAAACCTTAAGCTTGTGATTGCTTGGCATGGTTGAAAAGTAAGGTTGATGGTGCATGTAATTCCTTGCAATTGTTATTGTTGTAATCAAAGTAATGAATCAGTTTTTCAAAGCACAAATAAAGTGCACAAAAATTCAATGTTTTCAGGTTTTAAGATTGTTGAGAAAGGGAGATCATGCCATGCAAAAAATCGTTAATAGTACTTGATTCTAGTTATGCTTACTCTACATTGTTTATGTGTAGATTTGAGGGTGCAAGTACTGTTGATAGCATGACTTGGTGATCAAGTTGTTACATTTGTGCATGATTCATAATGCTCAGTACATAAAAAAAAAGGAAAACAACAAACAAAAAAAAGGGGAGAAGTTTCTCTTTTGCTCTCTTTTTGCATTCTTGATGAATTCATTGTCAAAGGGGGAGAAATTTTGGAATCAAAAGGAGGAATTTTTTGTTACACATTGCACATTCACACACACATTTCTTCTTTCTGTTAGGGGGAGTTTCTCTTTGTCATAGGGGGAGATTTCTTTTTAGATAGGGGAGATTTTTGTTCTTCTTTGTAGGGGGGAATTTCTCTTTCTGTCTTTTGGTCATTTTACTTTTTTTAACTTTTTTAAAAATGGTGTTGCCATTGTGAGGTGAATGCCAATGTTCGTTTCCAAATGGTGTTGCTAATGCTTTCATCAAGGGGGAGATTGTGAGATCATGTGATGAAAAATTGGTTGAATGGTGAAATTGGCATTGTAAAGTGATTTTGATTATAGCATGTGTGGTGCTTGTGCATGTGCTATGTTGAGATAATTATTATGCTGGTGATAGCATGATGGATTCTGCTTGATGCAATGTACTCGTGTGAGTGGTTGCATGAATTGACTTTGAGTCAAGTCGTGGACTTGTGCTCGTGCACGGTTTCTGTGTTTATTCATGTGCAGGTGTTGCTCGAGGGTGAACGTGGTCGATGACGGGACCGGAACTAGGTTCATGGAGGAACTGAGGTTCGGGACTAGGTTCAGGGAGGAATTGAGGTCTTGGTGGTCAAGGATGTCATGCGGGACGTTCGGGCTAGAGAACATGCACATGGAGGCTGGTTAGTCACGTAATTACAGCAGGTGGGTTGTACATACGTGCAAGAGTTATTTTTGGCCACGTTGGGCCAAGTTGAGATGTATACAGACTCTTTCCGTGTTGGAAGTGGAGTTGTATTCTATCTCGTTAGGATTGCTCTGTATAAATAAGGGGAGGTGTCCCCTGTTTATTTGTGAGCAAGATTTTAGGGTTGTACTCTTTTGTTTGAGTACTGTAACCAGATCAAAAATAAAGATCTTTCTCATAAGTTCTTGGCTCCGGCATAGTTGATCGATCGCTTGAAGTTTTGTTCATCACAGCAGTCACGAAGTTCATCACGGAGTTCGGTTCTTTGCAAAGGTATCATGTTGCAAAAGTAATATCTTTTGATCTGTAGATCCGATCAGATTGATTCTTGTTGGGTTTGATTCATAATTGAATATAGTTTCTACAGATAAAATTTCACATCAATCCAATGGGTAGATCTTTGGTAATTTGTGGTCGCCCAGATTGCTAGTCTGGTCGCCCAGCTGTTAGATCGCTAATTATTTCAGTCATCTTGCGAAGATCATAACTTTAGATCTATAGATCCGATCAACCTGATTCTTTTTTTGTTCACTTTGGAATTGAGTCTAGTTTATACATTTAAAATTTCTCATCAGTCCAACGGTTAGATCTTCTATAATTTGTGGTCACCCAGATTGATGTCCTGCTCGCCCGACTGCTCGCGTGGTCGCCCGGGTTCGGTCATCTTGCAAAGAACATAACTTTAGATCCGTAGATCCGATTGACCTGATTCTTTTTGTGTTAGCTGTGGAATTAAGTCTAGTTTCTATAGCTAACATTTCACATCAATCCACCGGCTGGATCTTTGGGAATTTCTATTTTAGTGAACGTGTGTCAGTCTGCTCGCCCAGACTGCGCGCGTGGTCGCCCAACAGTTCACGTGGTCGCCCAAGTACCCAACCTGCTCGCCCAAGTGTCCTACTGCTCGTCCAAGTGCCCAAACTGGTCGCTCAGGTGTCCTACTGCTCGCCCAAGTGCCCAAACTGGTCACCCAGGTGTCCTACTGCTCACCCAGGTGATTTATGGTCGCCTAAGTGCCCAAACCGTCGCCTGTGTCCTCTCGCTCACCCAGTGATTTATCGTCGCCTAAGTGCCCAAACTGGTCGCCCAGTGTCTTCTTCGCGCTCAGTGATTTACTGGTCGCTCAAATGCCCAAACTGGTCGCTCAAGTGCTCTACTGGTCGTCCAGACTGGTCTACTAGTCTCCCAACTGCGTGAGGTGGTCTCCCAATTTTGTAACCTGGTCTTCTAACTTCGTAAACTGGTCTTCAAGCAATTTTAGTACTAAAGCAAGAGTTGCAGCAACCAACATATCTGCTTCCACTGTGACCACGAAAGATGTAGCTGCAAAAGCTCACAAACTGCTAAGGATATTTTTTTAAAAAATAAACTCTCCTTGGATGTCTGAGAGTTCTGCAATACGTGCATGTTAATTTGTGTAGCATAGTAGCATGAACAAAAGAATATACATTAGGTGGATTAAATCTAGAGATCATTTTGGAGACAGTTAATTAAGTAGTTACAAGTTATATGGATTTGGCCGAAAGATTTTGAAGCAGCGTAAATATCCTTTTCCATTCCCTCAAATGACAAATGTAGCTCTAAAAGTGACGGTGAAAGTTTTAAAATTGTAGATTTATGGAATAAAAATGACGAGCAAGGGACCCTTTAGTATGCTAACTCAGAAACACACATTTATGTAGGATCGATATACACTAATATAGCAATTAGAAAGGGTGAATGATTGCGTGGAAGCTAAAACCAATTTTTTAATGATTCTCAAAACACCCCTAAATGAATTATGAAAGATTGCTTCGGTTTTTACGAAAACAGATTGATACATGTTCACTAAAACAGTAATTTCCAAAGATCCCACCGTTGGATTGATGTGAAATTTGGACTGCAGAAACTAGATTCAATTTAGAAACTAACCCAATAAGAATCAGCTCAATCGGATCTACAGGTCTAGAGTTATGACTTCACAAGATAACTATAGCAAATAATGATGAAAAAGATCAAACCCTAATTACGAGATTAATCAGAATCTACGAGGAATTAACCAATCAAACTTTTTAGATTAATCATTTGATGCCCTAGAAAGGTTTTGAATGGATCAAATCAAAATCATTATGATCAAACTATGAATCAATCTAAAAACAAAACAAGTATGCAAACGAAGAACGAAAAAGAAAGAATGAGATTACCAAAACATCAACTCGCCAATCTTAATCCTTATTGCCGAGATGTGTTCACAAGATGCCTTAGATCACACATGTCTTGGGTGGGCAGCTTGCCGTTTGTTCCGCCATGCAAACAACCAGGCGCCAGGAAGTCACCAGTGACTAGTTCTCCCGGCCGCCAGGGGCTTTGCAAATTTTTCATCACATGATTTCACAATTTAGTTCGACAGAACGGTGCAAATGACAATGCGTTACTAACATTTTACAATCGATGTTTGTTACATCTTTTGAAATAATTTAACCAACGCTTTGCAACATTTAGACATCTTATGGCACGGATGACTTGTTATGTACTACTATCGGACAACAGGGGAATGATTGGATTAGACAAAACGAACAATTTTGTTATTTCAGGACAATAGTGATATATTCTCGTATAAGTGCCAACTGCCAAGATATCCAAAAATCTCTAAATTTGAATGTGAGAGAAACAAATGCTCTCAGTCTCCCACCCATCGCTCATCTAGCAATTTATAACTAACCAAGCTACACCCTTGTTTAAAACCACCACTCCATCTCTTGCCATTTTCAGAACACACATAAAACAACAGCTACTAGTAGTGCACTAGCTAGCTAGTAGCAGCCAACAAGAAAACATTAAGAAGATCAAGTTCAGCAGATGAGGGCAACCACCAGTGGAGTAGTGGTGATAGTGCAATATAGGGATGGGATGCGTTGGGGAATTCAGAAGATCAAGTTCAGCAGATGAAGGCAACCACCAGCTACTCTAACTTCGAGTGACGTAAAATGATATAACTAAAATGGTATTTTTCATCAAAATAGATAAATGCTTGGTAATTTCATAGTTTTGGATAGAGACATGGGAAGAAAATTCACATTTTTTTAACCCTAGCTTACAAATTCTATGGTAGGCTACATAATACAAAATTTTTTATTATAAGGGAATAGCATCAATTAGATTAAAGACACAACACTTTTATCTCAGTAATTTTAGTGGTAGGGCAACATACACACTAAGGTCCTATTTGGATGAGTAGTAATTCCTTGAAAGGTTTTGAAATTTAGTTTAAATTTGAATTAGATCCTAAAACATTCCAATGAAATACCCCTAATCCAAACACACAAAAAAGAAGAAGAAATCTTCAGTGCAAGATACATTGACAACATAATGAATTCAAAGCAGTCCTATAAATTTATGTATGAGAATAAATGCTCATACTAATCACGTATATACCCCATCTCCGAGTCTCCCACGTGTAAATGAGCACTTGTCTTGGCAGCACCGTGTCCATTTTTTCCCTTATTTACTCACTACATATATTGGCACAATGCGAGCAATGGTATATATATGAGTCTGTCGGCTTTGCGTTCTGTGTCTCTATGATATTCCTATATTTAAATTCTCTGTTAATGATGTTTAAAATATTACTTTCTGTATTTCAGAGTTTTTATGCATTTTTGGCTAGTTATTAAAAATCTATTCTATTAAATACAGCAATAATTGAATTTTTTAAAACATTTAAAAGCTGTAAAAAAAGATCAAAAATAACTTTTCTAAATACCATTTATTTTCATAGACTTCTCTAATAAAAAAAATTTTATAGTTCGTTTGCTAATTTTAAAAAAATGTAACTTTATTTCTAGAATTAATTAATTCGGAAAATAACAAAGATGAGGTGTTCTATCGGCTCAAAACAGAAGCTTCGGCCCAGCCCAGCACCACTTCTGTCCCATTTACGACCTGCAAACTGTCTCTTGGCTGAAGCCGCCCAAAGAAAAAATTTCACTTCCAGCCACATTTAGTGTCACAAATATATGGCAACGTATCCTGTGCACACAGATCCTCCCGTGTACACGTCGTACACACCAACTAAAAAAAGTCATGAAAAATTCTGAAAAAAATTATAGATGTACTTCATAGATTACTCTACCTATGTATAAAGTTTCAAGATCAAATTCATTATATATCGAGAGTTACAAAAAAGAATTTAAAGTTTAAAGAATTTAAACTTTTATAACTCTTGATACATAATGAATTTGAACCTACAATTTTATACATAGGTAGAGCAATCTATAAAGTATATCTAGAATTTTTTTCAGAATTTTTCATGATTTTTTTTAGTTGGTGTGCACGGCGTAGTACACGGGAGGGCCTGTGTGCACAGGATATGTTGCCTATATGGCTATATGCAAACTAATTGGGCTCGGTATCTGATGCAACCGAGGTTGCTAGTGCAACTGCAAACGTAAAATCTAGACAGATGGATGAAGATCTCGCGGTGGGCATGCAAACTCTGGACTTTTTACAAGAAACTGTCCACCAGCGTCGCTGTTTTTTCCCATCGACCCTTACCGATTCGACTCCCTAACGCTCCCGTCCTGTACTCCCATCATGCAAGGCGCGCGAGGCGTCCATCTCTTTCCCGTGAACGAAGACGCTTCCACGCCCCGACCCCGCCCTCGCGAGATGCCATCGTCGGCCGGCCTCAGTCCTCTCCCCCGCGAGGTCCCGCCGCCGACCCTGCAGGATGAGGTCGCCGCCGCCCTGGTTCACGCGGCCGACAACGCCACCGCCCTGGTTCTCACAATCGACAATGCCGCCGCCCTGGTTCACTTTCCATCTGATTTCTTTTTTTCCTATTTAAAAATTGTTATATTTTCATTGAACTACGCGTAGACTCCGACGTTCCAGAGTCTGCCATGGTTGACTCTGACTTCGCGACTAAAATCAACGAGCAAGACAAGCACCCCCTTTTGACCATGTTGATCCCAGTTTTACAAATG
The DNA here is from genome assembly GCA_036346375.1 of Guadua angustifolia. Taxonomy (NCBI): domain Eukaryota; kingdom Viridiplantae; phylum Streptophyta; class Magnoliopsida; order Poales; family Poaceae; genus Guadua; species Guadua angustifolia. The sequence goes on from CM070513.1 coordinate 23,749,537, forward strand.
TTTTATTGCATTCATATGTTCATTAAACTTTGCTATATTATGGGCAATGGTAGTTATACCAGTAAACTCATGGAACTTCCTTGATAAGTATGGATTTGAGAACCTTAATAACCCTAGATTAACATAGACAATACTTAATGTCAACCTGGATTTACTCACTCTTAGTAGTCATGCTTATCCATACTTAATAAAAACTCAAGTTCTTTACAATTTGAAAATGTTGGATATGATTAAAGGGGTTGGAAATGACCATTTAATGTTGTTGGTATTTTGGCTAAAAATAAAAATAAAACTTTGATTTTGACGCGGGCGATTACTAGCAATAGCCGTAGGTGCATGGACTTGCACGTAGTGTAGGGGGAAATTATCACTAGGTCAGACTATGGACCGAACTCAGTGTTCGTTAAGCCCAAGAATTATCGTACAACCACAAGTGCTGGGTTTTAGCGATGTTAGCGATGAGTTTTTCTAGGGTTTACCTTATCAGTTGCCTGTGGGGATCGTGGGTTAAAGACATACCACAAGATACATATGTCTCCACTGCAAGGGTTTATTTTGGTTTGTAAGATTAATATGTAAGAGCTACTTCTGTTGTTGCAATAATATATGTGTGTGGTTGTGATATCGATTTGTGAATGTGCGTACTAACCACTGATTATGGGACTAGTACTGTATGCACATGGTACCCACTATTGATATTTAATATCAAAAATGGGTGCCTCACAATAGTTGACTCTGACTTCACGAATAAAATAAACAAGCAAGGCAAGCACCCCACTTTGATCATATTGATCCCAGTGTTTTATTTTCATTTTGTTTTGTAAAATATGTTTATTCATGCGTGTAATTTCTATAAATTCACTATATTGTGGTACTAGTAGATATGCCTATTATGTCATGGAACTTTCTTGATAAGTAGGGACACGTGAACTTTGATAATCTTAGAATTATGGTTAGACAATATATAATATCAATTTGGGTATAAGCAATAAATAATAATCATGCTTAGCCATACTTTAGATTTGGGACAAACAAGTTGGATAAACTGATCGGATAATACTTTGGTATATTAAGACATGATGATGGTTATTGGTATTGTGGTATATAAACTCAAAACAAAACTATGATTTTGACGCAGGCAATTATTGTCAATACTTGGAGGTGCTGCTATTGCACGTAGTGTAGGGGGAGATGATCGTCCGGGTCAGATTAAGGCTGGTATGGGATAGTCTTAACCTATTAAGTTATTTAGAGCTGGCTTTGCATATTGAAAGGCTGTAGTAGTATAGGTTTTCTGGACTTATCACCTAAAGGGATGTCCACACCGAGGTGATAATGGAATAAATATTTATCAATACAACGGTGTACGTCATGCTATGGGGTAAGCAAGACAATGGGATATGAAATCATTTGTCTTTTGTCGCCATAGTATGGGTTTGTCGTCACCGAAGCTGGTGCAAAGTCAGGTCTAAGTAATGTAATAGTTATGTTATGATCTCTTTGCGGCACACTAAAAGAAGTGTGCTAGTAGCTTACAGAAAGAGATGATCATTTCTTGTGAGTAAAGCTATACACCTCTAAAGAGTGTTAATCTTTTTGAAAAGACGCGCCCATGGTCAAGGATACTTGATAAAGTCATCACATAGTTAGAAGTTTTATTATCTTCAAAATGGCTTGGTTTCATCTGGTTGCCTTGTAGTAGCAAAGAATGGTGTTGATAGGAATTGGATGTCTCGATGCTCATATCATGGAGGATTGTGAGTTATTACTTATAGGCCATGTTTGGATAGTCTAAAGCTAATTGTTAGCTAGTTAATGGCTAGAGCTAATTGTTAGCCAGCTAATAATTAGCCCATCTAAAATTAGCCTAGGGCTATTTGGATACATGGCTAATGGTTGGACTAATTTCTTAAAAAAGTCATGTCTGCCCCTCACAACAGTTGGTGATTCACATTTTTTCGCGCGAGAATATTTCAGACTTTTCCCAGTGTGTTACCTACTAGTCCAAATTAGCTCCCACCCACCAGCTAATGGACTAATTGTTAGCTGAGGGGTTGGCTAAAAATTAGCCCACCTATTAGTCTTCCTATTTGGATAGACTAGGGCTAATTTTTAGCAAGCTAACAATTAGCCCAGGGATCCAAACATGGCCATAGTTTACCTACTTGTTATTTTCATATCAGTCAAACTTACTTTTATAAATTCTGTTTTGCAAATTGTAACTTGATTTATAAATCAAATTTTTATTTATAAAAATTAACCATAGAAGCCTCCTTGACATAGCCTGTATTACTGCATTTGCAAATAGAACCTTAAGTCCCGCTGAGTACGAAATTACTCACCCTTACTTATTTGTTGGTTTTAGGTGAGAATAGTGAACCTCCAGACAATAAGTACTTTGACGCAGGTTGCGAAAGTTCTCTTAACAAGTTTTACTAGGGTTTAAGCCTTATTAGTTGACTAAGGGTTGGATGGACACACTGCAAGACTTTTGCTTCTTCCTCGACAATATACTTTGAATTGTAAGACTAAACTGTATCAATAGCTTCCACTTTAATAATATTGTGTATGGTTGTGATTTCAGTTATTGTAAATGTGCGTACTAGCCACTGATCATAGGACTAGTACTATATTTACATAGATCATCCTTCTTGGTATTCTATATAAAAAGGAGGATTGTTACAGTTGGTATCAGAGCCATACTGATTGCAGGATAAAACCTAGATAGAATGGTTGTTAGTATTAAGGATTGGCCAATTTCAAAACTTCAATTTGAAAAGTTACTATGTTTATAAAATGTAGCAATTGCTATCCTTTCCTCCTTAAGTTCCTACTCTTATCCCCCACTTTCATTTCAATCTTTATTAAGTCCCTCTTTCCATAAAGTAATTTTTAGCCATATTCTGATCTCGTTTTAGGCTTTTAAAGTTGTCCAAGAAATATTACTATCATCCTTCTTATCTGCCTGACCAATGGGAACTCCGACTTTTACATCAACAACCTTAAGAAGATAGATGTCACCCACAATAGACTAGTATCATTAGGCTGAATAAGAACGCACTATGCTAAGTTAGAAAAATAAAGAACCCTAGAACCCCATGTATTAGCCCAAGTATATGTTCACTTTATGTTATTTAATTTTGGATGAAAGACTTTTTGTATTGCTTCTTGGGTTACTCTCGTGAATGGTTAACCCTCAGGTTAAAAATCACAATAGGACAACCCTTAATTAATAAGAAAATCTAATTAAGAAAATTTTAAAGAATGAAACATTGCTTTGTAACCTAACAGAATCCCATCTAGATAAACTTATCTTAATAAACATCGTTGTAGGATGCCTGTGACAAGGCCTCTCAACGAAATCATGGGAAGTGAAGCCGCGCAAGACTCTCAACCTCCAAGACATGATAATCCAACCCTGGCCCAACCAAATCCCCATCATCCAGTTAGGGCATCCTCATCTTCGCATGACAATCATCATAATTCTCCACTTCCCCAAAATCTGGAAGAAGCCAATCCAGAAAAACAATTGCCAGAATCTCCAACCATGGCACAAATGCTCACTATGATTGAACAAAGTCACCAGATGCACACCCATCTTCTCCAATAGATAGTGCAGAATACTACCAATCTTGGCACAGTTCTCGCTAAAAGTGAAAATGGTATAGCCCTGCAAAATATCTCTCGAAATAAGCTTGTTGCTACCATTCATTATCTCTTTCCTCCATCAGAGGATAGTGTGGTCACGGCAGATTTAGATCAGAACGCTATTCCTTATTTGATATCTTGATATTGTTCCTCGAAGTGTTGTCAACCAAACCAGTCAGAAGATCATGCGTACATTCGCTGTGGAGAAATAGGACATACTATTGATAAGCATTCAATCAATTGCTCTAGTTGTGAAGGGAGTTATTCTCTTGGAAAATGTCCTATGAGCAACATCACATGTTACCTTTGTAAAGGTCAAGATCATTACCCAGTTCGATGCCCCCTTGATCCGATAGTTGCAAATGCAATTCAAGGAAATTCTGAGTCTCAATTGTTCAAGATTTGGCAAATGGAAGAGAAAAGCTAGCTACCTAGAAAAATGTCACTTGAGAAGCAACACTTCGACCTTGACCGTCTCCATCAAGAAAGTAGTAAATGGCCCTCACCAATAACATGTTTGTTGTGTAAAGAGGAAGGTCATTACAAAAAAGAGGATCGTTATATCTATCTATTAATGAAGTAATGTTGTATAGATCAAATAGTAAAAGCAGAAAGACAATGAACGCATGCTTTATTATTGTTGATAGTAATATTTATTTCATTCAATAGTGTAAATATTATTACCATCTCAGTCATTAGCGTATACTTCCCTTAAATTCACGTTCAATTGCCGTTTCTATTCGTAAGCTCTTTCGGCAATTCACGACTTTCCTATCGTACTTATAATCATTACTATCATAAGAAAGTGTGTGTATATATATATAAATAATTTTACTACAATCTTCAACATCGTATGGATTTTATCCTTTTTGAAGATTAATTTATCGTTTTTTACCATTCCAATGTTCATAGCTTACTATTCTGTTAATATGTTTTTACTTTATTTTACTAACCACAGTTCAATACCCGTGTTACTTATCTGTTTCCATTCATTAATGTTATAAATTGTTAGAGAACGTTTTACTATATTTTTCGAAGATATGTGATGTTTACCATGTGTACTACTGTTTTTTTAAAGTAAGTGTTGGGAACGTAATGAGAATTTACTATGTCGATTTCGTATTTCCAAAATTCGTCAATTCGTTTTTGGATATATTTATGTCTATTTCATTTCCTTTCGAACTACTGGTTTGACGACATATTACAATTTGTAAAAGTTCATTTTACTACGTAATGCACTTAGTGTTTTATTCCATATGAACGGAGTGTAGTGATAAGTTCTACATTGTTGGGATCTGGGAAAGTAAGCATTGGGATGGTAAAGAGCATTGATTACCAACGATTATGAGATAATATTATTTGCTTTTTTAGGGCAGTTCTAACCCATGGTTTTCATGAGCAATGTCTAGAGAAGAGAGAGAGCAATAAACCAATGTATAGTTTCCCAACCCATGGTTTCCATGAGCAATGTCTAGAGGAGAGAGAGCAATAAACCAATGCATGCACCACAAACACAGCTTGGTTTGCGCGCAGAAACGTTCAACCTCGATTTTACTCGTTTCTTGCGTCTTGGTACCCGCGCTGACCCAATTTCTTGCATGAGACACGATTTCTTTGTTTTTCCTTCTCTCTCTTCTTTAATTCCTATGCCACATCAGATTTTTGCTTAGTTGACAGCGTCATTAATTCTATGGACACCAGCTAAGATAGAGAATTGGAACTGCCCTTATAGTGCATGCCCTGTGCATTCGTCGATCACACATGATCACTTTCAGGGCGAAGCTATAGTCAAGCGTCGGTGTCAGTTAACACCGATGACTTTCTGCTAGCCCATTATACCCATATGCTAAATATTAGCTCTGACACCGGTAAATAACAAGGTTGACCCCTACAGCTGAGCGGCATGCGGCAAAGCACCTAGCAGGCCAGCATTCCCACGGTCCAAAGCGTCAACAGCCTAGAGCCCACATACCACAAGGTTACGACCTGACCCCGGCGGCAATATTTTCTGGCTTCGCCTCTGATCACTTTTTGTTAGCTTTCTACTGACGGTCGGTGTTGGTTTTACCGACTCGTGCAGTAGATGTTACTACCGTATATTTTTTACTACATTGCACATGCTATTTCATTTAATTTACTATCAAACTATGTGACAGTTTTTTCTAGTTGGTTTGACTTACGTGGATGGGTTGGAAAGTATTACTATTCGACCAAAATAAAATATTATTATTTACCGTATAGAGCAAGATATTATGGGGTTTACATGATTTACTGTTGTTTTTCTGTTCGGTTGCGTACGCTGATAGTTTTCTGTATGCTATAAGGCCGATTTGCTAAAGGCCCATTTCATCCGTCGTCATTTTATATAACATATATAGATGACGGTCATTGTTGACCCACTATCACTTTTATTAGCTTTTTACTGATCATCGTTATTGAATTTACTATCTCGTGCAGGAGATTTTACTACCTTGTATTTTTACTACTCTGCACATGCTATTTCATTTAATTTACTATCATCTACATATGTTACTATCTTCACCAACACGTTCATTGTTTATACTAACATGCTCACGGGAATCAAGCATTAATACTAACTATAAATTTAGAACGTCCATTATTTTAGTAACTCGGAAAGTACAGTTTACTACTGTGCGATTTAACTTTACAATTACGCCAGATGTTAATACTACCTATAACTTTACTTTTTTTACTATCGGACATGCACGCTTTCCTTTATAATACAGTGAGAAATTCATAATTTTCCAAACTATCTCGGACAGAACCTTTAGTACTAACATTTTTTACTCCCATGCATTCATTCAATGCTGCACGTGTTGATTTCTAGGCCGGAGTGTTTCTGGGCCTACGCTACGTTTTTGGGGCCACGTTAACGCAAAACCAACTATTAGCTCTCGGTATGGCAAGGTACGGCACCTGTCGTACCTTATTTTTTCGGCGATAGTGGACAGCCACTCTTCGATCTCATTATGTATCCCCTGAGCCATACAGTGATACTAGCTCTGCTAGGCATGCATGCATGCTTGTATGTTGCATGCAGCCATGCACGTTGACAACTTACAAGGAAATGAAGTAGTAGCTTAGGACGCGAGCTAATTGGGCCAAGCCCATTGCATTGCATGAGACTCGTCACTCGTCAGCACTCAACAGATCAGAGGCGGGAGCGCAAGCGTCGTTTCATGTCGCCGCCGCCGCCACCGCGAGAACCAGGCGAGTGTTGATTACTTGATTGATTTGCTGTTGTAATGTTGTATCTCATCGGCTCATTGCCACAGGCCACACCGCCAAGGGCCACGGCCAGCACCGAGCAGCAAGCAACAGCTACTAGCTAGTTCAATGTGGATAAGCTTGCTCGACTCAGTGAAATATATGATGAAGATTTTTCTTTCATAGATCGTGCGGCTATAAAAGATCAACTTGATCTCTTCATTCGTCACGTACGAAGAGTTGATGATTTTATTGTCTATCATGACCTTGCAAGTCTAGCAACAAAGATGGTTAAGCTTGAAAGCCATATTGTATTTCCATTGGTGTACCGTCTTATTGAGTTGGCATTGCTACTACCAGTGGCTACAGCATCGATTGAAAGAGTCTTCTCAGCTATGAAGATTATCAAGACCGATTTGCGTAATAAGATATCTGATGATTGGTTTAATGACTTAATGGTATGCTACATCGAGCGAGAGATATTCAAATGACTTCCTCTTGATGGAATTAAGAAGCATTTTCAACAGATGAAAACTCGGCAAATGCAATTGCCTCAGTCTCCTAGACATAATTAATATTTTGTCGATACGTCTTTTGTCTTCTTGTGCATCTTTTATGGTATATAATACTTTTTTTCATTTTATTTAGTGTCATGCACTTTTATTAATGTGTGTATTATTTTGATTTTGTGTGACAGTACTTAATCTATAGTACAAATTTTGCCATACCTTAATTTTGTTATGTCTTCCGCCACTGGCTATTATGACTCACGTGTAGAATAGGAACCGCAGCGTTCACACGTAGAATAATGCTGCAGTGTATATATATAGTATAATTACCTAGGATACTATAGTGTGTGGGCACCAAGATCTAAAAAAGGGTATTTTCTCTATGTATTTTTATGTAAATTTTTTGAAAATTTTAAGATGCTGAGTTTAATCAGTTTACTAACTAGTTCAAACAAGTTTGAATTGAAATTCAAATTAGAGTTTCTCTTTTTGATGATAGTTTGGTTGTAGGTATATGCTGACTTTATATATAAATCAACAAATCATGTGATCCAAACTCATTCAAAATCTTCAAATTCGAGTATATTTTTTCAAAGGTATGTGTTTCATTTGAATTGTTATAGATAGGTATATACTTTAAAACTGAAATTTTTGAAAAATATACTCAGATATGGCTTGAATTCGCGTATTTGAAATCATGGTGCTCAGTCTATACATATCTACATATAAAATATACACACACACACACACATATATATATTTCTACTCCCGGGAGTAATTACTCCCTATGTCGTATCTCACAATGTATAGGATATCTCGTGCGACGGAGGGTATGTACGCGTAGTATATGAGTATATAAGATCATCTAGGTGGTATGTACATTTTTTCAGAGGTGGTATGTATATTTTTTGGACATACTCCTTTTTATGTGCATATATGAAGGTATTTGCAAAATATGCTAAAAATCATGGACTCCCTTGCAATTTTTTCATGTAGCTCACATTGGAGTATCTTATAATTATTGTATGAGTATACCCAAAGTGATAACGGAGTATTTCAAATTCGTTTAGGTAGTATTTCAGAGATGGGAGTAATTACACCCGGGAGTAAAAGATATTTTTCCTATATATATATATATATATATATATATATATATATATATATATATATATGAACCGTGTAGACTGGTTTATCTCCGGTAGATCGAGTATATATTATTGCCACCAAAGTGCAACGTACATTAACTCGGAGCAACTGGTACATGCCGCTGGTAATAATCATCATCAACACGCAAATTATATTTTCATGACAAAGCGATAAAGGCGTAAATATCTTATCATATCAGCAGTTATTGATTTTGGACTCGTCGGCGTCGGCGAAGCACCTCTTCCAGAACCAGTGCCGGCGCCACACCCTATCGACCATCTCGTCGACCGGCACGCCCTTGGTCTCCGGCAGAAGCGCGATGACGAACGCCGCCATGACAACAATCCAGATGGCGAAGAAGAAGAAGATGAAGGCGCGCATGGAGCACATCATGGACAGGAACGCCTGCGCGATGAAGAAGGTGCACAGCATGTTGGAGCTCACCGCGAAGGAGAACCCCGCCGCCCGCGTCTCCAGCGGGAACGTCTCCGACGGGATCAGCCACCCCAGGGGACCCCACGACCACGCGAAGCTCGACACGTAGACGCAGATGAGCACGACGATGGCCACCGCCCACCCCTGGCTAGGGTTGTTGTTCGCCTTCACGTGCACCCACATGATCCCTCCGATCGCAGTCTACGAAGAATGTTACAATGGTGGTTAGGTTCAGAGCATTCTGCACCGTATATACGTACGTGAAAAAAGGTCTGAAACCTCCTGAGGGGTTGACAAGGAGTGATCGATGAGTGACCTGGGCGATGAGCATTTGGACGCAGGCCTCGAGGAGGAGCTTGCGGCGGCCGATCTTGTCAACGAGGACGATGGAGACGAGGGTGGAGAGGACGTTGACACCGCCGGTCATGACGGCGGAGAGGAGGGAGCCGTTGCTCTCGAAGCCCATGGTCTGGAACAGCACGGGCGCGTAGAACATGATGGCGTTAATGCCGGTGAACTGCTGGAACACCTGCATGACGATGGCGATCACCAGCGGCGGCCGGCTCTCCCGGCGCATGAGCCGGCGGAACGGCTTCTCCTCCTCGCACAATGCGGCGGCCGCCTCGCAGGCGGACTTGATCTCGTCGAACTCGCCGTCCACCTCCGCGGTGCCGCGGATCTTCTCCAGCGTGGCTCGGCCGGCCTCATGGCGCCCGCGTTCCACGAGGCTTGTCGGCGTCTCCGTGATGATCAGTGACCCGAGGAACAGCACCGCCGCCGGCACGGCCGCGCCGCCCAGCGAGTACCTCCAGCCGGCAGGGTGTATGTTGGAGGTGAAGTAGTTGACGACGTTGGCGATGAGGATGCCGATGGTGACGTCGAGCTGGAAGAGGATGTTGAGCGCGCCGCGGATGTGCGCCGGCGCAATCTCGGATAGGAAGAGCGGCGCGGCCTGGTTGCCGAACCCGACGCCGATGCCGAGGCAGAGGCGGCCGACAATGAGCATGATGAGGTTGGTTGCGCCGGCGCAGAGGCCCGTCCCGACGAGGAAGAAGACGGAGGCGGCCTGCATGGTGAGCTTGCGGCCGAAGCGCGTGCACAGCATGGACGCCACGAAACTGGCGGCGAGCGCGGCGAGGTAGAGCGACGACGTGAAGAGCTGCAGCTGCTGGTCGTCGAACTTGCAGTAGTTGTTCTCCCTGGCGCGGTGCTTCCGCGCGTACACCGCGGGAAGAAGCGCAGCAGGAAGTCGTCCATGGCCGTCACCCCACCTGCCGAACACGCACACGCACGCACCATCCATTATCACATCAGCGCAACGACGCAATGCCACACGCACACGCACGTACCTGATATGCCGACGTCGTAGCCGAACATGAGGCCGCTGGTGGCAGCGATGATGCCGCAGATCCAGACGTACCACGTGATATTCCCCTTGAACTCCCGGCGGCCAGCGCCGGCCTTGCCATCGGAGACAGCGAAACCTCCGGCCATCTCCCTCAGCTCCCTTACGCACACCAGCACAGTTGATCTAAGACGCAACAAGTGCAAACGACGACCGAGCCGATCAAGTACGGGGAAGGTAAGGTAGCTGCACGCACGGTATATATAGAGGAAGACGTACGGATAAGAGGAGGATGCATGAACAGCTGATCTGGATGCAATCTATATCTCTTTCCATCCATACTTGATCAACTGGACCGCGTACGGTTAGCAAACTCCGGCCGTGCCCCGCCGCCGCGTGGCCTCCCGTTCCGAACGGCGCCGAACCGAACGCTTGCCAGATCCGGTTTTGCCGTTTCGTTGTGTAGCCCGGTTCAGTTGTTTTGCCTGTTTTGGGCCGCAGGAGAAACTTTCTGAGCCGTCGCAGTTCTAAACACGAATTCAGGCGGGGCAATTTCGTCATCCGTTTTTGAAGATCCAGATAAAACAAAATAATCGATTTACTGCACATATCTCAAAGCACTTGGCTCACATTGATTCAAGGATATAGCTAGGACCTGTTTGGATGAGCTGTAACTTTTCTAAAAAGTTACTTTTTGGCATTTTTAGTTGAAAAGTAGTTGTAATTCGTTATAAGAGACTATTTGACAAATACTATTTTTCCTCAGCAATAAGCCGCAAAAACAGATCAGCTCAGCTTTCAGCTTTTAGCCTTTGTTAGTTACATTTGACTTCTAGCTTATGCCAAAGAGGTTGCATGGACGAATCCAATAAGATTTCATACATAAACCAAAATAATATATGGTTAGTGGGACTCAAACCCTATGCCTCACAGCTTGGAAAGGGTTCCATGCACTTTTCAGTACTTTGAAAAGACCTAAGCCATCAATTCATTATTCAACAGTCCACGTAAAACTACTAAAGCTATAGTCGTAACAAGGATCGCATCGGATCTCTTTCCTCAAAATTTATACCATGTAGGCATTGCTCAGACCAAACTCAATGATTGTCAGCTGGTGTAACATCCCGAAAATACATTAAAATAAAAATAAATATTTTGCATTTGAATATGATTATTTCTGAGTTTTCTCGGCATTATTGATTTTTGTTTGGATTTTTGTGTTGTGAGAATAATCAAATAAATGAGGAATGAAAGTAAGGAATGGGAAAAGCGTAAAATGGTAAAAGTAAAAATTTGGAAAAATTACCATCCAAACTCTAGGCCTATAGTAAAATGAACAAAAATGAGACTTAATTATTGAAAAGACATTGCTTTGACTAAAAATAGTGCAAGGTCAGATTTAATGAAAAATCTGTAGACTTTATCTCGGCCTGATAAAATTACCCTAGTAATCTCAATGAATTAACTACTCTCAGTAAAAATATCAGAAATTTATCATTTCAAATAAGTCCTCTAAAAATTCCAAAACAGAAACAAGGAAAATCAACGAAATGGAACGTCAGAATTTTAATTTAATAACCAAGCAAGGTAATGACTTGATATTTTTATGGAAGCATACTTATTTCAATTAGAACCTCTATAAAGAGTCTCAAAAATAAATTAGGTCATTTTCACCCTTAAATAAATCAAAAACCGAATTAAGGATTTTGAGCAGTCCACAGTGTCAGAATTTTAATAAATTAACCAAAGGGTCTTTTGGTCCCAAACTTTTACTGAAGGTCGGTTCATACCAGAAGACTCTAGTAAAAAATTTTCACTAAAAGATGAGCAGTGTCCAATTAATGTAAACATTGGTCAAATATCTCCCAGCCAAAATATCCTAACCCTCCTTTCGCCGAGAGGTGGGCCCACGTCTTGTCCTGGCCCATTTACTAGCGCGTGAAGGAGGGAGCCTTGTGCCGCTGCCAGTTGGGTCCTGTCCCCACTGTCAGTCTCTCCTCTCATTCTATTCTTCTTCCCCCGAGCCGAGTCGTCCCTTCCATGTACTGGCTGCGCCACTTGTGCTACCAGCTGCCGCTACGAAGACCCCAGCCATGCCGCGTCGTACCGAGCCATACTGTCGGCATTTAAACGCTGCTCCAGCTCCACCTCACCGCACAGCACCGAGAGAGCATGCGTTCCATCACTAGCATTGAAGAACATAACCGAGCTGCCTTTTCTTTCTTGCGTTCAAACCCTACACACCACTGCTTAAGCTGGCTATAAAGGCACCTTCAGGATCGCTAGAGGCCGCGTGTCGTTCCCTTCTACTTTTCCTTGCTTTCCTCCAGTCAAACGCCCGAAATTTTCTCCCCTTCCGCCATTACCGCATACCACGGAGCTCAGAAGTCAACTGCGATTCTCGTAACCCAAACAACCATTCTCAAATTCTTTTGATCCATAGCATCAGTAGCTCATAAGAAGCAAAAGCCCTCAAGAAAATCTAGTCTTCTCCGTGCGCAATCTCACCGCCGCTGCTGCCCCTTCTTCTCCAAAGCCAGCGCTCGGTGGCGGAGCTCCTCGGAGCTTCTCCCTTCCGGTAAACCTCGAAAATAGAAACTTTAGTACCCCTTGATGCTTAATTTGCTACCGATTCAAACCGAAACTCACTGCTTTTCTTCTCCGACGAAGCCTGTAACATCCCCAATTTCAGTCTTTTGCCTAAAGTTAATTTAAATTAATTAATTTCAAAATTTAATTTTTCCTCGGTGTTCTAATTAACCTGGCATCCATAACCTTCTGAAATTAAAGTTTAATCCTTTACCGTCTGCAAATTCAAAATTCCAAATTTCGGTCCTTACTTAAAATTTCACCTTCATTCCAAAATACTCCAAAAATCTCGAAACTTATTGCATTAGGTTCCAAATATACCAAAATATTTTTGGGAATGTTCTCAAGATTTTTGGAATCCTTTTGCTATTTTATCTCTCGTGGTCTTTCGTTAAATCCAGTATATTCGTCCCGGAATTGTCTAAATTCGAAAACTCATCCAAATTCAGTGAAACTAATTTTATTGGGTTCCAAATAATCTCTAGTATTCTTAGAAATTTTTCCAAGATTTTTAGATCATTTTTGCTATTTTATTCCTCGCGTTTTTGTCCCTCCATTTCTTCTAACCAATAAGAAAGCGACACATAGCAGGTACCGTTTATCTACCTCCTTTGATCGTTAAAATTCCAGAGCGCACAGTTTCAAGCCATCATGAATGCCTCCTCTTTAATCACTTATAACTTCTCATTTTCTCCACCAAATCATGCGTAGCTGGATCCATTGCGAAGAGGGAGACGAGGAGAACCCATTTCCCATGACCATTCATCCTTTAACTCGCCGGAATTGGATTAAATGAGTAGAAACCGAAACGCATTCAAACCTCCATAACTCGGTTGTTTCCCAACGAAACGACGAGCTTCCACTTCTCAGATCTTCGTCCTGGCGTCCTCTATCCCGTGCTCACCTTGCCCCATTGCTCCTGTGTCGTCCCCTTCTCCAAAACTCACGAAAACCGACGCCCGGCATCCTCCAAAGACACCGGCGAGCCATCTTTTGCTCCGGTGAGTTTCCGGGTAAACCAACCACGTCACTTTGTGCCTTTTGCTTCCGTGATCACAACCATTCAATCGGATTTGATTTTCGCTGCAGTTTGACCCCGAATTTCGAGTTTGTTCGTCGTCGGTCGTCGCTCCGTTCATCGTCGATTTCTCCCGTTTGGGTAGGACTCAATTCGATTCCTTGCACCCTTAGACTCCCCTTGATGCTAGCTATCTCGTGCTCATCTTAGTTTCGAGAAATATCGTGATTTCGGGTGCTTTTGGCCGTCGTGCTGTCAGCTTGTTTTTGGGCGTCGTCGAACTCGCTTCGCCGTTCTTTGCTCATGACCTCAGCGTCGCCGCCCGTGCGCCGCCCACCACCACCGTCGATCGCCGCCGCTGCTTGGCGGCGAGCCCCCAGCCGCCGAGCGCCCTTGCTCTCTCCTCGGCCAATCTTTGCTACTCCCATTAGTTCTCTGTTTCTTGTGTTTCCTCTGTACAGAGCTTGTGAAGAAGAAGCCTTGAGCCTATGACGCGTGGGGCCGGCTGTAAGTGAGACAGGAAATCAGGAAATTGGAGAAAAAGAAAGATTCCGCGGAATATTCCTCGGTTTTCCAATTTTCAGGATTCCCAAAATTCAAACGCTTATATCTTTTCCGTCCGAACTCGGATTGACCCCATTCAAATTTCTAAATTCATCTAAATTTAAGATCTTTCTGCCAGTACTAATTTTGTAATTTTTTGATTTATCCTATTTTATTTTATTCATTTTATTGTACCGTTTTGCACGTAGTCGAAGAACCGGTCGTCGTCGCCGACGAAGGAGAAGACCTCCAGAACAGCGCAGCGCACTTCGTCGACGAAGGCAAGTCTTCCTTGACGCATTTTTTACCCAGTTTTGTAAATGCTTTTGTAACAGCTTCTTTAAACATGCATTGCTATTTACATAAAGAATGATGTTAACGTTAGACATTAGCTATACCGTTGTTTATACCTCCTTGATATTGTATCCATGAACCTTTGTCGCCTTAGAACAAATAATCCCCATAGTAATTATTCTTGCTTAAATAATCTTTGATTAGAATGGAAATTGGAGCTAGAACCCAGTTTTTATTGGAGATTACATGGATATTAGTGTTGATGGGGATTAATAATTATTATAGTGATCTAAGAATGTTGATGATTGAAATATTGTGAAGTTGGATTGTTAATATTTGTGGGAAGTTATTATTGAGGAGCTGATTAAGAAAATAAATACTGGTTGAAATATGGATGGTGATAATCATATGTGAATTGGTTGATTAATATGGAATATGCGTGATTGGTTAAGATTAATTGGTTATGATCATAGGAACTACCATTATCAATGGATTAAAGTAGATGATTTGGAGAGTAATATTTGGATGGTTTAGTAAATAATATTATGAAGCATTCTCGGTGCACTTAATAGATAATAGTGATAATCATACTTATGGATTAAATACATAATGTTGAGAATCATACTCAGTGAATTTAACAATCATTCTTGGTGGTTTAGTAGATGATTATGTGAAGTATTCTCGGTGAATTAATGTAGATGATGTTGTGAATCATACTTGGTGGATTTAGTAGATGATTATATGAAGTATTCTCGGTGAATTAATGTAAATGATGTTGTGAATCATACTTGGTGGATTTAGTGAATGATATTGTGAAGTATTTTTCGTGGATTAAGTGGATGATAAGATTGATCAATACAAGAATGATGGATAAATCAATAATGTAATTTATAGTTCTAGGAAGATATTTCATATTTAGTGATAATTGTAGCTTAATATGATTTTGGAGTTATGATTACTCTTGATATAGACTTCACTTGTTGGAATATCATATTGGGTTGGATTATGCAAGTGCCATGATAATAATGTGAGATCTTGGTGACTTCATGATTTTAGGATATTACATAATTGATTATAATAATTTTTATCAACACTGAGAATTGAAGTTTATTAAATAACTATCGGTGGAATAGAGTAGTTCGGTAGAAATGCTTATGCATGCAAACGGTCAGTATACACCTATGGGTGGGGATTCTTTATAAACCCTTGCAAACTTGTGTTGGAAAATATAGGCAAAAGGTATTGCCGTTTGTTTGTAAAATAAAAATAAAAAGGAAAATGGTTTAGATTGGGGCGGAATGGTTTGTCGGTCAAGGTGCAGAAGAGCCTGGTCTTGGTTTGTGGAAGCCGCTCTAGTCAAATTAAGGACCGACTCTTATGATTGTCCATTCTTAGCACAACAGTACAACCACATGTCAAATGGGCTCTGACCTGGCTGAATAATTTGTAGAAACCTAACTTAGACTCACCAGATGGTGGAATGTGGGTGCCAGATGGAGGCAAGTCGTATTTTCCCACACGGCGCAAGAGGGAGCTTCTATACTGGGCAGATGGAACCCTAATAGCGGTGAAACCTCAGCGGGTGAGTCGGGTTAGATGTATACATTGTAAAGGCCTTGTCATGATCCCTCTGCCGACACACCAAAGGAAGTGTGTTAATTGCATGGCACCAAGAGTCGATCATGTCTTGTGGGTAAAGTGTACAACCTCTGCAGAGGGTTAAAACTATTCGAATAGCCGTGCCTACGGTCAAGGGCGGGCAAAGAATGCTTTGCATAATGGTAGTCTTTTGGTTTTGTTTTCAAAAATGAACTCTGGGATTCGGGAGTGGTTAGAACTCTCGGATGCGCCCCTGGCGGCTAAAGCCAATCAGGTAGTTGAACCTGCTTTGTAATCTTTAGTGGAAAGAGCCAATGGGTGGATTGAACCATGATCTTTTTGAAATGTGGCGGATAGAGCCTGTATACTAGTGATTGGTGGCTAGAACCTTCACTAGAGATATAATTATTTCAATAGATACAAATAATTGATAAATCTGCTTTACAAAAATTTATTATAAGTAAAGTTTATTGAAAATGTGGCTTTATGCAAAAGAACCATAATAAGCCTTCTTTGATATAGCCTTCATCATGCATTTTTACCAAGACTTGCGGAGTACTTTATGTACTCACATGCTACACTCAAATCATCTCTCAGAAAGTTGAAGCTGTCGAAGGAGATCACCTGGACTAGGACGCGCTCCCCACTCGATTGCCTGTGGGCATATGGTTGGGTCATCACTTAGAGTTTTCGTCTTCCGCTGCAGTTATTCAAGTTGTTCTGCCTGTTAAGGCGGTTTTGGTAAACCTCGACCATAAGGTTATTGTTCTTATTCGATGTTATTTATTACTTCAATATATAATCCTGATATGGTCATTGATTTACCACTGTTTCGACTGTGTGTACTAGCTTTGATCTGGGACTAGTACAGTAATACACAGGAGATTTCGGATCGTCGATCTGGGGTCTCACAAAGCCCTTCCTTCCTCCATCGCTGGTGTCGGTGGGAGCTCTGTTCCGATCGCCGCCGATCACCACCAAGACCTCCTCTGGATGCGCAAGGGCTCCCTCGTGCCTCACTGCTCTCCGGCCGGCCAGTCCCGCTGTTCCTTTGTCACCAGCGGCCTTCTCTCCATCCCACTCTATTTCTTCCACTGACTAATGGGTCCCGGTCGACAGTGACTCAAACGACCCTAGTTCATTTGGTAAAAGGCGCCTTCCAACTCAGAAAGCATATTTTCAATTTATTCATCCAATTTTCAAACCAAGCAAATTCAAATGATAATATCTTATGAACGTTTAATCCAATTTTAGTAAAAAAATTTCTATAATCATCTAAAAATAGTAATATTCTAAATATACAAAAATATGTAATTTTTGAACTACAGAGAATTATTTAAATTAAACTTTGTTAATAACCTTAATATGGTTTTTATATTAAATTAGTGAACAATAAGTCATAAAATAATAATATAAATTTTTATATGATGACAAGACCAAAATGAATTTAAATCTGCAAAGATAATTAATTTATGAGTCATAGAACAATTAGTAAAATCAAGAATGAAACAAAAACACTATTATGGATACTATTGCACATATGAAAAATATAACTTCTAAAATCATAAAATAAATGCTTATGTGCTTTTGGAATTATAATAAACCTAATCGTGCAAAAATATTTAATTTTTGAACTAGGTTTAATTTAATTGCCTCGCAATCATTAGTAAACCCTAATGTGGCCATTACTAAAAATGAGTATATAATAGCTCATAAAATCATAAAATATTTTGCAAAAGTTCCTGAAATCAGTAGAGGCCTATACATGTAATAATACTTAGAATCAAACTTAGTTTGTGTCCTTCTAATAAAAAGGAAATACAATTTAACAACAATAAATATATATATAATCCATCGTGATTAAAGTCAAAATAATGCAAAACTAACTTTAAAACATTTCAAGGAACGCATCCTACTAATGCCAAAAAAAATGAGTAAAAGATCATGCATAGTGTAGTCGCAAACTTAAAATGGAACTTGATCCGATTTAGCGTTAGCGTTGTGATCATTTGCGCCATTTCAGTAGTTAGTAAAATAACTCATCTAAATGGTAAAATTGGTAAAACCAGTTTAGAAACACTCTACAAAGTTTATACTACCATATTCTAGAAAAATATATTAGTTATAACTTGCTTTCCATCTAAATACATCTAGTTCAAAACCCATAAGTGTTAACCTTATGCTTCATATTCTTGCCGATTCCGTATAACATAAATTTTATAATGTCACATAAGCTTTTTCAACAATAAATATGATGTCTCGTCCAAATCCTAAAACTTATGAAATTAGCTCAGTAGTGCTCTCCAAAGTATATACTACCCTATTATGAAAACATAATATCACGTCACCATGATTTGTATATTAATCTTGATAGCTTAATAAACCTAAGTGTTCGCATTCCTAAAATTCATAATATAAACAAACAAACTTTAGTTACAAATAAGAAATCAATAATTATGATGTTTGTATCACCAGAACCTTCTCAAATATCATGTAAATAAGGCCGGTAGCCTAAATCAATAGATCTAACCTGCATAAACCTAATTTTGTACAAAATCAATTAAAGATAAAGAACTATTCACTCATAGTCTATTGTGGTCGTTTAAGCATTTTCATCAGCTCGCAGAGCAGCTCGTCTAAATCTGAATTCAATGAAGAATAGCCTAGAAATGACCTTTAGGGTATGATCTGCAGTAATCTAAGAAAATATTCTTATTTTATCTTGCTTTGAATCTGAATCCTGATAGAGCAAAACCCTTAAGTGATAAAGTTACCCAAATCGCATTGTGAATAGTAAAATTTATGGAACTTGTAACCAATGCATAATTCTATTAATCCAACCAATTTTTGCATCTTGAATTTGAAGTTATAAATATGAAAATACATAATTTCAGCATCTTGAATTTGTAAAATAAAGAGAAGTAATTCGTAAAACAAGAAGTAGTATCATTGCTAACTATGTAAGTCGATTAGAATCCAAATACGTAAAATCATAAGAACCCAACCTTAAATCACACCTATTTTCTATGATTTGTTTCTATTTGGATTTCCATCTGATTTCTTGTTGCCATATTGAAAACTTGTTACTTGTTATTTGTTATGTTCTTCGTTCGCGACGTGTAGAACCCGACGTCTCTTATTCCGTCGCTGCCTTCGTCAGCTGCGATCCCATCTTCGTCAAAAACAGTGATTAAGCAAGGCAAGCACTCCTTTGAACATATTGATCCCAGTATTTAATTTTCCTTTTGTTTATCAAATGGTTTCATGCATGCGTTTATTTTCTGTAAATTCGCTATTTCGTGGTATTGGTAGATATACCTTTTGTCTCATGAAACCTCCTTGATAAATGTGGACATGCAAACCTTGATAACCATAGATTAAGGGATAGGCATTACTTAATGTCATCATGGGTATATACGCTTATGTATTATCCATGCTTAGGCATGCTTTAGAATCAGCAATGTACATGATTAGATCAAAATTGTTTCCTAAAAATGATTGGAAATGATACTGTTGGTTGCTGGTATTTTGATTAAAAACCCAAAATAAAACTATGGTTTTGACGCGGGTGATTATTGGCAATAGCCGGGTGTGCAAAGGGAATTGCACGTAGTGTAGGGTGAAGTATTACCCGTGTCGGATTAAGGACTGAGAATGGGATGCTATTGATCTAAGATTTCTGTGCAACCACAAGGGCTATTTATGTGGTAGCCTTAGCCTATTAAGTTATTTAGACATGGCTTTGCTCTTTGGTAGGCAGGAGCTAGCAGAAGCATTCCGTTCTGGATTGCTTGTGAGGGACTTCCATATAGTTCATGTGGGTAAATGCTTGGCCGGTGCAACGGTGTACGCCCTGCCGTGTTCAGAAATGTTGTGTTTGGTGTAATGAAAGTGGATCCACGATTTGGGTGTGTGTTTCTGTAGGATCGATATATATTAAACTAGCAATCAGAGGGGGGGTGAATGATTGCGCGGAAGCTAAAATCAAAATTTTGCCTTTTGAAACACCCCAAACAAACTCAGATTGCTTAATTTGTATTCAACAAGAACCTTATTGCATCAGACCAAATTTGCACATGTATGCTGGACCAAACTTTGCCTCGGACAGAGAGTTGCACGTGTATGACGGACTAAATTTCTACTGTAGCAAAGGAGTTGCATGTGTATGACGGACTAAACTTCGCCTCTGATATGTGTATGACGGACAGAATGAAAACAGCCTAACACACGTTCACTAAAACAATAATTCCCGAAGATCCAACCGTTGGAATGATGTGAAATTTTAAATGTAGAAACTAGACTTGATTCCGAAGCAAACCCAAAAAGAATCAACTCAATCAGACCTATGAATCTAGAGTTATGTCCTCGCAAGACAGCTGAAACAAATTCGATCTAATAACGACGGACCAAATCAGACCAAAGGACGGACAAAACTTAAAAACAAGATTACTGAATCAGATGATGACGGAAATTGATTTCAAAAGCTATGACGGACCAATCTTCAGATGCAAGATCAACAAGAACATGCCGACTAAAACCAGCCACCAAAGAAAGAACACAGGAGTTTTTCTTTGCATGCATAGCCACGCCAACGACGATCATGAGTACTTTCCAAATTACCGATGCAAAGAGCAAAATCTCTTGCCGAAACGCATGACCGCCAAGAGCAAACACAAGAAAACTTTCGGAAGATTAATTTTATTTCATTGTCTAAAGTACTCCAACACAAGAGTACAAACCCTAAAACCAAAAATGCTCAGCAATAAACAGGGGACATCTCCACCTATTTATACAGAGCAAGAACAGAGAGATTGAATACAACTCCACTTCCAACATGGAAAGAGTTCATATTCATCTCAATCTGGCCCAACATGACCAAAAACAACTCTTGCACGATGCAAGAACAGAGATTGAATACAACTCCACTTCCAACATGGAAAGAGTTCAGATCTATCTCAACTTGGCCCAACATGGCGAAAACAATTCCTTGCACGCATGAACAGCCCACTGCTGCAAATACGTGACTAACCACCTCCATGTGCATGTTCTCTAGCCCAAACGTCCCGCATGACATCCTCGACCACCAAGACCTTGGTTCCTCCCTGAACCTAGTCTCGAACCTCAGTTCCTCCATGAACCTAGTTCCAGTCACGTCATCGACCACGTTCGCCCTCGAGCAACACCTGCACATGAATAAACAAAAACGAGTCCGAGCACAAGTCCACGACTTGACTCAAGGTTAATCCATGCAACTACTCACACGAGTGCATTGCATCAAGCAAAACCATTATGCTATCACCAGCATAATAAACATATCAACATAGCACATGCACAAGCACCACACATGCTATAACCAAAATCACTTTTACAATGCCAATTTCACCATTCAACCAATTTTTCATCACATGATCTCACAATCTCCCCCTTGATGAAAACATTGGCAACACCATTTGGAAACGAATATTGGCATTCACCTCACAATGGCAACACCATTTTTAAAAGAAGTAAAGTGACCAAAAGAAGAAGAACAAAAATCTCCCTTTATCTAAAAAGAAATCTCCCCCTATCAAAAAGAAAGACTCCCCCTAACAGAAAGAAGAAATGTGTGTGTGAATGTGCAATGTGTGACCAAAAATTTCTCCTTTGACTCCAAAATTTCTCCCCTTTGACAATGGGTTCATCAAGAATGCAAAAGAGAGCAAAAGAGAAACTTCTCCTTTTATGTTTGTTGTTTTCCTTTTTTTATGTACTGAGCATTATGAATCATGCACAAATGTAATAACTTGATCACCAAGTCATGCTATCAATAGTATTTGCACCCTTAAATCTGCACATAAACAGTGTAGAGTAAGCATAACTAGAAATCAAGTACTATTAATGATTTTTTGCATGGCATGATCTCCCTTTCTCAACAATCTATAACCTGAAAACATTGAATTTTTGTGCACTTTATTTGTGCTTTGAAAAAGCGATTCATTACTTGATTGCAACAATAACAATTGCAAGGAATTACATGCACCATCGACCTTACTTTTCAACCATGCCAAGCAATCACAAGCTTAAGGTTTCATAGTTTCGGTCATACACAACCTCTTCCAAGTTCATATCAAAGTGCAATGATAAGCGCCTCGTAAAGAAGAAGTGCGACGAGACATAACCTTGATCTTGCTTTTATCAAGAATCATTTTTTTTGCTTTAGCACTTAACTTTTCATATTTAGGATTTTTTCGAGCAGGATCAAGATAGTCAAGAAAGTTCAACCATGACAAGATTTAATTCAAGTTGTCATTCCATTTAAAAAGTCATGACATAAACTACACCATATATGTATAAATGTAAAGTTGCAAAGACCATGTAGCATAAACATGGCTTCAAATGACATATGTGTATGAAATACAATGCTCAGTACCTTTTTATTGTTTTTCATTTTTTGTTTTTCATTTAAGAAACACATAAAATAAAAAGTATGTTACAAAATTTACAAAAACTTCAAAAACTCCCCCTCAAAAATATCCCATCGGATGAACCAACCCAAGTTCTCCCCGAATAAAAGCAAAACGAGAAGAAGACAAAGGTTTTGTGAAAATGTCTGCCAATTGATGTTCAGTATCCACATGATGAAGCACAATATTTCCCTTTTCTACATGATCTCTAAGAAAGTGAAATCTGATCTCAATGTGTTTTGTTCTAGAATGTTGCACAGGGTTCTTAGCAATGCATATTGCACTAGTGTTATCACACAAAAGAGGAACACTATCCAAATTAACCCCATAATCTTTAAGTGTAGCTACTATCCAAAGAATTTGAGAACAACAACTAGCAGCAGCCACATATTCAGATTCAGCAGTTGATTGTGCAATAGAAGATTGTTTTCTAGATGACCATGCAATAAGTGAATTACCCAAGAAAAGACATGAGCCGATGTGCTTTTTCTATCAATTCTACAACCTCCAAAATCAGCATCAGAGAATGCTCTTAAACTAATGCATGAGGAAGCAGAAAGCCATATGCCAAAATCTTGAGTACCATGAAGATACCTGAAGATCCGCTTGACAGTTTGTTGATGAGAAACACGTGGAGAAGCTTGAAAACGCGCACACAAGCACACAGCAAATTGAATATCCGGCCTTGATGCAGTGAGATATAATAGAGAGCTTATCATGCTTCTATACTCTTTTTGATCAACAATCTCACCATCTTCATCCGGATCAAGTGTGCAAGTGCCTCCCATGGGTGTCATGATCGGTTTGCAGTTTTCCATCCCAAAGCGACGAAGCAAATCTTTTGTGTATTTACTTTGATGAACAAAGGTACCTTCCTTCGTTTGTTTCACTTGCAGTCCCAAAAAGTAAGTCAACTCACCCATCATGCTCATCTCAAATTCCTTTCTCATGGTTTCTGAAAACTTAGACACTAAAACATGAGAGGAACCACCAAAGATAATATCATCAACATAAATTTGGACGAATAGTTGATCATTATCTTGCTTGAGTAAAAAAAGAGTTTTGTCAACCTTTCCCATTGTAAACCCATTTTCAAGTAAAAAGGTTTTTAGCCTATCATACCATGCTCTAGGGGCTTGTTTTAATCCATACAAGGCTTTGGACAATTTGAACACATGATCAGGAAATTTGGGATTTTCGAAACCAGGAGGTTGCTTAACATATACTTCTTCGTTAATATAGCCATTTAGAAAAGCACTTTTCACATCCATTTGATACAATCTAAAACCTTTAGATGCAGCAAATGCTAAAAGAATTCTAATGGCTTCAATTCTAGCAACAGGAGCAAAGGTTTCATCAAAATCTAAACCTTCAACTTGAGTAAATCCTTGAGCAACCAATCTAGCTTTATTCCTGACAACAACACCATCCTCACTTTGTTTATTTTTGAAAACCCATCTAGTTCCAATTATATTAAAATCAGGAGGAGGTGGAACAAGCTTCCAAACTTTGTTACGCTCAAAATTCTCTAATTCCTCATGCATGGCATTGATCCAAGATTCGTCAGTTAATGCATGAGATATATCTTTGGGTTCAAAAGAAGCAACAAAAGCAGAGTGAGCATGAGAATCAGAAGCAATAAACCTGGATCGGGTGACTCTCTCATTCAAATCTCCAATCATCTGTTCAGGTGGATGTTTCTTTTGAATGTGCAAAGGAGCTGCAACTCTAGAAACTTCTCCTTCTTCTTCGTTTTCAGCATGTACAGAAGATGTTGTTGCTTGAGGATGCTCTGTTGTAGGTGATGTAGTGGTAGGTGCCGAAAAAGGTAAAGCTGGTTGTGCAATAGGAATCAACACTTCATCCTCAACATCAGCATCATCATCAACAAAAATACTCTCCCCCTGAACATATGCACCTGTTCCTGCATCAATTGGACTAGTGCCTGGACTAGCCTCATCGAAAGTGATTTCACAGGTTTCTACAATTTTGCTAGTCTCCAAAACAAGTGCACGATAACCACGTGTATGAGCAGGATATCCAAGAAAAATGCCATCAGTTGATCTAGCTTCAAATTTATCAAGATTTCCAGATTTCAAGACAAAACATTTGCATCCAAAAACTCTGAGATGAGATACATTAGGCCTATGACCAAAACGAAGCTCATAAGGGGTCTTACCAAGCTTCGATCTCAAAAACACTCTATTAGAAACATAGCATGCGGTTGAAATTGCTTCAGCCTAAAACTTCCTAGGAGTGTGATGTTCATCAAGCATAGTCCTAGCCATCTCTACCATGGTTCTGTTCTTTCTTTCAACTACACCATTTTGTTGAGGCACTCTAGGTGAAGAATATTGATGATCAATTCCTTTTTCAATACAAAAGTGATCAAAAGAAGAATTCTTGAATTCAGTTCCATTATCACTTCTAATAGCTCTAAGTGCTCCTGGGTGATCAACAGATAATCTAGTAACAAGACTTCTAAAATGACTAAAAGCCTCATCTTTAGATACCATAAAATAAACCCAAGAGTATCTAGAATAATCATCAACAATGACCAAGACATACCATTTGCCTCCAAAAGATTGAACTCGAGAAGGTCCAACTGTGTCAAGATGTAGTAGCTGTCTGGAGCATTTGTCATCACCATGGTAAGAGGTGGATGTGAACCTGCAATCATCTTACCATGTCTACAAGAAGAGCATACTAAATCGCTATCACCATTAAGCTTAGGCAAGCCACGAATGAGATCTAAACCACTAACGCGAAGTTAGATGATCAAAACCAACATGACCAAGTCTACGATGCCAAAAGAATAAATCTTTAGAAACATTGGCAACTAGACACCTATGCTTAGAAGAAAGTGACATATCAAAATCAGCTTTAAAAACTCTCCCAAACCGTGAAATCCACGAGCACAAGGTCTCTGAAGCATCTAAAACTTTGCATTCACTTTTCTTAAAGCATACTTCAAGATCCTCATCAATCATTTGCGAAACAGACAACAAGTTGTATTTCAGATTTTCAACTAAGGCCACATCCTTGAATATAAACTTGTCATTTACCTTTACTGTACCATTTGCCACAACAGGAGTAGAAGATGCATCTCCAAAAGTAACACTTTCAGCTCGAGATGCACGAGTGAGGGAGGAGAACCAATTTTTGTCACCGGACATATAGCGTGAGCATCCGGAATCAACTAGCCAAATGTTCTCCTTCCTCGCGCTAGAAGCCTACATAAAATCAGAAAATGTCGAGGCCTCAGTACTGGGATTAGAAATAAAGCATTTAGGAATCCAGTACTGAGACACACGACTAGTAGGCATAACACGAGTACATTTGTTCACAAAATCAGAATTGCTCTTTCCCGTGTTTCTTGCAATAGAAAGTGTTTGAATCACCCCAGGCACAAAATGAGGAGTGAAATATGCCTTCCTGAAATTAGACCTAGCCTTAGTCTTCTCTTTCTTTTGCTGTTTGGCTAGTCTAAAGCAAAGTCTACTAAGTGTCCATCTCTACCACAATGAGTGCAAGTATACCTAACATGATGTTTAGCTTTAGTAATGTATAACATTTGCATTCATTATAGTAGAAGATAACACACCAAACAGACTTGAAAACTGTTTTCTTAGGCTCATTTGCAATCTCAAGTTTTCCTCTTTCAAGTGTCTTAATAACAGAGAGGAGCATGTGACTTATAATGAGCATAAGAATCAAAACCTAAACCTTTGTGATGAGTAATTGACTTTTGATTGATCCAAAATCATGTTTAGGTTTTTCTTTCCAAGAGTGAACCGTTCTAAAGATTTTTCCAAGTAATCAACCTTTTGAGAAAGAGTTAAACAGCTTATTACATAGAACGTCCACTTTTCCTTTCTTTTGCTTATGCAAGTTGAGCATGAAAGAACTTCATGAGTGAGCATAGCATCTGTCATTTGAGAAACCCTAGCATTTGCATCATGCAACTTCAATTCCAGTATAGCACATTTAGAACAATGAGTTGTATCATGCAAATCAACAGTTGAACAGCTAGCATTTTTCACATGTTTCTCATTTTCTTTCTTTTCAGCATTGACTTGCTCTAATAAAGAAACATGTTCTCTCCTAAGCACAAGAAGCTCATCAGATATTAAGTGACATGATTTGCAAGCATCATTATCAGGAATTAAAGATTTAAGTCTAGCAATTTCAGCATGCAAAGATTCCACAAGAACATCATGTTTCTTAATCTTCTTGTCGCGTTTGTCAAGCAATTTTCCAAGACGAGCAACAGCAATAGCTAAATCATCGTAAGAAGGTTCTACCTCATTGAAGTCGCTGTCATGATCTTCCTCGGTGAAGCTTCCATCACTTCTAGCCATGAGACACAATCCTGTCAAATCATGCTTGCTTGGAACCATTGTGTCATCCTCACTGCTCTCTGAATCCACATCACTTAAGTTCACTTGTTCAAGAGCAGAAAGAACCCGATGAACAACCTTTTTGTTGATGAAGCTCTTTTTCTTTCTATCACTTGGTAAAGACTTCTTTTCTTTTCTTCTGTCATTGTCCTTCTCCTCCCTTGATGCTTTACCTGCAAGCTTAGGATAATTTGATCTAATGTGATTGAGGTCACCACACTCATAACATCTTGGAGGACCACCACCAACTCTCTTTCTCATTCTCACATTCTGCAAAGCTTTGTTAAACCGAGAAGAGAGTAGTGCCAAATCTTCTTCAGGAACCTCTTCGATCTGCTCATCAGTTAGTGAAAACAAAGAGGACAAAGCAAAGCTTGAAGAAGTATTATTCATGCTAGATTGCGAAGTCAGTGCAATTGATTTATGATCTGTCTTCCTAGCAAGAACATCCAACTCATGAGTTTTTAATTTAGAAAACAATACATCTAAAGTGAGTGAACTCATGACAGTAGATTCTCTAATAGATGTGACTTTCATTTCCCAAATAGACATGTCTAATGCACCAAGTAATTGTCTAGCATTTGTAGCCTCATCAAAGAAAACTCCAACAGCACGTAAATTGCTAAGAATTTTATTGAACCGTGCAAAGAAATCATCTAGAGACTCACTAGGCTTCATCTCAAATCGCATGTATTCCTTCTTATAAATATCTTGCCTAACCTCTTTGACAGTGTTAGAACCTTCATGATAATCACAAAGAGATTTCCATACCTCATATGCAGATTTGAGATGAATCACACGATCAAAATCACTTCTTCCTAGTCCTTGGATGATCAAGTTCCTTGCTTTGCTATTTGCTTCAACATGTGTTCGATTGGTGTCATTGACTTCATCATTCTCAGGAACATTGTATGGCTTGTAGACCTTTTCCCAAATTGCAAAACCCTGAGCTTGAATATATGCCTCCATCTTTGCTTTCCAAAACTGAAAATCAACACCATCGAAAACACAAGGTTTTGTCGAATACCTATCCATCGCTACGGTTTCTAATCACCGGTTATGATTAATTAGAAAGAGAACTAGGCTCTGATACCACTTGTAGGATCGATATATATTAAACTAGCAATCAGAGGGGGGGTGAATGATTGCGCGGAAGCTAAAATCAAATTTTTGCCTTTTGAAACACCCCAAACAAACTCAGATTGCTTAATTTGTATTCAACAAGAACCTTATTGCATCAGACCAAATTTGCACATGTATGCTGGACCAAACTTCGCCTCGGACAGAGAGTTGCACGTGTATGACGGACTAAATTTCTACTGTAGCAAAGGAGTTGCATGTGTATGACGGACTAAACTTCACCTCTGATATGTGTATGACGGACAGAATGAAAACAGCCTAACACACGTTCACTAAAATAATAATTCCTGAAGATCCAACCGTTGGAATGATGTGAAATTTTAAATGTAGAAACTAGACTTGATTCTGAAGCAAACCCAAAAAGAATCAACTCAATCAGACCTATGAATCTAGAGTTATGTCCCTCGCAAGACAGCTGAAACAAATTTCGATCTAATAACGACGGACCAAATCAGACAAAGGACGGACAAAACTTAAAAACAAGATTACTGAATCAGATGATGACGGAAATTGATTTCAAAAGCTATGATGGACCAATCTTCAGATGCAAGATCAACAAGAACATGCCGACTAAAAACCGACCACCAAAGAAAGAACACAGGAGTTTTTCTTGCATGCATAGCCACGCCAAGACGATCATGAAGTACTTTCCACCGCCGATTTGCAAGAGCAAAATCTCTTGCCGAAAACGTACAGCCGCCAAGAGCAAACACAAGAAAACTTTCTAGAAGATTAATTTTTATTTCATTGTCTAAAGTACTCCAACACAAGAGTACAAACCCTAAAACCAAAAACGCTCAGCAATAGACAGGGGACATCTCCACCTATTTATACAGAGCAAGAACAGAGAGATTGAATACAACTCCACTTCCAACATGGAAAGAGTTCATATTCATTTCAATCTGGCCCAACATGACCAAAACAACTCTTGCACGCATGCAAGAATAGAGAGATTGAATACAACTCCACTTCCAACATGGAAAGAGTTCAGATTCTATCTCAACTTGGCCCAACATGGCGAAAACAATTCCTTGCACGCATGAATAGCCCACCTGCAAATACGTGACTAACCGACCTCCATGTGCATGTTCTCTAGCCCAAACGTCCCGCATGACATCCTCGACCACCAAGACCTTGGTTCCTCCTGAACCTAGTCTCAAACCTCGCCTCCATGAACCTAGTTCGATCCGTCATCGACCACGTTAGCCTCGAGCAACACCTGCACATGAATAAACAAAAACGAGTTCGAGCACAAGTCCACGACTTGACTCAAGGTTAATCCATGCAACTACTCACACGAGTGCATTGCATCAAGCAAAACCATTATGCTATCACCAACATAATAAACATATCAACATAGCACATGCACAAGCACCACACATGCTATAACCAAAATCACTTTTACAATGCCAATTTCACCATTCAACCAATTTTTCATCACATGATCTCACAGTTTCTGTTTCTACGGCGGGGCTTAACGTCTCGGGCTGGATCAAAGTCATGTCTAGATAATGTAACGGTTATATACGATCGCCTTGCCGGCACACCTCAGGAGGCGTGTGTCAAAATGGCACCTAGCAAAAAGGTGGATCATTCCTTGTGGGTAAAGTTGTACACCTCTGCAGAGAATAAATCTAATCGATTAGCCGCGCCCGCGGTCATGGGTACTTGGTGAAGTCATTCCAATGCTAGACTTTGGTATTTTCTGAAAATGGGTTTTGGTTTGAACTTGTTTTAGCAACTGTTGCTTTATGTCAAAGGGTCGACATTGATGGATTTCAGGATTTGGATTATTCGCCGCTCACGTCATGGAGGACTGTGAGTGTTACTTACGCTTTACTTATTTGTTATCAATGAAACTTGCTCTTATAAATTTTGTTTGCAAATAACTTGATTTATAAATTCAATTTCGCTATATGCAAATTAACTGTAGTAGCCTCCTTTGACTTGGCCTGCAATTATGCATTTGCAAATACCACCTTTAAGTCTTGCGGAATACGAAAGTACTCACCCTTGCTTTATTTGTTGTTTTCAGGAGTAAAGCTAGCGAAGCTTCAAAGGTTTGTTTCGTTGTAGGATGTGGGAAATTCTTCAACGTGATCTTTCTAGGGATTTATGCCTCATTAGTTGCCTGCGGGTTTGGATGGGCACACTACAAGGCCTTGCTTCTTTGCTGCTATATACTCTAAGTTGTAAGATTTATGTGTTTATTAGTTTCTGCTTAATTAATATAATATATGGTTGTAATTCCAATTGTTGTGAATGTGCGTACTAGCTATTGATCTAGGGACTAGTACTGTATGCATATGAGATTTCTATTTTCACATTCTATGTGAAAATGGGGGTCGTTTCAGCTGGGTTAGCAAAATCGAATTGTACTGGAAAACCGAGACCTGGCCGATACTGAAAATCGGTCGAAATCAAAGGATTTGCGAATCAATTCAAATTGAAAACTAAAGTTAAGTCATGCCGGGGGCGACGAAAATCGATTGAAATGGACCAAAAATCAACCGATTTAGGCCGATTAGTGACCGGTTTTGGAGAAAATCGGTAGAGACTAGAAAATGGAGAGAAAAAGGGAAAAGGGGGGAAATTCTAGAAAAATATGGAAAATTAGTAAAAAGGATAAAAAATTAGAAAAATATTGGAAATGCATAAAAGATTATGAAAAATATGATAAAATTCTGGCATGACCATTCTTATATATGAAAACCACGTCAAATTGTAAAGTACATATTTTGCAATAATAGAACAACTATAAAAAATATGAATAATTTTAGGAAAATTTTAGCATGACCTTTGCTATATGTTGGACAATTGAAGTTGTGAAATAGGCATGTAGCACTAATATGTCAATAAATAATATTTCATTTCAATACATACATGAATCAATTGATTAAGTCCACATTTCAGTTACATTCATTTCAGTAGCATAGCAAATGATATTTTAATTGAACCTTTTCACCTGAAATGAATGTTCTCACTCAACATAGCTTCGTTGGTCTTCTAGTTTGATACATTTGCCATGGTGGACCTACATGAATGATATGTTGGTAAAAAATCGAGTTGGAATGAAATGAAACATTATCTTAGAGGCTACGGATAGTATTGTTGGCTGTACACTTGGTTGGCTATGTTGTACTCTTCTGAGACATCATCAGCAAACCTCGTGTAGCTAGCAACTTTGCCTTATATTCATGCCAGTTGTGCCCTATCCACGGGTTAGTTGTTTCCCACTATTGGTACATTATAGTATAAAATTCTAGGTCTTGCTACTCATATACCCATTGAGTGGGAGGTTGCATATGAGAATCCAGGATGGAGTAGTCGTATGGGCTATATGAGCCATAACTCTCTTGCATCTCAGTGACTCTGTATGAGCTACAACGCGCTATCCTGCAGTGCATCACAATTGTATTGACAGTCCTTGTCCTTGGCTACAGTAATCGTCCTAGGTGATTATGGAGCCCCATGGTCTTTGTCCTATGTGGCATGAGTGTACTGGGACTCCCTTAAGAATTGTATGGCAAGATGTGCTTCTAAGTGGGAAGTCAGAGGGATGAAGGCATCAGAGGGGCCCTAACCTTCATCGATGTCCGTCTTGGAGCTACTGTCATTAGATTCTTGGTACGACGGGCTCTGACAATTCGTGGGAGTGCTATCAGTTGAGTCATCACTCCCTACGTATTGTTCTTGTTGTATGGGAAGCTTCCCCTTTCCTTTTGAGGGAGCTCTCCTTTTTGCTTGCTCCCTCATCGATGTTGTTTGGTGCTTTCTCTTTCCCACGTGAGTGTCTCTCACTATCATTTCTGCCCATTCGAGGATGCTTGCAGCCCTAGTATTCTTTTGTAACGTAACAGTGTCTACTAGGTCTGTCACGAGATGTGATGGGAGGGGGTGTCACTCTTCATCTCTATGTTCTCCTCGTCAAGTAAGGGGTTAGAATTGGACCTCCCTTTCTCCATCCACTTCGAATTGAATTTTTTATATCGCATAGTGTAAGCTCCATAAAGCGTTGAAATGGATCATCTTCGGTTGTAGAGTTGTCACTTTCCTGTTCTTGGATTCTAAACCACAAGTTGTAGTTCACATAGACCAACTTATGGAGCTTCTTGTATGACAGACAGTTGTGAACTTTGGTGTGGATGAATACAACGTGCTCCAATTGCGCTCACAACCACTGGAGGAAGCGCAATGGGAAATGATGAGCTGAGCCAACTGCTGGAGCGTGGATGTGTCTGAACCGAACACATCCCACTAATGTGCTGCAAGTTATCGAAGACAACAATCAGTAGGAGGTGGAAATACGAGATTGGCTATATATTTAAGATGATATAAGGAATATACCAGGGTAGTTTTGGGATCATATGCTATCCTCTTAGCTAGCGCAATAGAGAACGACCCAACCCTTCTTTTGAAAAGATCGGCCTCGTGAAGACCTTGCATCACCATATCAGTATCATCAGAAAGCGCTTCAAAAGCATCCCGAAGATTTGGTAAGAAGGTATTAGTTGTCCCATACGAGTAATGCATTTGAGGGTCAAGACGGCAGCTGCATGAAATTATAGGAACAAGTATTACTATATGAAAGTATCACGTGTTAGGTCACCCATTCTAAAAGAGAAGAATGTCTTACCAATGTTCATAAAAGTATCACGTGTTAGGTCACCCATTCTAGGGTCCACGACATCCATGTATTGCTTGAAAGTAACTGGAGAGTCATGGAACAAGCTATCATATTTCTATCGCATTATATTATACCGTAGTATCACCTCACGCAATGTAGGAACTTTGTCTTGATCAGCGAAATGCAAGAAGACGTACAACGGTTTCACAGATTTAACAACCGAATGAAGGTCATCCCACCAGTCTAAGCTCAAGAGACACCCTTACACGTACCTCTCCTCTGTAGTACTAATAAAGCGCGACGACAAAAATTCCTCTAAGGCCATCCATTGCAAGAATTTGTCCTTGCGATGAAGGAAACTGTTCAAAAATATGTAGTTTGTTCTAAACCAAGTAGCATTTCACTTGACCAACTCGTCCCCAATGTACTTCTTCATTATGGCGTGAAACTTGAAATGGTTGTAAATCCATCATGAGATTTTTCTAGCACTCTCAATAACAACGGCATGGTCAGAGAACTCTCAATCTGCTTCAGCATCAAATTAATCATGTGGGCCACACAAAGCTGCCATATGATATTGCGATGCTCAAGTGTGATGAGCTTGCATGCTTTCTTGTAGTTCGCATAATTACCCGTGATAAGCTGTATAACATTTTGAACACCCATCTCATCGACCATTGAGGTAATTTTCTATGCCAACAAACAAAATGGAAACATCCATTACTTCACGTGTACTTCAAATAGATTTTAAAATAGAAGCAATGAGAGCAAGTACCTTGCGCAAATACGTTGCAATATAGCATGAAGTTTATAATACTCATGTGTGTTGGCCTAGTCCAAGAATCGCACATAATAATTACGCCATACGTAGGCCATTCCATCTTGAACTTCTTCATCTTTTCATTTATATCCGCTTCATTGGCATCTAAATATTTGCCATTTATGTCTCTCCCACTAGGAGACGGGACACCCTTACCTACAAATGAGATATAGGATGACCATATGAGATATTATTGGATGTATAATTGGACGAAAGTTTGAAAGCTCATGTGTGCAAAAATTTGGTCCATATCGAGCCAATTACCTACTTCACATTCCTCTCCTTCTATGTCCAGCTCTTAGTGTCAATCCTTGTTTACACAGGGCCACAGGCTGAGCCAAAGTTGTAATACCCAGGGTCGGTCTGTCCTATTGCGATGAACTCCGAAATATCCTTAGCAACACACCGCCGCCCCCTGCTCTAGCCCCTCTAGATCCCCCACTGCCACCACCATGCTTATACCCGCCACCTGCCTGGCTCATAAATTGCTGTAACTGGTCCTCCTCATCAACACCATCCGTTTACTTAGAATATACACTTCTTCTCGACGAAGAATCGCCAGCTATTGCTTCCTTTCTAAGCCTCTCTTCCCTAATTCCCTTCTTCTTGTCATTCGTCCTGTCTAGCTCGCTTAAAAGTACTCGCGAACCTTTTTGAAACTTAACTGCAATGGACAACATTCCCACCACGCCTTGCCAAGTGGTGCTTCAATCGGGTTGCACCGCCCTTTCTTCTCTTGATGACAATATTTGCATCGAAAACCGGTCCCTATCATACTGTCGTGCTCTCATACAACGCCACCCTACTTTGCCATCTACGCATCAAAACAACAAGAAGTCATGATGCATGCAATTTTAGATTCTTATCAATCTTATTCACACAAACTTTTACATACAAGCTACAACTAGAATTTTATGTCATAATTCAAGTTTCTTTCATTAATAGATAGTACATAAAGAGAAAGAATTGCCCAAAATTCTAAATTAAATTCCTTATTTCCAATATTGAGAACATCTACCAACTTAAGTTTTGCTAAAAAGAAATTTTGCATTCACGTAATCATAAGGTATAACTTCAGTACCACGTCATGTACTACTAATCCTAACCCTAACCTTAACCTTGACTAACCCTGCCTACTGACCCTATCCCTAGCACTAACCATGTCCCTAACCCTAACCCTAAGCCTCAATCACGCTAACCCTAACCACATGGCAATGTGCTATCCCCAACTGTAACAACTCAATTTCTACAGCCATTCATTCACAAACAAACCTAAGCACATGCTAATGAGACATAATCAAGTGACACTCATCACAAATAAATCGAACATTGAAGAATATTACTGAAAATCACTCGGTTAGGCTCGAAATTCACTCGCACCCACACAAGCAGCCCAGGCCATCAATTTCCCTTGCTTATCACCCGATTATCGCTGCTAGTCGCCTGATTTTCCAGCTCTCGTCCGTGATTTCCTGCTCATTGGCCATCGGATCTGGGCGTCGCTTGCTGGAGGAGAACGAGAGCGTGGAGGGGAACACAATAATGCGGTCGGAATCTACCCAGGACACATTATAACCGATGGAAAAGTTAGGTGGGCCGCCCAGGCTAATGGGCCTATGAGCTGTTGACTGTGATAGCCACTGTTTTTTTTTCCATTTTTAAATATTTGCATTCAGTTTTGGCACAAAATCATCCAATAAATTTGATTTTTAACAAATTTTCATCCCAGATGTTAAAACCATGTTAATACTAATTTTAGGGATTTTTAGGATAATTTTTTCCAAATTTTTCGAATTTGAATTTTAACTTCACCGTCTGCCGCTTGGTGTCGTTTGACGAACCGCCGCGATACACACAATTTTCACGATTATCGGTTGATTATCGTCAGCTTTGCAAACCCTGATTGACAGGCAACTTCAGAGGATCGCCTGTTTCAAATTTTAAAATGTGAGGATATTAGGACCACTCCATTTGTTTTAAATCTCATTTTAAAACGCGAGGTGCGGGTGCAATGTGTTCACCTTTCCCTGTTTTCACCCCATTTATTTTTCCTATGATACTTCCAGCAGGAGATTAGGGCCAAACCCATTTCCTCTCGTTTTATACAACGGTAGGGGGGTGTACACTGGAACAAGGGAATTCCAGAGATCCTGCAGAAATTATACTTTTTTCTTGTAAAATTTCTTGTAGGCATCTTCGAATCTTCACAAAAAAAGTCTGACCAAAAGATCAACAATTACCGTATCGAAACAGCCTTATACAAAGCATGACAGGCAAGGAACTGTAACCAACTTATTTATGTTACTAATATATAGCTTAGAACAAGATAAGGATCTCAAATTGTCTGTTCATCGTAAGACTAGCACATTAACAGAAGCTTAACAGTAAAACATCAGAACAAACAGAAGCTTAACAGTCTACACATTTCGCTATTTCTCTTCCTAGAGATAAAGAACTCGAGCGTTCTTGATTTCATCATATTCCCCAACCTGCTTCGAAGTGCCTCGTTGCCTTATCACTTCTTCAAATCTACACATGATAAGAACTTAGAAATACATCACACAAAACTTACCATAATTTTAGGGGTCTGCCAGCAAAAAAATATCTGGTACCTGAAAGGTGCTCATTCTGAAAGAGGCTTCCGAGCCAAAAAGTAGTACATCGGTGTGAAAATTTCCTTCCTGCAGTTGATACCCGCATTAGAACTGATACATACAGTATTATATAGGAAGGAAAATAAAGGAAAAACAGAAAAGGCGGTATTGGAACTGCTGACATTTGCAGTTCTGGTCGTAAATATGTGCAACTCTGCTTTCTGGTTCAGAATTGTGGTTCAGAGAAAAACTTACTTGCCACCTTCTACAAGACCTTCAGCAGCCTTCTCTAAGAAATTAGAGACCCTCTCACTGCCTTGTGGGGCAACACCAATATATTCCAATACCTTGACCTGAACAATATAAACAAGAGAATCTCAATGCCATGTTCATGACTTCATGTGAACCAAGCATAAATACATGAGGGAATCCACTTTGCATATCATGGCCTGTTTACTACACTAGACAGTACAACATGATCCATAAAGCCTAAGTCTACCCCTAGTAATTACCAAGAAATTGTTATGGATTAAGAACAAAATTGATTGAATTCACAAGTCAAGCAACTCTACATATGATGGACAGGAAATCACATCAAATCCAGTTAATGTTTTCCATAAAAGATATTGCCTTTTTAATTGTGCGCTAGGCCTATCAAATATCCAAATCTTGACGCATCAGATGCCAATAGCACATCATCTTTACATTACATGAAAAAGTAGTTCTTGACATGACAATGTTGGTAACTGGTCATGATATAATTTGGATGGTTTCTGATGCTACATAAACTGTTGCATGATTTTTTTGCCCCTTGCAGACAAGTTTTAAGCTATGCAAGGCATCTGAATTATCATTTGAGACCATCTTAATTATAGTTAATAGTCTATTTTTGCTCTAATTGCAAGAATTGAAAGTAAATATTTTCTTATTCTTATCTAATTCAATACAAAATTACTGCCATGGTATCTCTCATGATAAAATCTTAAAACCATATGCACAAATAATAGAGAATTCAAATCAAAGAAAGGAATCTGTAGAACTACTAAACAATATGTTGACCTAGTGCATATAATGCTTCCTAGGAGAGAGAAAACAATAATTTCATTTCAATGTGCAGAATGAAAATGATAACGAGAATAACAAATGAAGTGTTTTATTTTCTCACCATATTGCGAGTAATAATTCGCCCCACAGAAGTCAAGCGGAAGCTACTCAAGGAAAATCGGCTTGAATCCAAGGGCAAGTACCAAGGCACTGGAGAATCTTCAGCAAGATCCATATCCCAAATAACCTTCACGAAGAAAAAATATTATATCCATTGGAGACCCAATGAAACTCCATGATATTGAGAAGAAATAAATGCTTATAGTAAGTTCCCTATTTCAGCAGTGCATTTGCCCCCAGGCAAATTCTAGCAGCACATAATTAAACAAGAAAAAGGAGAAGTACAATATCTTACCTCAAAGCCAGCATCTTTAACAGCTTGAAGGCATTGCTGAGTGCTTCGGATATTTGGTAGGCCATTGCCGAGTTCGATCTCGTCCTTAATCCTCTTGTGGGTTGCATTGTTTGGATCATAGTGATCAGTAATGCACCACTCATATACAGCAAAACACTGACCAGGCTTCAATACACGGTAGATCTCCTTATAGCAGCCAACCTTTGCAACAAAAAGATACATTAAGTTTTGTGTTGCTAGAAGGTATTAAAGTGGTGATAAAACTTTCTGCATAAGTGACAATTTGAAGTCATACCGGATCAGGTGCATGGCATGTTGCTTCAATAGCATAAACAGCATCAAAAGTGTTATCAGAGAATGGCATGTTCATGAAATCTGCCTGTAGTACACACCAATATGTAGGTAATGTAAGTATTATCATAATATCATTTACCCTATTTAAAATTTCAAAAAGGGAACTCCCAAGTACAATGAACAATTTTATAACATTTTTATACAGCCAAGCAATCGCAGAGACTTGTTTGTGTAACGACATTTGTCTTCATCCATTATATATTACTTTACTAAACAGAGGGCTAATAAAACATTTTTATGCAGCAAAGCAACTGCAAAGACATGTATGCCTACAAAAAGGAGGGAAGAAAGAACAGCAAAGCAAACAAATTTGCTAAACCAAGAAGGAAATGTGCTATAGCAGGTAAGCCAACATGCCTTGACAAAATTGCAAGTTCCACTAACTCCTGCCAACCGATTGAGCTCCTGAATATCAAAATCTCAAGTTAGCAGAAGAGTATTGTGATAACCAGTGTGACATTAAAAGGTGCATATTTAACTAAAGTTCTGCATCAAAATCAGCAGCAGAATTAACCAAATCAGATATGGTAGTGTGACATCAAATAACCTTTCCCCTAGATATCTGGTATTCATTGTTGTTCAATCCAGTAACTGAAGTGGAGCTGCAGCAAACCATTGCCAGATCAGTTATTTCTAGCTCCAAGTAATATAATGATAAAGAAGGATGACAGAATCAAATACTCCCATATCTGACTAACAAGAATATTATGTTATGCATCTTCCTTCAGGAGGAAAAAAAAGAAAAGATTTAATATTTATATGGTTTGCTATGGTGTTTTAGCATGGAACGGTTTGATGCTGATATATATAAAACAAAAAACAAAAATAGTGTTCCAAGTAAACTGTGAGCTCAGTTTTTCTCTTCCCAAAGAAAAGGCACATGTTACTTCTAAAAACAAAAGCACATGATAGGTGAACTTGAAAAGGGCAATAGTAGATGAAGCTTTCCTGGGAACATCTCTCCAAAATCAAATCATGACAGGTTTACAATTTTAAGTGATAAAGATTGAGAAATTCTGATACATTAGTCATGCATACGAAACATTTGAACTGAATGCATTGCAAGCATGAAGGAAGAAGGGCTGTGGCCCAGTAAGCAAACCTAAATCGGGCAATTTCTCTTAATGGTCCGCCTATTCCACAGCCCACGTCCAAAACCTATACCCAACAAATGAAGTAATCAATCTCTAGTTATTAATTTTCATATCCACATTATGCTGTAGCAAGAGCAACGAAAACCATTCTGACATAACTTATTAGGTTTTAATAAGAAAACTGACCTTCATTCCCCGTTTCAACCCAAGCTGTAGGGCTAGAAAGTGCTCATGTCGTTTGATGCTTTCACGTAAAGATTCTCCGTTCCATCTAAAATATCAAGGCACATGGCAAGGATAGTTCAATCACTATGAACCAGGCGACAAACACACTAATATTACTTTTTTATTTCATGTTTCCTTAGAATAAGCACAACATGATTTTTTTTTCTTTCCACAAGAGAGTCCTCACCTGTGAGCAAAGTGGAAGGATTCACCCCAGCCATACTCATAGAAGCTAGTAGCAAGATCGTAGTATTTATTGACCTGATAAAGCATCATAGTATGAGCTGCTGATATTCAAAACCTAATGGACCAGAAACTAATCTCAATTATAACATTGAAGATTTCATTCTTCCAAACAGACAAGAAAGAGGTACCGTTCAAAAACATATGTTTAGGACATTTAATGAAACAATTGATATGTAGCCACAAAGGTTGTGAACAGCAGAATGCAGAGCTTGCATTTGTATTTCTAGCTTCAACCATCATCCCCACTATTAATCATCTTTTGAAGAACATCATCCTCAAGGATATTTAGTAAAGTACACTTGCAAGCTAACAGCATTTGGTTTGCATATACTGAAGTCCGAAGCTAACTAAACAGTTATAGTCCTTTCATTGTACAACTAAACATTGTAGAGAAATTTTCATTAAAAAAAACATTGCAGACAAATAACTTGAGCAGGTAGGCATCAAATTTATCAAAATACTACTTGCGGTACATCTGTCTTCGAAATAAGATGATTATTTACCATATCAGTGTAGTTGGACTTCCTTGCTTCCTCCTTCCCTCCGTAATATCCATGATACTTCTCATACCTTTTGAAAAAAATTTATTTCAAAATTAGAGTAAAACAAGGAAAGTAATGAACATAAATTTTACTCAAAAAGTGAATGAGCATAAATGTTCTTAAGAGTCAGGATGCTAGTCAACAAGATTACATTCAGCAGCTTCTACAGTGTGTTCATGTAAAGGCGACACTAAACATATCTTGATGGCTCCTTAATAGTGTGCATATGTGAAAGGACTGAGGAACATTTCACATGGCATGGAAGCTAATTCATTCTCTTAATAATATTACATTCAGCAGTTTCTACAATGCATTTGTGCAAAAATAAGTGATACCAGGTGGCATGCCTTGTAGAAGACGTAGGGGCCAGATAGTGATATGCAGGCATACAACATCAGATGCGCATTTGATCCACCAAACAACTAAATAATGCAGCATAAGTTAACAAGCCCAGACACATCAAGAACTTGCACACGTCTAGTACTGGTAACTCAAAGAATAAGATTCTTAACAAAAGGGGGGAGAGGATCTGAGGAGGGCCAAAAGAATTAATTTCTGGGTGCAGATTGAAAAGATAAACCAACAAATAAGAATAGTCGCCACATGCAAAGGACATGTTAGAGAAAACAAAATATAGAAGACAGTTTTTTTTTTCTCAGATCAGCTTATCGTGACCCTACAAACAAACGAAATGCGAGCCAAAATTTTTCATTCTTTGATGTTAGACCAACAACTACAAATAAGATCTGAGGTACACAAAGGATGCTTTGAACTCTAATTCTACAGCGCAGAAAAACAGCAGCTGTTGTATATGTGAAAAATTGCATAGGGCAACTCCTCCGTCTTATTTATTCCAGACATCATTGAGATCCTCGGATACATACTCATCGACCGCCGACTTGACTTCTTCCTTGGTGATCTTCCCTCCAAGGCCAGATGCAAGATCCAAGGCTCCCGCCTTCGACATCGTGGAGTCCGCCGCTGCCCTGAAATGTTCCTAGCACAGATTACAAATCTTCAATCACCCCCTGCAGTTTTTTATTCCTGCCAAGAACAAGAACAGGACAGAACATAATATGGCTAAAAAAACATGAATGTGAGAGGGGGCTTACGAGAGAGGGGGAGAGAGGAGTGCGCGAGAGATCTCTCGGGCCGAGGAGACGAGAATGGGAGTGAGCACTGCGCAGTCGCCGCTGCAGTTTATAGGAAAGGTTTAGGGAGGTGGGGTGAAAGAGGAGGCGGCGGCCGTAGGGTGCCTCCGGCTCACGTTTGTGCACTTCAGAAAGACGAGGGTTTTACGCCTCAACCGTTATTGCCTTCCGCGCAAGTGGGCAGCACCGTAGTTATGGAAATCGTACCGGTATGCTCGTATGTTTTATTTTTGTACATAAACTGATATAAAGCAGCCTTATATATCATATTGCCTTTGATATCAATTAATAGTTACTCGGTACTGGTCATATTAACTTAATACCGGTTAATATCAATCATACCTATATAATTAATAATATGATCTATTAAACTATACATTATAATTCATAGTACTGCTATGTATTTAAAGTAATATTATAAGTAAAATTTAGTATACATAAAAATTAATATATGTATTCTTATAAATATATGTTATTGTATTAAATTCGAGACGGTACGTCAGCAAGAACCGATACTGAAATATATCAGTATAGCGTCCGGTGTAGAATTGACAAGCGTGATGGGCACGCCCCACGACCATGAGAATTGTCGTGTCCATTGCGTAAACTTAGCCGACATAAACAAAGATTTTGGGATGTGTCGACGCGGTGCTCCAAGATGGGATTAGCATTTGATATGGTGAAGAAGAGAACCTGTAACTGAAGACCTTTTTCCCTTGATGGTACTTCATGAGTACAGGTATAATTCATAGGACTGGTATTTGATACCTATATAATCAATCATATGATCTATTGAACTACACAGTATAATTCATATATAGTACTACAAGGTATTTGAAGTAATATTATAAGTGAAATATAAAATACATAGAATTAAATATATGTACACGTATAATATATATTATTATATTAAATTTGAGACGGTATGTTAGTATAAACCGATACTGAAATGTATCATTTAAAGAAGTAAATCCGTATAGTCTCCGGTGTAGTATTGATAAGCGTGATTGGCACACCCACAGGCATCTACGAGACTGGATTAGGATTTGATACGATGAAGAAGAGAAGCTGTAATTGAGACCTTTTCCCTTGATGGTACT
Organism: Guadua angustifolia; assembly: GCA_036346375.1. Taxonomy (NCBI): domain Eukaryota; kingdom Viridiplantae; phylum Streptophyta; class Magnoliopsida; order Poales; family Poaceae; genus Guadua; species Guadua angustifolia. The sequence goes on from CM070513.1 coordinate 23,792,086, forward strand.
TCGTGAGTACGGGCTTGTAGACTTTCGTAGAGACGAGCTTTTCATAGGACTTAGGGAGTTGTAGACTTTCGTAGAGACGATGAGAATAGCTTTTCATAGTTAAGTTGTACTTAAATGGGATTTTAGAAGCACCGATGGTTAGAGGAGCCTTGGAGAGGTTGGAACAATGATCTAAAAGATCTAGATGACCACACATGACACTTCACCTCTATCCAATTGGCATGTACTTCATCTCTATCCGATTGCATGCTACAAATTAAGTATGATTAGAAAATCAGAAAGGCAATTATAATTCATATTACTACTAGGTGTTTGAATACCAGTCATACCTATATAATCAATAATATGATCTATTGAACTATACATTATAATTCATAGTACTACTAGGTATTTGAAATAATATTATAAGTGAAATTTGATATACATTGAATTAAATATATGTATACTTGTAAATATATATTATTATATGTCAATATAAACCGATACTTAAATGTACCACTAGTCATGTGCCCGTGCGTTGCAACGAAAACTCAATTTGTGATAAAAAGTTTATTTGCAAATAGCACTAATAGTGGTAAAGGTGGGTAATTAAAGAGCAGTGACAAAGGTGGGTAATTAAAAGCACTAACAGTAGCAAAGGTAGATAATTAAAGAGTAGTGGTAAAAGTGGGTAATTTTAATGAAGAAACGTGGAAAGAAACTCTCACTTTATATAGTAAAGATTTAAAGAGGTAAATCGGTCGCTATAGTCTCCAGTGTAGCATTGATAAGCGTGATTGGGACACCCACAGGCATCTACAAGCTGATTGGATTAGCATTTGATACGATGTATGAGTACGGGGTTAGAGATTTTTGTAGAGAGAGACGAGCTTTTCGCAGGACTTCGCGAATTATTGATATCATATACGGGTGAATTTTGCTAATTAGTAGTTTATCTGGCGTTACTATTATAGTATTACTAGTCGTTCATGGGCTGTAGTAGATCAAGCTATATATAGTCACGAAATATTGATATGACACTGGAGATTAGCCGAACAAAAAAACACTAATTAGTCACGTGCTCCATCCGTCTTGTAATATTTGTCTACTGCACATCACACGCACAGATCAAAGAAACATACTAATTTCTATTATAATATATTTAAAAAATTAATAAAATTATAATATTAAGAAAATTCGTTTCGAGACAAATCTACGCATATGGTTTTTATGCATCCAATGTAAATATTTAAAAAGATATCTATCAATAGCTAAAGTTTTAAAAATTATACTGCACGTATCTCAAGCAGATAAGATTTTTGAACACGAGGGAGTAAGATCTATCAAATGACATACTACAATCACTTAACCCATTCAAAAAGCATTTAAGCAGTGATAGAAAATAGGATAGCTGCAATAACTAGACTCATTTCTTCGATCGACAGACATTTTGAAAAAGGAGACTCTATGGACAAATACTATTAACGGAGGAGGTAGGAAAGAAATTTATTTGCAGTATAATTCTTTAATTTGGCGTTCCATTAGGTTTAGTGTGAACGATAACTTCCAAAAAACAAGGTTGGAACAAGGCGACGGCCGGTTAGTACAGACATAGTTGTCCAATTTATATCACTAGTAAGTGTCCGTGCAATACAATTGAAACACATTTTTTTTACAAAATAATCGAATAATGCTTTGTATTTATAAAAAAATAAAATTATATTCTTGAGTCATCACAAGGAGAGAGAAGTGGGTAATGACGTAGCCAGCAGGAGCGGGTGCAAGGTGGAAAGAGAGATACTGTTGTTTTCTTATCTTAAAGAGAAGAATAGGAATGATAAACGACTGCCACCAACTCACATTTATATAATAGTAAAGATATATCAATCCATAGATGGTCATCTTTAAGCAAGTGAATACATCCTAGTATAGAAATGCATGCCTACATTTCACGAGCATGAATTCATCTCCTGTAAGTGTAAATAGCAATAATAGCGCGCTACGCTGCGCCGTTCTGTAAAGTCGATAGGACCCATCGGCAAATCCATGGGGGACCCGTCGGCAAATCCATGGGGGTCGTATTTTCGGTTTTCATATTTGTCTAAAAAAACAGGTCATTAGCTATAAACCTTCAAGGAATCTACGTTTTTTTTAGAAAACCGCGGTTACAACCCGTCGTCTGATAAAATTTGTCAAATTTTCGATTTCCGCATTTTTTAATTAAAATGGGTCGGTAGGACTCGCTGGTGAATTCATGGGATATTACAAACCTTCGATGAATCCGCGTTTAATCTACGGGTTACTATAAACCTTCGACGAATCTGTGTTTTTTTTAGAAAATCGTGGTTGTTTTTTTACGCATTTCGGGATATTTGATCGTTTTTTTGTTTTTTGTGTTTGTTAAAAAAATGGGTCGTTAGGACCCGCCGGCGAATCTATGGATCGCTATAAATCTCTGGACGAATCTACGTTTTTTAAAAAAACCCGCGGTTATGACCCGTTGGCAAATCCATAAGTTGTTATAAACCTTCGACGAATCCGTGTTTTTTTTGTCGATGCGTGTTTTATTTAGAAAATTGCGGTTGAATCCGTGTTTTTTTTGTTTTACGTGTTTGTAAAAAAAATGGTCATTAGGATCCGCCGGAGTAGGGTCGAGGATGCGCCTAGAGGGGGTGAATAGGCGCTTTATGAAATTCGATCGCTCACTAAACAATTCGCTCTAATCAACCCCTATGTCAAAACCTAATCAAATATATATGCGGAAGCGATAAATAGGTTTTGACAATTAAAGCCTAAATCAACTAGGCTCACTAGTGCACTTAACTAAATTATGTCTCTACACAAGAATTGCTATATTGAACAACTAATTAATACTAAGCAATTCTAATACATTCAAGCAATTGATAAATATGCAAAAAGTAAATACTTGAATGTAAAGAGACAAGAGACAACCGATATTTTTCCGTGGTGTTCGGAGACTTGCCGGTCTCCCCTAGTCCACGTTGAGGCAAGCCCACACTTGGACCGGCTCCCGCTCGAGCACCCGCCTCTTTCCACTAGTCGTGGTTTTTCACGCTTGCGCGTAGGCTCAACCCGAACCTTCACAAACTTCGCCGGGGCTTCTCACAACCTTGAGAGCTCCCGCGCACGACGCCTACGCCGTCTAGGAGTCGGCAACCTCCAAGAGCAATAAGCCGCTCCTTCGCTTGAACCTCACCGGGCACAACGAATGCGCTCCACGGTGATCACCAAGTGCAACACATGCACAAGGACCTCACTCAAGTGCAACACATGCACAAGAGCCTCTCAAACCACTCACTAATTGCAACACATGCAATTAGTGCTCACACTTAAGCTCAAGAAGCAAATGGAGAAGGGCAACACATGCACACAACCCCCACACACTCACAATGACTCCAACACCCTTCAACAACAACCAAATGCCAGCCCCAAGGCTCCTTATATAGCCCACAAGCCAAAACTAGCCGTTGGGGGTCGAAATGGGCAGAACTCCAGAAAATCCGGTGCTACCGCCCTACTAGAACCGGTAGCACCGGCCTACGGGCCAACGGCTACAAAACTAGCCGTTACCAGGAAATCCGGTAGCACCGACCAACTAGAAGCGGTGCTACCGCTCGCCGGTAGCACCGGCCATAAGCCCGGTAGCACCGGACCTCAACAAACCACAAAAACACACCCCTCTGGAAAAATCACACCGGGGGGTCCGGCCGGTGCTACCGCTCCTCCGGTAGCACCGGACCACCATGGCCGGTAGCACCGGCCCTGAGGCACAAGAACACCCCTCTGGAAATTTCACACCGGCCAGAGGGGCGGTGCTACACTCCACCCAGTAGCACTGCTACCACCACCACCAAACTTCCACAGAGAAAACAAGATTTTCACACTAAAATCATTTCTCCAAAACCAAATGCTATTCTTTGAGCCATATGATGATCAACACATGATCATACATACGCAAAAACACATTTGCACCAACTTAGCTCATGCTCAAAGAATTTCAACCAAATTGCAAAAACACATTTCGCAATCAACTCAAGATCTATTTGCAAATCGTATTAAGCGAATCAAACTCGAGTTTATGAGATTAATTCCCCTAGCCATGTGAAGGTCAACACAAGACCCGGTCAACTTGCCAACACCCGTTGCAAGCCCCACTCACATGCTCTCGGAATTCCGGACTCATAAACCTCAGTTTATTCGCACAACGAACTTGCAAATAACGCAATAAACATATTTCATGCTTGAGCACTACTCTTTGCAACATATGCAAAAGTCTAGCTCCAAGCAACACAAATCAAGAAGCATGAACTCTCTAATTGCAACACATGCAATTCTCCAGTCCAATGCAACCACAAATCAAACTTCGACTAAAACCAAAACCATACGTATGAGCTCTTTACTCGCAACACATGCAAGCCTCTAGCTCCATACAAACACACAACATAAAATCATGCTTGAGCTCTCTCCTTTTGCAACACATGCAAAACTTAGCTCCAAGCCACCACACGTTTTAAGAAAGATTTGTTTGAACCAAAGCGTGAAGCTTCAACTAATGCAACACATGCAAAAGTGAACTTCACGCAAAGCCAACGCATTAGCTTATCCTATTTGCAACACATGCAAATCAAAGCATAATGCAAAACAACCAAGCATAGGCTTAACACATTTGCAACACATGCCAAATGGTTAACCCATATGCAAAAACCAAATCAAATATGATTTGAGCTTTGAGTGAACGCGGATTGAGATCACCAACACATGATGAAGCTCAAGCTAGAGAACGACCCCTCTTAATAGCACGGCGATAAAACCTTAGACTCAAAGACTACAAAAGTCCTTAGCCTATCTAATTATACCTTCGCCGCGCGCGCAAGCAATCCCCTTTGGGGTCTTTATGATCAACACTTGATTTCTCCCCCGGGATCTCCACTCGACTCCACTTCGGGATCCACTCTTGACGCCCATCAACTCATGATGCCGTCCTTGTCCCGTTCTCATCATCTTTGGACCTAACTCAAACATAACTCAAGAAACTTGTTAGTCCAAGATGCATGGTTGTCTCAATTATCTTTTGCACTCCATTAACACATAATGGATGCCTCTAGATCAATTGAGCACAACCTAAATCAATTGAAATGATTGTAAATGTGTCTTAAGTATAATAATGCAACACATGCTTAATTATACTTAAGAACTATCCATTTGTCTTTAATTAATCAAGGAGCACCATCAACACATGATGAAGTGTTCTTTAATGATTAATGAGACAAATGAACTCAATTTAAATTATCATTTAAATTGATATGAGTATATATCAACTACACAAGTTTTCATATACTCATGTTGATGAAAAGTAATGATCCATTTTATGTAAATTATATGGAAATGATCATTACTCTAAATCATCAACTATAGAATAAACTCCACATGTATATGTGCATCAATGTGATTTACTTGGAGATAATATGCACATACTTACTTTAATCATATTGGAGTATATCCTATATTACCATGAGTATACTTATAACTAGGCAATTCAAATATATACTCAATGATTTAGTTTCTTTGTCTTGATCCTTATGTGTATCAATAAAGAATCGATCAATACAAAGAAACTATCAAGTTAAACTACAAACTCCCCCTAAGTATGTGCATCCATGTGATATATGGATTGTGAAACATGATGCACGTTTTGTGGTTAATATAATGGGGACATTCATATTTTAACTTGACTCCAAAGTATGCAACTAATATTAAGATGAATATGCAAACATACCTTGGGTTTTCCATTTTTCAATGCGATGAGACTAATCAAAAGATATTCTAAACAAACATGTTAGTCTCGATATAAGATTTGTCATTAATAACAATATCGCATTAGGGGATTAACTCAATATTGGATTTGTCATTAACACAAGATTAGATTTGTCATTAACACCAAAACCATAATTAATGAAGGTTGAACTTACAATCTCCCCCTTTTTGGTGATTAATGACAAATCCAAGCTTAATGAGCACATTTTGGTTAAAAGTGTCATAATGAGAGAATTTAAGCTAATTGAACACATATGCATATTAATTCTCCCCCTTAATCATATTAAGCTTACTTTTTAACCAAATGACATTATGCAAGTTCTCTTTTTAACCAAATGACATTAAGCTTCCTAATTCTCCCCCTTTTGGCATTAAGCACCAAAAATAGAAAAACTAAAAGATTAACTTGAATTACATTCTTCCCCTTTTTGGCATTTAAACATTCATCATAATTTTCCCCCTTTTTGGTTATTCAATTATTCTCCCCTTTTTGGCATTTATCAATTTCTTTTAGGGGTCTAGTTTAATGAAGGTCATACAAGAATTAGAATGCATACTTATGACCTTGGAGTGGAATTTGAAGAACTTAACCCAAATAAAAACTTGAAGGATCAAACAAGAAGTAAAACAAGTTTTTATTTAAAATATGGTCCAAAAAAAAAGAAAAGCTCGAAAAGAGACCATATTTGAGTTTGTGGATACCACTTGTAAAACAAATACCACTTGTAAAGATAAGCATGAAAAACGAAGTAAGGGTATCACACGGTTTATTTGAAATAAAAAGATATTTGAATGTGTTTCAAATAAATCACTCCTCATTTTATTAGGCTTTGCAACTTCTTAACATGATTCTTTTAAAGAATCCAATACTTTGCCTAATAGGGTCAAACGAGGAACCCAAAGGAAAAATAGATACCACTTAAGTCAATAGATACCACTTGTAAAATTAATCTCAAGGGTTTTGCATGAAGAACCAAAAGAACCGAGCATTTTCAAATTTTCATGAAGAACAATGCTCAACAAGAGATTTTCCTCTTTTATGTATTTCAACTCATAAAGAATCTCACACAGAGAGTTCTTAAGTGGTTGAACTTACAATTTTTAGCTTGAGAGGAAAAATCTTAATCAAGAATGTGGGTATCACAATAATACTACAAATAGGCAATGAAATACCACTTGTAGGAAATAATTGAATTCAATGATACCACTTAAAAAGAAATCCACATAATCAAGGATATCACATGAGAGAAGATCAATAATAACCATGATACCACTTGGAGAAATGAGAAACTCAAAGATACCACTTTGTAAGCATATGGAATGAATAACTGCTTGATTTGATACCACTTAGGATCAACTCACACAGAATTGATACCACTTGAAAGAATTATCGGTAATATCGATGGGTATCAGAGCAATATTCTCAGAGCAATATACTCACGGGTATCAAAATAGAGCAAGGCTCAAGAAGAATCAATAAAATCACAAAGATTTAGTATCAGAGCAAAATAAAGATATGATATCACTTGGAAGCCAATAAGTGCCCAAAACTTGCAATAGATAAACTCCCCAAGATGTTCAACGAATGAATTATGGAGTTATTTGCATTTGAATTGCACAAGTTTTGTCTTTTGAAAAGATCAAGTGAAAATCACTCTTTAGGTCAATTTAATGCTCTTAGACTGATACCACTTGGAAACCCCTTCAAGTAAATTGAGAAACTTTTGAAATTTTGCCAAAATAAACTTTGGGATCACAAGAAACTTTTCCAAAAAAATTTTTTGAAAAAAGAAGTTCCAATCAAAAGATATCCCAAAAGCAATTTTGAAAACTCTGAAAATTCAGAGCAGACCTGTCTGGGCCGGTGCTACCGCTCTCATATGGCCGGTAGTACCGGACTCCGGTGCTACCGCGGTACAGGCGGTGCTACCGCTCCTGACAGCCTGAAACTTTCAGATTTTTTGCAAATTTTAGCAAAAATAATTCAAATGAAGTCCAATTGATTTGAAACTTTCCAGAAATAAACTTTGGACTATTTAGAAGGTTTTGCAAAAAGAATTTTCTCAAAATCAATTATATTTTCAAAGATATGGCAAATTGCGCTTTGAGGCAAAAACGAAAATCGATTTTCACGAAAAACCTCAAAATGCACTTCAGTTTGGATTTCATGCAATTTCTTTTTCCATGGCTTAGATAGGTGTATCAAGAATGTTTCTAGCCAAGATTTATGATGAAATCCAACTCGAATGCCATGATTTGAGCTATATGCCTAAATAGGCCTTTTTGGATCAAATCAAATCGTTTTTGAGCCAAATTCGATTTTAACATAGAGTTTTCATTTTTGAGAATTTGTAAAACTTTTGGAATACTTAATAGGATACTTTTTCAAAGCTTTTTACAAATTTGGGCCTTTTGAAAATGTATTTTGACTTTTGACCTAAATAGTCCTTTTTTGAAGAAGCAAATAGAAATCGAGTCAAAATCAACAACACAAAGATTCAAATGAAGCATGGGGTAAGATATAGATTTTTGAATTTTGTGTATGAGTCTAAAATACCATTTTGAATCACAATTCTACACAAGAATGGATCCAAATGGAGAAACTCACTAAGTGCAAGAATATGACCGTTATGGGTCAAGTATAGTTTTTCGGCGAGTTTCAAAATCAAATAACTTTTGATGAGTTGGTCTTTTGAAAACCTTTTGAACACGAAAATTGTTAAGAATGACCAACTCTAGGATTTTCGTTTTGGAATTATTTTCAAAATCCTTTTACATTTATTTCTATGAAAATTATAAGTTTAAATCCAAAACAAGATACTAGTAACTAGTTTTTGGGCTAAAAACTCATTTTCTTTTCAAAATAGATTTTGTGAAGCCAAAACCTTTGGAAAACATTTCAAAAGCATTTGTATACATTTTTCAACTAGTTTTTCACAAGATTAGTAATAGTATACAAAATTTTGTCTTTTGGCTAAATGGTTGATTTTGAAAATATATATGCACTTATATTAATATGGGCACATGTAGAGATGTGATACACATGAATATGAATTAACACTCCCCCTAAATGTGCCACTCCATAACTTGCTCAAGATTTGCAATAAGAGAATAGATAAGAGGCGAGAGCAAGTTCTCACAACAAGTAATCTAAATTGATTTTTCATTTATATTTCAATATAACCTACACAAGGCTATAAGACATAATAGTAATCAATTTAAATACTTTTACCCGAGATGGCATTGGCTCATGATGAACTTGATTATCTTCATGCTTGACACCACTTGTAGATAAATATAATCCTTCTCCTCTTGAGTGAGCAAGCGTCCAATCCATCTCATATTGCCTAAAAATCTTTTAGGCGGTCTTTGGTACCCAATCCTTGTTGGGTCCGACAATGTTAGTCACAATTGATTTAGGAACCCAAATGGTCCTAATTTTAACATTATTGAATTGACTAACACGACTAGCAATGGATTTGCTATTTTTGTTACTCCTAAGCGATTTATTTGCATTGAATTGAGAAGGCTTAGGAGTATTGGCATTCTTAACAAATCCATTCCTAGTTTGATTCCTTCTAAGCACATGATAATCATTATAATAAAAATGCTTAGAGGATTTAACATTTCTAGCAAATGTTTTGCTATAGATATTTTTCCTAAGCATATGATTTTCATGATTTTGCATAGTCTTAGGAAACTTAGCACTTTGAGCAAACACATTTCTAGAATTGTTCTTCCTATGCAAATGAATATCATTTTTAGTCGGCATAGGGGACTTGACAAGCTTGGCAAACACATTGCCATTCTTGTCCTTCCTAAGCAAATAATTTTCATTAATACGAATAGGCTTAGGAGTTATACCTTTGGGACAATCCTTACCGAAGTGTCCCTTTTCCCGGTAATTGAAGCATGTCACGCTATTTGGCCCTCTCTTGACCGATTTGACTTGCTCCTTGCCGGTTTGCCTCATTGTTGGTGTTGTGGCCTTGTTGTCCACTTGATTAGGGCACACGGAGGCGAGGTGGCCCTTCTTGTTGCAAGCAAAACACTTGATGGTCTTCGAGTGACGCGCGTTGTGCCTTGTCTTGCTATTCTCCCTCTTGGAGTTGTAGCCGAGTCCTCGCTTGTCTTGAGGTGCCCTTGGCTTGCTTAAGATTTCGTCGAGGAGGGCTTTTCCTTTAACGCACCTCTTCAAGTCATTTTCCAACTTAATGACTTGGGCCTTGAGCTCATTGTTTTCCTCTACAAGATTAACATCTAAAGACATAGAGGAACTAGAAACAATTTCATTAGAGCAACAAGGTGTATCAATTAAGTCTTCACAAGAGGTGGACATGTTAATTTTTGATGAAATATTTGAATTTACATCTAAGCATGACATTTCATCAATTAAATCACATGTGATTCCTATATCCACCTTAGACTTATAAATTTCTTTGAGAAGGAGGGATTCATGATTTTCTTTAAGCATATTATAATCACTTTGAAGTGATTCATGTTCAAGCTTTAAAATCTTATATTTTGTTTTCTCCTTCCCAAGATAATTATTGAGCTCCTCTAACATATCCATTAAATCATCATATGAGGGCTCTTCGTCATCACATACCTCATTTTTACCTTTTGCCATGAAGCAACGAATTTTTGATATACGTGAAGATTCATCGTCGCTTGAGGCGGAGGTTGAGGTTGAAGGAGATGTCGGTTCATCGCTTGATGTTGAAGTTGAATCGTCAACCGACACTTCTTCCTCATTGCAATCCTCAATCGATGTGGATGATTCAAATAAGTCTTGAAGTTTAATCCACATTGCATGAGCGCTTGAGAGGTTGCAAATGAGATTGAAAATATCTACGCTCACAACGCTAAATAAAACGTTAGTAGCTTGAGCGTCGAGATGTAGACATTTCTCCTCTCCTTTAGTTGGAGCAATATCATTTATTGGAGAAGAAATGCCGACATCTACGATCCACCAAATTTGTGGGCTCATGGATTTAAAATACGAAATCATAAATAATTTCCATGAAGCATAATTAGAGCCATTTAGCATTTGTGGATCGTGTGAGTGCACTAGACCGCTAGGTGCCATCCTTTTTACTCTCTAGACGGTTAAGCCTAAAATGAGAGTGACCGTGGCTCTGATACCACTTGTAGGGTCGAGGATGCGCCTAGAGGGGGGTGAATAGGCGCTTTATGAAATTCGATCGCTCACTAAACAATTCGCTCTAATCAACCCCTATGTCAAAACCTAATCAAATATATATGCGGAAGCGATAAATAGGTTTTGACAATTAAAGCCTAAATCAACTAGGCTCACTAGTGCACTTAACTAAATTATGTCTCTACACAAGAATTGCTATATTGAACAACTAATTAATACTAAGCAATTCTAATACATTCAAGCAATTGATAAATATGCAAAAAGTAAATACTTGAATGTAAAGAGACAAGAGACAACCGATGTTTTTCCGTGGTGTTCGGAGACTTGCCGGTCTCCCCTAGTCCACGTTGAGGCAAGCCCACACTTGGACCGGCTCCCGCTCGAGCACCCGCCTCTTTCCACTAGTCGTGGTTTTCACGCTTGCGTGAGGCTCAACCCGAACCTTCACAAACTTCAGGGCTTCTCACAACCTTGAGAGCTCCAGCGACGACGCCACGCCGCCTAGAGTCGGCAACCTCCAAGAGCAATAAGCCGCCTTCGCTTGAACCTCACCGGGCACAACGAATGCGCTCCACGGTGATCACCAAGTGCAACACATGCACAAGGACCTCACTCAAGTGCAACACATGCACAAGAGCCTCTCAAACCACTCACTAATTGCAACACATGCAATTAGTGCTCACACTTAAGCTCAAGAAGCAAATGGAGAAGGGCAACACATGCACACAACCCCCACACACTCACAATGACTCCAACACCCTTCAACAACAACCAAATGCCAGCCCCAAGGCTCCTTATATAGCCCACAAGCCAAAACTAGCCGTTGGGGGTCGAAATGGGCAGAACTCCAGAAAATCCGTGCTACCGCCCTACTAGAACCTAGAGCACCGCCTCACGGGCCAACGGCTACAAAACTAGCCGTTACCAGGAAATCCGGTAGCACCGACCAACTAGAAGCGGTGCTACCTCTCGCCGGTAGCACCGGCCATAAGCCCGGTAGCACCGGACCTCAACAAACCACAAAAACACACCCCTCTGGAAAAATCACACCGGGGGGTCCGGCCGGTGCTACCGCTCCTCCGGTAGCACCGGACCACCATGGCCGGTAGCACCGGCCCTGAGGCACAAGAACACCCCCTCTGGAAATTTCACACCGGCCAGAGGGGCGGTGCTACCACCCACCGGTAGCACCGGGCTACCACCACCGGTAGCACCGGCTTCACAGAGAAAACAAGATTTTCACACTAAAATCATTTCTCCAAAAACCAAATGCTATTCTTTGAGCCATATGATGATCAACACATGATCATACACACGTGCAAAACACATTTGCACCAACTTAGCTCATGCTCAAAGAATTTCAACCAAATTGCAAAAACACATTTCGCAATCAACTCAAGATCTATTTGCAAATCGTATTAAGCGAATCAAACTCGAGTTTATGAGATTAATTCCCCTAGCCATGTGAAGGTCAACACAAGACCGGTCAACTTGCCAACACCGCTGCAAGCCCCACTCACATGCTCTCGAATTCGGACTCATAAACCTCGGTTTATTCAACAACTAACTTGCAAATAACGCAATAAACATATTTCATGCTTGAGCACTACTCTTTGCAACATATGCAAAAGTCTAGCTCCAAGCAACACAAATCAAGAAGCATGAACTCTCTAATTGCAACACATGCAATTCTCCAGTCCAATGCAACCACAAATCAAACTTCGACTAAAACCAAAACCATACGTATGAGTTCTTTACTCGCAACACATGCAAGCCTCTAGCTCCATACAAACACACAACATAAAATCATGCTTGAGCTCTCTCCTTTTGCAACACATGCAAAACTTAGCTCCAAGCCACCACACGGTTTTAAGAAAGATTTGTTTCGAACCAAAACGTGAAGCTTCAACTAATGCAACACATGCAAAAGTGAACTTCACGCAAAAGCCAACGCATTAGCTTATCCTATTTGCAACACATGCAAATCAAAGCATAATGCAAAACAACCAAGCATAGGCTTAACACATTTGCAACACATGCCAAATGGTTAACCCATATGCAAAAACCAAATCAAATACGATTTGAGCTTTGAGTGAACGCGGATTGAGATCACCAACACATGATGAAGCTCAAGCTAGAGAACGACCCCTCTTAATAGCACGGCGATAAAACCTTAGACTCAAAGACTACAAAAGTCCTTAGCCTATCTAATTATACCTTCGCGCGCACAAGCAATCCCCTTTGGGGTCTTTATGATCAACACTTGATTTCTCCCCCGGGATCTCCACTCGACTCCACTTCGGGATCCACTCTTGACGCCCATCAACTCATGATGCCGTCCTTGTCCCGTTCTCATCATCTTTGGACCTAACTCAAACATAACTCAAGAAACTTGTTAGTCCAAGATGCATGGTTGTCTCAATTATCTTTTGCACTCCATTAACACATAATGGATGCCTCTAGATCAATTGAGCACAACCTAAATCAATTGAAATGATTGTAATGTGTCTTAAGTATAATAATGCAACACATGCTTAATTATACTTAAGAGCTATCCATTTGTCTTTAATTAATCAAGGAGCACCATCAACACATGATGAAGTGTTCTTTAATGATTAATGAGACAAATGAACTCAATTTAAATTATCATTTAAATTGATATGAGTATATATCAACTACACAAGTTTTCATATACTCATGTTGATGAAAAGTAATGATCCATTTTATGTAAATTATATGGAAATGATCATTACTCTAAATCATCAACTATAGAATAAACTCCATATGATATGTGCATCAATGTGATTTACTTGGAGATAATATGCACATACTTACTTTAATCATATTGGAGTATATCCTATATTACCATGAGTATACTTATAACTAGGCAATTCAAATATATACTCAATGATTTAGTTTCTTTGTCTTGATCCTTATGTGTATCAATAAAGAATCGATCAATACAAAGAAACTATCAAGTTAAACTACAAACTCCCCCTAAGTATGTGCATCCATGTGATATATGGATTGTGAAACATGATGCACGTTTTGTGGTTAATATAATGGGGACATTCATATTTTAACTTGACTCCAAAGTATGCAACTAATATTAAGATGAATATGCAAACATACCTTGGATTTTCCATTTTTCAATGCGATGAGACTAATCAAAAGATTTTCTAAACAAACATGTTAGTCTCGATATAAGATTTGTCATTAATAACAATATCGCATTAGGGGATTAACTCAATATTAGATTTGTCATTAACACAAGATTAGATTTGTCATTAACACCAAAACCATAATTAATGAAGGTTGAACTTACAGCCGGCGAATCTACGGGTCACTATAAATCTTTAGACGAATCTACTTTTTTTAAAAAAAACCCACGGTTATGACCCGTTGGCAAATACACAAGTTGTTATAAACCTTCGACGAATCCGTGTTTTTTTTGTCGATGCGTGTTTTATTTAGAAAATTGCGGTTGAATCTGTATTTTTTTGTTTTTTTAAAAGAAAAATGCGGGTTTTTTTTATGTATTTCCTTTTTTAAAAGGTTACTCGGACCTGTGGGCGAATCCATGAACCGCTATAAACCTTCGATGAATCCGGTTTTTTGGTTTTTTGGTTTTTTGTGTTTGTTAAAAAAATGGGTCGTTAGGACCCGCCGGCGAATCTATGAGTCGCTATAAATCTTTGGACGAATCTATTTTTTAAAAAAAAACCCGCGGTTATGACCTGTTGGCAAATCCATAAGTTGCTATAAACCTTCGACGAATCTGTGTTTTTTTGGTGACGAAAACATTTTTTCTGGGTGTTTTGGGTGACGAAAATATTTTTTCGGGTTTTTTTGGTGGCGAAAACATTTTCCGGGAAAAACGGAGAAAGGACCTGAACGTAAGAAGCAATGACCTGTTTGTTATTTTTTTGGACCTGTTCGCTATCCTGAAAAATTAGAAAAGGGCTTGTTCGCGATTTGAACTTAACGGAAGGCTTTTCCGTAAAATACCGCGCCAGGGACCCAAACGCGAAGAAAAAGAAACTATCTTCTCCTCACAAAAAATCACAAAGGACCTATTCGTAATTTGTAAGAACCTATCCGTAATTCGAAGAAATAGAGGGTTTTTTTTGTAAATTGGCTTGAGGGACAGGTGGAGGGGCTGAGCTCTCGCCAATTCCTTCCGGTATAAAGGGTGAAACCATTGTAGACACAGTTTTACCAAACCGAAAAATTGTGCAAAAAAACTAAACCAAACTGGTCAACTCGGTTTGGCCATTTACGATATTCGTGCACTATGGCAAAAATCTGAATTTGAGGATACAGTTTTTTTCGAAAAACTGCAAGTAAACCAAATATCGAAATAAAAAATACACATATAATTGATAAAGTAATGGTCAAATGTGTATAAAGCATGATTTCACATGGAAATTATAACACTAGATTTGTCAAAATAATATTCAAAGGTGTGTAATAACTTTTACTAACGTATAACTAAATAAAATAATAGTTAAAGGTGTGTATTAGAAACTATATTGATGTCCAAAATGGCAAGTAAGAAAGAACAATTTGCGTTAGTTTGGTAAATATGGTATTTACTGATACCGAATTGAAATATTATAGTATTTACTAATACCAAACCGAAGCTATATTTGGTATCGCAATTACTATATTTTGAAAAAAAAATCATATGTATCGAACTGTATTTATCAAATATACTAAGACCCCGTTTGGCAACTTGGAACCAGACTGTTTCTCCTAGAATCTGAAATAAATCCAACCAAACGGAATAGGACTCGGAACGTTTCAAAGCGAATAGTTTCTGATTTTTACACACCGTGGTCGAATCGGCTAGCAACCCGTTCCTCCGGATTCTGATTCTACCTGAAACGTTTCTACCAAGAATTCGGAACCGTTTCCGTTTCTACTAGAATCTAGAACCGTACCAAACGGGACCTAATTCTAGACGTGTGCTAGCAGGTATAGTTGTGTGGTGTTGCCAGTGGGCAGACTTGTGTGCATTGCAATGTACCACAGAAAAAACTCATGGGCAAAGTAATTAAACAAATGAAAGGGTTAGAATTCTGTAGCTAGGAGTGAGCAGTGGCCAGTTGGCGCCGTGACTACTTGAGGCCCCACAGATGAATAGATATCAGTTTAGCACAGGACAGTGGCATACATCATACTAACATGTACTTTATCTCTATCCGATTGATATGTACTTCATTTCTATTCGACTGCATGCTACAAATTAAGTATGATCAGAAAACCAGAAGGGATTGCGAATCCAATGTTTAATGTCATACTACCTCCGGTTACATATAGTTATCGTTTTAGACAAAGATACAGTCAAACTTTTTAAAACTTTTCTTCACAATATATTTTTAAATATATAAATTAAATACATGAAAATTATATGTGTAAATTTTACTTGAAAAGAATTTTTGTAATATTATAATTTTATTGAGTTTTATAAATATATTATAATAGAAATTAGTGATTAAAGCTATGCTTTAGAGACCATGTCCATATCCAAAATGACAGCTATTTGTGACCAGGGGGAGTATAAATTTTGTTGGGTGCAAAGGATGATGCAATCGGATGTTTATTTATGGCGAGGGAAAAATGACATGAAGTTTTTAGTTACTCCCTTCAGTCATTAATAGTTATCGTTTTAGGCATAGGTATAGTCAAACTTTTAAAGTTTTGATTGTCAGTATTTTTTAAAATATTTAAATTAGATACATGACACGTATCTATTTATCTCCAAAGATACTTTTACAATATTACAATTCTATTGAGTTTTATAAATATATTATAATGATCAAACCTATTTATTACCGGAGGGGTACTCGTCTTAATCCTCTGTAACCTGGCCGAATAATCCCTCGTCAATGTCTCTACTAATATAAATTTGCAGTTGGCGGCAACGATCCGCTTTTCTTAGCCCCCCGCCATATCTCTAATAATAGCAGGTCATTATATCTAATTATTTTTTCCTGATTTACAGGCAGTCATGTCTCTCTAAATATGGCTGATTATTATAGCAAAATCCCTGATTATTGCTGGTAATTAATAGCCGGTCAATCATCCCTTTATACTCTATATATGCTGTACAGTTTTCACAGAATCAATCAAGGGAATTCATTCAAAATCTCCTATGTCATGCCGCCACGGTGAATGAACTCGACGAACTGATCAATAAGTGACGGACCGACGTACATGACCGCGAGGCATAGGAGGCCGAGCGCCATGATCGAGTAATCTTGTGGCGAAGAAGAAGAGGCGACGCCCGGATGCCGTGACCCCAGCCAATACCGCTTGGGCGTGAACAAAGCGTACGACGTTTCGGCGCGGTTGCCCGGCGACACCGGTGGGACGTCGTCGGCGGTGAGAGAGTCATTGACATACCTCTTGGAGATAAATAGGTTGATCCAGCTAAACGTCACGAGAGAGAGAAACGACGCGGCGGCGCACGGCGTGGCGGGCGCCTCGGTGCTGGTGTTTTCTGATTCACCTTCATGGACTCCAACGTCATCGCCAGTGAAGCCAGTAATGGTTAGATACGCTAGAGGCATAGAGACGAGTAAACCGGCAAAGTCGAGAAGGTTATCTGGGAAGAGTAGCGAACCGTCGGCGTAGCGGACCACCGCCGAAGCGGAGAAGAGCGCGATATTGAGGGCGGTGACGATCCAGAAGACGCGGAGGTGCAAAGGCTGGGTGGCGGCGGTGGTCCCTTTCTTCAAGGCAACGGACCACACGGCCATGGCGTACGTGACAAAGTGGGCGGCGAGGAAGGCGGACTCCACAGCGCGCCATGGCGTGCTCGATAGGAGGAAGAACGCGAGCGCGAGGAAGACAGCGGACGCCGTGGTGAAGACGGCGGACGCCCCAAGCGTGACTGTGTAGCAGCCAGTGGTCCGAAATGGTGATGGCTTCGGCAGCAGCACCTCGTGCTCAGGAGAAGCCCCCGTGTCGCCCCTGTGAAAGCGGTAGATGACGAGGACGAGCGAGGTGACGAGAAAGACGATGTCAAAGGCGCCGAGGAACGCGTGCTGCGGGTATGGCGAGAGGAAGAGGAACGCGAGCTGGTAATATAAATTGCAAAAAGGGATAAAAATGATTGATTGATTTTTGAGATTGGTAATATATAATGATTGATTGATTTTTGAGATTGGTAATATATATTGCGGGTATGACAGGCTCTCAGCTATCTCCTGTCCATCTCTCTCAAACTCTCTCAGCTCTCTCTCTCTCACTCGTCTCTCTCAATCTCTCTCATCCATCTCTCTCAATCTCTCTTGCTTGTCTCTCTCACTTTTTTCTCACACATTGCCCCCTTTCTCGCTCATATTCAGCACACCCCCTCGCTCTTTGTAACTGTTCAAGAATAAATAAATTTTATTTTTTCCTATAATATTTGTGTTCATTGCCTCAATTCCATACGTCTCTAACTATTTTCCTCTCATCATAATAATGCAAATGGGCCAAGCCTGAGGCGGCACGACACGAAATAGGCATGAAGCACAAATAGACCATGCCTGAGCTTGCCAAAGACAAGTCGGGCTAGGTCAACATATAACGGTTCAGATATAAAGCACGACGAATCCATACCCCCAAGTCGGGCTAGGCCAACATATAACGGTTCAGATATAAAGCATGATGAATCCATACCGAACCGTCCCGGCACGACACCCACCTCTGCCACTTATATGTTCCGTTCGGGTTCCCCCATAATTCATGTACAATTAATTTTGTGTAGAGTATTCTGCTTATACGTACTGCAGCATTTTTCTACGCCGATCTCGCTCACAGAAAGCACGCAACAACATTGTGGCACGCTAGGGTATATATGTCCTGCTTACATCGGTTGCGATCCGTATCGATCAGCGTAAGAATTGACCTGACCTCCAAAATGAGCAAGGCAGTCGCAAACTTTGAATTGCTGCGAGAGATCAGGCGTGTGCATGGTCACTTTTCTAGCCCAATACTATATATTTTTATTTTTACAAATTTAGTCCCTTTCTAAATGTAATTGTAAATATAGTCTTATCTCTGACCACGGAAGTGTCGGCGAATGACGTTTTCGTGGTCGGAAATAGAATTATTCTTGTAATTGTGTTTAAAAGGAGATCAGATTCGAAAAAAAATCACTAGAAGGATTGATTTTTTTAAAAAAAAGAAAGAAGATTATCAAAGTGCTGGAAAAACAATGACTTCCTGCACTCAGCACTTCAGCAGTCGTCCTTGGCCGCTTTGCATCTTGCAAGTAGTAAATGGGCATCAGATGTTGCCAGACTGGCCGGAGCAGGTGGTGTCTCTTATCTCTGGCGGCAAACGGGACCACGTATTATATATAATGTGCAGGCACTGGTGTATACATTTTAAACAAATTTCGTTTCCGCCATGAGTGTGAACATAAATCATGAAATCAAGCTCTTTTCGGCAGCTTAAGTTCACTATATGTCTGGAATGCCGTTTGATGATGCAATTGATCAAGTGAGGCTTGAAGGCAATGTTTCTGATGAAAAGGTAGAAGAAGCTCAAGACCTGCATTAAGGGAGTAGGATGCCCTCGCCACAAGAGGAGGTCTTGTCCTTTCCTATCACCTTTTTTTTGTTTAGCGTGTCTATATAATCATATGACCTTTGTTCCATAGAATTGTGTGGTGCCTACATTAAATAGCTCATCGATACCTATATGAGTATTTGCAGAGACAACAATCAAGAAGAAATATGGAGGATATTGCCCAAGAAGACAAACACTTATATCTAAGGTCGGGACCATTATCTTATAATATCATTGTTTTTTTCTCTCACAAATTAAATTGTACAATCTTTATATGAAAGTAAAGTGGTGTATACTTGAGTTGTATCTATAGCTAGATCGATATATTCTTAAGCGGAAATATCTTATCGTGACCATGAAAGGGCTTACTTTGATTCTGCCGATTGGCCTTTAGGAAAGGTAATACTTGAATCTCTTTAAGTATTCAAGAAGCTGTGAAAGAAGAAATGCAATTCTAACTATCTTTTCTGTTTTTTTTTACTTGCTGCAGCATGGTGGAAACCCCAACAAGCCCCTTTTCTTGGTGTTTGTAAATGGCACATCTGCAATTTTAGATCAATTATGTGCAAAAAAAAATCTTTGCCATTAAATATTTGCACATTGTTTTTTAAAGGGGTAAGAATAATGACTAAACATAATACTAAAGCTTGATAGCGTGGTTCTGTGAGATATTCTTTTGCCATATGCTTCAAAAAGCATCCTGTTTGTCAGCCACCCTTCGCATAAGGTACAGCTGCTCACCTTCTTCTCCTCCATATTCTAGATTTGTTCTTAATTTGTTAGATCCGCACGGCTTCATGTTCTCAATGATATTGCCCAAGAAGACAAAGACTTATATCTAAGGTCGACCATTATCTTATAATATCATTGTTTTTTTCTCTGTCAAATTAAATTGTACAATCTTTATATGAAAGTAAAGCTGGTGTATACTTCAGTTGTATCTATAGCTAGATCGATATATTCTTAAACGGAAATATCTTATCAGGACCATGAAAGGGCTTACTTTGATTCTGCCGATTGGCCTTTAGGAAAGGTAATACTTGAATCTCTTTAAGTATTCAAGAACTGTGAAAGAAGAAATGCAATTCTAACTATCTTTTCTGTTTTTTTTTACTTGCTGCAGCATGGTGGAAACCCCAACAAGCCCCTTTTCTTGGTGTTTGTAAATGGCACATCTGCAATTTTAGATCAATTATGTGCAAAAAAAAATCTTTGCCATTAAATATTTGCACATTGTTTTTTAAAGGGGTAAGAATAATGACTAAACATAATACTAAAGCTTGATAGCGTGGTTCTGTGAGATATTCTTTTGCCATATGCTTCAAAAAGCATCCTGTTTGTCAGCCACCCTTCGCATAAGGTACAGCTGCTCACCTTCTTCTCCTCCATATTCTAGATTTGTTCTTAATTTGTTAGATTGTCAATTTGTTAGATCCGCACGGGCTTCATGTTCTCAATGATGCTCTTACTGTTAATGCTTTCTTAATTTGCTTGTGATTTTCCCCATATTTGAATAATACTATTGTAGTTTGGAATATTAGCTGCAGATTTCAAATGTTTTACCTCTTGACAAATCTGAAAGCTTATAGTTTTAATTCCTAAGTTGCTGATCTTTGTATAGCATATTGTTTTTAGAGGTTTAGTTTACATAGTGTATTGGTGTGGGTAGTCAGGGAAACCCAAAGATGGCATTGTAGATGACTTGAATCTCGACAATCTGAGAGACTTGGTGCTTTACTTTTAATGTTACGTAAGTTAAGAAGGAATATTACCCAAGAAGACACCACTTATATCTAAGGTCGAGACCATTATCTTACAAAGATCATTGTTTTTCTTTGTCAAATTAAATTGTATAATCTTTATATGAAAGTAAAAGCTGTGTATACTTCGATTTCATTTATAACTAGACCGATATAGTCATAAACGGAAATATCTTATGAGGACCATGAAAGGGCTTACTTTGATTCTGGCGATTGGGCTTTAGGAAAGGTAATGCTTGAATCTTTTAAATATTCAAGAAGCTCACAAAGAAGAAATGGAATTCTAACTATCTTTTCTGTTTTTTTTAACTTGCTACAGCACAGTGGAAACCCCAACAAGTCCCTTTTCTTGGTGTCGTAAAAGGCACATCTCAAATTTTAGATCAATTATGTACAAAAAAAAAACTTTGCTACGGAATATTTGCACATTGTTTTTTAAACGGGTAAGAATTATGACTAAACATAAATACTAAAGCTTGATAGCATGGTTACGTGATATATTCTTTTGCCATATGCTTCACAAAGCATCCTGCTTGTCGTACCGTTCTCATGAGGTCTGGTGCTCATTCGCTTCCTCTCCATATTCTAGATTTGTTCTTAATTTGTTAGATCTGCATGGCCTCATGTCCTCAATGATGCTCTTCTTGTTAATTCTTTCTTAGTTTACTTGATTATTCTCCCCATATTTGAATAACACTATTATAGTTTGGAATATTAGTGCAGAGTTACAAATGTTTTACCTCTTGACAAATTTGAAAGCTTATAGTTTTAGTTCCTAAGTTGTTGATCTTTGTATAGCACATTGTTTTTAAAGGTTTAGTTACAGAGTGTATTGGTTTAGACCGGTCAGGGAAAACCAAAGATGGCATTGTAGATGACTTGGATCTCTGACGATGAGAGAGAGTGGGAGCTTTACTTTTCATGTCATGTAGGTTAAGAAAAATATAGTGCTTTACTTTAGTTAGACCAAGATAGTTACAGATAAAAAAATAGACTTATCTGAAAGACGCAATTGTTCGATGATTCCAACTGGTACTATCTTACTGAAGTTCACTTAGCAAGGATTGAGATTTGGCTTTGGGAGCTCAAGTCACACCATTATTCCTATACTAGACTGCTAGCACTTGCTTCTTTGAAACATAACGGTGTGCACATGTATGAACCCAATGCTTAGACATGTGGATCTATCTGCGCAAATGATTTTTCGCGCCTTTTCTTAACATACTAATTTTGCTGTGTTTATAGTTGTAAGACATTTATGCTTCTTTATGATGAAATGGTTAATCCCTTTGCAGTCCTTTCCACATGTCTAATCCCTTTGCAGTCCTTTCCACATGTTTATGCTTAGACAGTCCTCTTTTTTATCCTTTGAGGCTGTGAACAAAACTCATCGTCATGCCTTACCAATTCTACGTTTGGCTATTTTTTTATGTCCTCTCTTTTCACTGCGTTATATATTTCCCCAACGCATGAACAGAATTTTGCTGTGCTCCATATCCGGCTATACATGCTATGCCTCCTACCTTGTTAATCAAACAGAGCAATAATCATGATCCTTTCATTGCTTGGGTACCTAAAGGTTACTATGTCTTTGGATTTTTTCAAGGCAGCCCATTGCTTGCATCACATTTGGATACTTTCTCATGTCATTTTTTTGTATTAGAAATGCTTTTACGTGATGCGAATCTGATTTAGGAGCGAGATTTTGCAAATTTGTTTGTCTATTGTGTGCTATTCATAGATAAAATAATTGATTTCTTCTTATTATATGTTTGTGATGCAATCTTAGCACAGTTGTCCGAATTATAGATTGCCATCCTTTGTATAGGCAGATTATTGCAGTTTACTACTTGGATAAAAAATAGCATCTTTGTGAGACTCCACATTTATGAACTCCACCTTAGATAAAAATAACTGCTTTGGATTCTTAAAAAAACGTTGCTTTATTCAGCTCCTCTCCATGCCTGTGTTTTAGGCGTTGCCTCCCCCTCAATACATACGCATTGGTTCTCTCAGGCAACGCTAGAACAACATGTGTTTTAGTTCAATTTTACACATCTTGTTTGTCGATGTGATGTTTATAGGTGTTGGATTGGAGTGAGAGGACTGTGGGAACTTACATGCGGTATTTAGGTAGCATTTGTTTTATACGTATAATCACTTGATTCAGTTTTTTTTTTTTCTAACCCTTATTGATGTCTACAATGGTATGCTAGCCATACATTTACTATTTGCAATACCACCAATTTTCATCCAAAGATTGATTTAGTTGCTTATGCTTATGCATTTCTCTTATGTCCTGCTTTGTCTATTCTGCTTTTAGGAGTAACAAATAAAAACCGCGTGTGCACTAGCTGGCCCTGACATATTTCTTTGTACATATAAAAGTCAGTTTCCCTTTTGCTTCATCTATGTCTGCAACAAAGAAGAGATGGTCAAATGCATCCATGTATTACACTATTGGCTATTTATTTTTGTTTGCCTCTAGGGATGGCCTATATAAATTTCCAGAGCCTAAACTAACGGTTCATAGATGTTTTACAAAATGTACTTCTAAGTCATTTCATTTCCTTCTTGCTAGAGTGCTATGTATCTTACCTCCCCCTGTATTTTAGTACGTCATAATCTGTACAAATCAGTGCTGTTTTCTACAAAAGAAAAGTGTCAAATTGTTCGTATTGCCACTCCTATTTCAGTGTAGGCCTGAGACTGTTGGTTGTGGTAGCTAGAGTCAACTCTTCTCTTATTGGTTGCTTCAATTTGCTGTGTGTTTATCATGTGGTGATAATTCATGATATTGATGCTTTTCTAGATCTCTCCCAAACATTCCTAAGGTCAAAATTTGGAGGCCTTCACTGTAGACACCTTGAGTGTACTCTCACTAAGATATGGGATCAACAGGGGCTTCACTACCTTGAGGGAGATTGGACATGGCCATGATCTAAAGAAAATCTTAATTGTATGTTGGCTGTCTCTTCAGCCTTTAGCTGCATTATAATGTTATTCATTTTCTTCATTATCTGCTGAGTGACATACATGCTATTTTTCTTTGTATTCTCAGGTGATCGCAGGTCTATGAGTTTTTATTTGCGACTCCCAAAAATAGAGAACACAAAGCAGATCACACCGAGCCCTGCTGAATTTTCTACCCTCTAATTGTTTAATTAGAGTCTAGACCATAGTGTGCTTCTGCGTCATAGGGCAGTCAATGGTGTTCGCCACTCTTAACACTTACTGTATCACATTTGCCGCTCATCTTTGTACTGTTTTTTACAAATAAGTGCCTGCTCCTCTACCCAGCTATTACTTTTGTTGTCCAAATCTTGATGCCCATTCTATCAGCGATGTGGTTTAGTGATCATATACTGATTACAGAGTAAGTGCATGATGTGAACTGAACAGAGGTGTCGCTTTTTCGACTTAGCTGGAAGTTTCTATAGTCAACTTTTAAGTTTGTTACTCTTAGATGCATGTTCAGTAAATTTGATCAAAATGTTAATGCTGTATTGCTTCAGGGACAACTACCTAAGGGATCTTGGCGTGGTAGCTTATGCCAGTGTTTATTCCTCACAATGGCTGGGCCATAAGGAAAGTACTTTCTGCTAGAATTTACCCCCTTCCTTCAAAGTCACAGCTTTTGAAGAAATTAAATGAGGATGGTGAGTGCCCAGGTCTCCATGATACAAATTTACCTTTTCTGTATTTCTCTAAGCTTCCATGCCACGCAACTAGCAAGCAACACAGTTTTTTTTGCTAACATGATTATTGCATCGCTCTACTTCTTGGTTGCCTTAGGAACCGCATAGATATTAATTGTTTGTTTCCATAACTATTTGCTACGAAGAGATCAACAGCTAATATGCAAATACACATATTTTTTTCCCTTTTGACAAAGATTGCTTGTTGGTTGGCCAAGATATGATCACTAATAATCATAAGTATACATACTTTTTTCTTTTCAAAGGAGATCGATATTAGTTGCTATGCAAGTGCACAGATTGTTTTCTGGTATACATAAGTTAATCAGATCCAAAAAGGAGGAGGAAAAAAACCATAGAACAAATTAGTCGAAAATGCAGTAAGATATATTAGGTTTCTCACCATGGCATGTCTTAATTCTGACCTCGGTTAGTTTTGCCCTTGCTTCTTATGTCTTGATGTAGGATGTCTTATTCTCTCCTTCACCGACCACCTCTTCCACCGTGCATGAAGAATTTTACGTGATAGATGACATTGAGCTGGGACTCTTATGATAAAATTTTTTATCAGATGGAATTCTATGAAGCTTTTTATTCTTAGAGCCACACACAATTTGGTATGTGAGTTCTCCTTTCCTACTTATGTATAAAAACTATTCGGTAGACATCATGTATTTATTATGTAGAATAGTCCCGCAATAATTGGGCCACCGATTTTTTCTCGAACAATGAACCCATTCTATTAGCATCTAACAATTTGAAGTTGTTTAGCCAAGAACCGATTAGATGTCCTTTATATTGTCATATTGCCATCTTAAAAATAGGATTTGTAACTTCCTTTATTTCCAATTTTTTAAAAAAAAACAACGATAGCAATTCTTCTTGAGGATGCATCGTCCAACGACTATTTTAGTGTATGATGATAAATTGTTTTTTCCTCGACTATTTGACTCGCTTTCCTAATCGTCATGATTAAATAGTGCATTTTCCCCTAGACCACTTGTCTTGTTAACTACACCAGGCAGTGCATCCTTAGTCAAAGAAAGCAGAACATCTGTGGGAAACTTTGCACTTTTAGCACTCTTCCTGTGACCGATCTTCTTCTAGAGCAGATCTGACAAAACTATCAATGATCGTTTGTCTACATCCTTTGGTTGTAATATGAGTCTTGAGAATTACCAAAGCTCATCTGATTATATTATGTTATTTTATATCGCCTAAGTATTTAGTAATGGGCCTTCAATTATTTAATACCACGACATCCTTTGTTTGCACAAGCACATGAATGCCCAAATGGGTCTCTAACAGCATATAACTATACAGCCTTTTTGGTTTCGCCGTGCAATTTTTAGAGAGTAGCTCTGTTCGGAAGCGAATTTGGATTCCATTTCCAATTCATGAAGCCTTTAGAAGACTTGCCAACTTTTAGCCGGCTGGCCTCTTGAGCTTCTGACGATTTTCGGAGATGGGACGATTTTCGGAGATGGGAGTAGTCTTGCTGTACTCACTGTGTTTGTCACATATTGTTTCATAGTTGCTGATCAGTCATCACTGTCTAAATTGCCCATATGAGAGACGTATAATCCCAGTAGATCTATACAAATCAATATGTGATTCATAATTTTTTGGACTATCGGGACATACACAAAGTAGTATAACTATCTGCTTCCAATAGTAGCATGTTTCTTATCTTATTCCTACATGCTATTTGTCTTCGTATGTGTCCTGTGCGTAAGAAAATAGGCACAACTTTTTTATGTTTGTGTTCTAAGAACATCTGATGTCGGCAGTTTAATTTGTTTCTAGGTGCATGTCTACTGGCTAATCAGAATATTTTATTGAGAAAATCACAATTGCCGCTAAACTTACTTTGATATTTTACCTACAGTTCACAATTAGATAATTGCCAGATCGATCGGCATCTTCTCTCTATGTAGTTGCTTAAACAAAACCAAAACACATGGCGACAAGCAACAAGTGTCCCACATAAAACCGAGATGTAGATCACAAGATGGAAGCATTATTTTAACTTGCACGTAGGATCAAACACTTGAAAAACAGCAAACTAGCGTGGCGCACATCCACTGACAGAGATGCTAACATCGCTCGCCACCCATTGATCAGCAGAAAGCTAAGGGCTAAGGGCACGTGTAATACAATATGCTGATATATATAAGAGTGCTGCTTAAAGAGAGAGACTATAGCCACGTTATCAAACACCTATGTAAAAATTATTTTCTACAATGCAAATGTCTCTTTTATGGGCGTGTTCACGCCAAAATTTGACGAGACATAATAGATTTGTCAAACTAAGGGTAAAATTGGATGTTTCTGATCAATATCGATTAAAAAGGGAAAAGTTAAGTTGAAGATAGAATTGTGACTGATATTGATTTAAAGATAGAATTTTATCTGTACAAAAACCGATATAGATCACGGTTGGCAACGCATTGGTGAAAGATACAATCGGCTTATGCACTATAAAAAAAAGATCAAGAACAAACAGAAAAAAACATCAATTAAACAACTCATATATAATTTTTTATCTACTTTTTCTTGTCAACTAGAAGCAGTCCTGTAATTTAGATCTCTTGAAATTCGTCGTTGATCAATAAAGTTCCGTATCACCGATTGTTAATCTTTTCCGAATACGCCTGGTTTGGTTTTCTTCGATCTTGTTGTGCATCGCTTTTTTCAGAAAAATCTGCTTTTACCAAACCATCTAATCAGTCGTAAAAAGCTATTTAGATTTATTGATACTTGCGATTTAATCGGCTAAATAGTTGTTTAGATAGGATCTGTGTTCAGAAAACTTAATCAGCTATCATAGCTCTTTAGCCTATAATATTCTTGTTGATTGTAGGATTAAATCGGCTGGCACGCCTCGTACCTCTTGAACCCAACGTACATGTGTGTTTGAGCCTATCAATCCGTCGTCACATTTTTTAGCGCCCACAGGGTGCTTAGATGATACATTATCGATTAATTACATATAATTATATACATAAGCATCTGCTAAGCACTAGTGCAATCTTCTAAGCACTAGTGCTTAATTAAGCATCGATGCTTCAAAATAAGCACCTTACCTATCCTATGTGGCAAGAAAAATCAGTATTTCATTGCTAAGCACCTCTCTAAGCACATACATTGTACATGCCCTAATAAGAACCAATTAAGTTTCTGCTTTGCTAATTTTCGGTTGCCTAAAATTTTCTTCTCGTAGGCACCTAGAATTGTATAGCACTAAGTCTAAAATTACAGTACTAGACGACAAGCGATTTTAGCATAATTTTACTATAACTTACAGTTCTATTTGTTTAATTTGTATCTGCAGGGTTTACCTAGGTTTATTTTTGTCTAGGTTAGATTTTTTTCTTTGCATTTTTTGTCTTTGTATTTTGTAGAAATTTAATTTTTATTTTGTCTAGGTAAGAATAACTCTTAGTTATAGTGGTGGTGAGGTGGGTTAATATAGGGGGAGATTTGAGCCATTGACACTCTTTAAAATTCGTGATTCATCTCATGCCACTCTGGCCCACTGTCATAGGCTCAGATGGACCCGCATGTCATAGACACATCACTTAAAGCCAACGAATTGAGTGTCGTTGAACTAATTTTTCCTAATATAGGAAGTGAGCGGTTACAAGAGTTGCTAGATCTCCATCCAAGGGTTGGGAAAATTGACTGAAATTTCAGTCGCTTGATGAACAGACAATCCTGCAAATAACCATAAGAACACGACTATTTTTTGTAAAAACCTATGGTGTTAATGGATCCGCATTGCTAACATCGATCACAAACTTGCTACTTTGGGTCAAACAAGCCCAAGCAATGGAGGGCTGCACGCCTACACCAATACTTGATACTCACTATGGTACCGCTCATTTGTTGTACGACCCATAGAGGAGGGAAACCATGCCTAGTTAAGAAAGAAACCATGCCTAGTTAAGAAAGAGACACCGAAACAAGGCTAGATTGGCAAGCCAATATTAACCCTGTGTAGTCCATGCATGGTATCATCATTCCTTGAAATTGCATGTGTAGGATGAAGCACATTACATTCATGTCTGCAAGAGCAGGATGCAGGGGCACGAGCATGTGGCCACTGTGTTGCTTCTAGGATGAGTAGCAACTCTCGCAGCAGGATTAGCGTGGACAACTGATCACTTTTGTAGCCCCTTTTGCCATGTGTTTCCCTACTGGCCTCCTGCGCCCGGCCGCCGACTGCCCGCGATTGCCAGCCTCCCGTGCCCCTTTTGCCACGTGCTCGCGGTAGCTCCCCTGCCGCGGGAGACGGCCTCCTGTGCCCGGCCCCCGACTGCTGGGGGGAGCTCGTTGTGGGGTGGGGCTAGATTTGTAATTTTCATGGAGAGAAAGCTATATTTACGACTCTGGTAGCTAGGAAATGTGAATCAAAGAATGCCAGCAAGATAGCTTCAGTCATTGTTTCTTTGTTCATAGAGAGCTTATATGCCCGCCATAATTCAGAGTCGCTCAGCCTGAACACAGCTCTTAACATGAAAATTGGAAGAAAAAAAAAGGACACGGAAAATAGGTGTAGTCCATCCATGCATGCATGTCAAGGTCCCGGTTCCATTGTAGTACTCATGGGTTATCACGGCGTCACGGCGAGGCGAATCGCCTTTGAGGCGTCTGGATGCCTAGGCGATAGTTAGGCGACCAACTAGTTCAGATTTGATACTCAATTGTAGTTCTAGTTT
Source organism: Guadua angustifolia (assembly GCA_036346375.1). NCBI lineage: Eukaryota > Viridiplantae > Streptophyta > Magnoliopsida > Poales > Poaceae > Guadua > Guadua angustifolia. Next base: position 23,821,805 of record CM070513.1, read on the forward strand.
CCTGTATACAAAATCATAATTCAAGCTCAAATATAGCAGAAGTGAGGAGTGATGTGTAGTACCTTGTATATAGCATCCATAGCACCTTCCATATGATCCAAATCATTGCTGTCCAAACATTGATGTAGAGTCTGGAATAACTCACTCCATCCAGCAACTTGCCTTGATTTTCCCTAGCACAAACAGGAGATTTACCTGATATTAGCAAGATAAAACACTAGGTTGTTGGATACATGGAGTTCACATAAACTACAAAAATATCTTGAAAACAAAATTGAGAATGTTTTAAGGACAAAGACATTGAAAGTTTCAAACATAGATATAATGTTACAAGGGCAAGGATATTAAAACATAAATATAATGTTTCAAGGATAACGACATTCAAACATCAATGTCTAAGTCTAAATCATCTTGAAGATTCTCATCACTTGATCCACTCTCATGAGAAGTAGGTGGCATTTGGCCATAATCAACGTCAATGTCTAGATCATCAGCCACCAAAAGTTCATAGACTTCATCCTCGTATGAGCCTTGCTCTTCTCCTTCAGTTGTTAAGCTTAAATTTACACCACGTCGAGAGAACGTCCTGATCATCCTAGGCAGATTACGACCCTAAAGCATTAGTGACGCACCGTAGCTTCATCAACATGAGCCTATGAAAAATTTTCTCCGTAGTGGACTTCTTCGGTACTCACTTCAACCTATTCATTGTTCCATTGAAACTCTTCTAAGATTAAATGGTTGAAATTTGTCCCTTCTACATGTTTCTTTTGAAAACGTTCAGCAATCTTTCGATTGTATTGAATGTAGACTAAATCATTCAATCTTTGGTGCTCCAACCGGTTTCTTTTTTTGGTATAGATCTGAAAATTAATCACTAATCAACAATAGAAAATACTTGGAATATATAAGCAGCCTTGAAATAAATAAACTTAGTTGCTTATAAATTCGAATATGCTCCAATTGCGCTCACAACTGGAGGCCGAACAACAAAGGCCGAGGATGCGTCTTGCAAACTTTTGAAACTCTCTAGCAAGACCATCAAAAGCATCCCACCAATTAACTAAAACGTAAAACATCGTATTTATGTTAGAAACTTAGAATGTTTAACATTGAATCAACTTATAATAGAAATTTAATACTTACGAGGGCTTTTTGTTTTTTGTTGCATCACAACTGATTGCTTTCCAAAGCTCTTCCTCATTTTCTCATAATCATCCGCTTGATCGCTTATCTTTCAAAGCAAATTATCATCACAATTAACAATCTTTTAAGCACATCATTGAATGCAATCCGAGCCTCGAAGCATAATAAATGTCTTTTTCTTTGATGTCAAAAAACTTATTTGGGTTCAAAAACAATGTAGCCCTATGCAGCTTTTGCTCCATCTGATGCACCCACTGCCTCTCAATGATGTCCGTTACCTTCTTTAGTACCCTTGGTTTTCTTCCAAAAGACTCTCTTATTTTATTCCTAGCATGATCCATACTTGCTAAAACCTCTGGCGTGGGAGGCTTCTCATCCCCATCAACAATCCTCAGCACAATCAGCAAAAACTGGGATGCTCTTATGCAATCCTCCACAGCATGCCAAAAATGCAACGAAAGCAAAATATCATAAACTTTCTTTCCCGCCTCCGTGTGAGCCAATTTGGCCCTAGTCCAATCCTCACTAACAAAGAGTAGTCGCAAAGCATCCTCATGATTATATAAACTCTACAAAATGAGAAAAGAAGTAGTAAATCGAGTGGCTGCAGGTCTCACTAAATCCCTCCCTACTGTCTTCTCCCTCATTGTATCGAGAAGCTTCCCGTGCCTATAGATGAAGGTAGTCACATACTTGGCTTGATTGATGGTTTTCTTGAACTCACTTATCTTTCCAATATTTTTCAACATAAGGTCCAAGCAATGTGCAACACAAGGGGTCCAGAAGAGTGGGAAACCTCTCCATAAAAATTTTACCTGCAAAAGAAAAAGATTTTCAAGCAATTTGTAGCATAAGGTAGATTTTTTTTTTGCTAAAGAAAAGAAACTTACCAGCAGCCTTGAAGTTGGCACCATTATCGGTGACCACTTGAACGACGTTGTCCGGGCCTATCTCCATAATCTTCTTCTCAAATAAATCAGGAAACTTACCAGCAGCCTTGAAGTTGGCACCATTATCGGTGACCACTTGAACGACGTTGTCCGGGCCTATCTCCATAATCTTCTTCTCAAATAAATCAGCTAACATCCTTGCATTAGCCGACTGAGAGGATGCATCCAAAGACTCCAAGAAGAAAGTCCTTTTAGAACAATTGACAAGAAAATTTATCAAGTGTCTTCCTCTCTTATCAGTCTATCCATCTGACATTAGTGTACAGCTATATTGCCTCCAACCAGACTCTTGCTTCTCCCTTAATGCTTGGATTTCATTCTTTGCCTTAGCAAGCAACGACACCTTTAACTCATGAAAACTAGGAGGCTTGTATCCATGCTCGTATTGTCCAATAGACTCCATCATAATTTCATAACTCCTAGAATTTGCAGCATTGAATGGTATGCCACACTGATAAAAGAAATTAGCAACATGCATATCCACCATCTCTTTTTCTTCATTGGTCCTCATACATTGCTACATGGAGGTTTGGGATAATTGTTTGGAATGCCTTTCCTCAACCACTTCTTCGGGTGCCTTTTTATTATAGAGGCAACTGATTTTGTTACTTTGGCCACCGGTTTGAACATAATGGTGGCTTACTTCATTTTGGCCGCTGTCCAAGAATTTGGATAACAAGACGACGCCTTCAAGGATACTTGTTGATTAACCTCAATTTCCTCATCACCTCCATCTTCCTCTTCATTATCATCTAAATTAACCATCTTACTCCTTACAGTCTTCTTCACGTAATCTTGCATCTCTCTCATTATAGCCGTGATGGTTTTAGGGCATTTTAAACATCCCCAAAACCCACAGCAAGGTGCTCCTTCAACCTCTTGATGTCTGAATGCATTTGTTTTTCGCAAATTATACATTGCACCATATCCTTGTTCGTCATGTCGGGCCAAAATCTATATTTCCACCTGGGATCCTTCGATTTGGCCTTCCGCTTTGGATCCTTGAATGCATTATATGCCTGCTCTTGGCTAGCATCACTGGACTTGCCAACGGCAGTACTTGTTGTTTGGTCAGCCATGTACGTATCAGTTTTGTACAAAACAATTGCGGCAGTCACAAGTCAGCATCGGAGTAATGACTAATCCATACTATACAATACATTAGCTGTCAATCTGTCATCAACTCATGAACCAGCAGCATCATTAGATTTATTATCAAGGAGTATATGACTACCGTAGCAGCATCAACCAACACCAAACAAATGAGTACATGACAGATTGGCAACTATGAGCTAATACTACTCAATATGACTGAGTTAATAACCATGTTCAATCATCTTCGGCTCTTCCTCAATACTACTCAATATTCAGTGTCCGACTTAGTTCTCAGTACCCATCTTCGGCTCTTCCTCCAGCAGAGGCGCAAACCCCATTCCTTGCTTGTCGCCTCCTTGGTTCCCCAAGCCTCCAGGACCTCCACGGCTTAGAGCGGCAGAGGCGGCCGGGCAGAGCGGCAACAATCGGAGGGGAAGCCCAGAGCGAAGCAGAGCGATCGCCGAGAAGAGTGGCGGCAATGGAGGGAAGCCAGAGGCGAGGCGGAGGAAGCCGAGAGACGGAGGCGAAGGCAAAGGGGGAAGTTAGGGGGCCTAGGAGGCAGAGGCGAAGGAGGAGGGGGACACGAAGGGGGAGCAGGAGGCTGGGGAGATTACCAGTGGTGACGGTGGTGGCGCCTGCTAGGGTTTCTCCACCCGTGACCGTGAGTCCTCTTTCCTTTGCCTCCTCTCAATCTAGTCCAACGCAGAGCAAACGCAACCCTCAAATACTCGAGCCAGATCCCAGTCGATCGGACGCCGGATGCTGTGTGGACGCTGGACGCCGAGCAACCGCCGACCGCTTTTAGGCGAGGCGCCGCCATGGCGCCCGACCAAGCGCTGACGCCTAGTTTCAAACTAGGCGTCGCCATAATAACAGTGGTAGTACTAGTAGTCTAGTACGCATCCATGGCATTGCCATATCCAAGAACTGAACAGGTTTCAGGGTTCACAAAATTGATTTCGAAAAAACCATTCGAAAATCGAAATTCAAAAATCGAAAATATTGAGCCAAAATCGCAAGAAACTGAAGGGTTAAAAATCAAATTTTTGAAAAAAAATAAAAAAATTGACAAGTTTTCACAAAAAAAAAACCCATCAATATTTACCAAAAATCGACCGACCAATTGAATATCTCTTAGAGCTGATTTTTTTTTGCGATTTTCGCTTGATTTTCGACTGGTTTACGTCGCATAAATTTTTCCAAATTTTTTTATTTTTGTTTTAATTGGACCGGTTTACTAACCGGTTTTGAATCTCAAACTAGGTTGGTCAAAAATCACGATTTTCAAGTGGTTTTCGATGATTTTGTGAGCACTGACAGGTTTCACATCACATCCAGCTAATCCCAACAACTGTCGGATCCCACCAACAGTCTGTATCCTTCTGAAGGACCGACGACAATTGTTAGTACTGTATTAGTGTAGTGACCTCAACCTATTAAAAAAAGGGCTAATCCGATCAATTGTCAGCTCCCAAATTTGTTTGATTGATACTGCCTTGATCATCACAGGACCAGTACCAACTTCGGCAGCTTCAGCACTTCAAGCACTAAGATTGCATAATATGGAAATCTGATAAAGACTGTTGAATCGGATCAGATGTTGAAAGCAATGCACCGAAGAGTTGTTGGATGCAAAGCCAGATTAGGAGTAGGGCTTTAAAGTTACAAACACAGCCACTACGACAGTTTATCAGTTTTCATGCTTAAATTCAGATATCTCAAATTATATATTACAGGCTTACAGCCCTACCATACATGTTCAATTCAAATCATACACCATGATTAATTCCTATTGGCTGTGGTGCATCTCAGTGAAGCGATCTTCATCAGTGCAGACACGAGCATTTGTATACATTCTGTAGCGGTGTAATAGGTTAAACATCCAGTGGTCAATTTGGTGGTATGTTATAGCTCATCCAGTGGTCAATTTGGTGGTATGTTATAGCTCTTAGTCCAGCCTATACAATACAATATTCCAAACTTTATACAAATATATACTCCATCAGTTTCATTGACCCTGTTTTGCAACAGTGCAACTTGATAATATCTACAGGTATGAATCGTAGGGGCATATTCCATTTAAAGCCCCAAAATCATCACTACTGGAGATAAAAAAAATAAGGTCAAAACGTGGTAATATAATCACAACAGTATAAATCGCTCCAAGATCAATGTGGAACAGTCTATAAAAGAAGACATCAGAGCTTTACCTTAATAACAATCCTGATTTATGATTCTCTGAGTATCTGGGCTGACATTCACGGAGCATGATATGAGCCCCTGAATCAGTGGAATTGTTAGTGGGTTGACACAAGAATTACTGAATCTAGTGTGCAGTAGAACACAAAATTCAGCATCAACCTCATTTGCTGAAATATGTTAAATTAAAATGCAAACATGATGCAAATACCGGCAGACAATAGCTCATACACTGAGTTGCAATGAGAAATTTACTTCTGAATTAAAAATTAGTTGTAAGGCAAAACACTCTTTTGAAAAATGACTAATTGACATGTTTAAAAAAAGGATAGCTCATTTTGCTCTATAGTACAGCTTTGGAATTCGGGTTTTTTGTTCCCACTTATCTATCCCATTGACAAATGGACAAGGTTCATAGAGATCAAATAAATAGGGCAAACCATCTAGAATTTTAGAGTTATAAGCTAAGTTATAACTTTCCAGACAAGAAGACATTTAAAATTAAAGAAACTCCTGACTTTTGTTTCGTTAGGGTTCACTAATTAGGAGCTCTTAAAAGTTGCAAAACATGTCATTTAAGGAAATGCACGGGTGCACTAGTTAACAATCAAATAACATGATTTAACCAATTTGCTTGGTATTCGTCAGAAAGAAAAAGAAAAATACTGCCGATAACAACATTCTTTTGGGAGCACATTTCCAAAACTCGTAGTTTTTTTTTTCCATTTCTGGCTCAAGTGCTCCATTAAGGGTTTGCCAACAACCGGTCACTCATAAAATGGTTGGGTTTAACAGCTTGAGAAAAAGAAATTGAATTACTACCAACTCAATTCATTATCCAAGCAGAGTAAAGCTAGGATCAATGCACCTGTGCTCAATTTTATATAAGTTAGTCCAAAAAAATTGCTCATATCCAAAAAAATTGCTCATAACTCTTTCTTCTTCCTTTTTTGATGGGAAACAGTAGAGAAGGCCCCTACGGTACTAGTTATGTCACTCTCACTATACCCACATATGATATGCAGGTATGTAGTATATGATTCGTCTATTTCTTAGAGTACGACAGACGAATCGAATCTTCTCATGGTTCTATTTAAATATAGGTATAGATATGCCATACGCCCCACGGTGACTGTAGTTCAGTTGGTCAGAGCACCGGCCTGTCAAGGTGGAAGCTGAGGGGAAGCCTATAGGAATTAGAAAATTATAAAGAGTTTATGTACAAAAAAAAGTTACAACCCCAAAGGGGCAAAGAACATTACGTGATTGTGCCTAGCCAATCAAAAATTAGTTGTCTGTGTATCTCCAATCTGTAAAATCCCTGGACCACCAAAGCACCTTGAGCCCACCATTTATCCACTGTACCACTCCCACTCCTCCAATGATGGGCCATCTGATGCACTTGACGGCTGTGTAAGCTATCAACCTCCAATTCAACCCTTTGGCCACTCCAGATCCCATTCATCCACCACTTTAATCTCTCTTCCACTGTCCTCAAACTGCAGTGACCAAGTCACTCATGCACTTAACTAATTACCATCTTTTGCTTCCAACAGCCATTCTTTTTCCAGTTTACTTACCCTCTACTTGTAAAGTAGCATCAATAATTTTTCTATAGCTAGTTTCGTGACACTATTGCTCACAATTAACATCATTAAAAAGTTTGCCCACCTAGTGCTCTTTCAATTGAACTTATCTATTTACTCACCCTCTTTTTTGAATAAGCTTACAAATTGGACAAAGCTAGGTCAAGATCAGATCCAAGTAGAGATCAACATAATTCCTACACTGATGTTTGAGCTAAACACCTAAATCTACACTGCTTGACCCCAATAATGGTACTCCCATAATGGAGATGGACTTATAACTAACACAGTCATGCAACTTATCCAATATCCATGCCTTTTCAATTGATGGTCTATGGAGTTGATTAGCTCAATTAATTTACTAGTATGTAGCTCAATTAATTTACTAGTATGTAATTCTTTTTTCACAGTTCCCTTTGACAATTTTCACAGGTTTTCTGACAACAAAAGATTCATTTTTACGTAATAAGAACCCCCACCTGATGTTGCACACAGATACCTTTTCTCATTAATATGAATTACCAACATGAAAAAAAAGGTGAAAAAATAAAGCCACTAAATTTTAGTACATTAACATGGAAATGGGAAATACGAAAACCCTTGTACCATAACAGCTGCAAGCAAACCCTATTCGATATTCGCATATAACTAAGTATGATATCCATGAAATCTCTAGCACATCCTAATGAATAAAGGAATTATTCTCTAATTATCCCTCCCACATCTAAACTATCACTATTAGACTTGGGAGTAAAGTTATCATATCACCAAATCGTCCAAATTCTTTTTCAGTAGAAATTCAACCACAACCAACGTCTGTTATATAATCCAGTCATCATTCATAGCTTCTGATTATTCATTTGCTGTTTTTCGTAGAACAGTTTAGTAACTGTCTGTTATTTTCGGTTTGGTTTGAACCCAATGCATGGGTGCATCGGAAATAAGGCATGTTCAACGCGAGATCCGTTCATAAGATCAGATCGCGAGAATCAAGGCCTAATTGTCATTTTATTTGTTTCCAGATTTGCCATATGGTTGAGTTTTAAATAGAGTCTGAAAATGTGGTGATTCGTACCGCAACAAAAATTGCTTGGTGTTCTGGTCTCTGTGTCCTTGTGCATTCCCTTGTGTTCTCTAGACTATTGCTTCATCCGACAAGAGAAGCTCCGGCTCCGGCTATTGTCGGAACAATTGGTATCAGTTGAGTGAGCACTCATGCAACGCTGGAACTCTTCATCACCGTGGCGGCGCCAGGGAATGACATCGCCTGGCGGCGACGCTGGTGGCAACAACACTGCCGAGTGTGGGCTAGTGATCCACCGCGTCGTGAAAGAGATCGGCGGCGGCGGATCGTACCTGACGCTGATGAAGACCAATTACTCCGACTGGGCAGCGCTCATGCGTGTCATGTTGCAGGCACGGGGCCTATGGGTGGCGGTGAGCGAAGGCACCGACGACTACGTCGAGGATCGGATGGCTCTCGAGGCTATTGCGAAGGCCGTGCCGACGGAGATGATGGGCACTATCGCCGGGAAAGCCATGGCCAAGATCGCATGGGAGCGATCAAAACCATGAACATCAGCGTCGAGCGTGTTCGCAAGGCGAAAGCCAGCACACTCCGTCGAGAATTCGATGTCCTGAAGTTCCGCGACGGCGAAACTGTGGACGAGTTCAGCGTAAGGATTACAAGGATAGCGAATCAGCTCGCGATCCTGGGAGACGGCTGCAACGAGGAGGAAATTGTGCGCAAGTTCTTGCAAGCCGTCCCGTCGAAGTACGCGCAAATCGCCATGGCAATCGAGATGCTGATTGTAGAAAGGTAAGGTTTGGAAGAATAGAATGATCTTCATTGATATAGGGAAACCATACATATAGACAGGCATTACAACAAATATGGAAGGCTATCTCTAGACATGGTAACTATCACCTAAATTGGTACATATATATATGGCAATGCATGCGCCAGCCAGGTATGGCAAGAGGTGATATGGCGCAGTACTGATGAGGCGCATGTCCATACATGGTCATGCTATAGATGGTAGTCTAACATCCCCCCGCAATCTCAACCGGGAGCAGCACGGACGGTGAGATTGGTCCTGAATTCTTGGAAGACGGAGGACGGAAGCCCCTTGGTGAAGATGTCAGCGTATTGGTGTGATGTAGGCACGTGAAGAACACGGACCTCGCCAAGAGCAACACGCTCGCGAACGAAATGAAGGTCGATCTCCACATGCTTGGTGCGCTGATGTTGGACCGGATTTGTGGAGAGGTAAACAGAGCTGACATTGTCGCAGTAGACGATGGTAGCTCGGCGAAGAGGTTGGTGGAGCTTGAGGAGAAGTTGTCGGAGCCAACAAGCTTCGGCCACACCATGAGCAACTCCGCGATACTCGGCCTCGGCATCGGACGGACACAGCAGGTGTTGGCGTTGGAGGACCAAGAAATAAGATTGTGACCGAGAAAAGCACATGAGTTTGAAGTAGAGCGCCGAGTGTCGTGACACCCGCCGATCTGATCGGTAGACAAGTGAGATCAAGAGGACCTCCTCGAGCGAAATTTGAACGCCATAGGTAAGTGTGCCCTTGAGGTAATCTGAGGATCCGCTTGACCAGCTGAAAGTGATGATCGCGCGGATCATGCATGTAGAGGCACGCTTGTTGAACGGCATGGGAAATGTCCGACCTGGTGAAAGTCAGGTACTGCAAGGCGCCGGCCAAACTCCGATAGAGAGTAGGGTCAGCGATGGGCTGTCCTCCATCAGCGGAGAGCTTGGTGCGGGCTTCAATGGGAGTGGCGCAAGGGTGGCAGTCGGACATGCCAGCACGTTGGAGAACTTCTTGCGCATACTTGGCTCTGTGACAGGAAGAGGCCATCCGCGGAGCGAGAGACCGCAACGCCCAAGAAGTAGTGGAGATCACCGAGATCGCTCATGGCAAACTCTTGCTTGAGGATGTCGATGAAGCGCCGAAGAAGGGTCGGTGTGGAGGCAGTGAGGATGATGTCGTCGACGTACAGGAGGAGGTAGACGATGTCGTCGCCGGAGTGGTAGATGAACAATGAAGAGTCGGACTTGAGTTGGTGAAGCCGGTGGTGATGAAGTTGCGGGAAGCGATCGCACCAAGCCCGAGGGGCTTGTTTCAGTCCGTACAGCGACTTGATGAGACGGCAGACATGATGAGGTCGGTCGGGGTCGACGAAGCCGGACGGTTGTTGGGCGTAAACCGTCTCGGTAAGATTGCCGTTGAGGAAGGCGTTCTTGACATCCAACTGATGGATGGGCCAGGCCTTGTCGACGGCGATGGAGAGCACAGTCCGAATGGTGGCGGGTTTGACCACCGGACTGAAGGTCTCGTCGTAGTCAATGCCGGGCTGTTGGGAGAAGCCACGGAGGACCCAACGAGCTTTGTAGCGGGCGAGGGAGCCGTCGGAGTTGAATTTGTGCTTGAAAATCCACTTGCCGGTGACGATGTTGGCGCGAGGAGGAGGCACCACCAATTCCCAAGTGTGATTGCTGACAAGAGCAGTGTACTCATCAAGCATGGCCGCCTTCCAATGAGGATCTTTGAGGGCACTGCGGTAGGTCTTTGGTTCAGGAGAAAGACCGGGCGCAGTGGTGGCGTGAAGCTGGTACAGCGGTGGAGGAAGGGTGCCGTCCCTGCTCCGCGTCACCATGGGATGAGAGGACACCGGTGGAGGAGCATCCGCAGCCTGGTGCTCATCCTGGTGCGCCACCAGGGTTCTTCTGCAATGACCGTGGAAAAGACCGCCTTGGTGGGCCAGGCTGTGGCAAGGTGAAGACATGGCGCAGGATGGGTGTGGGGAAGAACCGTGTAGGCGGTGTGCCCACTCCAGTATCGCCAGAGGCGAGGCGGCCTCTGTCTTGCGGAGTCCTTAGGCGAGGCTTCGCAGGTTGGCGGCAGCACGCATAGGCAATGCCCCGCCAGACGATGCTAGCAACCGTCTTTGGCGCAAAGCGTGAGCGTCTTTGCCTCGCACCGAGTCGTCGGGACTCGCATCCAAGAAAGAAAAAAAATCGAGGGCGGGGAAGATGCCCTGGCAAACGGAAAGGTGAGTTCATCAAAGATGACATGCTGCGAAGTGATGATGCGGTTGGTGGCCAAGTCAAGACACCGATAGCCTTTATGATGGGAAGAATAACCGAGAAAAACGCACTCGGTGGAGCGAGGGGTGAGTTTATTGGGTGTGGTGGAAGAGAGATTAGGATAGCAACGGCATCCAAAAACTCGGAGGTGAGTGTAGGATGGTGGGGAGCCATAAAGAGCTTGGTGGGGAGTGCGAAAATGGAGAGTTTTGGTGGGGAGGCGGTTGAGAAGATATGTGGCTGTGTGGAGAGCCTCGGCCCAATAGGAGGGAGGCATGGAGGCTTGGAACAGGAGGGTTCGGATGATGTTATTTGTGGAACGAATAATCCGTTAAACTTCTGCTTTGTTGGGAGGTGTAGGTGAGAGACGCAAATGTATGCTTATCAGAAGAAAGAAAGTTCTGGTGGCAGTATTGTCAAATTCACGCCCATTGTCGCACTGAAATGTACGAATAGAGGTGGAAAACTGGTTAGAGACATAGGCGTGAAAGTGGCGTAGGGTGGAAAAGGTATCGGACTTAACTTTGAGAGGGAACGTCCAGAGATGATGAGTGAAATCATCAAGACACACTAAATAATATTTAAAGCCAGACAGACTATGAATAGGGGACGTCCACAAATCACAATGAATAAGCTCAAACGGCTTAGTTGTGCGTGACACAGAATGAGAAAACGGAAGGCGAACATGTTTGCCTAATTGACATGCATGACAAACATGCGGCACAAGTTTATTAGACAAAGCTAAAGGTTCGGCGAGATGGGACAAAGCTTGATCGCCCGGATGTCCCAAACGACGATGCCAACAAATCTGATTGGAGGTAGCAGCAACAAAAGTGCGTGGCGTGGTAGCAGGGTGGAAAGGGTAGAGATCACCCGAGCTATTGCACCTCTGAATCACGGCTCGAGTGCGAAGGTCCTTCACAGAAAAACCAAAAGGATCAAACTCGATAGAACAGTGATTATCTTTAGTAAATTTGCGAACGGAAATAAGGTTAGCAATTATATTGGGAGAGACAAGAATGTTGGACAAATGAAGTGGGCGGGTGGTGGTAGAAAGGCGTTTGTCCCCGGTGGCAACCACGGGAAGGGAAGAACCATTGCCGACAATGATTCGTGTGGAAGGAGAAAGTGTGGAGTGGAGAATGGAGAGATTACCGGAGTTGTTGGTAAGGTGAGAGGAGGCTCCGGAGTCCATGTACCAGTCGGCCGGATCAGGTTGTTGGAGAGTCATGGCATTCATCGCCTGGATGAGCGAAGCTTGATCCCAAGAGGGGTAGTGCTCGCTGCCATAGGGAGCCGGCGAAGGTGCTGGAAGAGGCGCCGGAAGTGTCTCCGATGTCGAAGCGAAGCCTTATGCCTGTCGATGCTTAGTGCGAAGAAAGCTTCTTCTGAGGTCGGGACCAAGAATGCCGGGCGGAAGGAGGCATTAACAAACTCGAAGCCGCCATCCAGGATTGAAGCCGGGCGCCATAGGGCGAGCCGAGGCGGGCGCCAAGAAGTTAGGGGCCGGGATTGGTGAATGGGTTGAAGCCTTTGCACGTGAGGTGCTACTGGTTATTCTGCCCTTCCTTCCCTTGTGCTTGGCGCCTTTGTTCTTTGTGGTTGGTGGAGGGAGCGCCCATGGACGCCAAATGACGAGGGCGATGGCGCGAAGTTCTGTTGGTCTTGATCTCCGCTTCTTCGAGGAGAAGCATAGATCGAACCGCCAGGAAGGAAGGAAGAGGCTCCTTGGTCTTGATGATTGCAGCGATGTGGCGGTAGGACTCGCTCAATCCTCGGAGAAGAGTGAGGACGAGCGTGTCATCTCGAGACGGGATGCCCGACATCGGCAAGCGAATCAAAGATAGTTCTTGGTAGGCGCCGAGTAGGTGAGGATGGAGAGATCTCCTTGCGCCAGTATCTAAACTTCGGCCTCAAGGGCCGAGCTCGCGATGTCGATTATTCCGAAGAGCACCTCCACGCTCTCCCGAGATGTCGCAAGAGGCGGCGCGATGAAGAATAATGCCAAGAATCTCTTCTGGACACGAGGCGATAGAAGAGACTTGACTGGCGAAGTCGGTGGTCGCCCATGTGGCGTCTTGCACGCCGGTCTGGGCGGCAAAGAGGTGATCGATGGCGCTAACTTGCCGACGAGGATCTCGAACAACTCTCGCCATCGAGAGTAATTTGGTGGATCAAGGACAAGGGAGAAAGGTATGTGGGTTTTGACGTTAATGGTGGATAAAGCGGAAGCAGGGTTGGGTGGGGGGCCGGCCTTGAGGAGAAGGGCGCAAGATTGGGGTTGGGAAGAACAGCAGCAGGGGGTGGAGGCAAAGTGCTGCCGTTAGGAAGAATCGGAGGTTCGGCCATGGATGCCTACTGCTCTGATACCATGTAGAAAGGTAAGGTTTGGAAGAATAGAATGATCTTCATTGATATAGGGAAACCATACATATAGACAGGCATTACAACAAATATGGAAGGCTATCTCTAGACATGGTAACTATCACCTAAATTGGTACATATATATATGGCAATGCATGCGCCAGCCAGGCATGGCAAGAGGTGATATGGCACAGTACTGATGAGGCGCATGTCCATACATGGTCATGCTATAGATGGTAGTCTAACACTGATGGATCTTGACGGGCTATCCGTTGAAGAGCTCATCGGACGGCTCAAGGCAGCGGAGGAGCGTCATGGTCTCGGTGGCGGCAATGACTCCAGTGGGGGGTCCGTCGCATGGCCGAACCTCACAGAGGAGGAGCTGCTCGCGCGTATTACCTCACAACTGCAGTTCTCTGGAGAGGGTCCGTTGGAGCGAAGCAAAAGCTCAAGTTCGGGCCAACGAAGGGGCCATGGACGCGGCCGTGGGAAGGACGGCGGGGGATGAGGCAGCTCCAAGTTCTCCAAGGCCGGCGGCAATGGCGGGAATGGCACAGTTGCTAGCGACCAGTGTCATTACTGCAGAAAAACGGGCCACTAGGCTCGCGAATGTCGCAAGAAGAAACGCAACGAACAGGCCCACATAGCCCAGGTAGAGGAGGAACAAGAACCCACTCTATTGGTGGCAGCAGCGTCTCTACTCATTCGTTCCCCACCGACGCCATGCCTTTCTCCACCACCTGCTCCAACGCCGATTGCAGCCGATTCGGTAGAGCTCCTGGAGGACAGTCTCTACATCCAGTTGGGGGAGAAGGGAGACGGTGATTGCACGCGATGGATCCTGGACACCGGGGCCACCAATCATATGACCGGAGCCCGATCTGCATTCACCAAGCTCGACGCAGGCGTCCATGGCACCGTCAAGTTCGGCGACGGCTCGGTGGTCGGCATCGAGGGGCGCGGCACGATGCTCTTCACCTGCAAGAACGGAGAGCATCAGGCGCTCACCGGAGTGTACCACATTCCCCGCCTCACCACCAACATCATCAGTTTGGGGCAACTTGATGAGGACGGTTTCGACATCCAAATCGGATGCGGCGTGCTCCGAACCTGGGATCAACGGCGACGACTTCTGGCGAAGGTACATCGGTCGGCCAACCGACTCTACATGCTGACTTTGGACATAGGCAGGCCTGTGTGCTTGGCAGCACAGGGAACCAATACGGCTTGGTGATGGCACGCAAGATATGGCCATCTCAACTTCCGTGGTCTCCGCAACCTGGCGCAGGAAGGAATGGTGTGAGGGCTACCGCAGATTAATCACGTTGATCAAGTCTGCGACAGTTGCCTCGCCGGGAAGCAGCAAAGACTGGCATTTCCAAGCGAGGTGAAGTACCGGGCCACGCAGCGTTTTGAGCTCGTCCACGGAGACATCTGCGGGCCTATGACACCGGCTACACCAAGTGGCAACCGATTCTTTCTTCTCCTCGTCGACGATTTGAGCCGCTACATGTGGCTAATCCTGCTGAGCTCCAAGGACCAAACGACAACAGCAATAATGCGGTTTCAAGCAAGAACAAAAGCGGAAGCGGGATGAAGAATGGGCAAACTACGCACTGATCGTGGTGGGGAGTTCACGGCGAATCTTACGACCATCATCTGCCGATCGGGGCTTTCACGGACCTCATCATACGCAGTACACGCCAAAGAAAAGCGGCGTGGTAGAGAGACGAAATCAGACGATGATGGGCATGGCAAGAAGCATGATGAAGGTGATGGCGATGCCGGGCTGGTTTTGGGGGGAGGCGGTGACCACAGCGGTGTTTGTTGAATTGAGCTCCAACCCAAAGTGTTGATGGCAAGACTCCGTTTGATGTCTGGTATGGTTCAAGGCCCCTAGTGCACTTCCTTCGTACTTTTGGCTACATTGCACACGTGAAGACCACCGGCAAGCGTCTCGCCAAGCTCGACGACAGGAGCACGCCCATGGTGTTTGTGGGATACAAACAGGGGACGAAGGCCTATCGCTTCTATAATCCAGCCTCACGTCGTGTTCACATCTCCTGTGATGCGGTGTTTGAAGAAGATCGCAGCTGGGACTGGTGTGCAAACAAGGGGGCGGGACCGAACGACGACGCAGAGCCATTCCACGTCGAATACATCACGGTCACTGCTGGACAGAATGATTCTGGCGGTTCTGCGGCAATGAACACCCCATCGGCGACACCGGTAGACGCGGCGATGCCCACGTGAGGGTCTGAGCCTCGCACAGCACCCGCGATGTCTTCACCAGAGATCGAGTTCGTGTCCCCACCAACCAACAAACCTGATCTGGACAACGACCATGATGATGCTCCGCTCAGGTTTCGCGCTCTGGACAATATTCTTGGTGCAGCATCGCCACTAGGCTTCACTGACCGTGAGCTAGCCGAAGAGCTCATGGTGGCGATTGGTGAAGAACCAGGGACGGTCGAAGAAGCGAAACAACACGGAGAATGGCGGAAAGCAATGCTGGAGGAAATGGCCTCCATCGAGCAAAACCAGACCTGGTCGCTAGTGAATCTACCTCAGGGGCAGAAAGCCATTGGGTTAAAATGGGTATACAAGCTCAAGCGAAATGAACAAGGAGAGATTGTGAAGTTCAAAGCCCGGCTCGTCGCGAAGAAGGGATACGTACAACACCAAGAGATTGATTACAAGGAAGTATTTGCTCCTGTGGCGAGGATGGATTCAATACAGGTGGTGCTGGCGGTGGCTGCTCATCAGGGGTGGTCCGTGCATCACATGGACGTCAAGTCGGCGTTCCTCAATGGCGAATTGGCAGAGGAGGTCTACATCACACAACCACCGGGCTTCATTGTTGCTAGACACAAGCACAAGGTTCTGAAACTGCACAAGGCCCTCTACGGGCACACACTCGGGTTTGTCAGGAGCGGGTGTGAGCATGGCCTGTATACATGCAGCGTCGAGCAGTCACGGCTAGTGGTGGGGATCTATGTCGACGATCTCATCATCACTGGGAAGATCGCCTGTGAAATCGTCGCTTTCAAATCAGAAATGAAGACGCTATTTCGGATGAGCAACCTAGGAAGTCTCTGTTACTACCTGGGTATCGAAGTGAAACAGGGGCGACACGGAATTGAGCTTTGCCAGCCTGCATACGCCAAGAAGCTGCTCAAGAAAGGGGGCATGGACAGATGCAATCCGTGCGCAACACCAATGGAGACCCATCTCAAGCTATCCAAGAAATCTTCATCGCCGGCGGTCAACGCAACAGAGTATCGCAGCCTTATCGGCAGCCTGCAGCTGCAGTACTTGACACACACTCGGCCTGATCTCGCATTCGCTGTGGGATACTTGAGCCGATTCATGGAGGAACCGAAGCAGGAGCATATGGCGGCAATAAAGCATTTGCTCGGTATGTTGCAGGCACGGCCAACTATGGCTTGGTGTATATGCGAGGAAGTGCCAAGCTTGATCTTGTGGGCTATAGCGACAGCGACATGGCGGGAGATGTAGATGACCGAAAAAGCACATCTAGCATTATCTTCTTCCTCGGCAACAATCCAATGACTTGGCAGTCACAAAAGCAACGGGTGGTCGCCTTGTCATCATGCGAGGCAGAGCATATTGCGGGTGCAGCAGCAACTTGCCAAGGTGTTTGGCTCAGCCGATTGCTCAGTGACGTGCTTGGCAGTAAGTCATCCCCGCCACAACTAAGATGGATAACATGTCTGCAGTTGCTCTCAGCAAAAACCCGGTTCTACACGATTGAAGTAAGCACATCAACACTAAATTTCATTACATTCGTGAGTGTGTCAACAGCGGGGAAATTGGTTTGGAATTCATGAGTACTCAGGAGCAGCTCGCAGACATTTTGACGAAACCGCTCGGAAGAATTGAGTTCCAGGAACTCCGCGAGCGGATCGGCGTCACCAAACTCAGATGAATGACGCCAGAATTAGGGGGAGATTGTTATATAATCCAGTCATCATTCATAGTTTCTGATTATTCATTTGCTGTTTTTCGTAGAACAGTTTAGTAACTGTCTGTTATTTTCGGTTTGGTTTGAACCCAATGCATGGGTGCATCTGAAATAAGGCAGGTTCAACACGAGATCCGTTCATAAGATCAGATCGCGAGAATCAAGGCCTAATTGTCATTTTATTTGTTTCCAGATTTTCCATATGGTTGAGTTTTAAATAGAGTCTGAAAATGTGGTGATTCGTACCGCTACAAAAATTGCCTGGTGTTCTGGTCTCTGTGTTTTTGTGCATTCCCTTGTGTTCTCTGGACTATTGCTTCATCCAACAAGAGAAGCTCCGGCTCCGGCTATTGTCGGAACAACGTCCACCCATTAAAAACTAAGAACCAGCATAAACTTCAGCAATTCCACATTTATCATCTTAAAGCAGGAAAACTCCTATCATATTACTAAATGTCCTTCCACAATTTAGCGATCTCACTATGCAGTCCATCACAAGAGCTAGAATGCTATAAGAGCTCAGAAACACTTTAACCCAGCCCCTGATACAGCTTCTAAGTCATACAAATTCTATAACCTAATCGTTGCAGCCAGTATCTATTATACCCATCCATCCCGAGGAAATCAGCACTAATGGTGTCACATAATATATCACACAAAATTGCAATTACCTTCACAGGGATGTCGAAACGGAATACCCTGACCGCGCCGACCACCTCGGTCACGACCTCCAGCGGCACAAACCCCGCGTCGAGGTCCCCGATCAGCTCGATCACGTCATCCAGCACCATCACGGCGTCCACCCACACCTCGGCGTCGGCATACGTCACCCCTCTGGCGGCGAGCTCTCCGGATCCGGGGCGCGCGCGGCGGAGCCGAGAAGATGGCTGCGGTAGGAGACGGCGGCAGAGACCGCCCGGTAGCGGATTGGGAGGATGAGACCGGGGTTGCGGACGCGGAGGCGGAGCGCGAGGTGGAGGTCGAGCGCGGGGAAGGGGGGCGGGTTGACGCGGAAGCGGTCGAGGCGGAGGTCGGCGACACGGGCCACGGGCGCGGAGGGGTACAGAAGGAAGGCGAGGAGGGCGAGGAGGAGGAGCGGGAGCGTACGGGTGGAGAAGCGGCGGAGGCAGGGGATGCGGCGTGTCAGAGCTCTGAAGAAATCCGAATGGCAGGAGGTTGAAGAACGTCCAGAATGGTGGAGGGTTCAGATTACTTGTTTCTTGCTTGCTGTAAGATCGGGCGGCTAAGGCAGCTTATGAGGATCTAAAGGCTTACATTTGATAATGAAGTTTCCTGTAGAATCGAGGGGATGAAAATGTAATCAGTAATTAGCTGTTGCTGGTAATGGTAATTGTTGCAGTACTCTTTTACCCTGGCTGTAACTCAGTGAAGGCTATAAAAAGCGATAAGATGTAACAGAATCGGCATGGATTAATCTGAGAAGTTTATCGTGCTTTACTTTCCCCAATTCCTCATGCCCGCATCTGTCTTTAATCCATTTTGCTATTTCTTCTACAATTTTGCCTTTGATTGTTGCTTGCGATTTGGATTTCTTTGTCGGATTCTTCGGGGTATCAGAGCTGCTCCGATTCTTGGCAGGAGACGCGGAAATCAGATTGTTCTTGAGCGGTGAGGGTTTAGGAACTAGTTTCCTTGTAAAATTCCTAATCCGATCTGGGAGAAAACTCTCTACGAGCAAAGCAATCGTGATTTACTTCACTAGATTCCTCATCTGCAGTATCAATCAGAAGATGCCGAAAGGTGGAAAGACTCTGGATAGTGAGGTTGATTCAACTCTGGCTAGAGATGTGGAGGATTTGAGGGGGGAGATGGCTTGTTTAGAATGTCAGGTGGGGGAAGAATCTGCCATGGTCAAGGAGCAAATGAATCAACTGCAGAAACAAATGAATGTCAATTCTTCCAAGATCGACTTGATTATGGAGAAGTTGAATCTTCTGATGGAAAGATCTGGGCAAAAAGAAGTTTCTAGCACATTGGCCATGATGGGGAACGAAGGAGAGCAAGTTGAATCGGCTAAGGTCAGAGTTTCCTCTTCGGGGGAAAATCTGCTTGGAACGCCTGGAAACGGTCATTCTGTTGCGCCAAAATTTCGTGGACATGGTAATATGAGTACTATATCTTCTATACCTTTTCAGTTTTCATTGAGTTCTCCACCTGGGCCAATAGTGTTATCTAGTCATATGAGAGGAAATACCAATACAGTACCAGCTGGAACCTTTGGGGTTAGTGTATATCCTCCTTTAATGGTCAATGGAACTTTTACTCCACAGTATATATCTTCAAATCCTCCATTTGTTCCCACTTATCGATCACTCCAAAATTCTTCACATCAGGCTTTTACTTTTGGACCTCAGCCTAGAGCAGAGTTCCATGGAGAAGGTTTTGGGATTCGACATCATGAAGGGTTGCCACATCAAAGTGAGGAAAGAAATCATTTCCATGTTGGGTTCAAAGAAGGACCTAAAGTGGAATTTCTCAAGTTTGATGGTGATAATCCAGAGGCTTGGATTAGGAAAGCTGAGAGATGCTTTGAGTTGGGAAATACTCCAGAATGGCAGAAGGTAGCCATAGCTGAGATTTATTTAGTAGGGAGAGCAGACCAGTGGTTAAACAGTAACAGGATTGATACTAGTTCCCTTACTTGGCTGCAATTTCGTGAGATGGTGTATAAAAGATTTGCTACAGAAACGAGAATTGAGGTAACTGAAAGCTTTAGAGAGCTCATACAAACTGGACATGTAGAAGACTACATTGATCAGTTTGAGAAATTGATGAACTTGGTCAAGAGAACAAATCCTAACCTCAATGAGGGATACTTCCTGGATTATTTCATATCAGGGTTGAAAAGTTACATTAAAATACCATCAAGTCCTGCATTTCGTAACCTTAGTGGAAGCATATGCACATGCAAGAAATTATGAAGGAAGTAGCTCTTATAAGAAGAATGTAATATGGACTTCTGGAGGTGCTAGCACTAAGGCTGGTATTGCAGGAAGCAAGAAGGAAAACAATGAGAAAACAACATCTGTTAATAGTAATAGCCAATGGGTTGATGGCAAGTGTTTCAAGTGTCAAGAACCATGGTTACCCGGCCATAATAAGGTATGCAGATTCCAAAAGCAAATCCACTTAATTACTATGGATGATGAAGATGAATGTGGTGGACATCAAGATGCTGAATATAATACACCACTTGTCGGTGTTTCATATAACCGGCAAGTAAATTTGTAAGTCAAGGGGCCACGCGTTCCCTCTCCTTGATGGTTGACTCAGGGAGCCCAAGATGTATACTGGTTCGGGCCGAATATCCCTACGTCCAGTTCGTAGTGGTGGTTTTTATTGCTCGGGGTGCAGTGGATTACAAGGGATTACAAGCGAGGGCTAAGGACAGGCCTTTAGCGCTCGTCTGAGTGGGGGAGCTCGGGAGTGCTCGTCTGTATGTTTGACTTGCTCTGGCCTGGATCACGAATGCGAAAAGCGAATCTGGTCGCGGGGTTGGAGCGAAGAAGTGCCCTTCTCGGGGCCCCGCCTCCTTTATATAAGCGAAGGGGCGGTTACACGGAGTTTGGAGAAAAGAGGTAGGGTGCGCTCGCCGGAGTCCCACCTTTGGTCTGGTATTTGTCGATTGATGGTTCCCTGCTCATCCCACGCTTGGGTTGGTAGACACGGCAAGCGGCATTCCGTCGGGAAGGAGCGCACCTGCCTTCTGTGCGCCTGTCAGATGCTAACATCTTCTGTGCTGCGCTCTGCTGCCACCTCGGGAGGGAGCGCGTCTCCCCGTTGTGCCTGATGGGGTGAAGGGACCGGCGCTTGACTTAGCGGCCCCCTGGCCACCTTGGGAAGGAGCCACCTGCTTGTGAGGGCGTCGCGCCCACGCGGTGTGACCGCTTGAGGCCGACTGGTGACGTGGCGGAGGTCGTTGAGTCGAAGCTTGTTAGGGATCCGACCCGAGGCCAGGTCAGAGCCTGTGTAAGTTCAACCGCCATTAGTTATGGTTTTGGTGTTAATGACAAATCTAATTTTGAGATTATCCATTAATGTGATTTTGTTATTAATGACAAATCTTATATCGAGACTAACTCGTTTATTTAGAATATCTTTGATTAGTCTCATCGCATTGAAAAATGGAAAACCCAAGGTATGTATGCGTATTCATTCTAGTATTAATTGCATACTTTGGATTCAAGCTAAAATATGAATGTCCCCATTATATTAACCACAAACGTGCATCATGTTTCCCAATCCATATATTACATGGATGCACACACTTAGGGGGAGTTCGTAGTTTAACTTGAAAGTCTCTTTGTATTGATCGTTTCTTTATTGACACATATAAGGATCAAGACAAAGAAACTAAATCCTTGAGTATATATTTGAATTGCCTAGTTATAGTATACTTGTGGAAATATAGGATATACTCCAATGCAATCAAATTGAATATGTGCATATTATATCCAAGTCAATCATATTTATGCACATATACATGTGGGGTTTATTCTATAGTTGATGACTTAGAAGTAATGATCAATTCCATATAGCCAACACATAATAGATCATTACTTTTCATCAACATGAGTATATGAAAACTTGTGTAGTTAATATATACTCATATCAATGTAAATGAAAATTTAAAATGAGTTCATTTGTCTTGTTAATCATTAAAGAACATTTCATCATGTGTTGATGGTGTTCCTTGATTAATTAAGGACAAATGAATAGCTCTTAAGTATAATGGAGCATGTGTTGCATTATTGTACTTAAGACACATTTAAATCATTCAAATTGATTTAGGTTGTGCTCAATTGATCTAAAGGCATCCATTATGTGTTAATGGAGTGCAAGAGATAATTGAGACAACCATGCATCTTGGACTAACTATTTTATGAGTTGTGATTGAGTTAGGTCCATAGATGGATGAGATGATTGAGAACGGGATAAAGACGGCATCATGAGGTGATGGGCGTCAAGAGAAGATCCCGAAGATAAAGAGAAGAGTCGAGTGATGATCCCGGGGGAGCAAATGAGTGAAGATCATAAAGACCCCAAAGGGGATTGCTTGCGCGCGGCGGCAAAGGTATAACTAGATAGGCTAAGGACTTTGTAGTCTTTGAGTCTAAGTTTTTATCGCTGTTCTATTAAGAGGGGTTGTCTCCTAGTTTGAGCTTCATCATGTGTTGGTGATCTCAATCCGCGTTCACTCGAGCTCAAATCATTTGGATTTGGTTTTTGCATAAGGGTTAACCATTTGGCATGTGTTGCGAATGTGTTAAGCTTATGCTTGGTTGTTGTTGGTTTATGCTCTGATTTGCATGTGTTGCAAAGAGGAAGAGTATATGCATTTGGTTTTCGCATAATGCTTTGATTTGCATGTGTTGCAAATAGGATAAGCTATATGCATGGGCTTTTGCGTGAAGTTCACTTTTGCATATGTTGCAAATGTTGAAGCTTCATGCTTTTGATTTCGTTCAAAACAAATCTTTCTAAAACTTGTGGTTGCTTGGAGCTAAGTTTTGCATGTGTTGCAAAAGGAGAGAGCTCAAGCATGATTTGGTGTTTGTGTGTTTGTATATGCTAGAGGCTCGCATGTGTTGTGAGTAAAGAGCACATACGGTTGTATTGGTTTTAGTGTGATCGATTTGGTATGGTTGCATGGAACTAGAGAATTGCATGTGTTGCAATTAGAGAGTTCATGCACCTTGATTTGGTGTTGCTTGCAGCTAGACTTTTGCATGTGTTGCAAAGAGTAGTGCTCAAGCATGAAATATGTTTATTGAGTTATTTGCAAGTTCACAGTGAATAAACCGAGGTTTATGAGTCCTAATCCCGAGAGCATATGAGTAGGGCTTGCAACGGGTGTTGGCAAGTTGACTGGGTCTCGTGTTGACCTTCACATGGCTAGGGGGATTAATCTCATAAACTCGAGTTTGATTTGCTTAATACGTTTTGCAAATAGATCTTGAGTTGGTTGCGAAATGCGTTTTCACGTTTTGGTTTGAAATTCCTTGAGCATGGGCTAAATTGGTGCAAATATGTTTTGCACATATCCATGATCATGTGTTGATCATCTAGAGGTTCAAAGAATGGGTTTCGGTTTTTGGAGAAATGATTTTCGGGTTAAATTTGATTTTCTCCAATGTGGCCGGCACTACCGCAGTGCATGGGCGGTAGTACCGCAAATGTGGTACTACCGGGTTTTTACCGCGGTAGCTATTTGGCAGTGCGCGTGTTTTGCTAGCTCGGTGAGGCCGGCACTACCGCTCGGTGGGAGCGGTAGTACCGCAAAGTCGGTACTATCGGCCCTCAGAGGGCGATAGTACCGGATTTCTGACCGTTAGCCGACCGTTGGGGCTACGGCCGGTACTACCGGCCCTTAGAGGGCGGTAGTACCACGATTTGCTGATTCTGCACGTTTTGAGCCCCCAACGGCTAGTTTTCTTGGTGGGGCTATAAATACACCCCTTGGGGGGCTTGGGCAGAGGGTTGTTGCTGTGTGGGAGGTGTGTGCATGTGTTTCTCTCCTTCTTTTGCTTCTTGAGCTTAAATGTGAGCACTAATTGCATGTGTTGCAATTAGGGAGTGGTTTGAGAGCCTCTTGTGTATGTGTTGCACTTGAGGGAGTCCTTGTGCATGTGTTGCACTTGGTGATCACCTGGAGCGTATTTGTTGTGCACGGTGAAGTTCAAGCGGAGGAGCGGCTCGTTACTCTTGAAGGTTGCCGACTCCTAGACGGCGTAGGCGTCGTACGCGGGAGCTCTCAAGGTTGTGAGAAGCCCCGGTGAAGTTTGTGAAGGTTCGGGTTGAGCCTACGCGAAAGCGTGAAAAACCACGACTAGTGGAAAGAGGCGGGTGCTCGAGCAGAAGCCGGTCCAAGTGGTTGGGCTTGCCTCAACGTGGACTAGGGGAGACCGGCAAGTCTCCGAATACCACGGAAAAATATCGGTTGTCTCTTTTACTTTCAAGTATTTACATTTATTGTATATTGTTCAATTGCTTGATTGTAATTAGAATTGCTTAGTATTAATTGATTGTCCAATTTAGCAATTCTAGTGTAGAGACTTAATTTAGTTGGTGCACTAGTGAGCCTAGTTGATTTAGGCTTTAATTGTCAAAACCTATTTATCGCTTCCGCATATATCTTTGATTAGGTTTTGACTTAGGGGTGCATTAGAGCGAATTGGTTAGTGAGTGATCGAATTTTGTAAAACGCCTATTCACCCCCCCTCTAGGCGCATCCTCGACCCTACAAGTGGTATCCGAGCCACGGTCACTCTTATTTTAGGCTTAACCGTCTAGAGAGTAAAAATGATGGCGACTAGCGAATTAGTGCACTCCACCAATTCACAAATATTTGATGGTTCTAATTATTCTTCATGGAAATTACTTATGATTGCTCATTTTAAATCCATGAGCCCACAAATATGGTGGATCGTAGATGTCGGCTTTTCTTCTCAAATAAATGATATTGCTCCAACTAAAGGAGAGGAGAAATGCCTACATCTCGACGCTCAAGCAACTAATGCCATTTTTAGTTTTGTGAGCGTAGAAATATTTAATCTCATATGCAATCTCAAGAGCGCTCATGATATGTGGATAAAGCTTCAAGATGAATTTGAATCATTCACATCTATTGGGGATTGCATTGAGGAAGAATTGTTGGTTGATGACACTTCAACGTCAACATCAAGCAATGAACCGACATCTCCATCAACCTCAACCTCCGCCTCAAGCGACGACGAATATTCACTTCCATCACGAATTCGTTGTTTCATGGCAAAAGGTAAGAATGAGGTGAGTGACGATGAAGAAGAGCCCTCTTATGATGAATTAATGAATATGTTAGAGGAGCTAAATGAATTTCTTGGAAAGGAGAAAAAGAAATATAAGATTTTAAAATTAGAACATGAATCACTTCAAAATGATTATGATGTTCTAAAAGAAAATCATGAGAAAATCCTTTTCAAGGAATTCACTAAAGCTAGTATGGATAGTGCTATTCAATGTAATCTAGATGATGAATTGCCTTGCTCAAATTCTATTACAAACAATTCATCTAATAAATGCATATCCACCACTAGCGATGATATACCTTGTTGCTCTAATTCAATTGCTAGTATTTCCTCTATGCTTGTTGAGACTAACCTTGTAGAGGAAAACAATGAGCTCAAGGCCCAAGTCATTAAATTGGAAAATGACTTGAAGAGGTGCGTAAAGGGTAAAGCCCTCCTCGATGAGATCTTGAGCAAGCCAAGAGCGCCTCAAGATAAGCGAGGACTCGGCTACAACTCCAAGAGGGAGAATAGCAAGACGAGGCTCAACGCAAGACACTCGAAGACCATCAAGTGCTTCGCTTGCAACGAGAAGGGCCACCTCACCTCCGTGTGCCCAAACCAAGTGGATAACAAGGCCACAACATCAACCATGAGGCAAACCGGCGTTGAGCACAACAAGAAGGTCAAGAGAGGACCAAACGGAGTAACGTGCTTCAATTGCCGGGAAAAGGGACATTTCGGTAAGGATTGTCCCAAAGGTATAACCCCTAAGCCTATTATTATTAATGACAATTATATGCTTAGGAATGACAAGAATGGCAATGTGTTTGCCAAGCTTGTCAAGTCCCCTATGCCGGCTCAAAATGATATTCATTTGCATAGGAAGAGTAATTCTAGAAATGTGTTTGCTCAAAATACTAGATTTCCTAAGACTATGAAAAATCATGAAAATCATGTGCTTAGGAAAAATAACTATAGCAAAACATTTGCTAGAAATGCTAGATCATCTAAGCGTTCTCAATATAATGATTATCATATGCTTAGAAGAGATCAAACTAGAAATAGCTTTGCAAAATATCATTGTCCTCCTAAGCCCTCTCATAAAAATGTAAACCCCTTGATGGGGAAGAAAAATTATCATAATTCTATTCCTAGTCATGTTAGTCATTTCAATAATATTAAAATTAGGACCATTTGGGTTCCTAAATCCATTGTGACTAACATGGTCGGACCCAACAAGGATTGGGTACCAAAAACCGCCTAAAAGATTTTTAGGCAATATGAGATGGATTAGACGCTTGCTCATTCAAGAGGAGAAGGATTATCTTTTATACAAGTGGTGTCAAGCTTGAAGAACAACACGTCCATCATGAGCCAATGCCATCTCGGGTAACAAGTATTTAAATTGATTCTTATATCTTATAGCCTTGTGTAGGTTATATAGCAATATTAATGAAAATCAATTTAGATTACTTGTTGTATACTTGCTCTCGCCTCTTATCTATTCTCTTATTGCAAATCTTGAGCAAGTTTAAAAGTAGCACATTAAGGGGGAGTGTTAATTCATATTCATGTGTATCACATCCCTATGTGTGCCCATATTGATATAAGTGCATATATATTTTTTCAAAATCAAACCATTTAGCCAAAAGTCAAAATCTTGTATACTATTACTAATCTTGTGAAAAACTAGTTGCAAAATATATACAAATGCTTTTGAAATGTTTTTCAAAGGGTTTGGCTTTACAAAAATCTATTTTGAAAAGAAAATGAGTTTTAACTCCAAAATCTAGTTACTAGTATCTTGATTTGGATTTAAACTTATAATTTTCATAGAATTAAAAGTAAAAAGATTTTGAAAATAATTACAAAACGAAAAACCTAGAGTTGGTCATTTCTAACAATATTCATGTTCAAAAGATTTTCAAAAGACCAACTAATCAAAAGTTATTTGATCTTGAAACTCGCCGAAAAACTATACTTGACCCATAATGGTCATATTCTTGCACTTAGTGAGTTTCTCCATTTGAATCAATTCTTGTGTAGAATTTTGGTTCAAAATGGTATTTTAGACTCATACACAAAATTCAAATCCTTATATCTTACCCCATGCTTAATTTGAATTCTTGTGTTAATTGAGTTTGACCTTGTTCTCTATTGCATCATCAATTGGACCATTTAGGTCAAAAGTCAAAAATTGAATTTAAAGAACCTAAATTTATGAAAAGCTTTGTAAAAGTATTCTATTATATATTTCAAATGTTTTACAAGCTTTCAAAATGAAAAAACTCTATGTCGAAATCGAATTTGGCTCAAAACGATTTAATTTAATCCAAAATAGCCTATGTTAGCAATATGTTTAAATGTTGGCATTCAAGTTGGATTTTATTATAAATCTTGGCTATAAACCTTCTTTATACACCAATATAAGCCATGAAAATTGAAATTGCATGAAATCCAAATTGAGTTGCATTTTGAGGTTTTTCATGAAAATTCATTTTCGTTTATGCCTCAAAGCGCAATTTTCCATATCTTTCAAAATAAAATTGTTTTTGAGAAAATTCTTTTTGTAAAACCTTCTAATTAGTCCAAAGTTGGTTTCCTGAAAATTTCAAATTATTTGGACTTCATTTGAATTGTTTTTGACAAAATTTGCAAAAAGTCTGCGATTTTGACTGTCAGTGGTTTGCCAGACTTACCGAGAGCAGAGTAACACCAACCAGCCAGGTCGGACTAGACCAGTCTTGGTCGGACCGGCCATGGCAGAATTGGTTCTGAATTTTCAGATTTTTCAAAATTGCTTTTGGGATAGCTTTTGATTGGAATGTTCTTTTTTCAAAAATTCTTTTTGGAAAAGTTTCTTATGATCCCAAAGTTTATTTGTGCAAAATTTCAAAAGTTTTACAAATTATTTATTGGATCGCTTTTTCAAGTGGTATCAATTTGATCATTAAATTGATTTAAAGAGTGATATTCACTTGATCTTTTGAAAAGACAAAACTTGCGCAATTCAAGTGCAAATAACTCTATGATTCATTTATTGAATATCTTGAGGAGTTTATTAATATCAAGTTTTGGGCACTTAATTGCTTCCAAGTGTTATCATTTCTTTAAATTTGCTCTGATACTAAATCTTTGTGATTTTATTGATCTATCTTCAGCTTTGCTTTCTTTTTGATACCCGTGAGTGTATGTTGCTCTGATTATATTGCTCTGATACCCATCAATGTTATCGATCATTTCTTCAAGTAGTATCATTTCTTTGTGATTTGATCCTAAGTGGTATCAATTGAGCATTTATTCATTCCATATGCTTACAAGTGATATTATTGAGTTTCTCTTTTCTCCAAGTGGTATCATGGATCTTATTGTTCTTTTCTTCTAGTGATATCCTTGATTATTTGATTTCCTTTTTAAGTGGTATCATTGAATTCAATTATTTCCTACAAGTGGTATTTCATTGCCTCTTTGTAGTATCACTCCGATACCCATATTCTTGATTAAGATTTTGTAGTTTTTGAGTCTAAGTTTTTATCGCCGTTCTATTAAGAGGGGTTGTCTCCTAGTTTGAGCTTCATCATGTGTTGGTGATCTCAATCCGCGTTAACTCGAGCTCAAATCATTTGGATTTGGTTTTTGCATAAGGGTTAACCATTTGGCATGTGTTGCGAATGTGTTAAGCTTATGCTTGGTTGTTGTTGGTTTATGCTCTGATTTGCATGTGTTGCAAAGAGGAAGAGTATATGCATTTGGTTTTCGCATAATGCTTTGATTTGCATGTGTTGCAAATAGGATAAGCTATATGCGTTGGCTTTTGCGTGAAGTTCACTTTTGCATGTGTTGCAAATGTTGAAGCTTCATGCTTTTGATTTCGTTCAAAATAAATCTTTCTAAAACTTGTGGTTGCTTGGAGCTAAGTTTTGCATGTGTTGCAAAAGGAGAGAGCTCAAACATGATTTGGTGTTTGTGTTTTGTATGTGCTAGAGGCTCGCATGTGTTGTGAGTAAAGAGCACATACGGTTGTATTGGTTTTAGTGTGATCGATTTGGTATGGTTGCATGGAACTAGAGAATTGCATGTGTTGCAATTAGAGAGTTCATGCACCTTGATTTGGTGTTGCTTATGTACTAGACTTTTGCATGTGTTGCAAAGAGTAGTGCTCAAGCATGAAATATGTTTATTGAGTTATTTGCAAGTTCACAGTCGAATAAACCGAGGTTTATCGTCCTAATCCGAGAGCATGTGAGTAGGGCTTGCAACGGGTGTTGGCAAGTTGACGGGTCTCGTGTTGACCTTCACATGGCTAGGGGATTAATCTCATAAACTCGAGTTTGATTTGCTAATCGTTTTGCAAATAGATCTTGAGTTGGTTGCGAAATGCGTTTTCGCGTTTTGGTTTGAAATTCCTTGAGCATGGGCTAAATTGGTGCAAATGTGTTTTGCACATATCCATGATCATGTGTTGATCATCTAGAGGCTCAAAGAATGGGTTTCGGTTTTTGGATAAATGATTTTCGGGTTAAATTTGGTTTTCTAGTGTGGCGGGCACTATCAAGATGCATGGCGGTAGTACATAAATGCGGATACTACCGGTTTTTACCGTGGTAGCTATTTGGCGATCTTGGCGTGTTTTCTTTGGCTCGGTGAGGCCAAGACTACTGCTTCGGTGGGAAGCGGTAGTCAAGAAAATCGGTACTCTGGCCCTCGAGGGCGGTAATCTGATTCGACCGATTAGCCGCCCGTCAGGCTCTGGCCGTACTCTGAAGCCCTTAGAGGGCGGTAGTACCGCGATTTGCAGATTCTGCGCGTTTTGAACCCCCAACGGCTAGTTTTCTTGGTGGGGCTATAAATACACTCCTTGGGGGGCTTGGGCAGAGGGTTGTTGCTGTGTGGGAGGTGTGTGCATGTGTTGCTCTCCTTGCTTTGCTTCTTGAGCTTAAGTGTGAGCACTAATTGCATGTGTTGCAATTAGGGAGTGGTTTGAGAGCCTCTTGTGCATGTGTTGCACTTAAGGGAGTCCTTGTGCATGTGTTGCACTTGGTGATCACCGGGAGCGCATTTGTTGTGAATGGTGAAGTTCAAGCGGAGGAGCGGCTTGTTACTCTTGGAGGTTGCCGACTCCTAGACGGCGTAGACGTCGTGCGCGGGAGCTCTCAAGGTTGTGAGAAGCCCCGGCGAAGTTTGTGAAGGTTCGGGTTGAGCCTACGCGAAAGCGTGAAAAACCACGACTAGTGGAAAGAGACGGGTGCTCGAGCGGGAGCCAGTCCAAGTGGTTGGGCTTACCTCAACGTGGACTAGGGTAGACCGGCAAGTCTCCAAAAATCACGGAAAAATATTGGTTGTCTCTTTTACTTTCAAGTATTTACATTTGTTATATATTATTCAATTGCTTGATTGTAATTAGAATTGCTTAGTATTAATTGATTGTCCAATTTAGCAATTCTAGTGTAGAGACTTAATTTAGTTAGTGCACTAGTGAGCCTAGTTGATTTAGGCTTTAATTGTCAAAACCTATTTATCGCTTCCGCATATATCTTTGATTAGGTTTTGACTTAGGGGTGCATTAGAGCGAATTGGTTAGTGAGCGATCGAATTTTGTAAAACGCCTATTCACCACCCCTCTGGGCGCATCCTCGACCCTCTGACTGTGAGGCGTTCGACTGCTGGCGAGGTCGAGCTCTTGTGAGCGTCGACACAGGGCTGGTCGGACCGCCCTTGGTGGGCCCTAACGAGGCCGAGGGTCCTTTGTGGCCCCTCGAGGCCTAGAGCTGGGCTCAAAACGGATCATTTGGTGATCCAGCCAATATTTAGTTATAATCCCATCTGTGAGGGGAAGGAGACTTTGGTAATACCCTCTCCTGCACTCTGCATCATTACCAGTCTTGCTGCCATGTCCGTATGACTGAGAGAAAGACGATCTTGAAATAGATGTATACTTCGCTGTGGGGTACCCCTGGTATGAGTATTCGTCAGTAGCCCCCGAGGCCGTCCTGAAACACGTGCGTTCCTGGATGTGCCCATCATCTTTGGCTGCGCGTACTCTTCGCATGCATGGCGACGCTTCGGCTTCTTGCGCCCCCATTTATTGGGAGCCGATCGGCTTCCGCGCTTTAAGCTTATATAAGAGTGGTACGGTTGCTAGAGTTGGAGGAGTCATTCGCCTTTCGAATTTCTGACCGCTTTGCAACACTTGGCTTCTCTCATGGCTTCTTCCAAGAATGGAACCTTGGTGTTCCGCTTCGGAGATGATGATGCGCCAGCGCCCACAGACGAGGAGACCTGTCTTGCGGAGCTTTGGGAGGACCTCGAGCTCGCCCAGGCCGAGTGGGCGGCGGTAGCGCCGCCGCCGCTTCGCCGCTTGTGCTGACGCTACCGACGACGCCGTCCCGAAGCTCGTCAAGGCTAGGGATGCCCTTATCGAGGCAGTTCGGCGCGCGCGCTTAGATTTGTTGCGCTATTTTGACGGTCTTGATCGTTGTGCCGTGAGTAGTAGTTATATGTAACTTACGTGCCATATAAATGCCATCAGTCTTTGTCCACCGAGTGCTTCTGTCCGTGCGATCTCTTGGATCTTAGCCATGGCGCCGTGTAACGAAGCAACGGGTCCTTCGGGGCGACCGCCTTGGTCGGCCGAGCCCAACCAACTTGGTCGGTTGGTCTCGACCGGTGCTTGTGGCCTTTGCGGTGTAGTTTAACCCGTGCCCCGGCGGTCGAAGAGCTGGTCGGGTTTATCGATCGGCAAAACCGGCCGGGTGAGTCGAGTGGACTCGCTTGGTCTGAGCCCCGAGTAGATCGGAAGGTCGCTTTAGTGGGCGGCCCGGCCGACTTGGTCGGCGGTTTTGGGCCGGTCTTGTGGCGCTTCCGTGAGTGTAGCCCCCCCGAGCGGGTCGGAGAGCGGTCGGGGGGTTACTTTGATCGGAACGCTGGTTTTACGTCTTAGCTAGACGCGGCCTTGGTCGGCAGGGATTCCCATGCCTCAACGAGGTTCCGGTTCCGAAGTGCTCGTTTTACGTCGTAGCTGGACGCGGCTACGGTCGGCAGGGATGCCCAGATGCCTCCGCGAGGTTCTGGTTCCCGAGTGCTCGTTTTACATCGTAGCTGGACGCGGCCGCGGTCAGCAAGGATGCCCAGATGCCTCAGCGAGGTTATGGTTCCTGAGTGCTCGTTTTACGTCGTAGCTGGACGCGCCCGCGGTCGGCAGGGATGCCCAAATGCCTCAGGGAGGTTCTGGTTCCCAAGTGCTCATTTTACGTCGTAGCTGGACACGACCGCGGTCGGCAGGGATGCCCAGATGCCTCAGCGAGGTTCTGGTTCCCGAGTGCTCGTTTTACGTCGTGGCTGGACGGGTTAGTAAGGCTGGTTTAACGCCGGAGCTAGGCGAGTTGGTAAGGATGGTTTAACGCCGGAGCTAGGCGAAGGGCGTTCGTCCCGAGTCCTCGTCTGGCGAGGCCGTCTACGGGAGGAATAGCCGCTGTCTATCCCACGTTTACGCCCCGTCCGCAGGTGTGGGACCTGGAGGGGGTGAGCAAGTGCGTGTTTACCATGCGTCGGTTTGAACACCGTGCTCGTGGAGCTACTAACGGGTTATCCGAGTGGGCCCTGGAGATCACGTGACCTCCGAGTGGATGATCCCTGCGCCGGGTGTCCGACCCACTAGGGGCGACCCATAAAAAACCTTTCTTTACTCAAGCCCGTATCGGACCCCGGGCCGTCCGCCGACCCGGAGCGCAGCTGGCTGCCACCCTTCAAGGGGCTCCGCGGGAGAGTGTGAAGTATGGTCTCGGACACGAGTTAAGGCGATTGGGTCGTCCGCCA
Source organism: Guadua angustifolia (assembly GCA_036346375.1). Taxonomy (NCBI): domain Eukaryota; kingdom Viridiplantae; phylum Streptophyta; class Magnoliopsida; order Poales; family Poaceae; genus Guadua; species Guadua angustifolia. The sequence continues at coordinate 23,854,837 of CM070513.1, forward strand.
ACCCAACTAGAGGCCCGCTGGGGGCTCACCTCGTCCTCGCCCCTCACTCATTCCCTGCCGGGCGACCCTAAATCCACTTGGTGGATTAGGGCTTTGGAACCCGCGGCACCGGATCGGGTCCTAGCACGAGCTAATGAGCTCTCTCGCCACCTCGAGGCTGATGCGGCCCGGTGGACTTTTCAAACCTGTTTCGGCCCAGTCGATCCAGCCCAGAGGCGGAGATCGAGAGGCTGCGGGGCGTCTCACCCAGAGCGGCGTCCTAGTGTCTCCTGCTGGCATTTAATGCGCGTGCGGGAACTTAACGCGAAGCGAAATGATTGGGGTCCGATGCGTCTCACCAGCGGTGTGGCGTGGCGGTTCGACGGGATGGGCGACGCTTCATCCGAGATGAGGTCCGCTTGACTGGCGTCCGCTCGGTCGTTGCGCGCTCGGCTGGTGCCTGTTCGGCGCCTATAAATTCGGCGTTGGGAGCACTGGGGCAAGCTCCCACTCTTGCCTTCGCCGCCCTCCTTGCTTTCACTTTCCCCACTCCCTCGCCTTTGCCTGAGACAAGAGAGCAAAAAGGAAGCCGGAGAGTTCTTCACCTTTCCCCTTTTCGCCGCTTGCATTTTCGGAGATGTCGTGGTGGTGTGGTCAGCCCGGCCCGGGAGCTGGAACCGAGGTGTTGTCGCCCTCTGGCGAAGTGGCATCCTTTCGTCCGCAACCATCGCGTCGCCATTCAATGTGCAGCGGACGGAGAGGAAAGGATTTAATGCCGGCCCACCGCGTCTCGTCCTGCTAGGGGCGGTTTTATTGCGCGTGCGGCACTTCGCTCGGGGCGACGCCCGCTAGGGCCGCTCCGCCCCGCCTCTATAAATCTGGCACGGGGGACGTCAAGGCGAACGCACCCAGCATTTCTTTTGCCTCTTCGCCTCGTCCCTCGCATCTTCAGTACTAGATGGCGAGCGGCGGCGGCGACCGGATGGCCGGCAAGCGGGAGGCGGCTGCGGACCCACGGGGTCCGGACCCCAAGAAGCCCCGCGCCGACGTCGGGTCCTCCGGAGCCGTGGCGAGGGTAGGGATTACCCTTCCCTCGTCACGTTTTCGTATTTGGAACCCTCTCCCACTGTGAGTTTCCTTCGCTTATTTTTGAGATTGCTTTGACCTCTTCTTGACGACACCGACTTGGTTTTGTTTTTTTGGCGGCAATACCGGCTCGGCTCTAGACATCGCCCATGGCGTCCCACCACCGCCTTGGTGGGGGCGGTTACCACCAGGCCGCTCAAGCGCTCCCGGCCGCCTGGGCAATCCCGTCTTGGCGGCGGCAGGCGGCGGATGTGGGGACCCGGATTTACCAAATCCGACCCCTCTGTGTTTCAACCGTGCTAGTCCAGGAACAGCTAGCACACACAGCTCATACAGTGATGACAACATAGACATATCACGAGTAATTAACAGCAATAAAGCAAAAGAGAGTAAACATCATCATCACATTATTACAAGTATCGAGCCTTACGGCTTAATTGTGAAAGTAACAGCGGAAAAGTAGCAACAAAAAGAAGAGCCAATCAGTGTGCCCACAGGCAACCGACTGGGGTACGCTCCCTAGTAGTCCGGGTAGTCCTCCTCTTCAAAGTCTTCACCACAGATGTCGAATGGAGAATTGCATGCTCTGATCTCCTCATCTGCTTTATGGAATAAGCAGCCCCACGATGAAATGCGAGGGTGAGTATGCAACATACTCAGCAAGTCTCGGAAACTTAATGCAAATAACTAAATGCAAGGCTTAAACAAAGGATGGCATATATGGTTCATTTTGCATAAAGCAGGAATTTAAAATTTAAATACAAGTACTAAATTCATAAAGCAGCATTTAACAAAATGTAAATAGCATAAATAATTAACTTTGAAGTACTACAATTTTCCAGGTTCCAACTACCTGGTTGGCTCTAACCGCCAAACTAAAATCCGGGAGCTCTAGCCGCTCGCGGATTCCCAACCACATTTTCATTTTAAACCAAAACATCATTTTTCCATTTAAAACCAAAAACCAGAAAATCTACTATGTGAAAGCGTTCCACGCTTGCCCTTATCCGTGGGCACGGCTACTCAAGTAGTTTTGACTCTGCAGAGTTGGTACACTTTACCCACACGACATGATCAACCCCTTTCACCAAGCTATTGACACACTTCCTTTGGTGTGCCGGCAGGGAGATCATGACAAGGCCTTTACAATGCATATACAGCTCTGACTCCCGCTAAGGTTTCACATTGTTAGGGCTAACAGCTCGATCTGAAGCCCCTCTTGCGCCTTGCAAGTACCCTCCCAAGACAACCGCATGACCCCAATGGCGAAGTCAAATAACGATACATGCAAATTACTTAGCCAGTCGTGCCCATAATAGACATGTGGTTGTCTTGTATAGCATGGCCCATGGTAACACACGATAGGTCCTTAATTGGTAGGGCGACAATCACATTCCGAATTTTATGCATCCCGCACCCGCCATACAACCAATCCGCCCCGGTCTAAACCATTTTTCACTTTTATTTTCAAATTAATACCGGCAACACCAATTGCCATAATTTCCACAATTCATTTTCAATCACATATGAAAGCATTTCCATAATGGTAAGGTACCGACGTGATTAAGCATGGCTAAGCATTTTCTAACGTTCCCATAATAAAATGTTTAACATTAATTACAGTAATTAGTTTTCCTAGGGTGTCAATGGTTGGCAAGATTAATACAAATGTGGGCATAGCAAAGTTGGAATTTAACTAAGCATTAAAATGACATTAAAGTACGGTACGCAAATTAATGAGCATGCAATACTTTAAAACAAAATAGCATTTCATAAACTTGGGTTCAATATGATCAAGGAGACTTGCCTTCAACCTCTCCCGCTGCTGCTACCTCCGCTGGATGCTCCTCTCGCTCAACCGCTAAATCGTCTACCTTGACACGCAAATCGAGGCAAGAAATAAATAAAACAGAAATGAATAAAATCCAAAAATACAAAATAAATACACCAAAAGATAGATCTTGATTTTAGATGAATTTAGAAATTTGAGTCGTTTGAATCGGAGTTCGAACGGAGGAGAACGGACCTTCCGAAGTTTCTTGGAAGAGAAAAATCAGAAAATACCCTAATGGTGACACGTGTCGAGCTAGGATTGGTTGGAAATTCGGTTATTCGGGAAATAATCGGAAAAAGAAAAATACTATCGCTGACCGGTGGGGTCCCTGTGTCATTGACACGGTCTACGGTGGGCTCGGAGTACCGAGGATGCCACGGGGTGATGTGGCATGCACGTGGCGCCGCGCAGACCTAAGGTGAACGATGGCGGTGATGTGGCACCCACATGGCGAACACGTGGTGGACACGGCGACGCATGGAAGGTGACAAGGCATACACACATGACTAAGGCTTACATGGCGCGACGTGGCGCACACTTGGCAACACGTGACAGACACGGAGCGAACACATGGTGATGGCGTGGTAGATGGCAAGGCGTGGCTGGCAGAGTGGCTTACTGGGCTTTGTGGCGACGATCCGACCGTCCCGGTGCAGATCAACGGTGGAGGGTTGAAGATGAGCGGTGAACGACGTGGCCGACTCCACAGCGTCGATAGTTGATCAGACGGCGGAGAGTAGCTGAGGGAGAACGACGGCAAGACGGTGGCGCTGTCCCGCCGGACGTGAAGACGAAGCCGAGCAACCGGCAAATGAGTGACGGAGTGAGTGAAAGAGTTAGCGAATCTGGTAGATGTTGACGAGGTGAACTCAATGGTGCCAAGAAATACAGCGGAGGCTCACCGGAAAGGGAAGAAGAGGCGACGGAAGGGCTTGGTCTCACGGCGGAACTTCGGCGACCAAGATCTCTGTGCTGGAGGCACCTCGGCCGATGAGGCCTAGGGCAAACTGAGCGGCGCGGAGTGGAAAACCTAGGGGAAGGTGCGGCGCTAAGTTTTATAGCCTCGAAGTGCGGGAAAAAGCGCGGAAAGCAAGGCGGCGGCAGGTAGGGTTGCACGGGCGGCGGCGCAAAACTTCAGGTGACGTGGCTCCTTCGTGTCCACTCGATCGAGATCGGACGGCCGAGTTCGAAGGAGGCTAGGGTTAGGGTTTTTCCCGATGGGTGGCGGCGCTGATCGTGGCCGTCGGTTTGGCGATCAACGGTGGAAAGCTAGGGTTTCCTCGGTGGGGAACGGGCCGGACGGTGAACAGGGTTGGGCCGGAGTGGAATGAACAGTGAAGTCGGCCCAATAAGGGGAAAAGAAAATTCTGAATTAGGAAAATCCATAAAATCCGAATAAGCTTCAAATAAATAAAATAAATAGAAAATAAATTCAGAAAAATCCCCAAAAATACAGAAAAATCAAATGAAGCACAAAGAACCCAAATAAAATAAGAAATAATTAATTTGAGTTATAGTTTAATCATATTAAATCCTTTTTAAATTCTAAAATTCAAATTAAGCTAAATTAAATTCAAATAAATTACCACGATTCGGATTTTTGAAATTCAAGCTCAGGAAATTAAAAATGGTGTAGTGACCCGAATTCACCAATTCGGATCCACCGTGTATGCCGCACTATTCCCAGGATCAACGCTAGTGCACACGGCTTAACATCGGTAATCATCACATCATACACAACGATAATAACAATAAGACTTCATTTATTTAATATAACTAGTGTATGATCTTATGATCACTTACATTTATTCGCCTCATAGGGTAAGAGTAAGATGAAATAAGACAAATCAAATGAAAATCGTAGAAGATGTAGTGACTCATCGATTACACCACATCGCATCGACAAGGCTTGGCCTAGTGACTCGCGTCCACCGAAAGTCCTCCTCAAGCACAAAGCGATGACTCCTCCTTGTTGTTGGTTTGTAAGCAAGGGTGAGTACACCAACACGTACTCAACAAGTTGTGCACATAATGCAATTCTATCATAGCTATATGCAGGCTTATTCCAAAGGAAGGCTTATGGTTCATAAGCGATGGCGACATTTTCAAACATAAACAATATATGGATTGAAAAGACAGTAAAACAAATAATAACAAGTAAATAGATTCCTTTGTTTCTCAAATCAAACCCAAGTTCTCCATCCTAAGTCAAGTTCCATTATCCACATGGCATCCCGCCATCCCATCCAGTTGACAAGTTTTAATTAACTACCCTTGATTTGTAATCCTCGAGCTTTGCTCAATCTGGTGAACACGGCTATCCTAATAGTTTGTACACTCTGCGAGAGGTTATGCACTTTACCCACGATATAACCATGCACCACCACAGTGACGATTATAACAAAGCCTTTACAATGCATCCTCTTAACCCAGTGCTACCCGCTAAGGTTTCAACACTGAAGGGCTACGCCACCACAACAGGGCCCCCCTCTTGCCCCATGTGAGTTTCCCCCGTGCACCCGGACTCACACCACCATGATAGCACTTAAGTTAAGCATTTGCAAATTAGTCACTAGGCTGCCCCATATGAGCGATGTGGTACGCAAGTTTGACTCGAGTCAAAGGCTGCAAGGTTAAGTCCTTAGGATTGATTAAAGCAAGACATACACATACCCTCGGCTCCACCGAGCCCACCCCGCACACCCCCTTCCACTTGCTTCAATCTAAAGTGATTACCCTCCTTGGTTACCAAGCACCACGTGCTTTTCACAAATCAACATCGTTGCGTGACTCCGCCATCACAACAACTCAATCTCTTTGTGCGACCACACATGGCCCACAAGTTATCATCATTGTTCCATATTCCATTAGTCAAGATTATTAAGCAATATTACACGAGCATGTGATGACGTGGCATGGCTAAGCAATTCTATTCTGTTCTAACCATCCATGTTGATTTTCTATTAACCAACTATAATTAACCAACCTAGGGTGACAAGTGGATCATGACATACAATTTAACAAGGTAGGGTGTAATTCAAGAGGGTATAATATCTAAATCCCAATCTAGGTTAAAATCATTTGTACTCATGAAATAACAAGTGATAAGGTAAACCAAAATAGCATGCAACCTAATTTATGGGTGCAACATGATCAAAGCACAACTTGCCTTCATTAAGCTCCTTCTCTGGTGCGGAAATAATTCACGAGTGAGAAATCCTTCCGAAGCTTCGCACAATTCAACGTCTACGCGAATCGAGAGAGAAAAGCAAATAAAAACCAAAACCAAAGAGCAAACAAATTCAAAAATTCAAATAAAAGCCACCATTAGAAAGATCTCATTTTTACAAATTTTTAGGAATTTGAATCGCCTCAAACGGAGTTCGTATGCAAAAGTTATAAGGTTTTGAAGTTTTAAAATCCTGAAAATACCCTAAAATAATAAATCCGGATTTTGCTGAATTATTTTTATAAAGGAAATTCCGATTTTTCCGACGTTAGCTGACACATGTGCTCGCGTGGCGCCAACTCATCGCCACCTCAGCGCCACACGGGCGACTCCGTCTACGTGGCGCCACGTGTCAGCGAAGCGTTAACCCACCTCAGCCGGCGACGTGGATGATTCCTGACGCTTCGATGGTGATCCGACGGCTCCCGAAGCTCCCGAGCGGTGATGGCAAGACGACGGCGCAGGGCTACCGGACTTGGAGAAGACGACCATGGTTTCGGCGACTCGGCGCTCTCCGGCGACGGAGAAACGATGGATTCGGCGGCGAAACTTCGAGAACGAAGCGAGTCCCACTCGTCGGAAGAATTCTGGGAGCGACGCAAACCGGCGCAAAACCACGGCAATACTTCACAAACTCGGCGAGCTCTAGAGGCTCAACGGCGATGGCTCAAGCGGAGGCTAGAGTGCTTTAGGCTGCGCAAGGTGATGAGGAACCTCGAGGTGCGGACGAGGGCTTTATAGCCTTGGCATGCGCAAAAGATGGAAAACAAACCGATCCTTGGCGGAGATGGCAAGCGGCGGCGTTCTTTGAAACCGATCGGAGGCAGCGACCCTCACCCATCCGATGTGCAGCAAGCGGCCAAGATAAACTTCTAGGTTTCCTATTTGGTAGCGATGATGAAGGCCGTTGGATCTTGATCCAGCGATCGACATTGAATCCACTTAAAACCGACGTCAAGCTGATGGTTGGGCCACGACCTTATTCTTGTTCACGGGATATTTTCTAGATTTTCCTATTTAAAATATTTCGAAATTGTTTTGATTTATTTAAAAGCGATAAAAATACTCTAAAAATTCCCATAAAATTCTCAAAAATATTTTGAGCTATTCTGGACTTAAATAAAATATTTTCACAAAAACTTTATTTTGGATTTGTCTTTTTATAATTATTTCTTGACAAAAGATAATGTATTTTAATTCAAAAGAATTCAAATAAATCTCAGAAAATCCAATAAAATCCAGAAAAATCATAAAAATCATAAATGGCAATAAAATAATATTAATTAATTAAAAAGGCTAAAAATTGGGATGTTACAAATGGGAATGTTACAAACCTCCCCCCTAACAAGAAATCTCGACCCTGAGATTTGAGACTAACCAGGGAAAAAGGCTGGGGTAGTCCGCTCGAAGATCCTCCTCGCACTCCCAGGTGGCTTCTTCTTCTGGATGGTTGCTCCACTGCACCTTGCAGAACTTGATCACCTTGTTCCTTGTCCTACGCTTAGCTTCCTCCAGAATTCTAATGGGATACTCAGGATAGGTGAGATCTTCATGCAGCTCAACATTTTCCAACTGCATCTGACTATCTGGCACTCTGAGGCACTTCCTCAACTGTGACACATGGAAGACGTCGTGCACATTGGACAACTGCGGTGGCAACTCCAGCTGATACGCCACTTCACCACTCCTAGCTAGGATGGGGAACGGACCAATGAATCTTGGTGCCAACTTTCCACGAACTCGGAATCGACGCATCCCTTTGAGAGGGGAGACCTTCAGGTACACATAATCGCCAGGTGCAAAGGTCAACTCCCTTCTGCGATTATCTGCATAACTCTTCTGCCTAGACTGCGCTGTCCTCAACCTCTCCTGAATCATCTTCACTTGTTCCTCAGCCTGCTGCAGAATATCTGGATCAAAGACTTGGCGATCTCCTGTCTCATGCCAACAGAGAGGTGTCCTGCACTTCCTTCCATACAGAGCCTCAAACGGCGACATCTGCAAGCTGGCCTGATAACTGTTGTTGTAGGAGAACTCTGCATATGGCAACATATGATCCCAACTAGCCGCATTGGACAATGCACAGGCTCTCAACATATCCTCCAGGATCTGATTCACTCGCTCAGTCTGTCCATCCGTCTGGGGATGATAAGCTGTACTGAAGTTCAGATTGATGCCTAATGCTTCTTGTAACTTTTGCCAGAATCTAGATGTGAATTGGCTGCCCCGATCCGAAACAATCTTCTTGGGCACACCATGCATACACACAATCCGAGTCATATACAGCTCTGCCAGCTTATCCCCACTATAGCTTGTCCTCACCGGTAGGAAATGTGCAACCTTCGTCAGTCGATCCACGACAACCCAAATCGAGTCATAGCCTGACCTGGTCCTCGGAAGTCTTGTGATAAAGTCCATCCCAATCTCTTCCCACTTCCACTCAGGTACCTTCAATGGCTGCAATAAACCTGCTGGCCTTTGATGCTCAGCTTTGACTCGCTGGCACACATCACACATAGCTATGAACTCTGCAATCTCCTTCCTCATTCTCGGCCACCAATAAACACCTCAAAGGTCGTGATACATCTTGGTGTTGCCGGGATGAATCGAGTATGCTGACTCATGCGCCTCCTTCAGTATCAACTGCTTGAGCTCTTTCTGGTTCGGCACATAGATACTCTTTCCAAGCCACACTATTCCTTCCACATCTTCTGAGAATCCTGGGGCTTTACCTTCCTTTATCCTTTCCTTGATCTTTGTGGCTTCCTTGTCCGATTTCTGCATCTTCTTGATTTGGTCCACCAGAGTTGGTTGAACTTCCAAAGCAGCAACAGATCCTTCTTCCACCAACCCCAAATTCAGACGCTGAAATTCCTCATGCAGAGCAGGCTGAACCATCAAAGTGTTGCAGTAGCTCTTTCGGCTCAGAGCATCGGCAACCACATTCGCCTTACCAGGATGGTAATGAATGCCCGCATCATAATCCTTTATCAGCTCCAACCATCTTCTTTGCCTCAAGTTCAGATCTACTTGAGTGAAGATGTATTTCAGACTCTTGTGGTCTGTGAAGATCTCACACCGATTGCTAATGAGATAGTGCCTCCAAATCTTCAATGCATGCACAACAGCAGCTAACTCTAAGTCATGGGTTGGATAGTTCTCCTCATGTGGTCGCAATTGCCGCGAGGCGTATGCGACGACCTTGCCTCCCTGCATCAGAACACATCCTAGACCCTGCCTCGAGGCATCACAATAAATCTCAAATCCTTTACAGATGTCCCGGGAGGCGAGCCTTTGAAATTTGTAGTCAATCTTTTCTTCAACTCCTGAAAGCTCTGCTCGCAAGCTTTAGTCCACTCAAACTTCTTCTCTTTCTTCAGCAGCTGAGTGAGCGGTCTAGCTATCCTTGAGAATCCTTCAATGAATCTCCGATAGTAACCCACTAAACCAAGGAAACTCCTGATGTCAGACACCGACTTGGGCTGCCTCCAATCAAGCACTCCTTTCACTTTCTCCGGGTCAACTGAGATACCTCCAGCAGAGACAATATGGCCCAAGAAAGCAACTTCTGTCAACCAGAACTCACACTTGCTGAACTTGGCATACAGCTGGTGACTTCTGAGCTTCTCTAAAACCATCCTCAAATGTGCTTCATGCTCGGACTCATCTCGAGAATAGATAAGGATATCATCTATGAAGACCACCACAAACTTATCCAGATAATCCATGAACACCTTGTTCATCAAATTCATGAAGTATGCTGGAGCATTGGTCAGACCAAAGGACATGACTGTGAACTCATACAGTCCATACCGAGTGGCAAAGGCTGTCTTCGGAATGTCCTGCGGCCTTATCTTCAGCTGGTGATAGCCAAATCACAGATCGATCTTGGAGAAGATACAAGCACCCTTCAACTGATCAAACAGATCGTCGATCCTGGGCAAAGGATACTTGTTCTTGATGGTGACTTCATTGAGCTCTGTAGTTGGCCTTTATCCATGCAGTGTTGTCCTTCTTCTTCACAAAGAGCAATGGCGCTCCCCAAGGCGACGAACTCGGACGAACAAACCCCTTCTCTTGCAGCTCTTCAATCTGCTTCTTCATCTCGGCGAGCTTATTCATTTGGCATCTGATAAAGCCTCTTGGAAATTGGGCTGTGCCAGGGACCCGCTCTATGGTGAACTCAATCTCCCGATCAGGCGGCATGCCTGGCAAATCCTCAGGGAATACATCGGGGTATTCGCTCACCATAGGCACATTCTCCACAGTGATTTCTTTCAACTTGTTCAATGTGCACTTTCCTCTCAAAGTCACATCAGGCATATACTCCACTCGAGTGCCTTCTGCATTGGTGAGAGAGATGGCTCGTGGCGCAATCAATTTGACCCTTGAACTTGGTCACCGTCCATCCCTAGGATGACATCTATTTTTTTGAATCAAGAGGATGAGGTTACTTAAGAATTTTACTCCATTGATTTCTCTGATTGCACTAGGGCACACCAAATCAGTTCTCATTTCTTTTCGGTGATTGAACAATCATGGGATTCTTAAACCAAAGTTTCAAAACCAAATTGATCAACAAAACTCCTTGAAATGAAAGAATGTGATGCTCCAGAGTCAAACAAAGCTGTGGCCGGTATGGAATTGACAAGAAACGTACCCAATACCACGTCAGGTGCATCCTGAGCCTCCTCTGCAGTCACGTGGTTGACCGCCCTCTCCCAAGCAGCTGCTTGAGTCACAGGGGTGTGGGCGCTCACGTCCTAATCCTCGAGCTGGAGTCTTGGTGGTGGCTCCCAAGCTGAAAAATCTTGGAGTAATTTGGCGCCTCTGAGGGCATTGTTGGCATAGTGACCCAAGCGGTGGCGGTGAAAGCCTTGGACTCTGCTGACATTGGTGTTTCCCTTCTGCGGTGGCCAGCAACTTCTGCGGTCCCAGAACAAGCTGGGTGAGGTCGAGTAATGTGTGCGGGTGCTCTGGGGCAGGCGTCCTGCTGCCTGGCCGAGGTGGAAAGCGCCGACGAGACCCACTCGCTCCTGCTGAGCACAGAAAGCCATCTTCCTCTTGCGTGACTCTCGCTGCTGGCGCTGAGCATCCTCCTGCACTAGGGCCTTGTTCACCATGTGCTGGAAGTTGGGGAAATCAAATGCAACAAGCTGCACCTTGATGTCGGGATCCAGACACGCTCTGGTTCCCCTGACGCAGCTTCCGGAACTCTCTCTTCTTCATCTCTATGATCCCAGCAGGTACGTGAGCAGTCCTGAAAGCCTCAGTGAACTCCTCCCAAGTGATTGCCTGAGCATTCTGGTGGGCTGCACAGAAGTTGTCCCACCAGGTAGCAGCGACTCCCTTCAGTTGATGGCTGGCATACAGCACCTTCTCGCGATCATCGCACTATGCCAGCTGAAGCTTCTTCTCAATATCCCTCAACCAGTCATCTGCCTCCAAAGGCTCTCCTGCGCCTGAGAAGGTTGGCGGTCGAGTCCTCATGAACTCCCCAAGCCATTGCGGGTTGGAACATTAGCGAACAGAAATTTGAAATGGTTGCTGGTTGTTCACCATGTTGAGCCAAAACTGCGATGGTGAAGCTGCATCGCCATCATCTGCTGCATATCAGCCATCTGAGGCTGAAAAGGTGGTGGCGGTGGCAACTCCTGCTCTGAGTCTGCGTGCTGCTCTGAGGAACTTTGCTGCACTGGTGGCACTGCCTGGCCACGACCACGGCCTCTGCCTCTGCGACCACGGCCTCTGCCCTGTCCCTCCATCTGAAGCAATGGCCAAGGAAAAGTTAGCAAAGACGAGAGGGAAAAAGCACAAGACAAGAGGGAAAAAGCAAAAGGTAAGGAGACTGGGAGAAGGTAGCCATTCCAAGGCAAGACAGGCAACAAAAACTCCCACGAAAGGTGGCTGCAGCACCATGCCTAGGGCAAGTGCACAATACACCCAACAAGCAAGCAACAAAACCCAATAATCTCCGATTTCTACGCGAAGAAGGAATGACATAGGCACTAATAACTTATTCTTCATAAGGGTCCTTCTGAGCGATCTTCCGTCCACTTGATCCTTCTAGCGGTCCTTCCACCGATCTTGTAGTCGACCGAAGGCTTAGAGAAATTTCAGGGGATAAGATCAAATTTAATTCTCAAAATAATGTTTTAGAAAAGGGAAGAGATAGAAACCTAGGAATAAGGTGAGAGAAGACTGACTACTAAATTCAAATTTGTTGGTTTGATTTAGAAAATAATTTTGAAATTTTAACGATCATTCTAACTAGGGTTGCGACCTACAGTCGATATGGCTCTGATACCACCTCTGTGGGGACCCAGATTTACCAAATCCGACCCTTCTGTGTTTCAACCGTGCTAGTCCAGAACAAACTAGCACACAGCTCATCTGATGATGATAACATAGACATATTACGAGTAATTAACAGCAATAAAGCAAAAGAGAGTAAACATCATCATCACATTATTACAAGTATCGAGCCTTACGGCTTAATTGTGAAAGTAACAGCGGAAAAGTAGCAACAAAAAGAAGAGCCAATCAGTGTGCCCAACAGCAAGTGAGTGCGCTCCTAGTAGTCCAGGGTAGTCCTCCTCTTCAAAGTCTTCACCACAGATGTCGAATGGAGAATTTCATGCTCTGATCTCCTCATCTGCTTTATGGAATAAGCAGCCCCGCGATGAAATGCGAGGGTGAGTATGCAACATACTCAGCAAGTCTCGGAAACTTAATGCAAATAACTAGATGTAAGGCTTAAACAAAGGATGGCATATATGGTTCATTTTGCATAAAGCAGGAATTTAAAATTTAAATACAAGTACTAAATTCATAAAGCAGTATTTAATAAAATGTAAATAGCATAAATAATTAACTTTGAAGTATTACAATTTTCCAGGTTCCAACTACCTGGTTGGCTCTAACCGCCAAACTAAAATCCGGGAGCTCTAGTCGCTCGCATGATTCGACCACATTTTCATTTTAAACCAAAACATCATTTTCCATTTAAAACCAAAAACGGAAAATCTACTATGTGAAAGCGTTCCCACGCTTGCCCTTATCAAGTGAACACGGCTACTCAAGTAGTTTTGACTCTGCGAGTTGATACACTTTACCCACCGCGACATGATCAACCCCTTTCACCAAGCTATTGACACACTTCCTTTGGTGTCTTGCGGCGAAGATCATGACAAGGCCTTTACAATGCATATACCGCTCTGAGACTACTCGCTAAGGTTTCACATTGTTAGGGCTAACCGCCCAATCTGAAGCCCCTCTTGCGCCTTGCAAGTACCCTCCCGACAAACCGCATGACCCAATGGCGAAGTCAAATAACGATACATGCAAATTACTTAGCAGTCGTACCCATAATAGACATGTGGTTGTATTGTATAGCATGGCCCATGGTAACACACGACCGGTCCTTAATTGGTAGGGCGGACAATCACATTCGAATTTTGTGCATCCCTTTCCGCCATACAACCAATCCGCCCGGTCTAAACCATTTTTCACTTTTATTTTCAAATTAATACCGGCAACACCAATTGCCATAATTTCCACAATTCATTTTGAATCACATATGAAAGCATTTCCATAATGGTAAGGTACCGACGTGATTAAGCATGGCTAAGCATTTTCTAACGTTCCCATAATAAAATGTTTACCATTAATTACAGTAATTAGTTTTCCTAGGGTGTCAATGGTTGGCAAGATTAATACAAATGTGGGCATAGCAAAGTTGGAATTTAACTAAGCATTAAAATGACCTTAAAGTACGGTACGCAAATTAATGAGCTTGCAATACTTTAAAACAAAATAGCATTTCATAAACTTGGGTTCAATATGATCAAGGAGACTTGCCTTCAACCTCTCCACTGCTGCTACCTCCCCTTGGATGCTCCTCTCGCTCAACCGCTGCGTCGTCTACACGCGAAACACGCAAATCGAGGTAAGAAATAAATAAAATAGAAATGAATAAAATCCAAAAATTCAAAATAAATACACCAACAGATAGATCTTGATTTTAGATGAATTTAGAAATTTGAATCGTTTGAATCGGAGTTCGAACGGAGGAGAACGGACCTTCCGAAGTTTCTCGGAAGAGAAAAATCAGAAAATACCCAAATGGTGACACGTGTCGAGCTAGGATTGGTTGGAAATTCGGTTATTCGGGAAATAATCGGAAAAAGAAAAATACTATCGCTGACCGGTGGGGTCCCTGTGTCATTGACACGGTCTCTGATGGGCTCGGAGTCTGAGGATGCCACGGGTGATGTGGCGCGGCACATGGCATGCGTGGCGCCACGCAGATTAAAGGTGAGCGATGGCGGTGATGTGGCACCCACATGGCGAACACGTGGTGACACGGCGGCGCATGGAAGGTGACAAGGCATACACACATGACTAAGGCTTACATGGCGCGGCGTGGCGCACACTTGGCAACACGTGGCGGACCGCAGGCGAACACATGGTGATGGCGTGGTAGATGGCAAAGGCGTGGTGGCGATTAACTACCGGGCTTTGTGGCGACGATCCGACCGTCGGTGTGCAGATCAACGGTGGAGGGTTGAAGATGAGCGGTGAACGACGTGGCCGATTCCGCAGTGTCGATGGTTGATCGACGCGGCGGAGTAGGCGAGGAAACGGCGGCAAGGCGGTGGCGCCGCTCACGGGACGTGAAAACGGCGAAACAAGCTGGCGAATGAGTGACAGAGCGAGTGAAAGAGTTAGCGAATCTGGTAGATGTTGACGAGGTGAACTCAATGGTGCCAAGAAATACAGCGGAGGCTCACCGGAAAGGGAAGAAGAGGCGGCGAAAGGGCTCGGTCTCACGCGGAACTTCGGCGACCAAGATCTCTGTGCTGGAGGCACCTCGGCCGATGAGGCCTAGGGCAAATTGAGCGGCGCGGAGTGGAAAACCTAGGGGAAGGTGCGGTGCTAAGTTTTATAGCCTCGAAGTGCGGGAAAAAGCGCGGAAAGCAAGGCGGCGGCAGGTAGGGTTGCACGGGCGGTGGTGCAAAACTTCGGGTGACGTGGCTCCTTCGTGTCCACTCGATCGAGATCGGACGACGAGAGTTCGAAGGAGGCTAGGGTTAGGGTTTTCGATGGGTGTGTGATCGTGGCCGTCGGTTTGGCGATCAACGGTGGAAAGCTAGGGTTTCCTCGGTGGGGAACGGGCCGGGCGGTGAACAGGGTTGGGCCGGAGTGGAATGAACAGTGAAGTCGGCCCAATATGGGGAAAAGAAAATTCTGAATTAGGAAAATCCATAAAATCCGAATAAGCTTCAAATAAATAAAATAAATAGCAAATAAATTCAGAAAAATCCCCAAAAATACAAAAAAATCAAATGAAGCACAAAGAACCCAAATAAAATAAGAAATAATTAATTTGAGTTATATTTTAATCATATTAAATCCTTTTTAAATTCTAAAATTCAAATTAAGCTAAATTAAATTCAAATAAATTACCACGATTCGGATTTTTGAAATTCAAGCTCAGGAAATTAAAAATGGGAATGTTACAGGACGGGCCAGGTCGGTGGCCAGCCTTAGTGCGATCCTCCTTCACCTGACAGCGTGAATAATGCTTGCCCCCGAGGCGGAGGCTGTGGCGGCCAGGCTCGAGTCTTGGCTTGAGGAGGAGCTCGCCAAGGAGCGCGAGGAGGCGTTGGAGCAGCGGGCGCGTGCCGGGGTCACCGAGGAGGAACTCGCCAAAACGCGCGAGGAGGCGTCGTCGCTGCGGGCCCAAACTCGGGCCGCCGAGGATGAGCTTGCAAGGATGCAGGAGGGGCGCCGAGTCTGGCGCGAAGATGTCCTATCGATGCTCCGCCCCGCCTTCAAGGGCATGAGCAGAAGCCTGAGCCAGCTGGGGTGAGGATCTTGAGCCGCTGGGCGTACTCCGTCGAGTCATATACGCCTCACCCAGTGGCGATGCCTTGGCCGACCCGCCCGCGCCTTTGAGCGAGTGTTACCTTTCGCGGCGAGAGGTTGTCGTTCTGCAACAGATGCGTGTTGGCTTGCTCGTCGGTGCAGCGCCTCCTTCGACCCGGAGGCGGTTGTGGCCGGGATCGAAGGTGACCCAGCCCCGGCACAGGCAAGATCACGGGCGGTGGCGGAGACGGTGGCGGAGCGGCTTCGCGTCGAGGCCCGGGGCGCGGACGACGAGGGCTACAACTCCGACGACGACGCCTGGGACTAAGAACCTTCGAGGCGCCCGCGCCCGACTTTTGTTTTTATATGATATAATGCGTGTACATTATATGTTATGGATTTTGGGGACTTCGCTTGATATTTTGCATTTCCTTTCTATGATGAGCACTCGTCGAACGACCGTAGCTCTTAAGAACCACTGGGGTTGTTAGAGCGTAGGTTGGAGCACTAACACTTTGAGGAAAATACGAAAATAGCAAGGGACTTAGCAGCTCAAAGATGGGTCCTGGATCGACAATGGATCGCCCCGCATGGGCACTTCCTTCTTCCGTAAAGCACTACTTCACAACCGTAGCCGCTGGGGCGTAGGCCGTAGCACTTGGGTCGAGCGGATTACCGCTCGCGAGGGATCCGATGGTCGGTCGGGGTGCCGACTTAAGTGAGCATGCAAGCAAGTAGCCCCCGAGTCGCGCGTGAGGACCAGGATGTGGTTGGTACGCAGCGCTTCGAGCCCGGGGGATTTGATAGAGACACGAGGATAAAGATGAAATTTAGGGATAGAATCTCCTTAACTTCTCAATATTCCATGCGTTTGGTACAGCGTTGCCATCGGCGTCTTTGAGTCAAAAGGTGCTGGGTCGGAGGACTTCCACGACGATGAATGGCCCTTCCCACGGAGGGGACAGCTTGTGCCTGCCAACGTTAGACTGAACCTAGCGCAGGACCAGGTCGCCAACGTTGAAGGACCTTCCGCGGACCTGACGACTATGGTAGCGTCGCAGCGTCTGCTGGTACTTGGCCGACTGTAGAACAACCACATCACGCGCCTCGTCGAGTTGGTCGATGGCGTCTCGTTGCGCGTCGAGCCCTTGTGTCTCGTCGAAGGCCTGTAGTCGTGGGGCGCCATATTCCACGTCGGTTGGCAGGACGGCTTCGGCACCGAACACCAGGAAGAATGGTGTAAACCCGGTCGACAGGGTCGGTGTGGTCCGCAGGCTCCAGAGAATGGAAGGTAGCTCGACCGCCCATCGCCCTGCGAATTTCTTCAGTCGGCTGAAGATTCGCGGCTTGAGCCCTTGGAGGATCATGCCGTTTGCCCGCTCGACCTGGCCATTGGTCCGCGACTGGGCCACGGCGGCCCAGTCGACGCGGATGTTGAAGTCGTCGCAGAACTCAAGAAATTCCTTCCCCGTGAACTGCGTTCCATTGTCGGTGATGATGGAGTTCGGGACTCCAAACTGACAAACGATGTCGCGGAAGAAGTTCGCTGCCTGCATCGAGGTGATGGTGGCGACCGGCTTGGCTTCTATTCACTTGGTGAATTTGTTCACCGCGACAAGAAGGTGAGTGAAGCCCCCGGGCGCCTTTTTGAAGGGCCCGACCAGATCGAGTCCCCAAACGGCGAATGGCCAAGTGATGGGGATCGTCTGCAAGGCTTGCGCTGGGAGATGCGTATGCCGAGCGAAGAACTGGCTCCCTTCGCAGGTGCGAATAATTTTCTCGGCATCGGCCACGGCGGTTGGCCAGTAGAAACCTTGGCGGAAGGCCTTCCCCACGAAGGATCGTGGTGCGGTGTGGTGGCCACAGATTCCGGCATGGATATCGTGCAGCAACTGCTTCCCTTGATCCGCCAGAATGCACTTCTAGAGGACTCCGGAGGGACTCCTTTTGTAGAGGTCTTCTCCGACTAGGACGAAGGATTTCGCCCACCGAGCGAGGCGCCGGGCCTCAGTCGGGTCGGCGGGAAGCGATCCGTCAGTCAAACGGTCAACGAAGGGCTTCCTCCAGTCGGAGTCGGCAACCAGCACGCCGTGGCCCGGCCCGGAAGGCCCCGCATCCGACTGGCCGGTAGTCGGAGCGGGTGCTTCCGGAGAGTCGGTTGGCTGCTCGGTTGGCGAGTCTAGTCGGACGGAAGGCTTGTGGAGGTCGGAGACGAAGATCCCTGGCGGGACCGATCCCCGGCTGGAGGCGAGGTTGGCTAAGTAGTCGGCCTCACCGTTGTAGCGTCGGTAGCTATGGTGAAGTTCGAAACCCTTGAATCTCTCCTCGAGCTTGCGTACCTCCCGGCAGTATGCTGCCATGCAGGCGTCACGAGGCTCCAAGGCCTTCATGACTTGGTCAACGACAAGCTTGGAGTCGCCGTGCACGTAGAGTCGGCGCGCCGAGGTCAGCAGCGATCCGGAGACCGTTGACGAGTGCTTCGTACTCGGCGACATTGTTGGTTGCGTCGAAGTGTAACCGGATGGTGTACTGGAGCTTATTTCCAAGCGGGGAAACAAGGACGACCCCAGCGCCCGCTCTGTTCTTGGTGTAGGACCCGTCGAAGTACATTGTCCAGTACTCGAGGTTTTCAAGCGCTGGTGGCGCCTGGGCTTCGGTCCACTCGGCGACGAAATCAGCCAAGGCCTGCGACTTAATCGCCGTCCGGGGGACATATGATATGTCGTGGCCGTTGAGCTCAAGCGCCCACTTGGCTATTCTTCCTGAAGCGTCACGGTTGCAGATGATTTCACCAAGCGGCGAGGAGGTCACCACGGAGAACGGATGCTAGTCGAAGTAGTGGACCAACTTCCTCTTCTTGGTGAGTACCGCATAGAGCAGCTTCTGCACCTGTGGGTACCGAGCCTTGGACTCGGAGAGTACTTCACTGATGAAGTACACCGGCCGTTGTACCTTGAGCACATGGCCTTCTTCGGCTCGCTCCACAACAAGCGCCGTGCTGACGACCTGTGTCGTGGCGGCGATGTAGAGGAGGAGCGGCTCCCCTGGTGCTGGGGCGACCAGCACCGGGGCTGAAGTCAGAAACGCCTTGAGTCGGTCGAGGGCTTCCTGCGCTTCCTTGGTCCAGCTGAAGTGGTCAGACTTCTTGAGCAGCTTGTAGAGCAGCATTCCGCGTTCGCCGAGGTGAGACACGAAATGGCTCAAAGCTGCAAGGCATCCTGTTAGCTTCTAGACTCCTTTTAGGTTGTCCATCGGGCCCATCTTCATGATCGCAGAGATGTTCTTCCGACTGGCTTCGATGCCACGTTCGGAGATGATGAAGCCGAGTAGTTTTCTTTTGGGGACCCCAAAAACACACTTTTTTGGGGTTGAGCTTGATGCGAAACCGCCGGAGGTTTGCAAAAGTCTCTTCTAAGTCGGCGACGAGGTCGTCGGCCTTCTTAGTTTTGACGACGATGTAAATCGGCGTCGCTCTCGATATTCTGGCCTATTTGGTGCGTCGAAGCACGTTTGCATACATCGCTGGTATGTAGCGCCCGCGTTCTTCAGACCAAATGGCATCGTTACGTAACAAAACGAGCCGAACGGAGTGATGAAAGAAGTCGCGAGCTGGTCGGACTCTTTCATCGCTATCTGGTGGTAGCCTGAGTAGGCATCCAGAAAGGACAGGGATTCGCACCCTGCAGTGGAGTCGACGACTTGGTCGATGCGAGGCAATGGGAAAGGGTCCTTGGGACATGCCTTGTTGAGGCTCGTGTAATCAACACACATTCTCCATTGTCCAGACTTCTTTTTTACAAGGACAGGGTTGGCCAGCCACTCAGGGTGGCGTACCTCTTTTATGAACCTTGCGGCCAAAAGTTTGGCAATCTCCCCTCCTATGATCTTGCTCTTCTCCTCGTCGAAGCGGCGCAAGCGTTGGGCGACCGGCCTTGAGCCGGGTCGAATATTCAAGGAGTGCTCAGCGACCTCCCTTGGGATGCCTGGCATGTCGGAGGGCTTCCATGCGAAGACATCCCGGTTGGAGCGGAGGAAGTTGACGAGCGCGCCTTCCTATTTGGCGGGGAGCGTGGCTCCAACGCGCACGGTCTTGGCCGGATCCTCAGGATCGACCGTGACCTCCTTCGTATCCTCAGCGGACTTGAAGGAACCTAGCCCCGACTTGTTGGAGTCGGGGGCAGACTCGGAGGTTTCCCTCCGGAGGTTTTCGAGCTCGGCGGACGCGATGAGCGTCGACACCAGCTCGCAACTGCTGCGCTCGCAGTTGTAGGCGAGCTGAAAAGACGCGGCCACGGTGATGACTCCCCGTGGCCCCGGCATCTTCAGCTTGAGGTAGGTGTAATTGGGGACCGCCATGAACTTGGCGTAGCATGGCCTCCCCATGATGGCGTGGTAGGAGCCAGGAAACCCCACGACCTCGAAGGCGAGGGTCTCGGTGCGGAAGTTGTCCGGTCTCCCGAAGGTGACGGGCAGGTCGATCTGCCCGAGCGGGTAGGCTGGCGGCACAGGGGCGATCTTGTGGAAGGCTCCTTGCTCGGTCGGAGACGCGAGCGAGGAATTCCCATGGCATCGAAAGTCTCAACATACAGGATGTTGAGGCTATTGCCGCCGTCCATGAGTACCTTGGACAGGCGCTTTGACCCCACAACGGGGGCAACGACTAGGGGATATCTCCCCGGGTGTGGGACGTGGTGGGGGTGGTCGGCCCGATCAAAGGTGATCGGTGACTCCGACCACTGGAGGAACTTGGGCACAACGGGAGCCGCCGTGTGGACCTCGCGGAAGGCAAGCTTGAGCTGCCATTTGTCGGCGTAGTTCGTCGGTCCGCCGAAAATCATGAGGCAGTCGTCGGGTTCGGGGAACTCGGTGTCCGCCTCCTTTGCCCCGGCATCTGGCGCCGGGTCCTGCTTCTTCCCTTTGCCCCGCATGGGGGCTCCGGAGATGAGGCGCTTCAGGGTTTCGCATTCCCTGAGTTTATGCCTGACGGGGTACCCGTGATGTGGACACGGGCTGTCCATCAACTTCTCAAAGTGGTCGGCGATCGCGCTTTCTTTGCTTGGCGAAGCGGCGGCGCCACCACATGGCCTCAGCGCCTTACTTCCCTTCCGCTTCCGCTTATCGGAGCGGTCGGGCGGCGCCATCGGCCGGACTCGCTTAGCCTTCCCTTGTCGAAGATGGCCCCGGCCTTCTCGCCCGGGCGTGGTTGGTGGCGATGTCCGAGAGCTCCTTGGTGGTTCGGGCTTGGTGCGGCCAGCTTGTGGACGAGCTTTGGGCGTAGTGTCGTAGATGAACGCCCGGCGATGTCGGCGTCGCAGATGTCGGGAGCTCATTGCACCTCTTGGGAAAGCGCGGATGTAGTCCCGGAGAGTCTCCCCGGGCTGTTGCTTGCAGCCCTTCAGGTCCCAGGAGTTCCCAGGGCACTTGTAGGTGCCCTGGAAGTTGCCGACGAAGAGGCTCTTCAAATCGGCCCAGCTCCTGATGGTGTTTGTGGGCAGGTACTCGAGCCAGGCTCGAGCCGAGTCCGCGAGGTAGATGGGGAGGTACTGGATGATGAACAGATCATCAGTAGCTCCCCCCGCCCGGCATGCGAGCCGGTAGTCTTCTAACCAGACACTGGGGTTTGTCACTCCAGTGTACTTGGCGATGTTGATGGGTGCCCAGAACCGGGCAGGGAAATCTGCGTTGCGGATCTCCCGATAGAATGCCTGAGGCCCGGGGCCGTCAGGGCTTGAGCCGCGGTCGTGGCGCCGACCGCTGTCGACGGCCCGCGATCGGGCCTTTTCGTCCATCACCCTCCTCTGCGCCTCGAGGGTGTCGCGGACGTCGCGACTGTCGCCCAGGCGCCGGCGCACCGGAGTGCGCGAGGCCTAGGGTCGCTCAAGGAGCGGCGCTGTCATCGCCGGACCTCGCTGGTCCCGCGATGCACAACAGGTGGCTCAAGAAGCCCCGAGTGATGAGAGCGAGCCCTGCATGTCTTTGTCTGGACGGACGACGCTCCACCAAATTTCGGAGGTTCTGGTACTTGACCTTGGCCTCCGGATCTTGAGCTCGGGAATGCCGCTGGCGGCATTCTTCTTCTTGGCGGCATTTTGGTGGCGTGGGGAAAAATGGAATACCGTTAGATCCCTCAGCCAGTTGACGTTGGACCTGGCGTGTGTGCGTGAGCGCCAGGTGCGTGTGAGGGCTCGGGCTGGTGCTGCCCCAGGTCGGCCTGGAGCTTGTCCAGCTGGGCCTTTTGAGCCTCCAGGTGTTCGCGCTGCTGCTGAAGCTTGACGCGGCGAGCCTGGAGGCTCTCCTCTGTCGCCCGTGCCTCGGCGCACTGGGCAGCGGTACCCGGACTTACGGGGGTTGCGGCAGGTTCGGCCAGACCCGCCATGTTGCACTCGCGAGAGTACAACCCGTCCACCGTGTGCCTCGCGTCGGAGCTGGAGCCGTTGCTGGAGGAAACCTCCAGCAGTTCGTGGACGGAGGCTGGCGCGTAGCCAGCCATCGCCACGAGCCGTGAGCCTTCGGGAGGCGGCCCGCCCCTAAAGGGCTCCGCAGCGCTGCCTCGAGAGGTGGTGCGCGCTTGAGGTTCCGATGTCGGGGTCTCGCGAGAGCCCCAAGCCGAAGGTCGCCGAGGGCATTGGTGACAGAGTCCAGGCTGCCAGCGGAGGCCTGGATCTGAGAAGCGGCGGGGAGGAGCACGAGCTCTCCCGCCGGAGTGGCGACGAAGTCGAGGGAGCCGAAGCGAATCCAGCTCCCCGACGCAAATGCACCGTCGTGGGTGAAGAAAGCCATCAAGGAGGTGACTGGGAATCCGGTGATGTCGAAGATGACGCGCGAAGGCCCCTACCTGGCGCGCCAACTGTCGGTGTTTCGTATAACCGGCAAGTAAATTTGTTAGTCAAGGGGCCATGCGTTCCCTCTCCTTGATGGTTGACTCAGGGAGCCCAAGATGTATACTAGTTCGGGCCGAATATCTCTACATCCAGTTCGTGGTGGTGGTTTTTATTGCTCGGGGTGCAGTGGATTACAAGGGATTACAAGCGAGGGCTAAGGACAGGCCCTTAGCGCTCGTCCAAGTGGGGGAGCCCGGGAGTGCTCGTCTGTATGTTTGACTTGCTCTGGGTTAGATCACGAATCTGAGTCACGAATCACAAGTCTTGGGGTTGGAACGCGAAGAAGTGCCCTTCCCTGGGGGCCCTACCTCCTTTATATAGGCGAAGGGGGCAGTTTACACGGGAGTTTGGAGAAAAAAAGGTAGGGTGCGCTTCCGGAGTCCCGCCTTCGGTCTGGTATTTGTCGATTGACGGGTCCCTACTCATCCCACGCCTGGGTTGGTAGACACGGCAAGCGGCATTCCGTCGGGAAGGGGCGCACCTACCCTCTGTGCGCCTGTTAGATGCTGATGTCTTCTGTGTTGTGCTCTGCTGCCACCTCGGGAGGGAGCGCGTCTCCCCGCTGTGCCTGACGGGGTGAAGCGACCGACGATTGACTTAGCGGCCCCCTGGCCACCTTGGGAAGGAGCCACCGCCCCAACAGGCCGTGCCGCGCCCACGGGCGGTGGGGCTTGAGGCCGACTGGTGACGTGGCGGAGGTCGTTGAGTCGAAGCTTGTTAGGGATCTGACCCGAGGCCAGGTCTGAGCTCTGAGGCGTCCGACCTCTTGCGAGGTCGAACTGCATGGGCGTCGGACACAGGGCCAGTCGGACCGCCCCTGGTGGGCCCTAACGAGGCCGAGGGTCCTTTGTGAACCCTCGAGGCCTAGAGCTGGGCTCAAAACGGATCATCTGGTGATCCAGCCAATATTTAGTGATAATCCCATCTGTGAGGGGAAGGAGACTTTGGTAATACCCTCTCCAGCACTCTGCATCATTGCCAGTCTTGCTGCCATGTCCGTACGACTGAGAGAAAGACGATCTTGAAATAGATGTATACTTCGCTGTGGGGTACCCCTGGTATGAGTATTCGTCACCATTAGAGAGCCAGGTCACAAAGTTTTTTTCCTCAGCTTAATCCTTGAGGACAAGGATCTTCAGGGAGGGAGAATTGTCAGAGCTCTGAAGAAATCCGAATGGCAGGAGGTTGAAGAACGTCCAGAATGGTGGAGGGTTCAGATTACTTGTTTCTTGCTTGCTGTAAGATCGGGCGACTAAGGCAGCTTATGAGGATCTAAAGGTTTATATTTGATAATGAAGTTTCCTGTAGAATCGAAGGATGAAAATGTAATCGATAATTAGTCATTCTTTGGTAATGGTAATTGTCGCAGTACTCTTTTACCCTGGTTGTAACTCAGTGAAGGCTATAAAAAGGGATAGGATGTAACAGAATCGGCATGGATTAATCTGAGAAGTTTCTCGTGCTTTACTTTCCCCAGTTCTTCATTTCTGCATCTGTCTTTAATCCATTTTGCTATTTCTTCTGCAATTTTGCCTTTGATTGTTGCTTGCGATTTGGATTTCTTTGTCGGATTCTTCGGGGTCTGACACGGCGCCGGCGGAGGCGCACGAGGACGGGGGAGGCGGGGATGACAACGAGCGTCGGGGGAGGCGGCGGCGGGGGCGAGGCGTAGGCGGGGGCTAGGTAGGCATAGTAGGACTGCAGGGGCTGGGGTGGCGTGAGGAGGGTGTGGGCGAGGTGGGCCAAGGGCTTCTCGCCATCCGCCGCCGCGGATGCCATCGCTGACACCGTGGTTGCGGTTGGGAATTGAGGCGGGCAAAACGATCGTAGGCTTGTTTGGGGTTTAAGCCACTTCAACGTCCGAAAAATCGTAATCACTTTCAAACATCCGAATGGTAGACAGTGATGGTTTATCCTTTCACTTGCTAGATTTATATAATTTATATTAGAAAAAAAATATTAAAGCATTGCTTAAAACTAAAAGCTGAGTAGACATGTGAAAACAGCTTATTTCTAAAAAAAAGTTATTTATTACACGGTTTTGTAAAACCTCCTAGGATCCAATAGAAATCAACCATGTGGGTAACATAAGAGTGGGGTTTCCTTCGCATCACTGGATGGGCCGAGTTTATGCTCGTTATCCCATACTTATTTGATCCATTAAGAATCTGTTTGGTTTAAAGACAAAAGGTGAATGGAATAGAGCCATCCATTCTAGCAATGATGAAGTCATTTAAATTTGTATTTGGTTAGAGGGGTAAGAGATGGATAGAATAAGCTAAATTTTATTTGATTGGAGGGATGAGAATTAGATGGTGGATAAGATGAGAGTTTATATTTGATTAGGATAATACTTAGATGGCCTCATCTAGCCTATTTTATTAGATAGCCTTGTTCAGTATCTACTAGAAATATTTATGTTTCTTAGCTGCTTTAATTTATATGATCCTTTGAACTAAAAGATAGGTTGAAAATAAAATACCTTGTCTGTTACAAAATATTCTTTTAAATGGATGTCCATAACTCTCTTGGGTGAAACTTGTATGCATTCATTGAATGAGAAACTCTCATGCTATTACCATTCTATCATGAAACCTACATAACATCAATTCTTGTAACTCTTTATTTAGTTCAAACCTCCCATGTTACCTATAAATAGAGGGTTGTATGCTTGAAAGAATAGAATAAGAATAAGAAGAAAGAAAGAATTCTTTCTCACTTCTACATTGTTCATACTTTGAGTAATCCACTACATTGTTCATACCTTGAGTAATCCACTACATTGTTCATACCTTGAGTAATCCATTAGTTATTTTATATCACATTATCAGCATGATCGCCTCTAAAAGGCTATCATAAATTTCACGTACTAAAAATACTTTCATCGTCGTTTTCTGAGGTAAAGTATTCTTTCAATCCCTATTATATCTTGTTTAATTTGTACACTATAATTCATAGTTTGCATTTCTATGTATTGTAGTTTACTATGTCGAATCTTGCAAAACTTGAATTCATGGCTTTGGATATTACGGGCAAAAAATATTTGTCTTGGGTGCTTAATACCGAAATCCATCTAGATGCAAATAGTCTCGGCTAAGGGTGAAAACGGGTCAGATACGGGCGGATATTGCTCTTCCTGTATCCTAACCCATATTTTTTTCCCGGATTCAGAACCGGATACGGGCTAGCCGAATAGGATACAGATACGGATTCGGATTATTCGGGATACGGATATGTGACGGATTCAGGTCAGAAACGGATAAAGATATACGGATAATACACGCATATATAGAGTAATATATATTGAATTAAAATCATATGAGTACATGACTATAGTAACAAATTATATATCAATCAAACTTAACAAACATCGTAGAAAGAATGTGCTACTTAATAATCAATAGAACCAACTAATTGTTAATGTAAATGGGTTGACATGGAAAAAAATATGGTGAAAATGGGCTAGGCCTTACTGATATCCGAATATCCGATCCGAATATCCGATCCAATATCCGAATAGGAAAAATCCGGATATCCGAATAGAAAAAATCCGAATATCCGAATCCCGTTGTAATAATGCAAAGCGTTTTACCAGGGTTTGTGGCCTTTAGAATTGTTGTGTAGTGTTATTTACATTTTTCCCCCTAGCCTTTTATTTTAGCACTCAATTGTTGGAGTATAAAAGGAAGAGAGGGTTTAATTGAAACCCTAGATAAAAAAAAAGAGAGCCAGGAGGGCTCCCTCCAGCCGCCACCTGGGCTTGAGCGCATGTGCCCGCTCCCCCGGCCGAACTTGCCTCCCTTCGCCGGCGTCGCTCCCGGCCGGCGAGCCTCCCCCGGCCGACCTCGCGCCTCAGTTGCTTGCGCCCAGTGCCATGCCTCCCCAAGCCCATGACTTCCCTGCCCAGTGCCTCTTGCCCGCTCACTGAAGCTCACCGAAGCCCGGCTTCCCGGCAGCGCCCGGCCTCACACCTTGGCGCGCCCGGCGTCCGTCGCCTCCGACCACCAGCGCCCGCGCCTCCGCTCCTCAGCACCGCCTCACCGCGCCGATCGTGCCATGTTGCCCGTCCCAGCAGTCTGCCGCCGTCACTTGGCCTTGCCTGACCCGACGACGCAGCCCTCCTCCTTGGCCTTCTTCCCAAAACAAGAAATTTGAAGGTATAATTGCTTGCATGCAAGATGTTTGCTCTAATGTCTAGCTAGAGGTTGAATTAGTATTTCGGTATACCTAGATAAAGATGGATAATTTCTTGTAGATCATGTTAATGCCTTCAAATGCTTAATTTGGATTTGAATTGAATTAATTATAAGAAGTTGAACTAAGCTATTCAGTTTTAGTAAAAAACGTTTGTGAGCTTGGTTCACTGCAAATGTGGAATTAATTGGTGCATTTCTTGAATTCAAAATAGTAGAATGAATTGTAGATTTTTGTCTTGCGACCGTTTAGAGCCCAAGAACGAAATTTCTGGATTTGACCGTTTAAGACCTGTGGCCTTTTCAGTGCCAACTGACTCGAATGTCATTAGTTGGAATTTGGGACTGTTTTGAATTAAAATGTGAAATGTTAAGCAATGTTGTTTTGAGTTGGATTTTGATCCATTCTTGTGCGCGTGTTGTTTTTCAGGGAGAGTGTCCTCGGGGGTGGTCTTGACCCCGAGTTGCCTCACGCGTCGATAAAAGCAAGTGTAACTCTTACCTCCTTAATAGGGTATTAAGTTGATTGCTTGTGATATGTATATACTTACGCTAAGGTTGAAATTGTGTTTATAAGCATGACTAGTAGAATGATAGCCCCTTCTATGAAAATGTTAAGCGAGTTGCTGCAAGTACATCGTATTTGTTGGGGATGTCTCGCGTGTTGATGTGTGGTATTCCTTACTTTATCAGTTGCCCCTGCAAAGTTATATAGTTACTAGTTGAGAATGAGCTTTTGGTAAAGTTGATTTATGGCGATTATGTCATTCAAATGAATATGGTTGGCATGAGTTTGGTTTAAACGATTAGGTTACTTTCTAGTAACTGTGTATATGATAAATAGTGATGCTATTATGTTATGACCATAATGTTATACTTGTTGTCATAATGCTTCCGTGGATTAAATGCACTTGTGGGCATGGGTCGTACATCCGACGTGAAATGGCAAGTATAGGATTATGTGGCAAATGACCATCAGGCAAGAATAAAGGTGGGTAAATGAAAGGTGAGAATTTATGCTGCATCTTTGAAGTATGAGTATTTATGATCCATCTTTCAAAGTGAGTGATTAGATGGCATACTCAAGTAAGTATGTTGGCTGAAATCTTTAATTGAGAGCAGAGGTTGCATACTTTGCATTCATGTCATGCATGAGATATTCGAGCCCGGTCGGTGAGAAAAGTCGTATAACTAGTCCGGTGAGGTCGGTGAGAAAGTTATACGACTAATCCGGAGTGCTCCTGTGAAAGTCCTACCTTGTAGTCCCATCCACGGAGGTGGATGGGAGCGAGTCAGTAAGAGTAGGCCCCTCCACTGGGATGGAAGGGAGACGAGGGTGAACACCGACGGGTGTTCCCTCTATCTATACCGGTATAAGCTAAAAGGTTGCATTTTGAGCATGAAAGCATAAATGCATTGCATTGCATTGCATTGCATTGCATTGCATTGTGTGTTGGAATTGATAAATGTTAATTGATGAGAATGGAAATGACAGGTCGAGGATTGAGTCGTGGACTCATCCTGAAATAATTATTGAGGCATGAGTAAGGATAGTTACGTTTTCGAGTTGGTTGTGATAAGTGAGGGATTAGTTACTGCTTCTTTTCCTTGTTGATTTCAATTAAGTAACGGCTATATTTAGTTATAAAGTAAGTGTAAGTCGGTTGCATTCCTTACTTTCACATTTGTTGCACTTTGCTGAGTCTTGGACTCACGTTTGTTTGTTTATTGTTTTAGGTACTTTGAAGACGACTCGCCGGGATGGGAGTAGAAGCACGTGCACGATTTCAGTCACCATCTCCTTAAATTAATTCATAAAGCCTGATCGTATCTAATATGGTTGTAAAGTGTTGTTTGTTGTGGTGTAATTTATCAATTGCTAGTGGATGTGCGATTGATATCTAAGGACCTGCTAGAATGTTTCATCTTGGTTGAATGAATGATATTTATACTGCTATTGTTCTCTTGACTGCTGCGTGGATACCCTCTTTTCTAGAGAGGTCATGTCGAAATTTTGTAAATTTCGATGGCTTAGTTTTAAGCCGGTTTTAGAGTTTGGTTGATTACAGACAATTTTGTAGAGATGTCATTGAGTTGATTAGGGTTTTGGTAGCATTCGCGGTGCGTTTGGCGCCGGGGTGTTACACCCGTCCTGTATTTACCGGATATTGGATGCTTCGGATCCAATCCCAAATCTGGATTCAAGTATCTGGATCCGGTACCAGATCCGACCGGATAGTAAAATCCGGTCCCAGATCGGGTGGGAAATATCCGACCCGTTTTCAACCCTAGTATCGGCGAAACAATCAAGGAGGGAAATAAGACGTCTAACCAAGAAAAGGCTAAAGCATGATCTTTATTCGCCATCAACTCCATGAAGGGTTAAAAGCTGAATATCTCACGGTGAAAGATCCCCTTGTCCTTTGGAACAAATTAAAGGAAAGGTATGACCATCAGAAAACTATAATTCTCCCCAAAGCTCATTATGATTGGTTGCACCTAAAGTTGTAAGATTATAAAACTGTTTGTGAGTATAATTCAGCTGTGTTTAAAATCACTTCACAACTTTTGTTGTGCGGAGAAAAGGTTACAGATGAGGAAATATTGGAGAAAACATACTCCATATTCCATGCTTCAAATTTGCTCCTACAGTAACAATACCGGGAAAAAGAGTTCAAGAAATATTCTGAACTTATTTTTTGTTTGCTTGTGGCTGAACAAAATAATGAGCTTTTGATAAAAAATCATAAGGCTCGCCCAACTGGTTCAAGTCCATTCCTTGAAGCGAATGCAACAAGATATAATAATAACAATAGAGGACGCGGCCGAGGACGTGGTCGTGGTAGAGGTGAAAGGACAGGGGATGTCACCTAGAGGGGGGTGAATAGGTGAATAATAAATTTAAAACTAAATCACAGCGGAATAAAACAATCCCGAGGGTGTCAGTCCGGACTATCCGAGCTTTGGTTCGGACACTCCGGTATTTCCGGACTATCCGGGCTTTTACTCCGGATACTCCGGATTGGTCACCCTGAAATGCCGAGGGGGTCAGCTCGAACTCTCCGAGCTTTTACTCCGGATACTCCGGTATATCCGGACTATCCGGGGTAATTGCGCGGATACTCCGGGTTGGGCACCTCGGATGAAATTTTTAATCTTTTCAACTTTTAATCAAACTACTTGAACACAAAGATTCTAAACACTACCAGGTACCTAGAACAAGTAGAGATCTAGCGGAAAACTTAATAGAAAAGTAGATCGGGCAATTTCAAGATTCAAAATCAAATACTTTAGCAAGAACAAAAGTAAGCAAGAAGACAATGATTTTTCACCCGAAGTTCGGATCCTTGAGGGGATCCTACGTCTCCGTTGAGGCGGCTCGGTCACACTTGAGTCGGGGTCTTTTTCAACCCTCTTACTCCCGGTGTTGCACAAATGCACTCGCTGGTTTCAACTCCTTTGGCGCTTGAGCAGGGTCTCTTTCAACCCTCTTCCTCCGGTGTTGCATAAATGCACTCGCCAGATCTTCACTTCTTTGATTCCTTCCCTTGCGGAGGCGAATCCGGCCTTCACAAACTTCCTCTGACCAACCACACAAAGTTCCGGTGGCTCGTAGGCGACCTCCTAGCCGTCTAGGAGTCCTCAACCTCCAAGAGTAACAAATGCTCACGAAGAACAAGCTTGGAGATGAAATCAAGTGCTCAAACAACTCAAATCTCACTCAACCTAACACCTCACTCCTCAAACCCTTCCCAACCCTTCTCACAAAGGGGATCACTTAGATCTAAGGGTAGAGGGGAGTTTAGGGGGCTCAAGAACAAGAGAAAAACCCCTCAAAGCTGCAGGATAACGGCCACTTTTCAAATGGGAATGAGGGGGCTTTAAATAGAGGTCTCCAAAAAACTAGCCGTTTGAACTGCGCAAAGTCCGGATACTCCGGACTTAACCCCGGATACTCTGGACACCCCGGATACTCCAGACTCACCCGGATACTCCAGATTGACCAAACCGAGAGTACCAACCCGGATACTTCGGACTTAACCCCGGATACTCCGGATTGGACTGAG
This sequence comes from Guadua angustifolia, assembly GCA_036346375.1. Classification (NCBI taxonomy): domain Eukaryota; kingdom Viridiplantae; phylum Streptophyta; class Magnoliopsida; order Poales; family Poaceae; genus Guadua; species Guadua angustifolia. Next base: position 23,885,976 of record CM070513.1, read on the forward strand.
CAGCCCGACGAAAATAAGCATAACTTTTGACTCCGGACTCCGATTTCAGTGATTTTGGACTCTACGAAAAGCTAAGAACGAGGGCTACACAACTAACAAGGTATCACCACCCAAATCTCAAAGGATAAATACAGAATTCACAAAGAATCCAAGGGAGACCTACAACTCTCACTTTCCGGCACCTCCAACACCACTCTCTCTTTAAGTTTCACAAGGATGGATCATTTGAGCACTTACACATCTAGAAGTCATTCGACGTCGCATCCCTCTTAATAGTACGGCAATCCTTAGACTCAAATTAAATCAAAGATAATACAAGTCTAGAAACAGTTACTTGTCGTCTTCTTTCTTAACTCCGGTGCATGAAGACCTTCACCAAATAATTGATGACATTTTCGCCTTGTCCAACTTGACTCGATTCACCTCATGAGACTCTCGTCCTATCAACCTTGACTTGATCATCCTCTCCGACGATCTCCACGCCAAGTCGATCTTGACTTAGTCCTTAACTCTTGGTAACACCGCCGTCTTGTTGACCTCGGCTTAACGATCATCCTTCAAACTACCTTGATCATCATACACATACGGGACCTAATTCTTTCCAAACCACTCATGAAAGACATTAGTCCCAAAAGCTCAATAGATATGAATAAATTGATATTTGTGAGCAGTTGATTACCACAAGTGTTCCATATAAAGAAGCACAACATAAATGATAACACTTGACATAAGAAATATTCTCTACTAAGTGCATCATGATGAATATGTAATTGATCTATATGCACTAGAGAGATAATTGCCGATATGATGAATCAATTAAATAATGGCAAGGATCATAGTTTTTACTTAAATGAAGCACATGATAGAATATATATGAATTGTACATGCGCAACTAATATTTGGAATAAGAGTAAATATGTGATGCAACTTTAGATTAAACTTCACTAAGGGAGGTGCATGAGAAGATACACAACTAAAACATTCATGCACCAAGTCAATCTATTGCAATGTGAATTTTAACTCTAGTTAATATATGCATACTAAAAACAAAGCACATAATGAACTCAAGTGAATATATATCCACAAATAAATATGACATGAACCAATGTGCATATATATAATCAACATGCTACTTGGAGTTCACTCTGCATTTGTACAAAAGGAATGCAATAACAAATATAGAAGAGATACCAAAATTGCATACCTTATCTTTGCTTAACTATCCCACTAGATTTTCCTCTAAATAGATGAGGCTGATACTCAACTAGGCAATAACATGTTAGTCTCATAGCAATATAATCATATTAGGGGTTTGTCATTTATTAAGCACTAAGTTAAGCATTTACTCAATTACATAGATTGTCATTATATGCATTTTTCATTAATCACCAAAATAACATAAGTTCCTAGATGCACTTTCAAGAGGAAATTATAATGTTTCCTTCAAAAGCATGAGGTTGACAAATGGGTGTTGCCGTGCTGGACTGGGTAGTCCCTATGGACGCAGAGGTTGGTCAAACTGTGAGGGGTCATTATAGGATCATCGTGGCCTGAAAGTTGTGGGAGTTAGGGATGGTTTTGCGTGCTTTGTAACAAAGCAGACATTTCAAGATGAATGGCTTTGTTGGTTCCTGTCCCTATGCCTTGACACCATGAAGCTAGAAAAGCTCTTTCAGAGGACATTTGACTGTCGTATCCATCCGTACGTCATGGCGTGGCCTCCTTCTTTGACAGGGCATGGTGTTAACTTTGGGCCTGAAGAAGCTCCATGAAATGTGTAAGCACTAAGCATGTATCATCACATATGAGGAAGTGTCGAAGGTTAGAAATCAACAATAAACTTATAGTTTCGGGTATCTTTGGTTACCAGCCAAGCACGAAATCAGAGGTACATAATGTAGATAGGTTCGGGTCTCCAGATGGAGTAACACCCTACTTCCTATGTCGATGATGTATGGAGTTGATAAACAGAGTACAAGCAAGTCGGCTAGCCCTAGTTAAAATGAGGATTGAATGTAGCCAATGGTTAAACTACGGCTAGAGATTGACGAAGCGTAGCTTGTCATCTCCTAAGTGCTCTGCGCAAAAGGTCTTTTTTCTTGGAAACTCTCTCTCCCTCTTCTTTTCTTGAGGGTCCCTATTCCCGGCCTTATATAGTCGGGATAACTCTATCTCTAGTTAAGTTGTAGTCGGTTTGGGATACCAGATCGTAGACAATAAGGAGTCCATCATCGCATGATCAGTATATCCAAACTTCTCTGGATATCAAGCGTACTCGAGTTAGTTTCCTCGTAACGAGAAAGTAATCAAGTCCTTCCTAATATGGAATTATCTTTCCCGTGTATATCTTATCCCATAGAATCGGGTCCATGATATCCGGAACTTCTATATGTTATTAGAACATGTCCTTCACGTACTTATATCCCATATTTAGATATTCGATAGTAGCCCCTAACTCTGCTCAGTAGAGGGTCCATTTAAGTGCTTGGTCGATTACTGTCAAGTCCTAACTTGGTCTAGTAACGCTTCGCCTGCTTGCGGTCGAACGATTCGAGTAGATTGGGAATCGCTAAGTATAGAGTAGGGATGTGCTGGATCAGGTGCACTGCCATCAGCCCATCTTGAGTCCTTAGGATAGCCACAAGTTACTCGATGTCGACTTATCGACTCGACTCTGAGCAGAGTTGGAAAAAAATTCAAAAATCTTAAACGTTGGGCAGTTGAGATTTATTGTTCTTGTCTACAACACCAAGATTGGTGCAGTGCCATCATCCTGCTTTTCTGAAAGTGCATCTAGGCACTTATGTTATTTTGGTGATTAATGACAAACGCATATAATGACAATCTATGTAATTGAGTAAATGCTTAACTTAGTGCTTAACAAATGACAAACCTCTAATATGATTATATTGCTATGAGACTAACATGTTATTGCCTAGTTGAGTATCAGTCTCATCTATTTAGAGGAAAATCAAGTGGGATGGTTAAGCAAAGATAAGGTATGCAATTTTGGTATCTCTTCTATATTTGTTATTGCATTCCTTTTGTGCAAATGCATAGTGAACTCCAAGTAGCATGTTGATTATATATATGCACATGGGTTCATATCATATTTATTTGTTTATATATATTCATTTGAGTTCATTATGTGCTTTGTTTTTAGTATGCATGTATTAACTAGAGTTAAACTTTACATTGCTATAGATTGACTTGGTGCATGCATATTTTAGTTGTATATCTTCTCATGCAATTCTCTTAGTGAAGTTTAATCTAGTGTTGGATCACATATTTACTCTTATTCCAAATATTATTTGCACATGTACAATTCGTGTATATTCTATCATGTGCTTCATTTAAGTAAAGATTGTGATCCTTGCCATGATTTAATTGATTCATCATATCGGCAATTATCTCTCTAGTGCATATAGATCAATTACATATTCATCATGATGCACTTAGTAGAGAACATTTCTTATGTCAAGTGTTTCCATTTATGTTGTGCCTCTTTATATGAAACACTTGCGGTAATCAACTGTTCACAAATATCAATTTATTAATATATATTGAGTTTTTGGGACTAATGTCTTTCATGAGTGGTTTGGAAAGAATTATGTCCCGAGTGTGTATGATGACCAAGGTATCTTAGAGTATGACCAGTAAGCCGAGGTTAACAAGACGGCGGTGTCACCAAAGGTTGAGAACTAAGTCAAGATCGACTTGGCGTGGAGATCGTTAGAGAGGATGATCAAGTCAAGGTTGATAGTACAAGAGTCTCATGAGGTGAATCGAGTCAAGTTGGACAAGGCGAAGATGTCATCAATTATATGGTGAAGGTCTTCATGCACCGGCATTAAGAAAGAAGACGGCAAGTGACTATTTCTAGACTTGTATTATCTTTGATTTAATTTGAGTCTAAGGATTGCCGTACTATTAAGAGGGATGCGACGTTGAATGACTTTTAGATGTGTCAAGTGCTCAAGTGATCCATCCTTGTGAAACTTAGAGAAAGAGTGGTGTTGGTGGTGCCGGAAAGTGAGAGTTGTAGGTCTCCCTTGGATTCTTTGTGAAATCTGGATTCATACTTTGAAATTTGGGTAGTGAGACCTTGTTAGTTGTGTAGCCCTCATTCTTAGCTTTCCGTAGAGTCCAAAATCACTGAAATCGGAGTCCGGAGTCAAAAGTTATGATCGTTTTCGTCGGGCTGCTCAGTCCAATCCGGAGTATCCGGGATTAAGTCCGGAGTATCCGGGTTGATACTCTCAGTTTGGTCAATCCGAAGTATCCGGGTTAAGTCCGGAGTATCCGGGGTGTCCAGAGTATCCGGGGTTAAGTCCGGAGTATCCGGACTTTGCGCAGTTCAAACGGCTAGTTTTTAGGGATGGCTATTTAAAGCCCCTTCTTGGGTAGCCGTTGTATGAGAGCTGTGGGGCTGGTTCCTTGGTGCTTTGAGGTGTATTCTTAGTGATCTTAAGCTCTCTAAAGCCCCTCTAACCCTAGATCTTAGTGATCCCCTTGAGTGAAGGGTTGGGTGTGGGAGCGGGTAGTGCTCGGGTTGAGTGTGATTTGAGTTGTTGAGCACTTGATTTCATCTCCAAGCTTGTTCTTCGTGAGCATTTGTTACTCTTGGAGGTTGAGGACTCCTAGACGGCTAGGAGGTCGCCTACGAGCCACCGGAGCTTTGTGTGGTTGGCCGTAGGAAGTTTGTGAAGGGCGGATTCCGCCTCCGCAAGTGAAGGAATCAAAGAAGTGAAGACCGGCGAGTGCATTTGTGCAACACCGGGAGGAAGAGGGTTGAAAGAGACCCGGCTCAAGCGTCAAAGAGTTGAAACCGGCGAGTGCATTTGTGCAACACCGGAGTAAGAGGGTTGAAAGAGACCACGACTCAAGTGTGACCGAGCCGCCTCACGGAGACGTAGGATCCTCAAGGATCCGAACTTCGGGTGAAAAATCATTCTCTACTTGCTTATTTTTATTCTTGCTAGAGCATTTGATTTTGAATCTTGAAATTGCCCGATCTACTTTTCTACTGTGTTTGGCTCTAGATATATACTTGTTCCAGGTTCCTGGTAGTATTTAGAATCTTTGTGTTCAAGTAGTTTGATTAAAAGTTGAAGAGATTAAAATTTCATCTCGAGGTGCCCAACCCGGAGTATCCGGACATTTAACCCGGAGACTCTGGATAGGTGAAGTTTAATCCATACCGAAGGGGTTAATCCGGAGACTCCGGACAAAAACCCCGGATAGTCCGTATATACCGGAGTGTCCGAACTAAATCTCGGACAGTCCGGGTTGACACCCTTGGGAAAGTTTTATTCCGCTATGACTTAGTTTTAAATTTATTATTCGCCTATTCACCCCTCTCTAGGCGACATCCCCTATCATTTCATTTTCTCGTCGATCGAGGCGCCATGCGGAGGGAGTGAACCATTCGCTTGAAGGAGTTTCGTTTTATAAATTCTCAGGTTTGGAACTATAACCATTTCTTACCTTTTGCCTCCAGCCTTATTTTCGAAGTCTCCGTTGCGCTCCTTAAGCCCTAACGTCGCCATCTTCGAAGAATCCATCTCACACCTTTCTCAATAGTGTCCAGCCCTTTCGCTAGTGTCGAAGTTGTTCTGCCGTCGGAGAAGGAACCTGAGACAACCGAAGCGGTCTTTGAGGATGAGGCCTTCCAAAGGGTGTGGCAGAAGTCGATGATGACGGAGAAATGTCTCGCCGAATTGGAGAAAGACGGCTTCGTTTCTCCTCGGGAGTTCTTCCATTAGAGGTCATCACTTGGTGAGTTATATCCCAACCCTAAGGATGAGGATGAAACTGTTGTTTTCGATGCCTTTTTCCACTACAGACTCAGTTTTCTCCCTTCCCAGTTCTTGCTCGACGTCTTAGACTTTTATTAGATCCAGCTTTTCCACCTAAGCTCCAATTCAATCACGATGCTCAGCGTGTTTGTCTACCTTTGTGAGGCCTTTCTAGATATCAAACCTAGTCTCAATCTATTTTGCCACTTCTACAATTTAAAGAGGGCGATGAAAAATGATGCCATAGGGGTGCCAGTTTCCATCTCCGTAGCGGAGTGTCTAGTTTGTATATCCTTATTCCCGTTACCTCTTTCTGGCAATCGGACTGGAAAAAGCGGTGGTTTTACATCATCTCTTCGGACACTGTGAATTGCCCTCTGGCTTATCGACCACTCCTCCTCAATCCAATCGACCTCTGGACGAAAGTCCCTTCTTCGATTGCCCGCAATGCCCATTACATCCGGAAAATCGAGGAGTTGAGGAAGATCAGGCTGACTGGGGGCATGTAGCTAAAGATTTCATCATGTGCTAAACAAGTCCGCTGAAGTACCGAGATCACTTGGCCTCGGACTACTCCGGGGTCAGTGATGCTACCAGGGACAATCCTAGAAGTGAGCATTTATAATACTGTTGTTCTTTTTGCTTCAGTCAATGAGTGGTGAACTGACTTTCTTTTTGCCAGATCTGTCGAACTAATTTTTAATTATATATGATTATGTGGTTTTGGTGTTGATGATTAAGTCAATGACCAATTGGTGATGAGGATTCTTGTTTGGGTATCTAAGAAGGCATCAAACAAAAACGTCAAGATTAAGGATCCTTATTACTAGTTTTGGCTTAGGAGATGATTCAAGCCAAAGCAGCTAGGGTAGCTTTAGATTGGTCGTACTATAAAGGGAGGCTATGCACAAGAGTGAACCGTGGTTCATAGGCTAAGCCATTTAGATTGCTTGGATTCAAGGTCATATCAAAATTATTTCCCCATCAGAATCACCCTCAGCCAAACAGATATTCTTTCTCGACGGACTCATTCTATATTCTCTATCCCTTAGTCCAGCATTCTTTTTGCTAAATTTCATTGACGTCGGATCAAATAATTTCTTTCACTCTCTAGTCCAGCGCAATCTCAGTCAAATTCTATTTTCGCCAGACCATTCATGTTTCCTCTATAAAATAGTCCGGTGCTAACTAAGTCTACGCCAGACCTTGCCTTTTTAGTTCGACGCCGAAATCCACTCAGAAAAACATCAAACCGAGCGTATTCCATTCACGACAGACTAGTTTGGTTTGCTCAGAAATTTAGTCCGGCAAAGCTAAGTCTTTGCCAGACCAAGCCCCTTTAAGTCTGTCGTTGAAAGCCCTTTATGCAAGAGTTAAACCGAGCATACGCCATTTACGCCGAACCAATTTCCACTGACACAAAATTGGGTCCGACGCTAGATTATGTTTACACTGGATCATCCTTTATCTTAGTCCAGTGTAGATGTATTCCTCTTGGTCATTTATCTCTTGTTTTCCAAAAGTTTGCCAATGCAAACTCCTTTGAAATTCCTTCTTTAGCGAACCAAACAATCTCGGTCTGGTGCATACATTCAAATACACATTTTCTCACCGGACTTAATTTCTCTCTAAACCTATATACGACAGACCAAGCTGGCTTAATCCGGCGCAAATGCTCATTCCTATAATATTGGTCCGAAGTACAAAGAACATATATTTAAGCTCAATCAAGCTAAGTCTGTAGCAGTTGAGTTTAGGTTGTTTTTGACAGTCTGACACGTCCAACGGCTACTATGACAGGTGTAATAGCTAGCTACTGTTCAAATAGCTATGTAAGCACTGCTAGAGTATTCCTTTGCAAGATTTTTTCATCTCTTTCATCCCATAGCACCTTAGAGTTTTCATTTCATCTAGGAGATCGTACTTCACCTTTAAACTCAAATTCTACATTTTTTAAGTGTTCTTACTTCAAACTTAGTCTAGTTAGTGCTATACTAGTGAACCAATGGACATGGCTTGTGGATAGTCTATTACTTTTGGAACTGAGCGTTCTTAGACGGTTTGGAGGAAGTGTTGGTGCGACCTGTCCAAAAGAGATTGTGAAAGACCACCGCTGTTGTGAGAGGTTGGGACTCACCTCACCGGAGTGGTGAAAGAGTCACTCTAGTAGAGACCAAAGCTACTGCGACTAGCTTTGAAAGAGCAATACTTTGTCAGAAGTGCTCTAACGTAAAAGTAGGAGCTTAGTTCTGAACCACGGAAAAAAATTTCTTGTGCCTCTCCATTTACTTTCAATTTTGCATCTCTCTATTTATTTCCTACTGTTGATCTTTAGATTGGCCATGTGAAATTTCTTATTGATCTACGTTTTGGAGTATTAGTCAAAATTAAGTAAGTCTGACTTACACGCTCTCCAAAACGTTGTACATTTTTTAATGAAGAGAGTGCATAAATTCAGATATGATTAATAATTAAAATATCAAAAATTGACCTCATAAATCAAGCATGTCACGGAGAACATTTTCATTTTCCCTGAATGATTTTTTATGGTATGCTACTCCTTAAATGGCTGTTTCAGGAACTCCACCGCTCCTCGCCTCACTGACACGTAGGTATACCTTGAAATGCCAACTTAAGGAGTGCCGTATCCTCATAATTTCTTTATGTGCCTTGATCCAAGCCATCGATCAAATGATCCAACGGCCAAGAACGTGCGAATGGCCCCTGCGCTGCAGACCTATCGTCCGAATGCAGCAGCCAGCAGCACACGGTACGCATGTGGAGACGTTAGCAAGCGGATCGCCTGACAAGTGTCCACCTCAAGGGTCGTGATCACACAACACAATGGACGCACCGGGCTCACCTCACCTCTCCAATGGCGTCCGTCGCTGTTGCGCCGCGCTTTCTGTCCCCAGTCATGCGTCATGTAGGAAACAAGCGAGCTAGCAATGAAGACGACGAGCGTGACGGCTACCCTACACTACGCTCCGGGAGTGGAAAGTAGTTGGGATTGGTGGTCTTTGGGGTTCAGAGCTGGTTCGTTGCTGGTCGCTATCTATTGCCAAAGGGGGAAATAAAAGGCTCGAAGCCGTGGTTTAATTGGTACCCGTAGACATTTTGTTTTGCAAATCTCGCCTCCTTTGTATATAATTGTAAAAATAACCGACAAATGACACATGACACATACTACGCCTGTACCATGGCAGGGTCCTAGACCCACGGGAGACTGACCGACTAACATCAGCAGCAGACAGATAGCGTACCGCGATAGGAGCGTCCCAAGCGTGGCAACAAACAGTGGAGTGGTCCTTCTGCTATGCTCTGGCTCGACAGCTTCTCTTGCCATGGTCATCCGCCTCCACACGGGCGTGATAGGTGATACATGTCACCAACTACGTCTTCTATAGTTAGGGATGGACTGTATTTACTAATCAAATCGCATATGGGCTAGATTTGAAAAAGAAAATAGGGGCCTTAAAAAAGCTTAGGCTTCAAAAAAAAACTTGAGCTCTGTTTCGAATGCAGATGATAATATTTACTTCAAAGTTCTATCTGATTCCTCCATTCCATGCGCGGCCTAAGGGCAGTCCCAATGCTCCATGTCAGCTAGTTTCTATAGCATTAATAAAGCTGCCACATAAGTAAATTGGTGATATGGTAATAGAGTTATTGAGGTGAGACAGAGAAATGGTTTCTCATGCAAGAAACTAAGTCCTCCTGTAGACCGATGCGCAAAGAAACTAGACAATTTGCGTTGGGAGCAGAATCGTGGTTTCCATCCCCTTCCTCCTAGATCCGATGTATGTATGAAGTCATTAAATTTTTCTCTACATAGAAACTACTATGGAAACTATGCATTAGAGAGACTAGGTCTAAGCGAATATTTATTGCACTCTCTCTCCTCTAGAAACCACTCATGGAAACTATGGGTTGAAATTGCCCTAAGTATACCAATCGTGGGCGTAACTTGTTTGAAGTTTAAATGCACCCATCGTTGGTGTATTTAGGCACCAGCTAGACAGCATCTTACACCAAGATATCACATGTTAGGGTCTTCACAGATTGGACGGCGAAGAGCCTGCCAAGAAATATGGTTGTCTAGAACAAATTTTCAAAGAGAAAAACAAACTTATGTACTACGTATAAGTACGCTGTACGCCCTTATTTCACAGTGAAAGCCTTACGCCCTTTTGGAACATAGGACTTCCAAAGGAAATTTGGAGGTACTACTTTGTTTTCTGTCAAATCCATGCGAAATTTCTGTGATTCAAACGGGCAGCAGGCAAGCTGTGTGAGAGGTGTCCAGTCCAGCTCTCGAATCAAATCCAAGGAATGGCCTGGCCCCAATCATCACCGCCGCAGAAAGTCATAATCACTTTGCTTCGCCCAATGGGATAAGAACTCAAGAACGCTTCTGATTATTATTATTATGTGAACACCAACAAACGTCAAAGGGTTAATCATGGAACGATGTGATTTCGACAGGCAGAAGCTGTGGTTGCTTTCCTAACCAAGTTTCATCGTACAGTACTGATAGGGCGTTTATTATCACAATGTTCCACGTATCTAACGTTCTTCCAAACAAAGGTGGATCCACAAGGGAATCCTTACCAGTTATATTGATAGACCGATTGGTATGGCTTGCTTGGACATTCGTCCTCTGCTTTGTCCAAAATAGTTAATTTAGTGTTGCTACGTATAAACCCATCAGATTTATATGATGTGCAAATCTTCTACTGTAATTGAAATGCTTCTTATGAAATTTCTACAGAGTTCCTTTGTAATTCTTGCGTTTCAAAACGAGGTGTAAAGAAGCACATAATTACTCTGGGCCACATCAAAATGGGCCAGGGTGTCACAAATAATATTGACAATGCAAACATTACAGAAGACCACCCTATATGCAAAGAACAGTATGCCTTAAGTGCACAAGCACAACCATCCCTTCAGGTTCAGGATAGAAGAACACGTTGCCTAATTAAGGATCCAACCAGATATGCACCAAACATTCTCCACCTGCAAGTTGCAAGCAGTACTGCAACAGTGTGCTGAAAACTATCAACAAATCCCAATACTTCGATGCTTTCATATTGATAACATCTGGCAATACGTACTGCTTGAGAGGAATGAAAATTATATACACAGAAGAGAACACCAATGGATGTTATACCCAACCAATTAATTACCGAAAATTTGTGGCATGCATTTGCACTTTATGCTTCTCATGTCATCTCTGAAGGAGCAATTTCAGCATTCAGCAAGAAGGTGCAGTCCCAGTTATTCTCAGCTGTTCCTGGCCTCCTGCAGCATATCCACAACCGCCTTCATCTTGGGCCGCTTCGCCGGGGCACGCTCGGTGCATAGCATCGCAACCTTGAGAACGGCGAGCATCTGCTTGCGCCACGCGAAGGATACAGTGCTCATCCTCGGGTCCATGATCTGCTCCGGCGTCTCCCCCCTTGCTGGCGCGGAGTGCACCCATTTTACAAGGTCCACACCCTCCCCAAACTCTTCATCCACCGGCAGCTTGGATGTCAGGATCTCCAGCAGCAGCACCCCGAAGCTGTACACATTGCCCGGCACTGTCACCTGCATTGTGTAGGCATACTCTGCAAGAAATCAATTGCAACAGAAACACATTGTTATGTTATAAGCATAAAGAACTTGTAGTTTAGCGACAATGCGGAACAAAGTTCAGACCTGGAGGTATGTAACCAAATGAGCCAGCAACCGTGCTGATGCTAGCAGTGCCCTTCGAAGGGTCCAGCAGCTTGGAGATCTCAACCTCGCCGAGAAGTGCATTGTAGTGCGAGTCAAGGAAGACATTCCCCGAAGAGATGTCAAGGTGAATGGTGGCAACCTGGTGGAGGAACACCAGCCCTTCTGCGACATCAATGGCGATTGACAACAGCCTTGGCCAGTCGGGTTTTGGGTTGTCACCATCAGGGTTGCTGGCATTGTGCAGCAGCAGAAGCAGGGTGCCATTCGGCATGTGATGGTGCAGCAGCAGCGCAACATCCTCGTAAATGACATACCCGATGGGACGCACAAGGTTTGGGTGGTTGATGTGTGCAAGGCGCTCGAGCTCTCGGATCATCTTGGTCTGGTGGTGGACGACCGCACGATCAACCGACTTCAGCTTTTTGACACACAACACCATGCCGGATGGCATGACAGCCATGTAGGTTGTGCTGAATGTTCCATTGCTCAGTGCATTGGCATCCTTGAATGTTGCCTTCACACAACTCTGGAAATCAATGGCCTGCTGCAAGCTCTCAGTGAACACACTTGAGGCCATGACCTGTGGTGCTGCCACCACCACCTCCCCTGCTTCGACCTTCTTAGCCTCAGCCTCCTTCTCCTGCCTCTCACGCCACATGAACAATGCCACCACCAATGACACAACTGAGAAGATGATCACACATGACCCCACAACTGCCAAAGCCACCCTGTAAGATATCTTCCTGTGGTCCATTCCATAATTGGATCCATAAATTGGTCCACAGTCCACATCCAGCGGATCGCCACACAGCTTAGCATTGCCGGAGAAGCTGGACACCGCACTCTTCTGGAATGGCCCGAACGCTGGTATGACACCACTTAGTCGGTTGTTTGACAAATTGACCTCAATCAAGCTCAGCATCCCTCTCATATCATCAGGGATCTCACCGGATATCTCATTGCTTGACAAGTCCAGTGCGACGAGCTTATCAAGTCGCCCGAGTTCACGCGGCAGCTGCCCGACAAGGTGATTGAAGCTAAGGTTCAGCGCAATCTGCAGGCTCTTGATCTTGCCAATTTCAGCTGGTATCTCACCACTCAGATTGTTGTCGCCAAGCTGCAGCTCAAGTAGCCGGCCGCAGCTACTGATGCCCGGCGGAATGCTACCGGAGAACTCATTGTGATCGAGCACGAGAAACTGCATCCTCGATCCATTGCAGATAGTCTCAGGCAAGCCACCACGAAATGCATTGTAGCTCAGGTCCAGCTTGCTCAGGTTCCGGCACCGAAGAATCGACCTGGGGAACTCGCCACCTAGTCCGTTGCCGGACACGATAAGCTCCTGCAGGTTCCTCAGGTCCCCGAGCACGTCCGGCACCTCGCCGGCGAGGCGGTTGTACGCCAAATTGAGCAGGGTCAGGTTGGCGCAGCGCGCGAACTGCGCGGGGATCCCGCCGGACAGCTCGTTGCTGTCGGCCTCGAAGTAGGTCAGGCTGGCTGCGTCCCCAATGGACGCCGGGATGGCGCCGGCGAGTCGGTTGTTGCCGATGCGCACGTTGGAGAGCCCGAGGCAGCGGCCGATGGTGTCCGGGATGGTGCCGTTGAGCCTGTTGACGGTGAGGATCAGAACCTGCAGGTTGCCACGATCGAAGAGGCTGCTCGGTATGCTCCCCTCGAGGGCATTGGAGTGGAGGTTGAACACTTGGAGCTTCGACGAGAGCCCGAGCCCCGGCGGGATCGGGCCAGAGAGCGCGTTCTCGTAGGCGGACAGCACGCGGAGGCCTGGGAGCCCGGCGAGCCAGCCGGGGATGGAGCCGGTGAGGTTGTTCCCGGAAATCTGCAGTTCTTGGAGGTCCCTGAGGCCCCTGAGCTCGTCGGGGATGGCGCCAGAGAGCTCATTGTTGGAGAGGTTCACGAACTTGAGCCCGACGGCGCCGCCGAGGGAGGCCGGGATGGGGCCGGAGAGCCCGTTCATGGAGAGGTCGAGGAACTCGAGGCGACCGAGCCCGCCGAGCACCGCGGGAACGCCGCCACGGAGCGCGTTGAAGGAAAGATCGAGCCGGGCCAGCGCGCGGAGCCCGCCGGCTGCCGAGAAGTCGCCGCGGAGCCCGCGGCGCGGCAGCTCGATCGCGGTGACCGCGCCCCGGCGGCGCACGTGACGCCCGCCACGAGCAGTGGTCCGCCGCCGCGGCAGCCCAGTCCGGCGGCGCCAGGTCCCGCCGCAGCGCCCGCATTGCGGCCCCGTCTCCCTCCCCTCCGCCGCCTGTGCCATCCACCCCGAGCACGAGGAAGGCGGCCAAGAGAAGGGAGAAGAAGAGGCAGCGGTACGAGGCAGGAGGCATTTGGGGTGGGGGTTCTTGTCCGGCCCGGCTGAGGAGGTGGTGGTGGCCAAGCCTTCTCCTTGCTTGTGTGCGCTTGCTTTTCTTGTGTGGTTTAGGGAGGGGACAGAGAGAGAGAGAGAGAGAGAGAGAGCACGAGAGGAGGGAGGGGGCACAGCGACAGGGGCTGTGGCTGCTGCCTCTCTCTCTCTCTCTCTCACTCCATGAGTGGGGGGTGTTTTAGAGAGAGGAAAGGGGAAAAGGTGGTTGAACGGAGCAAAAGAGGGTGGTGTGCTCAGTGCACTGGGCCGAATTCCAGCGAGAGAGATTGGATTTTTTTAAATAATTTTACAAAATAAATGCCATGCTTTTTTTGTTTGCAAAAAATGCAACTCATTTGCTGACAGATGCTCGTGTGTATCGCTGATTGAATTGGCCGACACCTTATTTTGTAACTGATTTATTTGGTCGACAGGTTGATTTAACTCATAGGCTTTTATCATCATCAAATGAACTAACGATACAGCTCTGTCGCTAACTAAACTGGCGACAAAAGATCTATCAGTACGGATGTATATTTTGTATTTTTTTTCAATCTTATTATGTAAATTTATTTTTAAAAAATTCAGATAGATTGTGTGTGTTTGTGTAAAATGGGAATGGCAGCCCTGCCGGTTGAAGTACTGACGTTATATTGCTATGTAAACGGTTTTCTACAATATTGAGTTATATGTGTATACTCCTTTCGGTCACAAATTGTATCGTCTTGAATATTGACAGTCTCTAAACACACAGTTTTGACCACTAATTTCTATTATAATATATTGAGCAGTACTTTAATATTTTCCCTCCTAATACAAGTGCAAATCTTAAAGCAAACGAAAGGGTAAACAACAATAATCTACCTTTCATTTATGTTTTAATATTTATGCAACTATCAAAAAAAATATGGAAGTACCTCTCATATATATTTATAAAACCAAATAAAATTATAATATTATGAAAGTACTTTTCAAGACAAATATACACATATGATTTTTATGTATCCAATTTAAATATTTAAAAGATATTGATAGTCAAAGTTTTAAAAGTTTAACTACATATATATCAAAACAATAACTATTTTGTGACTAGAGGGAATATTTATTTATCATAGCAGTAGTATGTTATTTTTATGAAAGGTATGTAGTGTTTTATCGGCGTCTCTTCTATGCCCGTAATGTGAAGCACTCCTACTAAACTAAAAAGATAATTCACGGCACAATTGAGGTTGCACCAGTTTGCAAATGTTGCAAGTTAAATATATTTTTTTGGGTACGATTTATGGAAAATTGTTGTGGGTTTTGTTAGCTTTTGTATCTGTTTTGTTAAACCTTTGATAAAGTAAGGTTTTGTTTGCAAGTGTTAAAACAATAATGGCAAACACATTGTAGAGGTCTGTAATAACCGATTTCATCAACTAACATCATAAAACATCGATTATATGCAAATAAAAATGCAGATGTCGTATCAACAAAGTTTAGACGCAGAAAGAATGCCAATGTTTTTTCCTCCGAAATCAACAAACGGAGAACCACTTTCTCTCTTCACTCTTTGAGAGATAGAGAGAGTGAGGAGAAAGAACTCCTTTCTATTGTATCTTTGGTGTACCTAGTGATTTGCGGTTGGACATGGTGAATTTCTTGGGCATTGAGCCGGTGAATATTTGTGCTCTGTTCCTTTCTCCACTTTGTTTCGATCTACTGTATTCCAAACAGTGCTGATTAATTATTCTAATTAAGACGTACGGCTTGTCTTAAGTTTACTGTCATTAAGGGCGCTCTGTCCTTGGCATCGATGAAAAGCTCATGATGCTGATGTAATCATGCTCTTCCTCCTCACCCCTCTCTTTATGTAGTTCTGTGATTGGTGTGTTACGTCCTCATAAACCATAATTCGATTCCTCTTTTCGCATCCCCTTTTTGGACCATCAACTTTGCAGCAGCAACTGAATCGATTCCTCTCATGAGGAATTATCTTATCTCTGTAAAAGGCATCCACTAACCATGATTAGAATGATTTCTGCCAAGACCAGCCGCCTGGGTGGTAGGCTAAACACATGATTACCTCTCTTGCTCTCAACAAAAAAAGAGAGCAAATTATGATTCCTTTTCAGAAGAAGTTAGGCCCTAACAATAAAAAAAAAAGGGCTTCTTTGTGCGTGGAAATTCTTAGGTCACTGTCAATGTGCATGAGGATCGACTATTCGATTCACATGGCATCAGTGATGCATACTCATGGGACCCATTTGATCAGAAACCAAGTGCTGAATTTTGGGGCTCTGTTTGAAATGAAGAATCCCGCAGGAGAAATTACACAACCTTTTTCGAAACTCCTACAAAATTCATGTACGAACTATGCGTTTGAAACACGCTGTAAGGTGCTATTTCATGTGGGAGAATTCTAGCGTTGCAGCCTTTGGTCGACGAAACAGGATGCACACCCTTTGTACTGTTTCTATAAAATAAAATTTCCTCATGTTCATTTCTGTACATTTCAACGTTTGCAGCCAGTGGCGGAGCCAGAAATTTCAAAAGGAGGGGGCCTAAGAATGAAATGAACCTTTACTAATGATTGATATTCAGGACGTTCGAGTTGTCTAGACGTAGATGGTGTCTTATCGGATGGCTTTGATTTTGATAAAGACGTAAAATATCTCTTCATCTAAAATCAAAATTATGGATAGATGTAGCTTGATACCGATCATTGATAATTAATAGATTACCTAGTACCTATTATAGATTAGTACAATGAAAGCATATACTAATTAATAATTCCTTGTCACACGATGCGCAAGCACGGCATGTTCGACGATCGACGGTCCGACGACGTCTCACGCCGCCGATCGTCACGCTGTACGCTACCGATCGGACGGAGATGAGCTGAGTCGCTACTTTGACGGAGAAGGCGTCGTTTACTCTCGCCATGTCGCCGCGAACGGACGGAGACACGAGTCGCGCCATTTTGCGCAGAGAAGGCGAAACGTTATTTACTCGTTTGGACGTAGGACGCGTTGCGCCTTGGCCCTTGTGAGTTATGACATAATATACATATACCGCTCGCTATTTACATGGCCGACGGGTGGGCCCAGCCCCATCACGCCCACATCGCTCCGCCACTGTTTGCAGCGCCTAGACTCAAATTGAATTGATGACGTGGCCATCCAAGATATGGAATAGTCTACTTGTTTCAGGCTTTCCAGCACATCACTCGTATGTTTAACGTATGGGAGAGGCTTCTACAGTTCTACGTATCATTATTTGAAAGTTACGATTTACTAGAACGCAAATAAAGAAGAGAAGATGATGATCACATACCCTTCAAGCTATACCAGGAGCATTACTCTTTATTTATTTCATGTCATGTAGAGCGACAGTTGTATGTACTAATCATGTACATTAGTACATACTTTGCAGTGTGTCCCTTCTGTTGTATCGCCTGGGAGGCACGGAAGCACTTGATACTTGGTTGTTACGGTACAGGGAATACAAGTGACTTTCTTAGCGTGTAGTTGGTGAAACGAGGGTGAATAGGATGGAATGATCTGGTATCATTTGGTTATATTGTTTTAGGTGAATGGAATGGTTCAGTATTTATAGGGAATATTTTTCAAATTTGTATGCCACTATTTAGGATGGGACGGTTCCATTCAAGCAACCAAACACATGATATGACTTTTTTAAAACCATCTCGTATATATATCACTTGATGCAAGCAACCAAACATACCCTTAATTGCTTGCACTGCAACATTTAATTTTTTACAGTTCCATATGCTAGCTGCCTAAATTTGTCGCCCCTTGAAACAGTGAACTCTTGTCCTCTGAAGACCAAGGAATAGAAAACTAAATGCAAGATGCTAGCTGAACAAGTTAGGCCTGCGAATAAAAATGCTAGCTTCATATCTGAATTGAAATTGTTAGATGGTGTTAAGACGCATGAGGACTCTACTGTTCAGTTCAGATGGCACCAGTGATACATACCCCGTTGGCTAATTTGATTAGAAACCGGTGCTGGAAATTTCGGCATATCCTACCTTTTTTATATCTGATAGAGTTCCCGGGAGGAGAGCGTTCCCACATGTCATCTCTTGCAATTTTGCGAAAAATCCTCTGTGTTTCTTGAAATTACAGATAGGTTCATGTAGATTATGAATAGATCCTCCACGATTTTTTGTGAGGGGAAGATATTTTTCCCCGATTCGCGTTTGGGTCCCTCGCACAGTATTTTACGGAAAAAAAACTCACACTAAATTCAAATCGCAATTAAGCCCTTTTCTTATTTTTCAGGATAATGGACAAGTCCAAAAACGTAACAAACAGGTCCTTACTCTTTACGTTTAGGTCCTTTTTTCGTTTTTTCCGGGAGAAATATTTTCGTCACCAGAAATATGTGTGCAACTCTATCTCTAGACTTTTTTCCCAGCTCGATTTCCCATCTCGATCTCTAATATTTTTTAAAACATGTATTATTACTCGGCGAAGGCGTAGAGTGTTAGACTCAACAAAAGAAGGTTGTCGTCTCTAATAATTTTTCACTCTTTTCCCTCTAGACTTTTTCTCCGTCGCGGTTTTCCAGCTCGGTCTCCAATATTTTCCAAATAATTTGTCGAAAGAGATATTTCTACAACTCTATCTCTCTATTTTCCCACGTTTCGTTCATTATTTCGACGATTTAAAAAAAATGCCACCGAAAAAAAGAAAGTTTTTCTACCAAAAAAGCGGCCTTGACGTGTTACAATCATGAGTCTCGATATTTTTAAAACATGTATTATTACTCAGCGAACGCGTAGAGTGTTAAACTCGACAAAAGAAGGTTGTCGTTTCTAATAATTTTTCATCCTTTTCCCTCTAGACTTTTTCCCTGCCGCGGTTTTCCAGTTCGGTCTCCAATATTTTCCAATTAATTCGTCGAAAGATATTTTTACAACTCTATCTCTCTATTTTTTCCCCGTTTCGCTCATTATTTCGACGATTTAAAAAATAAAATGCCGCCGAAAAACGACATATTACGCTGCGAAAAATTTTGTGCTCTTTCAGCTGTTTCGCTCATTATTTTGACGATTTAAAAAATAAAACGCCGCCGAAAAAAAAAGAAATTTTTTCTACGAAAAACACCACGCGCGACGTGTTATGCCGCGAAAAAATTTCTAGTTCATATGAGATCTCTGCGCTCGAAACATGCCCCGTGGTAGCAGGAAAATTCTGTATTGCATTTTTTTTAATGAAGACATATGCGTACCCTTTGTTTTTACAAAATAATGAACCATGTGTACATCTACATAACTCTATATTGTTAGATACATCACCATAAGCCTGACAAGTGGCGATTTAACACTGCTTTCTACAGTCAAATAGCTACAGTATTTAAAAAAAAATCTCTCCCTCAAAATTGAGCTACAATATTTTTTTTAGCTTTTTCCCTTGGAAAAAATTTCCTTGCTCTGCTAAAATTGAAGAATTGTGAATGGCAACAGGGTTTTAATCTAGTTTGCAATACAATCAAATCGACACACATGTTACATACCCATGCGTTCGCAGATCCTCTGCCGTAACGGCACCGTGCCATTGGGGCATGTGAGACCCCGTTCTGATGAACAGGAACCTCCATGTGATTACTGTGTTATTCCCTGGATCAGTAGCTAGCACTCACATGTTTACAACAATTGGAAATCACAACCATACATTTTAATAATTAAGCGGAAACGATTATACAAATAATATTACAACTCAGAGAAATATAGTAGCAAAAGAAGCAAGCCTTGTGGTTTACCCATCCAATCCCGCAGGCAACTGACCAGGCATAAACTCCAGATAGAATACGACGAAGAAAATCCATAACTGCGATTTAAAAGAGACTCAAGCCGCTACCACAACCACCTACATATAATTAGGCAAGGGTGAGTACTTTACATACTCAGCAAGACTTGAGCAAAACCTACAATACATGCAAGCCATTTCAAAGGAAAGGCTACTACAGTTAATTTGCATGAAGCAAATTGAATTGTAAAACAAGTTATTTGCAAACGGAATTTATAAGAGCATTTGATTGATAACAACTAAGTAAAGCATAATAACACTTACAGTCCTCCATGACGTGAGCGGCGAATCATGAATTCCTGAAATCCAACAATGTCAGCCCTTTGACATAAAACACAGTTGCCAAAACAGTTTCAAACCGAAACTCCAGTTTTCAAAAATACCAAAATCTAACATTGGAATGACTTCACCAAGTGCCCTTGACCGCGGGTGCGACTAATTAATTAGATTTAAACTCTGCAGAGGTGTACAACTTTACCCACAAGGAATGATCCACCTTTTTGCGAGAACATTTCGACACACGCCTCCAATAGATGTGTGCCTGCCAGGCGATCATACATAGCTGTTCATTACCTGGACATAACTTTGATCCAGCCCGGGACGTTAACCCCCGCCCTGAAAACAGAGACACTCACCCAAGCCGTGAATCCACATTTATCACACCCAACACCACGTCTCTCCGCCATGGCAAGGCGTACACCGCTGTACCGGTTATGCATTTACCCACACGAATGTGAAAGCCCCTAACAAGCAAATCCATAACGGAATGCCTCGCAAGCTCCGCGCTACCAATGAGCAAAGCCATGTCCAAATAAGTTAATAGGCTATGGCTAACCCATACTCACCCTCGTGGTTGCACGGAATTCTTAGATCAATAGCGTCCCATTGCTCGGTCCTTAATGTGACACGGGCGATACTCCACCCTACACTACGTGCAATTCCTGTTGCACATTCGGCTATTGCCAATAATCGCCCGCATCAACACATAGTTTTATTTTGGGTTTTTAAATCAAAGTACCCACAACCACAGTGACATTTTCAATGTTTCCAGGAAAACAAATATTGATTTGATCATGTACATTCTTGATGCTAAGGCATGGCTAAGGTGTTAATATGATCGTATGTACCCAAGATGACATTAAGTAATGCCTAATCCGTAACCTATGGTTATCAAGGTTCACATGTTCATAATCATCAAAGGAGATTCATGTGACAACAGGTATATCTACCAAACCACAAGATAGCAATTTACATAAAGTAAACGCATGCATAAAACAATTTGATGCACAAAAGGAATATAAAATATTGGGAGCAATATGGTCAAAGGAAGCTTGCCTTGCTTAATTGACGCTTACGACGAAGACGAGGATTGCGGTTGACGACGACGAATGACGAAGCTAGAGACGTCGGGATCTACTCGTCGAACAACGGAAAATAGCAAATAAGAGACTTCAATAAGGCAAAAGAAATAGATAACAAGAACAAATAAACTCTTCACAAGAATTAGGGGTTGCTCTTAATGAATTTATTAATCTTATTTTACGAATTCAAGACGCAAAAATAGATTGGATTAATAGAATTAATCATTAGTTGCAAGTTTCATTGATTTACTATCCACAATATGAGTTTCTGCCAATTCTTATTACTTAAGGGTTTTGCTTTATTAAGATTCAGATTCGAAGCAAGATAAAATAAGAATATTTTCTTAGATTACAGCAGATCATATCTTAAAGATCATTTCTAGGCTATTCTTTACCAAATTCAGATTTAGATGAACTGCTTTGCGAGTTAATGAAAAGGCTTAAATGATCATATTAGAGTATGAATGACTTGTTCTTTATCTTTAATTGATTTCGCTTAGAATTAGCTTCATGCAAGTTAGATCTACTGATTTAGGCTACTGGACTAATTTACACGATATTTAAGAAGGTTCTAGTGATAAAAATAACTTAACTACAGGTTTCCTCATTGCAACTACAATTCGTTATTCATAATACGGCCTAAAGAATTGTGATTATTTAGGGTCATTAAGCTATTAAGATTAATATGTAATTCACGATGAAATGAGATTATCTTTTCCTATTTGGGTAGTCTATACTTTGAAGAACACTACTAAACTAGTTCCATAAGTTTTATGATTTTGGGCGAGACTATAATCTTGTTGCTATAACGGTTCATGCTATACTTAAAGACTTCACTATTCAAAATCGGCAAGAAAGGGGAAATGACATATTAACGATTAAGGGTTTTGAACTAACAAGAATAATATGCAATCCTTAACGAAGTATGATTCTTTTTATAGAATATGATAGTATGAACTTCGTACAGTGTTTTTGAATAGACTTTATTGATTTTAGTATTTAAACGAATTATTTTATCTATCGTTGAAATATCATAAATGACCATGTTTGTAAATCTTAATTCGGCCATGATTCAAACTTAGCTTCTACCCATACAACCACGCTTCCCCAGAATGAACCTGTTATACAAGAACCGCTCACTCGAGCTCGTGCACGCAAATTAAATTATCAGGTGAAGTCGTTCCTAAGTGTTCCTACTAATGACATAGTGAATGGAATGCTATTTAATTCTTGTGATCATGTTATTCTTATTAGAAACCAGAGAGAAGAGCCACCAAACGCAAAGAGACTCGAATCCAAGTCGGAGGCTTGAAGGAACTCCAAGTCAGATTTGGAATCGCAGACAGCATCAACTTCAAACGTTCATAACTTTTGATCCAGAGCACTTCTGGAGGCCCAAGAGTACAGGATTGAAAGATCTGCTCGTCCTCTTTCAAACGGATCCAAAATTACCTTCAAATTCCTTCCGAGTCAGTGGGAAACTGCAAAACAATGGAGACTACTTTTCCTGTCCGAGTCAGTTTGGGCTGCGGGTCTTCTAATCCGAGTTGTATTAGTTAGGCCCATGTTAAGGCCTGGTGCTGCATGCCCTTGGACTATAAATAGCCAGCCGCCACCATAATTAGGGTTTGGATTTTGTTTGATTAAGTTAGCCATTGCTACTGCGTACTCGCGCGTGTCGACTAGACCGCCCGTCTACTTGTTCATCGGAACCCCAATTTCGAGTGTTCTTACTTCAGAACCAATCTACATTCATATTCGCAATTGAGTTGCTTGTTATCTCTTGTTCTTGCTGGTTCTTCGATTGCTTGCAGGAACAAAGACCTTCGTGGTCAGGTTGGTCGCGTTTTCCGCGAGATCAATAACCTCCAGGAGGGTGGTGTACCGGTCGCTAAGGCGCAACGTCGGGTTCGTTGTAGTCGGGCCGCCAACTTCATCCGCCACCAAATCGACGCTACCTCCTCTCATCGAAAGATCGGGACGCCTAGTCCATATCAAGTGGTATCAGAGCTCAAGGTTGTTCGGTGAGAGATCTTTTCCGTTGTTTTCTTATACCTACAGTCCAGAAAATACCAAAAGAAAAAAATACATCTATAGGCGAGTGGTCACCCTTGATCCAAGACTTTTTGTGCCTTGCTTTTACTACTTAGTTCTCCGCTTGTTGAATTCACGGTTGTTTCGTCGAGTTGAGTTGCTGGTCTTTAGTTTCTACCCTTAGAGTTTCGAGTTCGAGTCACGTTTGGTCACAGTTGCGTTTCGGAATTGAGTCAGAGTCCTTAGTAGATATCAGATTCAAAAAAAAAAGGAGATACGAGGGTACCTTTAGAAGACTGCTCGCCCATCGCGTGCGATGCTTTCGCTCATCGCGTCGATGCTTCGCCGAGTGCTCGCCATCGCGTCGCAAGGCTTTCGCCCGAGTGCTCGCCCGTCGCGTCTGATGCTTTCGCCGAGTGCTCGCCCATCGCGTTCAGTGGTCGCCGAGTGCTCGTCCATCGCGTGCACGGTTGCCCGAGTGCCCGCCCATCGCGTGCCTCGGTCGCCCGAGTGCTCGCTAACTGCAACAAGCCGATCGCCTGAGTGCTCGCCGACTGCGTGAGCTGGTCCCCCAAGTGTTCACCGACTGCGTATCAGAGAAGAATTGCAAACCAAAGTTCAGAGAGAGAGAGTATCTTTTAATTACCTTTATACCCCTAGTCAAAAAAAAGTGTGGTGGTAAGTGTTGTTTGGGGTTCTTTTGAGTCTGTTTGTCAGTTTTTAGGGCTCTCACAAAAAAACAAAAAAAACAAAAAAAAAACAAAAAAAAAGTGAAAAGAAAAGAGAGGAGCCCTAGCTGTTTGCTTTGTGTTGAGGACGTTTCTGTGGCATCGTTGGTGATTAGGCTCGCGTCTCTAGTGTGGTTGAGGCTAGGACCAGCACCATACTGTCGTGGAACATTTATTCAACTTGTTGTGACTATTGTGGTACGAGCTATCCTTTGCTACAATTGCCGACCACTTATAGCTCCACGGAAGAACTACAACTTACTGTGCTCTTGCGTTTGGCATCGAGACACTACCTCTCCAGAGATTTTTGATTCATGATCATGACACCTGCTGCTAAGGCTTGGCAAGAACTGGTAAGAACTTGGTGATACAAGTTGAGAGTTGAGAGTACAGTTTGCTATTGGTTCCTATCATGATTTTGCTGAATGTGATGTCGTACCTATGCAAGCATGTTCTATATTGTTAAGTAGACCATGGCAATATGACAAAAATTCTGTGCATGATGGTAGAACCAACCAGTATTCTTTTATGCATAAGGGAAGGAAGATTGTATTGCATCCTATGACCCCTGATTCCATTCTTAAGGAGGACATTGCTATAGCTAGTAAGCAAAAGATTGATGAAAATGCTAAAAAGAAAACTTCTAGTTCTGCTTATGATAACAAAAATGAGATTAAGTTGAAAGGTGCATGTTTTCTCGCTGCCAAATCTGATGTGAAGGAACTACTTGTTGATGAATCTGTTAGTTATGCCTTAGTTTGCAAGGATGCATTGTTCTCACTTGAGAAGATACTTGCTGCTTTTGCCTCCCTGTGACTAACCTTTTGCGGAGTATGCCGATGTTTTTCCCAAGGACATTCCTCCCGACTTGCCACCAATTCGAGGAATTGAGCATCGATTGACCTCATTCCTGGAGCATCTTTGCCCAATCGAGCGCCATATAGGACTAATCCAGAAGAAACTAAGGAGATACAACGCCAAGTGCAAGAATTGCTTGACAAAGGGTACGTGCGTGAATCTCTTAGTCCCTGTGCTGTACCGGTTCTTTTAGTTCCTAAGAAGGATGGCTCATGGCGCATGTGTGTGGATTGTAGAGCAATCAATAACATTACCATTAGATATCGTCATCCTATTCCTAGGTTAGATGATATGCTTGATGAACTAAGCGGTTCTACTGTGTTCTCTAAGGTTGATTTGCGTAGTGGTTACCACCAAATCCGCATGAAATTAGGAGATGAATGGAAAACAGCTTTCAAAACTAAGTTCGGTCTATATGAGTGGTTAGTGATGCCTTTTGGATTGACCAACGCACCTAGCACTTTCATGAGACTAATGAATGAAGTTTTGCGTACTTTCATTGGTAAATTTGTGGTGGTATACTTTGATGATATCTTGATCTATAGCAAATCATTGGATGAACATCTTACTCATTTGCGTGCTGTTTTTGATGCTTTACGAGATGCACGTTTATTTGGTAACCTTGAGAAGTGCACATTTTGCACCGATCGAGTTGCTTTTCTTGGCTATGTTGTTACTCCACAGGGAATTGAAGTTGATCAAGCCAAGGTTGAGGCAATTCAGAGTTGGCCGACTCTAAAACGGTCACGCAGCGCGAGTTTCCTTGGACTAGCGAGATTCTATCGTCGCTTCGTGAAAGATTTCAAGACAATTGTTTGCACCAATCGAATGAGTTGTCCAAGAAAGGCGTGGTTTTCCAATGGGGCAAGTCACATGAAGACGCCTTTGACTTGTCGAAAGAAAAGCTAACTCATGCACCACTGCTCCAACTCCCAGACTTTGGTAAGACTTTTGAACTTGAGTGTGATGCTAGTGGTATTGGGATTGGAGGCGTGCTGATCCAAGAAGGTAAGCCAGTTGCTTATTTTAGTGAAAAATTATCTGGACCTCGTTTGAACTATTCAACTTATGATAAGGAATTGTATGCACTGGTTCGAACATTAGAGACTTGGCAACATTATTTGTGGCCCAAAGAGTTTGTTATACACTCTGATCATGAATTCTTGAAGCACATTCGTAGCCAAAATAAGTTGAACCGTAGGCATGCAACATGGGTCGAATTCATTGAATCTTTTCCTTATGTTATCAAACACAAAAAGGAAAAGGATAATGTCATTGCTGATGCCTTATCTCGACGCTATACCATGCTTTCACAACTAGACTCTAAAATCTTTGGCTTGGAAGCAATTAAAGAGCAATATGCGCATGATGCTGATTTTCAAGATGTTTTGCTAAATTGTAAGGAAGGAAGAGTTTGGAATAAGTTCATTGTTAATGATGGGTTTGTGTTTCGTTCTAACAAGCTATGCATTCCAGCTGGATCTGTTCGTCTGTTGTTACTTCAGGAAGCGCATGGAGGAGGACTGATGGGTCACTTTGGTGTAAAGAAAACAGAGGATGTGTTGGCTAACCATTTTTATTGGCCAAAGATGAGACTCGATGTGGAGCGCTATGTCTCTCGCTGTTCTACCTGCAATAAAGCTAAGTCACGACTGAACCCACATGGTTTATATATGCCTCTTCCTATTCCTAGTGCTCCATGGGAGGATATTTCAATGGACTTTGTTTTAGGCCTACCTAGAACAAAGAAGGGAAGGGATAGCATATTTGTTGTCGTGGATAGGTTTTCTAAGATGGCACATTTTATACCTTGTCATAAGAGCGATGATGCTACAAACATTGCTGATTTGTTTTTCAGGGAGATAGTTCGCCTACATGGAGTGCCTTCCACAATTGTATCAGACCGCGATGCGAAATTTTTGAGTCATTTTTTGCGGACGCTTTGGAAGAAACTGGGTACCAAGCTCTTGTTTTCTACTACATGTCATCCTCAAACTGATGGCCAGACGGAAGTCGTTAACCAAACGTTGTCTACAATGTTGAGAGCCATTTTGAAGAAGAATTTGAAGATGTGGGAAGAGTGCCTACCTCATGTGGAGTTTGCCTACAACCGCTCATTGCATTCTACTACCAAAATGACTCCTTTCCAGGTGGTATATGGTTTCAATCCTCATGCACCCATTGATATTTTACCTTTACCATGTTCGAAAGAGTAAATTTAGATGTCGCTCAACGTCTTTGAATTTGTGCTGAAATTGCATGAGACTACTAAAGATAATATTGAGCGCATGAATGCTAAATATAGAGTCTTTGTAATCGGGTAGAAAGGAATTAACTTTTGAACCTCGGAGATCTTGTTTGGTTGCACTTGAGAAAGGATAGGTTTCTGATTTGCGAAAGTCTAAATTGATGCCTAGAGTGATGGTCCTTTTAAAGTAATTGCTAAGATAAATGATAATGCATACAAGCTTGATTTGCTGCAGACTACAAATGTAAGCAATTCTTTCAATGTTGCTGATTTGAAGCCGTACATGGGTGATTTAAGATGAGATTGAGTCGAGGACGACTCCATTTCAAGAGGGGAGGATGATGAGGACATCTCCACAATGGATACAACCACCCATACTGCCCACGCTTCCCCGAATGAACTCATATACAAGGACCGCTCACTCGAGCTCGTGCACACAAATTAAATTATCAGGTGAAGTCGTTCCTAAGTGTTCCTACTAATGACATAGTGAATGGAATGCTATTTAATTCTTGTGATCATGTTATTCTTATTAGGAACCAGAGAGAAGAGCCACCAAATGCAAAGAGACTCGAATCCAAGTCGGAGGCTTGAAGGAACTCCAAGTCAGATTTGGAATCGCAGACAGCATCAACTTCAAACGTTCATAACTTTTGATCCAGAGCACTTCTGGAGGCCCACGAGTACAGGATTGAAAGATCTGCTCGTCCTCTTTCAAACGGATCCAAAATCACCTTCAAATTCCTTCCGAGTCAGCGGGAAATTGCAAAACAATGGAGACTACTTTTCCTGTCCGAGTCAGTTTGGGCTGCGGGTCTTCTAATCCGAGTTGTATTAGTTAGGCCCATGTTAAGGCCTGGTGTTGCATGCCCTTGGACTATAAATAGCCAGCCGCCACCATAATTAGGGTTTGGATTTTGTTTGATTAAGTTAGCCATTGCTACTGCTTGTACTCGCGCGTGTCGACTAGACCGCTCGTCTACTTGTTCATCGGAACCCCAATTTCGAGTGTTCTTGCTTCAGAACCAATCTACATTCATATTCGCAATTGAGTTGCTTGTTATCTCTTGTTCTTGCTGGTTCTTCGATTGCTTGCAGGAATAAAGACCTTCGTGGTCAGGTTGGTCGCGTTTTCCGCGAGATCAATAACCTCCAGGAGGGTGGTGTACCGGTCGCTAAGGCGCAACGTCGGGTTCGTTGTAGTCGGGCCGCCAACTTCATCCTCCACCAAATCAACGCTACCTCCTCTCATCGAAAGATCGGGACGCCTAGTCCATATCAACAGCTCTATTTAAATATAAATACAAGCATTCTAGCATCTAGACGCACAAATTGCAGAGGGTTCATGGCCAGTTTTTAGAAGATAATGTTTGTTGCTACTTTGAATATTTTTAATGATACCTGTAATCCACATAATGATGTTTGCCTGAGAACTCTCTCTGCCACTTCTTCTGCACTATTGCCCCTCATGTTTGCTGTGACCTAATATGATAATGGAAAGTATAATAAGTTAAGTAATTAAGCCAGTATAAATGTACATAAACTATATAAAGAATTACCATTAGCTCCCCAGTTGCTGTGAGGTGAGCCTCTAATCTTTCAAGCATCTCATGAGTAACCTCCAACACACCTTTACGTTTGTTCAGAATACAAGCATAGAGATATGTTTCTGCCCCCTACGGCCCTACCATCTATAATCACTTGGTTTTATCATTTATCTTGGACAAACCTGGATGAGGTTTTTCAGTAAATGACATTCACAAGACAAGGAAGAGAACAGGCTAACTTCAAGGTGATGAAACTGAAGTTATCTTTTGCCTATATATAAGATTCATCATACCAAAATACTAAAATACAACAAATGTTACTTAAACTAAAAATACTAAAAGTTCAAGTGATAGAAAAAAACATGATTTAAATGTACTAACAGAATTTTGATGGTATCAACCACATCACAAAAGTCTACTCGTTTGAGATGATCTTTAACTTCAAGCAATGCATACTCGAAACCATATCTATACTTTTTTAGATTCTTTGACAGGAAAAGCAAATAATAAAATAAAATGTATTATGATTCAGGAAGCATGCATTCCTTAGAATGAGTAAATGTAAATGACGGCCAACAGGCTAAAATGAACAAGAGCCTAGCATTCAAACAAAAGCATCCACCCCTGATTAACTCAAAAGTAGCACCAATTGAAGCACTGCCAAAGCTGAAACGTATTCACAAACCAAATCCACCATGCATTCTTGCATAAATCAGCGTACGCAATCACATCTCTACACAACATAGGATTACCAGACACACCCTAATTGTGGACATTCCCATGGGGTAAAAAAGATTACCAGAATGCCAGCAGCCATGTCCCATGGCTTAAGCCGATATTCCCAATAGCCTTCTGCAATGCCTAGGCCAACATGGGACATATCAACAGCAGCAGAGCCTAGCCTTCGCACTCCCTAAAAAAAGTATATTTTTTTAAAAAAAAGGACAAAGAAACAACAAAGGGAGAAAATTAGGTGCACAATAATCAGGGAGACATTCACTTACCCTGCTAATGTCAGTAAATTCCTTGAACAAATTTATATTGGTCAGCCATGCATCATCATGTTCATATCCAAATCCAGTTACCAGAAGAGATTGTTCCACCTAGAGAATCAATTAGAGATGAAAGCTTATAAAGTGAAATCTGGTGGCATGAACTATTTATATTACATCAATTCACATTGCATAAACAGATTTCTCAAGTGTTTAAGGCATTCCTCAAATCCTAAAGCGTGCTAGCCTTTTACTTTTTAATTAGTACCGACAACTGAATTATAGACACAAAAGACAATTCTGTCCAGCCAAACTAACAGTTAAACTCTACTTCATTCAGATCAATTTTCTAAAGTACCAACCAGAGATCTGCAAAGCAATCAGATTTGACGACCAAAGCGAGTTTATACTTCTCTATTTTCATTGCCAATAGTATCGTTGTAGTAACAGATAATAATCAGTATGCACATTAGCAAGAGAAAAAAATAAAAGGAAAGGAACAATCTGATCTAGAAATCAGCATGCAGACGCAAGGACGGGCAGAATGAAAATCACGCGTCCTGGGAGTAGAACTCTATGATCTCCTTGAGGTCGGGCTGCAGGAGCGAGACGGGCCGCTCGTGGCAGGCCAGCCAGAGTATGTGCTCGAACAGGATGGCGTCGACATCGATGAAGATCGCCTTGCCCCTCCTCTCCTCCTTCCTCACGACCGTCTCCAGGAGCACCCGGAACGGGTAGGTGTCGAGCACGAGCTGGTCCACTAAGAACACCCTCCGCTCCTTCCCGAAGACGGTGACGGTCCAGTGGCATGCTCGCCGCGGTCCTCGTCGAGGGACCGGTAACCGAGGCGGGAGGGCGTGGTTGACGACCATCGGAGGAAGACGCAGCAGCCGGCCATTGCAGAGAGTCCTCCTTGCTCTGTTTCTTGAACCCCTCATGACAAAGTTTTGCACAACAGGAAGAATATTTAGTCCATTAAGGTTATCTTACCTTCATGGAGCTTAATAAACTTGTCATAAGTTGAGTATGCATGCCTCTCAACACATTCAGAAAAGTGGTTTGCATATAACATAAGCGAGTTCAAGGGTTATCTTCACAAAAAAAAACACGGTAAGAAAAAAGAAGCATTTACTTCAACTTACATGCCATTCTTGGGCTCAGCATGTACATCTCAACAGTCATGAAGTAGTAAAAAAAAGCAACAAACCGCGCAAGAAAACGATCAACCCATAAAGAGCTGCCACCTAATTCCTGACACGAACCAAGACGCAGAAGAAAGTAAGAAATGTGCAATACCATAATCCGGCAGAAAGCTATTCACAGTTCAGCCTAAGGGCTCAATAAGTAGTAGGTTGAATTCATTTAGAGATTGTACTCACTACTCAGATAAAGAAAACAGGATAGGCTAACAAATGACATAATTGGATAGGAAGAGACAGTAACACTTTGGCATAACAATGAAAGGAAGGTCGTGCATACATGAATGCACTAATGGACCAACCGATAAAGATGGAAACATACTTCCATGATTAAGAGGTGGTGGAACTCATTCCAGCTTTCGGCAAAGTGCACCTTTATATAATCAGCTCTTCTCCACCATCCAAAGGTCTCATACATGTGAAGCACGGATATAAATGCTGTTCAATAATCAAGCAGTCGATAAACCGGTAGAAAATGGTATGTGATAGCCATACCGAAAAAACCATATGCACAGCAAAATTTGGAGACCTACGTGCTATTGCGAGCATGTAAGACAAGACCCTCACCAAAATACGGCACCCTGGCAATCGTCTCCAACACGAAGAATCTTGCGTAGTTACGGTCACGGTAAAGACCATCAAGTATCATGATGACCGAATCCTGCAGATAGAGCAAAATGTGAAACCATCAGTTATTATGATGAGTTGATGACTGAGTCCTGCGGATGAGTAGATTGAACGACATGAGGCCGACGGCTACAAGGCCTATTGAGTCAAATTTGAGCCAAAATTTACTAGGGATCTGGTATTATCTGTATTACCATAAGGAAAATGTTCACCGATTGCTCGAGCTTCACCACCCAGCTCTCCTCCGTGGTAATCAGAGGGTGGTCGTCTCCTTCCGGAGGGCCCGTCTCCCTGACGGGGAAGGACTCCTCGACGGCCACCTCGGCCTGCTCCTTCACCCGCTGCGTCTTAATCGCCGTCGCGCGAAAACCCCTACTGCGCAAGACGAAACAAGCCACCAAACTTGCAGAGAAATGCATGCGGAGAGGTGCGAGGAGTGATCGAGCGCGTACCGGGTGACGACGGGCCCAAGGGCCGCGGCGCGGAGGCGGTGGGCGCGGAGAGGGAGGAAGGCGGAAGGGGCCAGTGATTACCAGTTTGACACATCGCTGCAGTTGATGCACTTGCGATTGGAGAACACATTCATCAGGCGACGGATGATCCCTCATTCCTATCCTCCTCCGTCTGGCTCCTTATCTACATCGGACAAAGTAAAATCACCTCAAAAATAAGAAAATTTACCAAAAAAGCTTGCAAAATTAGAACTTCAACGGCTCGGTCCAAAATTCGCAAACCCAACCTCGATCGGCGTCGCGGGGGCTAGGACAGTAGGATCTCTGCCCTCATTGGGAAACCGGGGGAAGAAGGAAGGCGACGAGCCATCCTGGGAGACAACGAGATGTCAACTGGGTCGCGGATCAGCAGCGACGATCGGGAGGGGTTTGAGGCGGCGGCGCGGGTTTAGGGTTTGCGCCGCGTTAGGGTTTTGGGGGTGGTTTTGAGGGGTGACGCAGCGGGGTGGGGAGGGAAGCCGTACCGCTGCCACCAAGTCCCGCATTATAGTAGTAGAGATACGCGGAGGTTTGTTTGACATGAGGAGCTTCGCAGCCAGAGCTAGCAGCCGCCGATCAGAATTGTGAGGTATTCCTTTCATGTAATTGTGGCTAATAAAAGCATTCTATTTTCCTACCCTGTCTCGCTGTACTATGCTGAATTGTTTCTCGCGGCGTCATGGTCTCGACAACTTTTGCAGGAGCTCCATCATCCCTTATCGTCTGCTACCATCGTCTACTTCGACAACATCGGCGTCATCTATTTGCCATCCAATCCGGTGCAACATCGTCGCACCACACACATTGAGATCGTCATTCACTTTGTTCGCGAGAAGATTTCCCTTGGTCATGTACGTGTCTCGCATGTATCATCCAGCCTTCAGTTCACCGATATCATGACAAAGGGTTTGCCGACTCAGTTGTTTCTGGAATTTCGGTCCAATCTTCGCGTCTGTCTACCTCCCGGTGCGATTGCGGGGGTGTCAGCGATTTTCATTTGATTGTGCATATCACTTGTAACAGACTGTATAGGATTGTGCATATGTCTTGTAAACTTCTATATTCAGATCCTAACACATCTTATATACAAGGAACCCAGCAATCCTATTGATTGCGTGAGGCATTCCCCCAATTTCTCAACGATACTTATTTCTACCAGTAATGAAGGGACAAAACTTCTGATCGTATGCTTTACTAGATTGATGCTTCTCCTGGTGCTTCCCCATGCCCTTCTTTCCTTTTAGTCTGTCATCTCGTCTATTTCTGAAGGTTTATTATGAGGAAAATCCTGATTCCTTCCCGCAGTTATTCGGCTTTTGATTTGAAAATGTTTCGTTGATCAGTTATTATATACAATTTCGAGAACAAAGTCTTCACTACGAAAAATTAATGTTGTTACTCTCATGAAAGGAGGATGATACAAAGCATGAATGAATGGTAGATAGTGATTACTTACCCCTTCGTTTGCTTTAAGATTTATACAACTTGTATTGAGAGAGAAAGCATCGAAGCATCGCTCGCAAAGTATTTGTGGTTGACAGTATATGGAAAAGTGGAAAAACTTAAGTAACTCCTGCTACTATTCAACTTCGTGTCAATGGTCTTCTCCTCATTTAAGTAATAAATCATAATCCACAGATATCAAGCAAGCAGAATTGGCTATTCACGAACTCGAGTCCCACGGCTTATCCTTACTGCTGGTTCCGAAATTTTGACATGCAAGATAGTGGAATTTGGTTCTGCATACGGTTCCAAGAAATGACAGGATTTTGTAGGTTAGTTGCATCATCTTTTGACTCTAAAATTTTACTGTGGCAATGATTCTGACAATTTTTTGGGTTTCTGGTCTAGCTGAAGTTTGAACTGTTGTTTGTGTTGTCATCGGCCTGAACCAATGGCTGTAAAAGGACTATCTTTTGAAAATAGAAATTGAAAGCGTGCTGAGCTTTGGCTCGGTTGGTGAGCGTGCGGCACGTACGCCCGTGTTTGAACGCAGCTCGATGCGGGCGCACATACGCCGAGTGTAAGTACGTGGCGTGTGTGGTGTATGTGTGATGTAT
This sequence comes from Guadua angustifolia, assembly GCA_036346375.1. Taxonomy (NCBI): domain Eukaryota; kingdom Viridiplantae; phylum Streptophyta; class Magnoliopsida; order Poales; family Poaceae; genus Guadua; species Guadua angustifolia. Next base: position 23,919,815 of record CM070513.1, read on the forward strand.
GTATATATTTATAGCTCGGTAGTTGATCTTTTGAATGCCAAAGCTGCTAGCCAATTTTTTTGAAAAAGAAAATATAAATTGAAAGTACATGTAAGAGAGTTCTTTTGTAATTTATTTATCTTATATTCCATATTACAACGTATTTTCAAAATTCGATTGGTTGTTCCCTTCTGCTCTCAAGCTTGAATTTTGGAATTATTTAGATGGTGGAGAAGGACTGAAATTGATAATTGTTATTCAGCCAATTCCATTGAAGCATTTATGGGATACTTATTGTTTTACTTCTTTCTATTTCTATTTTAATTTGATGGGTGTTACACGTGCTATGTACCGGAAGTTTCCGGGGAATGTGTTCTGATACTATAACACGCTGAATACGATTTTGAAAGAACATATATTGGTGTCTGCAACATGTTTCATCCAAGGTGTCGACTAGAGAACATAATGTCGTGGTAACGATGTAGCAACATGTTTTTTCAAATTTCGGAAGATTCTATTAAAACAATTATCCAAGTTTTAGGTTTCAATTAATGAACTCTATGTGTTACTGAAGTTTCTAAAAAATTCTGAGAAAATTTCGAGACCAAGTTTCAAATTTTCGAACTCAAGTTTCAACAAGTTTCGTCAAAGAGTTATAAGAAATTCAACAAATTTTAACAGGTTTCACCTAAAAGTTTTAACAAGTTTTAGCAAATATAATTATGTTTTATCAAACTTCAACCCAAAAGCTTCAGAAAGTTTCAACAAATTTTATTAGAAAAAACAAACAAAATCTGCCACCCCCATCTTTGCCACTTGTCAGTGCCACCGCTTCCTCCCCTTGCTCCCCAAGGAGTGAAGATAGAACTCGAAGTTGTCCGTAACACGTACGGTGGCGAAGTGGAGGTACGGTGATGCGCACTAGGTTGGCCCGATCTTCTGATGAGAACGATACGTCGGTTTGATAGCGCACGAAGTAGATGGATCGGCTACTAACCACGAGATCAACAACCAAGCAATCGCAACGTCACCACACGAGGCGATCAACCGAATCAAAGACCCGATCGATCCTTGTACCTGCTGCAACCGAGAACATGCAAGAACAAGGTGAGAGCAATTCCAATCTAATAATCTCAAAGATACAAGGGTGAGGTTCTGTTTCTCGTCACGGGTGGTCTAGTCGACACACGCGAACACGAGGAGGGACGCACAAGGGGTCTACCAAAACACAACAAAACCTAAGCGTACAAGAACGGTGGCGGCCACATATATAGCGGCGGCCAGGAGGTGTAGGGCAGCCAAAACAGCGGTGGCCACCAAAACCCTAAGATACATGGGCCATAGGCCCAAAAGTGAGGTCATGCAGCACCCTGAATTTCTGGCCTGTGATATTGTTCCGCATTTTTCTGTCTTTCTGGAGTGAATTTCGAAGTAGGGCTGGATCCATTGGAAAGCTTATCTCCTAAGCTTTCAAACGGGTGGTCGCACGCTGAAAACGGAGTCCGAGAGCCCGAGTTATGCCCGTTTGAAGTTGGCATGCTGCTGGATGGCCGAACCAGGCTTTTTGGCATCTTGGGATTCCATATGGGCCTTCCTTGACGCGTGGGCTGTCCTCGGGGTGTGTGTTTGAGGTCCTTGTCTGTTGATGTGGGCTTGAATAGCTGAGCTTTTGGATTAAGACCTCTCAGCGACGAAGATGCCGTAGCGTCGATCGTATGTGACGAAGATAGAGCAGCGTCGGTAGTCGTTGGAGCGGTCGGAGAGGAAGGAGGGGCAGCGGTCACACTGATCGTATCCATGCTGGTGATGTCCTCATCATCCTCCCCTTCTTGAATTGGAGTCGCCCTCGACTCCTTCTTATGATCCTGCAAAAGGTTAGTAACAATAGGAGACAAAGAAACATGTGTTTGCAATGCGGTATCAGGGGAGGACACAACCTTATATAAATGAACTACCTCCTTTATCTTTGTTTCAATCTTTTGTGCATGGTTAACAATTTCATCACCCTCTTTGCCCTGACTTTTAACTCTGTTTGCAATAATTTTATTTATTTCAGCAGGAGTCATTGGTTCCAAAATCATTTTCTTTGTATAATACATAAAGGAATATTGATTGGTTCTACCATTGTGAATAGCTTCTACATCATATAACCATGGTCTTCCTAATAAAAGTGAGCATGTTTCCATGGGTACAACATAGCAATCAACAAAATCATAATATGAACCAATAGAGAAATTCACTTGCATAGTTTGTGTTACCTGAATCTTACCACAGGAATTGAACCATTCGATCTCATAAGGTTGTTGAGGTGGAGTTGTGGTCAAGCCAAGCTTCTCAACCATGTTCTGACTTGCGAGGTTGCTACAATTTCCTCCATCTATGATGACTTGTACCCCACGTTCTCGGACAACAAACTTAGTATGGAATAAGTTGTTGCGTTGAGTTTGACTAGCATGTGCCGGTGGAGCACTAAGTACACGTTGCGACCTTAGGCTCTTGTAGCTGTTCGTCATTACAGCACTCAAGTGCACACCATCTTGATCATTCTTGGCTATAGGGTTAGTCGTAGGAATAGCAAGAATATTCATATCGTTATATATTGAAATACACTTACTATCCTTCTTCTTGGGTGAGGTAGGCTTCAAATCTTTCTTCAGTGGTGTGTTCTCATTCTTGGTCGAAGGGATAATCCCATGCTCGACCTTCTCACCCTTTGATTTCTGCAGGGACTCAAGTCGCTTAAGTTTTCGCCAGTATTTCTTTTCTCTTTCTGTCAAGAATGGACAATCCTCAATATCATCCTCGTAAGTTGTCTTGCTATGTGAACCTGCCATTGTTAGGGGCAACAAACAGAGAACTCACAAGAGAATTAGTTCCTATGAACTACTAATATGTGGACAGTGGAGGATCTCACACGCTCAAGCTCACACCAAGTTCTTACCCGTTCTTACCCTGCATCTTTTCAAGTTTCAATCGGTGGATGATGGTAATCTGCACTCAGGGGTGACAAAGCGATTGCAAGGTGCTTCTCCTGTGGTTAATAGTAGGTGGAGCTTGGATAGGTATAATATGTAGCAAAGGATATACTAGAACCACACTAGCCAAAACAAGTTGAAAGAACGTTCCACGGCGGTACTTTGCTGGTCCTAGGCTAGACCGTACTAGAGACGCGAGCCTAAACACCAATGAAGTCACAGAAACAGAAACGACCTCAGCACACAAGCAAATAGCTAGGGCTCCCTTTTCCACCTTTTAGTGCGGCTCTTTTATATGCACTTGTCTTTTCTTATTTTTCTTCCTTCTATATCAAAAGTGGTACATATGATGAATTACAACTCAAACATTTTTTTGCTGCAAACAGATCTACTATGCAGAAACTTCAAATGCTGTTTTCGGGTTTTTATTGGCTTCCAATGCAAAAACGTATAACTGGAAAGTTGTAGATCTTTTTGAGTTGATCAATTTTCATATATGGAACGTCTATTTTGGATATGGGAAGATAGAGATATTGACCCCGAAATACAGACTGCTCAGAAAATCAAGGATGAAGACAGATTTCAATCCGACGGGATTTTGGGCAAGAATACAGAATTTTTGGAAGGTATCACAATGGACAAAGTTGTAGATAATTTCTCAAGCTTTTAGAAAAGTACAAGAACAGAAAATTCCGACTTCGTATGAGGGAGTTATGACCAAAATACCGAACTGGACAGAGGAGGATCCGAATTGGACGCGACGACGCAATGAAGTTTCAACTCGGTGACAAGAACGTGACAAGAACTCGAAACTCTAAAGATTAAAACACTAAGACCAGCAACGACATGACGATGCAACACAAATTCAACAAGAATTAAACTAGATAGTAATAGTAGAGGCCAAAAGGGGTTCGGATTAGATTGATCACACAGCGAACATATATTTTTTTGGGCTATTTTTCTGGATTGTAGGACGAACAAGATGAACTAAACAAAGATAAGGGTGTTCTCACCAGGCAACCGTCGCTCTGATACCACTTGATGCGCACTAGGTTGGCCCGATCTTATAATGAGAACGATACGTCGGTTTGATAGCGCACGAAGTAGATGGATCGGCTACTAACCACGAGATCAGCAACCAAGCAATCGCAATGTCACCACACGAAGCGATCAACCGAATCAAAGACCTGATCGATCCTTGTACCTGCTGCAACCGAGAACATGCAAGAACAAGGTGAGAGCAATTCCAATCCAATAATCTCAAAGATACAAGTGTGATGTTCTGTTTCTCGTCACGGGTGGTCTAGTCGACACACGCGAACACGAGGAGGGACGCACAAGGGGTCTACCAAAACACAACAAAACCTAAGCGTAAAATAACGGTGGCAGCCACATATATAGCGGCGGCCAGGAGGTGTAGGGTAGTCAAAACAGTGGTGGCCACTAAAACCCTAAGATACATGGGCCATAGGCCCAAAAGTGAGGTGATGCAGCACCCTGAATTTCTGGCCCGTGATATTGTTTCATATTTTCCCATCGTTCTGGAGTGAATTTCGAAGTAGGGCTGGATCCATTGGAAAGCTTATCTCCTAAGCTTTCAAACGGGTGATCGCACGCTGAAAACGGAGTCCGGGAGCCCGAGTTATGCCCATTTGAAGTTGGCATGCTGCTGGATGGCCGAACCGGGCTTTTTGGCATCTTGGGCTTCCATATGGGCCTTCCTTGACGCGTGGGCTGTCCTCGGGGTGTGTGTTTGAGACCCTTGTTTGTTGATGTGGGCTTGAATAGCTGAGCTTTTGGATTAAGGCCTCTCAGCGACGAAGATGCCGTAGCGTCGATCGTATGTGACGAAGATGGAGCAGCGTCGGTAGTCGTTGGAGCGGCCGGAGAGGAAGGAGGGGTAGCAGTCACGCTGATCGTATCCATGCTGGTGATGTCCTCATCACGAGGCGACATGGGCAGAGTCGGCATTGGACTACTTTGTGACCTAGATGAGGTGGCAGGTGAGAGTTGCGGGATCTAGCGGATCCCATCACCGATGACAAGGAAGGCAACTGGATTCAATGGATCCCTTCGTCGGTGTCCTCCCGCCATGTTGTCTCTGCCATGCCAATAGCTACCCTCCATTGCCCGCCACGCCATCTCTACTACCGGTTGGCACCTACCAACCTCCAACAGACAATTGCTTTGTGACTCAGATGAGGCATGCGAGGGTCACGGGGATGTGGTGGATCTTGTCACCAGCAATAAGGAAGATGACAGAATCCGGTGGATCCAGTGGATCATGTCACCAGCATCCTCCTCCTAGCATGTTGCCTTTGCCATGCCAGTAGCCACCGTCCTCCTCTCGTATGGTTGCTTCTGTAGTGCCAGTCACCACCCGCTGTTATTTGTCGCTTCACTAGTCATTGCTGCCGTGAAGGTTGATGATTGAGTGGAGGCTAGAGAGTTGAAGAGTTGAGAGAGGCTGGAAAGAGATAGAGAGAGAAGTAAGATTGAGAAGATGACTTGAGGCCCTTCATGCGCCAAGGTTCCAAATTTCGTTTTCAGACTATATCTCGGAGGTGACCAAAATCTAAATGAAATTTAAAAAGCAAAAGTCAATTTCAGTCCAAAAAACTTAAAATCCAGTTAAATTTTTCAAATTTTGGCTAAAATCACCAAAAGTTCGGCGAAAGTAACCGAAATTTCGGTCCTTTTCAATCCCTGTCAAAATGGTCTTCGGATGCTAAAAAAATTAACCATAATACCATGATATGAAATGGCGCTTGCCGAGTTGGTCTGTGGCATTACAATACTCGGAGAGGTCACAGGTTTGAGTTCCGCTCTCAACATGAAATTTTGAAAAAAAAATTGAGATGCGAGGGATCACCCCCGTGAGTGAGCTCTACCATGTGAACTACCATTAGCTTGTTGCCACATATAAGGATAACAATCTTATGAGCATATCAACCCTATTAAAAAAATTGAACCGCTAGCTAGGAATCGAACCCAAGTCTCTCGGGTGAGAGAGAGTTCTCCTAACCAGCATAGCTCAACCAATTTTCGCATCTAATCCAGTCCTAAATCCTGAAATTTGTCTAAATTTTTGAAATCACTGTAGCATTTTGATTTTTTTAAAAAAAATTGACCGTGATTTTGAATTTCGTTCCCGATCAAAATCCAAAATCTCGATCAAAATTTCTAAAATTTCGGTGAAATTTTGAACTATGTGATGTGCACGAACGGAAAAGAGCATATCCAATTGAACGGCTCCATCCTATACCGCTAGAACGATATAAGATTTATGTTGTTTTTTTTTCGTGCACAACTCCTTAACGTGTGAACAAACCACCTCACTAAAACAAAATTAGATAATAGTAAAAGAGTGCCCATACATACCCCGAATTCTTATTCCTATCCTACAAATGCTACAGGAAAAAAGGAGCTCGTTACTCATACGAACGTACAACAACATGTATCTCGCTCGTATACACCGTACGAACATCCGTACGTTGTCGAAAGAAACCCTAATAGCTTGATTTGCAGCCCACAAAGAAATTGATCCATATGGCGATGGATGGAGACGTTGATCTCATCAACGACCTCCCCAATGATCGAACTCCTCCATGACATATCCTCAATTCCTCAACCGCCTCCCCACCAGGCCACCACCATGGCCACCACACGCACCTGTCCTCTCCCGTCACTGGAAGCGTATCTGGCGCTCTCTTTCTAGTAGTAGGGATGGCAATCGGGTGTGACGGGTGTGGGTAGTGCTCGCACATACCCATACATGTAAACTAAAATCTCCCTCACGGGTATATCCGCGAAGGGTCATGGGCAAAGAATCTTGCCCATACCCGTCGCCCATGGGTATCCGATACTCGCGGGTATACCCGTTTACCCTCCACCATCAACAATCTTTCCAACCAAATGGCATTAAGAGCTAATGAGCTAGGTACTAATACAATCCTTTTGATGAGATTATGGGTATTAGCTACATTCTGTAGATTAAAGAATGATTATCAATGATTCAAAATTTCAAATGTATATGCAGATAAAAAATAAAATAATATATGTAGACAAATAACATACATATACTCAAGTTCAATAATTACTGAAATGAGGTATCACAAATTAGGGAAGAGGGGGCCAACTGTGCCTGTTCTAGCCCATATGTTAATAGAGGTGGTGAGTAATCGGACGCAACGGGTATGGGTGAAACTCCTCCATACCTATACTAGTTTGCCCGTTTAGTAAAGTTTGATCCCTATAAACATACCCACGGGTAATAAAAGAGGAATATATCCACCTCTATTAGGGTTTTTATCCACAAATACACAGGTAATCGGGTAAGATTGCCATTCCTACCTTCCAGAGGTCCACGAGACACCGGACGCCTCGACCCTCAACACCGTGGATGCGGCGTTGTTCGTCTACTCAGCCCCCACGCTGAACCGCCTCATCGTCTCCATTAACCGTCTATCGTTGTGTCCCCACCGCCCGCATCGCCGTGTGGCTGCGCTTCGCCTCGCAAGTCGCAACGCCTAGCGGGCGAGCTCCTTGTCATGAAGGGCATGGTTGATCGGGTCTTAGCAGAGTTTTGCCGATCGTTGCGTGAGTTGTGTTGGTGGGTTGGCCCACCTGTAAGTGAGTAAAGGAAGAGAGTATAAAACCGGGAGTGTTGCGTTCGTTTGTCTTTGTCTCCAAGAATACTTCTGTATCTTCCCCCTTTTCTCTCTTCTGTTCTTCCAAAAACTCTACTCAAGATTGGAAAGTTTATGACAATTGGTATCAGAGCCGGTCCGATCATTCCGATTGAGTTGTAAACTGTCCAGGCGCGGGTTGGAATTTTTGGGATTCAATCATAAATCCTGAGAAATCCGCGAAAACCTTGGTTACCGCACCTGGTGAACTCAATTGGATTGATCCGACGAGACGATCTGGCGCCAAAGAAGAGACAAACTCTGTTTGAAGGGAAGATCACGGAAACCCTGGCAACGATGGAGACCCAACTCGAAGGTATGAGTTCGCTACTGAAGCAGATCCTGGACGACATGCAGGGCATGAAGTCCGAAATCAGTGAAGTTCGCTCGACGGTAGATGGAGTCTTGGGGCGGGTGGTGAGTTTGGAGATGAGACCGGAGATTTTTCCGCCACAGATGATGCCATCGTCTTCATCGCCGACTGGGCAACAGCAGCGATTCGCCCCGGTGGGAGAGGAGAATCTGCAGACTCATGGTCGCGGTGTTCCTGATCAATCTCGGGGGCACGGGAAGGGTATTCTCGAATCCCCAACGCTTCCGCCTGGGGTGAGCATGAATGAAGCGACAACAGCCCTGCAGGTGTTTGATGCAATGGCTAGTGAAGGAAGGGTCCAGCACCAAGGTTTGCATTCACTCCCACGTCAAACTTTGCCAAAACTGGAGTTTCCCAAATTTGACGGGGAGAATCCTCGGTTGTGGAAAGATCGTTGCGAAACTTATTTTGAGGTTTTTGCAATTCCCCTATGGCTGCGTACCAGATTTGCTGCACTGTACTTCACTGGCAATGCCGCGCTCTGGTTGCAAAATGTGGAGTCCAAGGGTCGATTTGAGAATTGGGATGAAATGTGTGCGGCTGTGGAAAGACGTTTTGATTGGAATTTGTATAAGCATCAAATGAGTCAGATCATCCATCTTAAACAAACAGCCTCAGTAAAGGAATATGTGGAGAGGTTTGAAGAGTTGCAACACCACATTTTGTTGTACAATCCAACCCAGGACAATGTATTCTTTGTTACCCATTTCTTGGGTGGGTTGAAGGAGGAGATCCGATCGGCAATAGTGTTGCATAACCCGGAGGATTTAGATACAGCGGCTTCTCTTGCTTTGTTACAGGAGGAGGAAATGGAGTGGAGCCGCAGGAAGTTTGGAATCAAGGGTGATAACAGAGAATTTCTGAAGAATAGCAGTAAGGTGCTGGAGAGAGCTAAACTTCCAATTAAGCCAGAAGACAACAAGAAAGCTGACGATCTCAAGAAAACCAATACTGTACAATGGAATGAAAAACTCGAAGCACTGAGGGCTTACCGCCGAGCTAATGGACTTTGCTTCATATGCGGTGAGAAGTGGGGAAGGAACCATAAGTGCCCGGAGAAGGTTCCTGTGCATATAATTGAGGAGCTACTGGAGGTATTGCAAATCCAGGCCGAGACAGAGCTTGAAAATGGAGACACCGGAGAACCGCAAGAAGAAGAATTGATGGTTGTCTATCAACAAACCACTAAACTGAGGAATGGCCGAAAAACTATTCGTTTACAAGGTCTTATAGGAAAGCAGGAAGTCCTGATATTAGTGGATTCTGGAAGTACTTATTCTTTCATAAGTGAACACATGGTGCAGAAATTGCAGTGCTCTACTACAGAAATTCCAGCTTCCCGAATGATTATCGCAGATGGGGGTTCGTTGACTTGCAACAGAAGGGTGGATGGGCTGGAGTGGTGGATACAAGGGTACTCTTTCAGATATGATGTTAGAGTGTTGGCACTTGGATGTTATGATATGATTTTGGGAGCAGATTGGCTTGAGGATCATTCTCCCATGTGGATGCATTGGGGCAAGAAAAGGATGAAGTTCACACATGGTGGCAGGAGAGTAACCTTACAAGGAGTGCAAGATGTCCTGCAACATTGTCAGCAAGTTAGTGCAAACAAATTGAAGGGCTTGCTGAAAAGAGGGACACTGACCCACTTAGTCCAGCTGAATATGATACAAACCGCACCAGCATTTTCCCTGAAATATACTGACATGTTTAGCATGACACCTGAAGAACATGAAATACCTAAAGCAATTCAGCTAGTGCTCTCCAAGTTTGCTCATCTCTTCCAGGAACCCAAGAAACTGCCTCCTCGCCGTAGCTTCGACCATTCCATTCCTCTCATTGAAGGGGCTCAACCAGTGAATGTGCGGCCGTATCGTTACTCCCCACAAAGCAAAGATGAAATTGAAAGACAAGTGGGAGAAATGTTGCGTACAGGAGTCATCCAGCGGAGTACTAGCCCATTTGCCTCGCCGGTGCTTTTGGTGAAGAAGAAGGACGGTACATGGAGATTTTGCGTAGACTACCGTCAATTAAATGCCATAACAGTGAAGAATAAGCATCCCTTGCCCATTATTGATGAGCTCCTTGATGAATTGTCGGGTGCACAGTGGTTCTCCAAGTTAGACTTGCGCTCCGGCTATCATCAGATTCGAATGGCTACAGGAGAGGAGTACAAGACAGCTTTTCGCACTCATTAAGGCTTATATGAGTTCTCAGTGATGCCTTTCGGCCTGACGAATGCACCGGCTACTTTTCAGGGGGTCATGAATCAAATTTTCACTCTCCAATTGCGCAAAACAGTTTTGGTGTTTGTGGATGATATACTGGTGTACAGTAGGACATTGGAAGACCATGTGACTCACCTGACCGAAGTGTTCTGCATCTTACAGCAACATGAGCTCTGGCTTAAGCAATCTAAGTGTTCTTTTGCTCGGCAGACTTTGGAGTATCTTGGGCATGTTATCACCACAGTCGGCGTAGCCACTGATCCAGCCAAAGTCAAGGCGGTTATGGACTGGCCAGTGCCAAAGTCATTAAAAGAAGTGCGAGGATTTCTTGGCCTCACCGGCTATTATCGTAAGTTTATCAAGCATTATGGCATTCTTTGTAAACCACTGACAGCCTTGCTCAAGAAGGGCGTGTAGTTCCAGTGGATGCCACCGACAGAAGCAGCATTCCGTGCCCTGCAACACGCACTCATTCAAGCTCCTGTACTAGCAATGCCAGATTTCTCCAAGCAATTTGTTGTAGAGACAGATGCAAGTAATACCGGCATTGGTGCGGTGTTGATGCAGGATGATCATCCAATCACTTTTCTTAGTAAGTCCCTCAGCCCTCGCAATCAAGTGCTTTCTGCCTACGAAAAAGAATGCCTGGCGATTCTTTTGGCTGTGGGAAAATGGCGCTCTTACCTCCAACATCGCTAGTTTATAATTCGCACTGATCAACGAGCACTGGTGCATCTCAATGACCAACGTTTGACCACGGGAGTGCAGCATAAGGCATTTCTGAAGTTGATGGGTCTTCATTTCCAAATCCACTACAAAAAGGGTGTACACAACGTAGCAGCCGATGCTCTGTCTCGTTGTCCCAGTCAGAATGATGTTGTTGCTATTTCAGTCAATACTCCTGTATGGTTGGAGAATCTGGTGGCCGGTTATCTTGATGATGACAAGACCAAGGAGTTGCTAACTGAGCTCACACTTACTAAATCCAATTCCAACGGATTTACCTTGACAGATGGAGTGATTCGGCTACATGGTCGGATTTGGGTGGGCCAAAACGCCTTGGCTCAAAATCACATTCTGCAAGCTCTACACAACAGTGGCATAGGCGGGCACTCTGGGATCCAGGCTACCTATCAGAAAGTGAAGGCGTTGTTTGCATGGCCGGGTATGAAACAGTCGGTGCAGCAATTTGTCCAAGGTTGTGAAGTATGCCAACAAGCCAAAACAGAGCATGTTCGCTTACCTGGACTGCTTCAACCTCTACCAGTGCCTTCTCAATTGTGGCAAGTGATTAGTATGGATTTTATTGAAGGACTTCCTCCATCGCATAAGTTCACTACAATACTGGTTGTCATCGACAAATTTTCAAAGTACGCTCATTTCTTGCCTCTAGCTCACCCTTACACAGCATTGCAAGTGGCACATGCTTTCTTTGATCATGTGTACAAGCTTCACGGTTTGCCCCATGCAATCATCTCTGATCGTGATAAGATTTTCACAAGTGCGGTGTGGCAAGAACTTTTTCGGTTGTCCGACACCAGATTGAACATGAGTTCTTCTTACCATCCTCAAATAGACGGGCAAACCGAACGATTGAATCAGTGCTTGGAAACTTATTTACGATGCTTTGTTCATGCTACGCCAAAGAAGTGGTCGGAGTGGTTGTCTCTTGCTGAATATTGGTACAACACCACTTATCATTTAGTGTTGGAGAAGACACCTTTTGAAGTGCTTTACGGGTTCCCTCCTCGTCACTTTGGCATTTCTAATCTTTCGGCCTGTTCAGTGCAGAATGTTCAGGACTGGTTAGCACAACGGTCAGAGGTGACACAGTTACTCCAACAACACTTGCAGCGCGCGCAGTTGCGTATGAAACGCCAAGCTGATCACCATCGTTCTGAAAGGGAATTTAATGTTGGAGACTCTGTCTACCTCAAGTTACAGCCTTATGTGCAAACTTCTGTGGCCACTCGGCGTAATCAAAAATTGTCTTTCCGTTTTTATGGTCCATACAAAGTGCTCGCCCGGGTGGGAGCTGTGGCATACAAGCTTGATCTTCCAGCCGGCAGTCAGATTCATCCTGTTGTTCATGTGTCGCAACTGAAACAACATGTGCCACCCTCCACAGTGGTTAGCGCTGATCTCTCCCTTGTTGCTACTGAAGTTTCACCTCACTCTGCTCCAGTCACCGTCCTCGCTCGGCGTTTGATCAAACAAGGTGACTCTGCTTCGCCGTGTGTGCTGGTGCAATGGGGAGGCGCTTCGCCATCCTTCGCTACCTGGGAAAAGCTTTCCACTGTGCGTCATCATTTTTCGGCCACGTCGGCTTGAGGGCAAGCCTCCACTCAAGGGGGGGAGAATGTCATGAAGGGCATGGTTGATCGGGTCTTAGCAGAGTTTTGCCGGTCGTTGCGTGAGTTGTGTTGGTGGGTTGGCCCACCTGTAAGTGAGTAAAGGAAGAGAGTATAAAACCGGGAGTGTTGCGTTCGTTTGTCTTTGTCTCCAAGAATACTGCTGTATCTTCCCCCTTTTCTCTCTTCTGTTCTTCCAAAAACTCTACTCAAGATTGGAAAGTTTATGACACTCCTCCTGTGTTTTCCCATCGGTGTGCATGTTCAAGGTCTGTGAAACCAACATGCTCGAGCTGTCGAAAATGCGGGAGAGTGTTAAGAACTCTCAATTTCTGTCCTATGAAAAAAAACGAGAACACACAAACAGAAACTCTGAAGCTTGAAAAGAGTTTGGTGCTGTCTAACCTGTACAACTTTTCTGTTTTCTCCTTCTCTTATGTAAGATATAGATTACAGATAACCATGAATGATTATCACAACCACCAAATCAAAACAAAACTTATCAAAGTCAAACAAAGTTTGTAATAACATGTTACTGTTTCCTGTCCGGCAAGATCAATAAACCAAACCTAACAAACTGACTTATCTCTAGACACTTAATGATAAACCAAACCTAACAAACTGACTTATCTCTAGACACTTAATGCAACTAGATTAAAAATTCCATATTCTCCCTTAAGCTGGTTGCTGCTTATTCATAGCTAGCATGACAATCCGCTCCCTCATCTCTGAGAACCCCACTCTCCCTAATGGCTTAGTTAGGTTACCAGTGAGCTGGTCGTCAGTTCTCACATGCTCCACTGCAATTTTCCCAGCTTCAACACATTCACACACAAAGTGAAACCGAGTATCTATCTGTTTACTTCTCTCATGAAATATTGGGTTCTTGCATAGAAAGTGTAGGTAATCTTATGTATTTTCTGGAAAACATTTGGTTTGCTATGTTTGGGCTCTTGAACTAGGAGACTGTTTGCACCAGTTTTTGGAAACTACGAGAAGAATCAACAGAAAAGCACAAGTTTGGATAAAGCACGAGGCGCAGTTGGAAAGTTTGAATAGCATGCGGATAATATCTGGAAACAGAGTCCAACAAGGAAAAGCACGGCTGGAGAGTGTACGGATAATATCTGGAAGCAGAGTCCAAGAAGGAAACTATAGTCGATTCGGATTAAGTTGGCGTATTGGATCCGGACTCGGATCGGCTGATGAGTATATAAGGCGCACCAGGGCTGCTTGAAAGGGAGCATCAACAATCAAATTCACACCTGCTAGTTTTCTTTCATAGCTTTTAGTCTTTTAGCTCTGTAATCTTCCCTTTGTAAGTCGACATTGATCAAATAAAGTTGCGTATCGCCGATTGTTTGGTCATCTTCGATTTCTCCAGGTTTGATTTGTTCTGTCTTGTTGCGCATCGCCTTTTCAGAATTGATCTGCCTTTTACCTTTGGATTAGTCTTAATCGACTAATCTAATTACCTTTCTAATCGGCTTTCTGGCTGATTCCTATTCTAGCCGATTCGCTTCTAGGATCGGCTTGATTGAGTTTCACAATTTTATCCCTTATCGATTGTAGGGTCAAATCGATTGGCACGCCTCGCACTTGAACCCGGTGTTCGTCTGGTGTGTTGCAGGCCAGAAACCCTCTTCACGGTTTTGGTGTCAACACATTTTTAGCACGCCCGGTGGGACAGATCGGAGAGATGACTACAGGCAAATCTACCGCACCAGCCGATGTGAACCCCGACGCCATAATCGTCCCCACGTTGGACGATTTAACTCCAGAGCAGCGCAAAGAAATTGAAGATTGGAAAGCTGCTTTAGAAGAGTTAATGTTGGGTTGCTATCAGAAAACCCGACGAGGAGTTACACAAAAGATGGCGCTTCCAACACTGAACCCCCTTGGAGAAGCCGGCGTCACGACAAATCCGGTAAGCCGATATATGCCATCTCAAGTCGAGTTATCTGTTATGATTGAGCAATCTGTGCATCATGCATTAATCAATCAGTCATCGGCATTGGTTACGACCTTGAAGCCGATGATAGAAAACAATGTAAAAACTATTGCACAAGAGTTGGCATCATCTAGAGGGTTATTAGATCCATTACAGTCGCTCCCAACATATCCAACATATTCGGTAGCACCAAATACCAACACAACAAAAGTGTCGGCGCCTGCACCCTCGCTAATGCCGACCCAGCCCACTGTGTTAGCACCAAATCCTCGCCCGAGTCCAATCACTCATGTTCATGCATATACTGACGCTGCAAAGTTGGATCCATCGGCGTCAGGAACTCACTATGTCCAGTCGGCTTATCAGCCGATTGAATTAGATAGAAATTATAAACCTCAAGGGCCAACCCAAGTTAGAAATCCAGTTCCACATAAGGTCGTTTCATATGCCGAATTGCCCGAAATTCCAGTTCCTAGAACTGATGGGTACGAGCCGTGGCAACGCCCTTATCCGTCGGCTAAGACAATCCGACCAACCGAGTTCACACTCGGGGGGCAAGATGCCGTCTACCACGATTGGCCGAACCCTGGCGTTACATCGGCCAATAACACTAATTGGGCCGAACAAATTTCTATGGTCCTAAGAGATCAATTTGGATTGCAACCTAAAGGGAAAACGATCGGCTATAGAAAACCGTACCCAGATTATATTGACCGCGTGCCATACCCCCATAGTTTTAGAATTCCTGATTTTGCAAAATTTTCAGGGGATGACTCGGTCACTACCTTGGAACATGTGGGACGGTTTATCGCCCAATGTGGTGAAGCTGCTCAGTCCGACAGATTAAAAATTAGACTTTTTCCTTTGTCATTATCAGGAACTACTTTTACCTGATTTACAAATCTACCTCCAAATTCGGTCCATTTCTGGAATGATTTAGAGAGTCGATTTCATGAATACTTCTTCTCTGGCAGTTTAGAATTAAGGATTTCAGACCTGAGCGCTGTCCGGCAAAAATTTGGTGAATCGGCTTCTGATTATATTAGAAGATTTAGAGAAGTACGAAATCGATGCTTCAGTGTTATACTGCCAGATAACCAACTAGCCGATTTAGCATTTCAAGGGCTAATTCCCCCGCTTAAGGAGAAACTTGCTAGGCAGGAGTTCACTGATTTAAGTCATCTATTTCATCGCGTATCGGCACAGGAAAGCCGATATTTAAGTAA
Source organism: Guadua angustifolia (assembly GCA_036346375.1). Taxonomy (NCBI): domain Eukaryota; kingdom Viridiplantae; phylum Streptophyta; class Magnoliopsida; order Poales; family Poaceae; genus Guadua; species Guadua angustifolia. The sequence continues at coordinate 23,935,589 of CM070513.1, forward strand.
AGAATTTAAGGATAAAATTAGGCTAAACAACAATGGCAAGGAAAAAGCTAAAATAAACATGGTCGAGTATAGTTCAAGTGAAACCTCTGAAGACGAAACAGACGTAAATATAGCCGAATGGATAAAAGGTTCTAAGAAACCACTTGTCTGTTCGTGGCTCAAGCCGACAAAAAGTAAGTCGGAGGTCAAGTACGCTTTTGATGTGTCCAAGTGTGACCGTATATTCGATATGTTACTACAAGAAAAAGCGACACGTTGCGGAAGGGCACACCATACCGTCGGCCGATGAGATTAAAAAACGACGATACTGTAAGTGGCATCATTCTTTTTCTCATAACACTAATGATTGCAACATCTTTCGACAACAGATACATGCAGCTATTGAAGATGGTCGGCTCAAGTTTGCAGAGGATCCGGCCATGGAAGTCGATGTCAACCCATTCCCGATTAACGTGGTTCAATGCTCCGGCAAAGGGAAACAAATTGTCGATGACAGACCCATAGCAACGCGACACGTCGACATAGAATCAAGCTCAAAAGGAGAGACACTGAAGATAACAATCGGCTCACTTCAAATTAAAGCCGATCAAGATGGGAAGAATTCAAGGACTGTTAAGCCAAAAGGGGAACCGCAAGTCGGGCGATAGTACAAAGTCGAATGGCCACCTCCTCGAAAACCAGCATTCAAACTTAAGCCAACTTTTTCACAGCTGCTTGAGAAATATGAAAGGATAAGCCATCGGCAGAAGCTGCAGGCTCGCCGATCAGATGAGCCGTATCGGCCAAACAATGTGTTTTGGCCAAATAATTTGCATCGGCTAGACACCGCAGAAAGAGCTCATCAGAGATGTCCTTTCTGGCAATTCTGTTGGGAAAGGGGTGTGGCATTACCATCTTCGAGGTCATGCCCCATGGAGCATTACCCGCCCAGAAATTGGCCAAGACAAACGGTGAAAGGACGGCTATCTGACACAGCGCCGGATCGGACAGAGTCATGGCACAGGAAGCCGATAAAAGAAAGGCTAGGGGCGCTGAACGAAGATGAAAGGATCGAACCTACAGAAAATCTGGCTGGTAAGGAGGTGTTTGGTACAGCTTCAGCTCCACCAAAATCTGTGGAGTTGGTGGAGCAGGGTATTTCTAGCTCCAGAAATTTGTGGAGCTGGAGCTGTAGGTACATTAAGAGTGTTTAGGTAGATCATCTTGTTTACATTTTAGACTAAAAATATAAACTTAATTCACTTTATTTTAGCTTATAAGTTTCAGCTCTGAGCTGGAGCTGGGATCTGGAGCTCTCCCAAACAGGGCCTAAGATTCGCAAGCCGATTGAGCCTAAACCTAGGTGGTGCCCCGCAGGACTTAGCCGATCTCAACGAAGACGGCTTCAGTGACTAAGGACACAAGAGATAAGGGAGGCCGAAGAAGAAAAAAAGAGAGATGAGACATTCAATGAGTTACGCCCGATAAAACTCGTTAAAAGTGAATGGAGGAGAAAAGAACAAGCCGATAATGAGTCAGATTCCTCTGATGATTTGCTGTCACCAATTATTCGAAATTACACTCCTCCAATGGATATCAACATGGTATTCACTCTACCAGCCGAATTCAGAATTAAAACTGAATCGGTTAAAGACACGTTTGCTCAACTATTCTTAGGTGCACAAGATGCTGTATTTGAAAAGCCACAAGATCCTCATCGGCATCTTAAGCCGTTGTACTTGAAAGGCTACATCAATGGGAAGCCGATATCCAGGATGCTTGTAGATGGAGGGGCTACTGTAAACTTGATGCCACTCACTACTTGCAAGAAGTTGGGCAAAACCGATGAAGACCTGATCAAGACGAACATGGTGCTGAATGACTTCACAGGCGATCCCACTGAAGCAAAAGGAGTGATGGTCACAGAACTAACCGTCGGTAGCAAAACTTTGCCGACCGCATTTTTTGTGGTTGAAGCTAAGGGGAATTACAGTGTACTTCTCGGGCGAGATTGGATACATGCCAATTGTTGCATCCCCTCAACCATGCACCAACTGCTTGTACAATGGAACGGAGACGAGGTTGAAGTGGTATCAGCCGACACAGCGGCTCATATCGCAATGGCGATTCGAGCGCAAATTGGCCGCCGAAGAAGCGAGTGCATATCGAACAAAGCGTTAGGCGATTGTGATTTTATATGCATTGGGAAGTCAGGATTTACGCCGATCAGTGTCAAGCCAGGCACGTTTGATTGGGCGAGCGAAGTGTTAAGGAGATGGAGTCAGAAATGATCCAAATCTTACAGGACAAAGTGAAGAGCTATCGGCATGTGATAAATTCGTGTGAAGCTATCGAAGACTTCCAGAGTGAAAAATTGGGTCCAGGTTTCACTTCTGCCGATATGCTTGAAGAAGTCAATATAGGAGAAGGGGATAGAAAAAGGTCAACTTTTATAAGTGCAAATTTAGGTCTAGAATACAAAAGTAAGTTGGTCGAAATACTTAGGAAATACAGGGATTGTTTCGCCTGGGAATATTATGAGATGCCTGGATTAAGCCGACAATTAGTAGAGCATCGGCTTCCTATCAAGCTGGGGTATCGGCCATATAAACAACCTCCTCGGCGTTTTAATCCAGAATTGTACGATGTAATAAAAGAAGAAATCGAAAGGTTGTTGGAGGCCAAATTCATAAGACCTTGCCGATACGCTGAATGGGTATCTAATATCGTTCTTGTCATGAAGAAAAATGGTAAGCTTCGGGTGTGTGTCGATTTCAGGGATTTAAATAAAGCTACGCCAAAAGGCGAATACCCGATGCCTATAGCTGATATGCTCATCGATGCTGCGTCAGGAAATCAGATTATTAGTTTTCTTGATGGGAATGCTAGATATAACCAAATATTTATGGCAGAAGCCGATGTCTCCAAGACTGCCTTCAGATGCCCTGGTGCTCTGGGGTTGTATGAATGGGCTGTGATGACATTCGTCCTAAAAAATGCAGGTGCTACTTATCAGCGAGCAATGAATTTGATTTTTCATGACTTAATCGGCCATGTTGTTGAGATATACATTGACGATGTGGTTGTAAAATCCAAAGAAAATTGGCAGCATTTGGCCGACTTAGAAAGGGTATTTCAAAATACAAGGGCTCATGGGTTGAAAATGAATCCTTTGAAGTGCGCGTTTGGCGTATCGGCTGGCCAATTCCTAGGATTTATGGTTCACCAAAGAGGGATTGAAGTCAACCAAGCAAGAGTTAAAGCCATAGCCGATACAAAACCACCGACATGTAAAAATGAATTGCGGTGATCGATCAAAAAATTAATTACTTAAGGCGATTCATTTGAATCATGCGGTAGGATTCGAGCTTTCACGCCTTTGCTAAAATTAAAAGATAATGAAGACTTCACATGGGGAGCCGATCGACAAAAGGCTTTTGATGACATAAAACGAGATTTAGCATCACCACCGATCTGGCGCGCAGAAAGGGATTCCATTCAAGTTGTACATATCAGCTGAAAACGACACCATCGGGGCTGTGTTGGCGCAAGAAGTCAATGGCAAAGAACGAATAATATTTTATTTAAGCCGACGACTTTTGGATGCTGAAACCAGGTACCCTCCGGTGGAGAAGTTATGTTTATCATTATATTTTTCTTGTACGAAATTGAGACACTATGTATTGGCATCGACCTGCGTGGTAGTATGTAGAACTGACGTCGTTAAGTAAATGCTGTCTGCGCCAATTTTGAGAGGACGACTTGGGAAATGAGCTTACGCTCTCACCGAGTTCGACCTACAATATGAATCGGCTAAAGCTGTTAAAGGTCAAGCAATAGCCGACTTCATTACGGGACATGATACCATGGCAGGGATGGTTGATGTAGCTCCATGGCAACTATATTTTGATGGGTCAGTTTGTCAAGAGGGGACTGGAATAGGTATTGTACTAATTTCACCAAAAGGACATAACATCGAGTTTGCATATCAGCTTAAAAGCCGATGCTCTAATAATCAGGCCGAGTATGAGGCATTGCTCAAAGGACTGCAATTGGTAGATGGTATCGGGGCAAGTAATATAGAGGCATATAGTGACTCATTGTTGGTAGTGCAACAAATTAAAGGAAAATTTAAATGCAACGATGACGTGCTATCAAAGTATTTAGGGCATTGTCTTGATATTATCAACACTTTCACGTCGTTCTGTATCGACCCTGTGTCCAGGGAAATGAATGATAAGGCCAATGCATTGGCTCAGGGAGCATCAGGCTATAAAGAGAGTAGCCGATGTGAAGCATTTGATGAAATTGACAAAGCAGTGCTTTGTGTCGATGGTGCCGATTGGAGAGCAAAAATAGTAGCCTATTTGACAAATCCATCCAAGTCTACTGAATGCAAGATTCGGCAGCAAGCATTGAAATACGTTTTGTTAGAAGGAGAATTGTACTATCGGACGATGGAAGGGTTGCTTTTAAGATGCTTGGGCAATGAAGAGGCGAAAGTGGCTATGGGAGAAGTCCATGAAGGGATTTGCGGTTCGCATCAATCGGCTCACAAAATGAAGTGGATTTTGAGACGAACTGGGTATTTTTGGCCAACGATGTTAGAGGATTGTTTCAAGTATTACAAAGGGTGCCAAAGTTGTCAAAAGTTTGGGAATGTGCAACTTGCACTGGCATCAGCTTTATACCCGATTATTAAACCATGGCCGTTCAGAGGATGGGGAATAGACGTAATCGACCAAATATTCCCAGCATCAAGCAAAGGCCATAAGTTCATCCTTGCAGCCACAGACTATTTCTCGAAATGGGTAGAAGCCGTTCCGCTCAAAATGGTCACCAGCACAGAAGCTATCGGCTTTGTCAATGAACACATTATTCACCGATTCGGTATTCCTCATACTATTACAACTGATCAAAGAACCGTGTTTATGTCTAACGAGTTCAAGAGCTTTGCAGAAAGCCTAGGTATCAAACTACTTAACTCGTCACTATATTATGCTCAGGCTAATGGGCAAGCCGAGTCATCCAACAAAACTCTGATCAAGCTGATTAAAAGAAAAATTGATGAGAGGCCTCGAGCTTGGCACTCTACACTATCGGAGTCACTATGGGCTTATCGGCTAGCGTTTCACGGATCAACTAAGTTGTCACCATATCAGTTGGTATACGGTCAGGAAGCCGTGTTGCCCGTAGAAATAAATGTTGAATCAATGCGAGTGGCAAGACAAAACAATCTATCGGCTGATGAATACATAGAGTTGATGCTATGCAATTTGGATGACTTGGCGGAGTTAAGGCTGATTACTTTAAATCGGCTTGAAAAGAATAAGGAAAAAGTTGCAAGAGTCTACAACAAAAAAGTTGTGCCCAAGTCCTTCAATGAAGCCGATTTGGTTTGGAAAACAATATTGCCAATCGGCTCTAAAGATAATCGATTCGGCAAATGGTCACCTACCTGGGAAGGACCGTATAAAATAAATCGGCTTGTTGGCGGAAATGCGTATATACTCAAAACACTTGAGGGGTTGGTGCTACCGAAGGCAATTAACGGAAAGTATCTAAAGCAGTACTACCCTAGCGTTTGGATCGGTGCGTAATTAGAAGTACAATGCAAAGAATTTGGAAATGAATCGGTTAAACAGCCGATTAAACGAGATAAAATAATCGGTTAAACAGCCGATTAAATGTGTTACGAAAGTATAGCAAGCAAAAGGGCACTGTTTCAACACAGTATAAGTTTACAGCCCAGATCCAGGGAGTCTAGCACCTAAACCCGACAGCGTTGCAGCAGCCTTGCCCAATGTCTCTGTGATGCCATACACAAGGTCTTCGTCGGCTTTTGCATCACCAGGCACCGGGATGATCTTGGCCGATTGGTCCTTAACCTTTGCAATGGCCTGGCCAATGTTCCTTTTCTGGTCCTTCAGAGTAGAAACCATTGCGTCCGAGGTAGCAAGGGTGTCGGCCAGCTGTTGATTCACCTTGGCCAACTCCTCCTCAAGCTGCTTCTTAGTTTGTTCCAGCTTTTGGGCAGAAGACTTGGCAGCCATAAAAGACGCAGCGGCCTCATCATATTTCTTTTTCTCGGCTTTGGCTTCAGCGATTAGCTTGTCCAAAAGATGCTAGTCTGCCTCTTGAGCCTCACGCTGAGCTATTCTAACATTAGCCGCATCAACCGCCGCCTTCTTCTCATCCAGGTGACACACATTCAGAAGTGCGCTCATAGCTTCAAGGAAGGTTAAACCGACAATGACCATGGCATCTGGATAGGTTTGGCGGTTGGCTAAAATAGAAGCTTCTGGTTGAGTTATCTCGAAGAATAGCCGATTCAATTTTTCTTGCATATTGGGGGCTGATCGGACTACGGAAGCTGACGCCTTCATAGATATGTCTATAATTTTCTGGATATCTTCTGGATAACTATCCGTGACCATCACTTCTGGGTCAACCAGCTCGTCCAAGGTGAACCCAAGAAGATTGGACAAGTCGTCCGGTGCAACATCGGGTGTGGGAAGAGCCGATGGAGCAGGCAATGGAGGAGTTTGAGGCTTTGAGTTCACAGGTGGCTGGGTCGATGTCCCTTGGAGTTCGGCTAGAATGCCAGCCACTTGAGCTGATGCTGTCGGCTGAAAAGGAAGTTGCACAAGATCAGTAACCTAAAGAATTGGCAACTCTTGGGTGCATAAAAGTGGTGCAGAAATTACTTCGGTAAAAGCCGATGGGCGAGGGGAGCTTTCAGCGCTTTGTTCTTTGCGCTTCAGATGCTTCCTGGTAGGAATCTTGGTGGACTTGGGTTTTTCTGAAAATCAAACCGCGGGATTAGCAACGATGGAAGCAGGAAATATTTACCGGCAGGAATGAAATACTTACTGGGCAGTCTTTCCTTTTCAATCTCCGATAGTGACGGGCTTTGCACACGGAGATTGCCAGAAGTGTAGCCAGTCTGGCCAGTCGACTGATGAGGTTGTTTCCCTTTTGATCCACCAGCCGATGGGTCAGTGATAGCCTTGTTTCCAGCTGCAGCATCCTGGGAAAAGAAAAGAGAGGTTAATAATTGAAAGCTGGAACTGAGGAAATTAACAGGTTTTTCTAGGGGAAACAAGCCGAAACCTCTACAACTACAGATGAGTTAGTATAACCCGAAGTACTGGGAGAATCCGAAGAGCTATCTTCGCTTGAACTGCTGCTGCTAGAGGAAACTACTGTCGGCTCATGGTAATCTGGTAGGAATTTATCTACGACGGCCGACGGCAAACGGTCCAAATAAATGGCCTTTGCTATCAATGACCACCAAGTCGAAAACTGACTGGCTCGGCGGGAGTTCAAAAAGAAGTGTGGTAGGCAGGTGACTTGAAGTTCATCGGCTAGTGTTAGAAGTAGTTCGGTTTGGATAGCATTTTTCACTTTGGATCTTGGCTGAAGACGATCCAGGAGAGGGAGACTAGGTATTACCTGGCCAAAACCCAATTGGCGGGCATACACAGAAGGATGGTAAAACTCATACGATGGCTGAAAAGTCCTATTACGGGAGTTCAAGCCGACGTGGAGGATGCAAGGAGAAATAAAAATCCGATACAATTCTAAAGTTGACTCTGACATCAAAGAACTGTCGGCATCTAAATAAAGAAACGAAGGCCATTGAAAGACAGCTTCATTTGCGTAAGGAAAAAAGTCCTGTTGGCTAAAAACTGTGTTGTCCAAATTTAGGAAGAACGACAAGTATTTCTTAAAATCGGTCGGGGTAATTTTGGTATCACCACTGGAACACATCATCAGTCTCTCTCTGTGTGACCGACTGGTTCTGTACTGCGGAGTGGTGCCTTTAGGGTAATCCTCGCGGGGGAAGGCCGAGTCTTCCAAGGGTTCGGGGATAAGTGATCGGCTGAATATGCTGTAAAGCCAGAGCTGGACGAGCCACAACGGACCACCTATGTTGCCAATGATGAACTGAGCAAAACCAGAAAAAAGCCGACTTCTGATAACATGCATCATCTGATACACAGCTCCAAGAAGCATCTTGCCAAGCGCGAGTCGACGGCCTTCAACCAGTTGCTCTGCCACATATTGATATACCTGGGTCAGCCCGAGAGAAGCTTCACAGAAAAGAAACCGATCTAGCCACAGGTTCAAAAAGGCTACATGCTCCTCATCCGACACTAGCCCATTAACCTTGTTATTATGTTGGATATACTTGGACCATCCCTCACCTTTTGATCGGATTAGCTTGTATCTTGGCTTGCCGCTAAAAGCCGATATCTGGTCTCCATCTGGCCTGAGGCAACAAAGCTCGGCTATGTCTAAGAGGGTTGGGCCGATGGGGCTAGTCCGGAAAAGAAAAGCATTAAGAGTGTCCGACCAAAAATAACGGTAGTAGCCACCAAGGGCTCATTGGCCGGGGTTTGCAAGACTCGTGAAGACACTCAGTTATGCCCATGTTTTCCCATTCAGACCTCTTTTGGGCTGATACTCGGATATACCAGCTTCTCCAGCCTTTGAGAGCCGTCGGCCAAGCTCTAAAGCTTTTTCCCTATTCTGTTATATTATAGCCTTTAGCCGATAAAGGGAGTCTAGGAATTTCCTCATTAATAACTGTATTGGCAGTCAGATTTCCTACCGGCCCTAGGTAGTATTGATCTTCACTTTCAGGGATTGGGATCAGTACCTGTGAAGGATCCATTCAGCCGATGAAGGAGGTGGAGAGCTTGATCGCAAAGAGCTGAGAGTTGATTGAAGAAGGAAAGCCGATTGCAAATGGTTCAAGAGCAGGGAGGCGTGAAAATGACCATGGGGGTCCCGCATATATATAGCACGGTGAAAAGTGAAAAGTGGTGGGAAATGAATCCGAGGCGACACGAGTCATTAAACTGCACCGAGATCTTTACGGCGCAATTAAAACAGCGGTTACTGAAACAGTTCTTTGACCAATAAGGAAGAAGCCGATGAAGGAAGAAGCCGACGAAGAAAGAAGCCGATGAGGAAAAAGTTGATGAATTTTTGAAAGATAACAAGTTATCTTCCAAAAATGGTGGGCATATGTTTGCACCAGTTTTTGAAACTACGAGAAGAATCGGCAAAAAAGCACAAGTTTGGATAAAGCACGAGGCGCAGTTGGAAAGTGTGAATAGCATGCGGATAATATCTGGAAACAGAGTACAACAAGGAAAAGCATGGCTGGAGAGTGTACGGATAATATCTAGAAGCAGAGTCCAATAAGGAAACTATAGCCGATTCGGATTAAGTTGACGTATTGGATCCAGACTCAGATCGGCTGATGAGTATATAAGGCGCACCAGGGCTGCTTGAAAGGGGGCATCAACAATCAAATTCACACCTGCTAGTTTTCTATCATAGCTTTTAGTCTTTTAGCTCTGTAATCTTCCCTTTGTAAGTCGACATTGATCAAATAAAGTTGTGTATCGCCGATTGTTTGGTCATCTTCGATTTCTCCAGGTTTGATTTGTTCTGTCTTGTTGCGCATCGCCTTTTCAGAATTGATCTGCCTTTTACCTTCGGATTAGTCTTAATCGACTAATCTAATACCCTTCTAATCAGCTTTCTGGCTGATTCCTATTCTAGCCGATTCGCTTCTAGGATCGGCTTGATTGAGTTTCACAATTTTATCCCTTATCGATTGTAGGGTCAAATCGATTGGCACGCCTCGCACTTGAACCCGGTGTCCGTCTGGTATGTTGTAGGCCAGAAACCCTCTTCACGTTTTTGGTGTCAACAGAGACATCAAAGGGTAAATTGTCCGGCAAGAGAGAAAGTTAAGTCTGGGGATATGTGTAGGAGCAATGTTTGTAACACCCCGGCACCCCACGTACCTTGAATGTTACACCCTCAAGCACCAATCAAAGCAAAACACCAATACTTTAGCAAAACAAGCTAACACTAGAAGGACTGCCGAACTAACTAAAAATTTCGGCAGTACCTCCCCTAAAACTCGGACATCACTCAACAGACAAATAAGACAATAATCAACAAGTATAAAACAATTCATGACATCAACTACCTAGCATAACCAAATAACATATAATATGGAAGAGCAAGTATCCCCAAAAGACAACCATGAAGTAAAAGAGTTGAGCTACACATCGAGATCACTACATAACCAGAGATACCGAGATCTAAGCCATCATCTAGTTACAAAGTTAACTATTCAAAAGCAGATTTTCTTTTTCTTTATGCCTAGCACCACTTCTAAGAGGTGTAACAACTATTCTAGCTATATTGTGGTCATTGTGAGTGAAGTAGTGCTAGCCCGTCTCCCAAAATGCCGCACTGGAGGTACCTAAAAATAAAACATTGCAAAACAAGCGTGAGTTCAAACAACTCAGTAAAGTGTATCATATTAATGCAAATAACTTAAAGCGAAAGATTAAAACAATTATAACATGATAAGACCTTGGCACATAAGAGCAACATTATAACATAACATTCTTTGCACTCCACCCATGCAATGCACATGCATGCTCATAATGCACATTTTCATAGTTAATACCGGTATTGCTAGGTGCTCACCCGTCGACGGGCACCTTCTCATTCCCTTCCAGCCCGTGGAGGGGCCTACCGTAGTAGGACTTTCATGTCTCACTACGTGTGAGACATAGAGGCCCACTCGGGACACCTCTTCTGTTATAAATGCACAATTGTAAATGAAATAGAATGAATTAAATTGCAAACTGCATTCTCATCACCATAACAAACCCATAAACATTGACATAGTCTTTAAACTTATACTCTTAGCATTTGCATCATCGTAAGCACAATCACACTCATGAATATCATGTAATGGAGAATACTAACACGAACACCACAATTCATCTAGCACTTAATCTACATGATACACTTGCCTTTAACCTCGAGGAGTGGGGTGGCAAGAGGATGAAGCCACACCCGAAGCTACACCACCTGAAAAGAACATTTGTATACTCATTTTCATAAACTATACAAACCACAACATCACATAGCGCATCTACGATCTACTTCGAAAACAGCCCCAAATCCTAGCGAAAGGAAATCTGGACAGCAAACATGGAAATGAGCATATCTCCTAAATGGTTAAACCAAAAATTGAGTTCTTGTACTCTAAATGACCACAAGAGAATAATCTACAATTATCATACAGCCATTCATTTAGGATATTCATTAATAATTCCCAGATTAGAGATGAACAGAGATTACATGCATTAACTCTAGTTCTGGACAGTCCATACTAAAATGAGCATATCTCCTAAACGGCTAAGCCAAAAATTGAGTTCTTGTACTATAAATGACCACAAGAGGATAATCTACAATTATCATATAGTTATTTATTTAGAAGATGGATTTAAAGTCCTTGGATTACACTCTGAACCTCAATCTAAAATCTGAACCTTCAGCAGCTTCAGATTTCTGGACAGCAACTTCAAAATAGCATAACTGATGATTCTTGAATCCAAATAAAGCAAACAAGGATATTTTCTTAATCTATAGGAAATTTTCTAACTTTCTCTAGATAAACAAAAATTCTAATTCGGCTTGCAACTAGCTCTAAACAGCAGTTTATCATTTCAGCTATCAACACGAGCACAATCAGGACAGCTAGCACTAAAATGACTATAATTTTTGATTGGCTGAATGAAATTTAGTTTTCTTGGTCTCAGATTAAAGATAATTCGACGAGCTACAACTTTATCTATAGCCAAATATTCAGAAAATGCTTTTAACTATCTCGAAACTCAACCCTAACAGACAGGCAAAACTCAGCCCAAAAACAGCAGTTTTTCCTCCAAACCCTAGAACCACTTTTTCCCCAAAAATTTTAAAATCTAAATCCTAGAACACCCATACCAGCTAGATACCTCCGTTAGAATAGCAAGCACACTCCCAAAAACTCCCAAATACTCACCTCCTTGCACATGAGGAAGAAGAGGGGAGGGGAAATGCTGCAGCTTGCAAAAGGAGAGGAGGAGGCCGGTTGGAATGGAGGAGACAGGGGGGCTTCGGCTGGAGCAACACCAGGGAGGGGGAAGCCAGGCGCAGCTTGGAGTGGAGGAGGAGCCAGGCAGCAGCACTGGGAGGAGTCAGGTGGGAGGAAAAGAAAGAAGAGGCCGGGTGGGAGGAAAGAAAAGGCCGGGTGGGAGGAAAACGGAGGAGGGGAGGGAAAAGGAAAAATATTATCTGAGGCATTACACTGAAATTTCATCTGCAACATTACATTGTTACTATGTTTGATGTATGTACTGTTGTTACATGTTTTTGACATGTGTTTACCTACTATAGAAGGTGTGACTATGAGTTTGGCTTTAATCTCATGCCATTTCATTCCTCAAAAGTAAAAAGGCAAGCGCATGATAGAATGATGACATGAGTGATTAAAACTTATTGTTCTTATTGGAAACTTGTTATTATGATGCTTTACATGGTATCTTCTGCTATTATGATGCTTTACATGGTACTTTTGTTTCTTATGTTGTTCCAAATTTTATTATTGTTTTGTTGTTATTTATATGATTATGCAAATTATTGTTTTTGATGGCTTTGTGGCGGTGACAATTGTTTAGGTTGTTTGCTAAAATTATGGTTAACATTATAGTAAATGTTAGGGAAAATGTAAATGGTGGTAATATCTTAAGCACATGTTGTGCTGGGGAGTTATAGTTGGGTATGAGAGCAGACGTTAGGTCCGTGTTAGATGTAATTTGTTACATAATCTAGAATAAACCATTAAAAGTAAGAAAATTATAGTGTTGGCTAATCAAACTAAAATTTTGTCTTAGTATTATTAGAAACATGGCTTATGTATACTTCTCTAAAATTTTTTCATTGACTAATAATACTAAAACATGACATATGTTGGTTAATTAACTTAAAATTTGATACACTCTGGTGCACAGTAATCCTGGAGGCCAAGTTCCTGCTAGTAATCCTGGAGGCCAAGTTCCTAAGAACAACACAGCCTCAGCAGGTATTCATTGTTTCAATTGCAGAGAGTTGGGACATTATGCCAATAATTGTCCCCAGAAGCGTCAGCAAATGACCCCAGTTCGCTTCAACTTGGAATCTACTCCAGCCCGTGCCCCTGCATCAGCTCAAGGTAGAGGAGCACCTCAGACTCCGCGTACCCCTCGCACCATTGGAAGAGGACGTGTGAATCACGTCACAGCAGAGGAAGTTCAGGATGCACCTGATGTGGTGTATGGTAAGTTCTTCGTCAATTCAGTTCCTGCTTCAATTTTGTTTGATTCTGGTGCCACGCATTCGTTCATATCTGAGTTTTTGGTTAAAAAGAATAATTGGAAGTCTATTCAGCTTAAAAATCCTTTGTTAGTCCAATCCCCTGGAAAGGAATTGAGGACTACTTCGGTTTGTCCGCAAATGGATATTTTGATAAATGGGGTAAAGTTCCTAGCGAACCTAATATTGTTGGATACCAAGGGTATAGAGGTAATCCTTGGGATGGATTGGTTATCTCAACATAAAAGTCAGATAGATTGTGCTAATCGGTCTATTACCCTTACTAGTCCAGACGGAATTCGGGTAGAATTCTTGTATAATCTTTCCTCAAAGAAGGGTGGTACTTTGAACAGTATGAAGGGTACATCCTTGGAAAATGTGCCGATAGTGAATGAGTACCCAGATGTTTTTCCGGAGGATTTGCCAGGAATGCCACTGGACAGAGATATAGAGTTCATTATTGAGCTTGTACCTGGTACAGCTCCGATTTCAAAAAGACCTTACCGGTTGCCCGCTAATGAGTTAGCAGAGATGAAGAAGCAGATTGAAGAACTGCAAGAGAAAGGATTTGTCAGACCGAGTTCGTCACCGTGGGGTTCACCAGTGATTTTTGTGAAAAAGAAGGATGGAAGTTTAAGGATGTGTATCGACTATCGATCCCTGAATGAAGTTACCATTAAAAATAAGTACTCTCTGCCAAGGATTGATGATCTGTTTGATCAATTAAAAGGAGCCCAAGTTTTCTTGCAAATTGATCTGAGGTTAGGATATCACCAGCTTAAAATCAGAAAGGAAGATATCCCAAAAACAGCTTTCACCACCCGGTATGGACTGTACGAGTTTACAGTGATGTCTTTCGGATTAACAAATGCACCGTCATATTTTATGAATTTGATGAATAAAGTGTTTATGGAACTTTTAGATAAGTTTGTTGTCGTTTTTATTGATGACATTCTTATTTATTCCAAGAATAAGAAAGAGCATGAGGATCATTTGAGGATAGTCCTGGAGAAACTCAGAGAGCATCAGCTTTATGCAAAGTTTAGTAATGTGATTTTTGGTTGAAGGAAGTAGCTTTCTTGGGTCATGTCATATCTGCCAACGTGAAGGATGTGTTAGAATGGAATCAACCAAAATCAGTCCCGGATATCAGAAGTTTTCTCGGTTTAGCTGGGTATTATCGGCGATTTATTGAAGGTTTTTCTAAGATTGCTAGACCCCTCAATCAGCTTTTGAAGAAAGAAAAGAAATTTGAATGGACTGCTTCGTGTGAGCGAAGTTTTCAGGAATTGAAAAAGAGGTTGACTTCTGCGCCAATACTTGTACTGCCAGATGTTCATAAGGATTTTGAGGTATTCTGTGATGCTTCGAAGCAAGGCCTTGGTTGTGTTCTGATGCAGGAAAGAAAAGTGATAGCTTATGCCTCTAGACAGTTGCGGCCTCATGAAGAAAATTATCCAACTCACGATTTAGAGTTAGCCGCAGTTGTGCATGCTCTCAAGATTTGGAGGCATTATCTTATCGGGAATCGATGTGAGATTTTCACAGATCATAAGAGTTTGAAATATATTTTCACTCAGTCGGATCTCAACTTAAGGTAGAGAAGATGGTTAGAATTAATCAAGGATTATGATATTGGAATTCATTATCATCCGGGTAAAGCAAATGTGGTTGCAGATGCTTTAAGCAGAAAAGCTCATTGCAATAATCTGATAGTGCAGAAATATCTTCCAACGTCTCAATCTGGAATTAGTAAAAGAAGGTTGTGTGTATAATTTGGAGATACACTCAACTTTGGAAGATCAGATCAGAAATGCTCAAAAGGATAACAGTGGTATTTTAGAAATTAAGAATGATCTGAAGAAAGGAAAATCTCCTGAATTTTCTGAGGACGAGAATGGAACTATATGGTTTGGAAAAAGAATTGTAGTACCGAATCAGCAAGAAATAAAAGATTTGGTTTTAAAAGAAGCTCATGACTCGGTGTACTCAATTCATTCGGGGAGTACAAAAATGTACTTGGATTTGAAAGAGAGATATTGGTGGCCAAATATGAAAAGAGAAGTAGCCAAATATGTGGCTCTTTGTGATATCTGCCAGCTAGTAAAAGCAGAACATCAGAGACCAGCTGGATTGTTACAGCCGTTGCAGGTGCCTGTGTGGAAATGAGAAGAGATTAGAATGGATTTCATTACCGGACTCCCTAGAACTAAATCCGGTTATGATTCTATCTGGGTTATTGTTGATTGGTTGACAAAAGTGTCCCATTCCATTCCTGTGAAGACGACATATTCCGGTGATAAGTTGGCAGAAATATATATGGCTAAGATCGTGTGTTTGCACGGAGTGCCAAAGAAAATCGTGTTAGATCGAGGATCCCAGTTCACTTCAAGATTTTGGCAGAAGTTGCATGGGATCCTAGGCACCAATCTGAATTTCAGCACTGCCTATCATCCTCAAACGGATGGTCAGACCGAGAGAGTGAATCAAATTCTCGAGGATATGTTGAGAGCCTGTGCTTTGAAATACAGTTCATCTTGGGATCAGAATTTGCCGTATGCAGAATTCTCGTACAATAACAGCTATCAGTCTAGTCTGAAGATGTCACCGTTTGAAGCTCTCTACGGAAGGAAATATCGGACACCTCTGTATTGGAAAGAATCAGGTGATGGACAAATGATTGGACCTGATATTCTAAAAGAAGCAGAAGAGCAAGTCAGAACAATCCGGGAAAATCTTAAAACAGCTCAGTCAAGACAGAAAAGTTATGCAGATAATCGCCGAAGGGATTTGAGTTTTGCATCTGGTGATCACATGTACTTAAAGGTGTCACCTCTCAAAGGAATGCGCCGATTCAGAGTCAGCGGAAAGCTTGCGCCTCGCTACATTGGTCCGTTTCTAATAGTTGCCAGAAGAGGAGAAGTTGCTTATAAGTTGAAGCTTCCTCCACAGTTGTCTGATGTGCATGACGTCTTTCACGTGTCTCAGTTAAAGAAATGCCTCAGAGTTCCAGAAGAACAGATGCCTTTTGAGAAATTAGATTTAAAGGAAGATCTTTCATATCCGGAGTTTCCTATCAGAATTTTGGATGAAGCAGAGCGTCGTACCCGAAGCCGTGTGATCAAATTACAGAAAGTTCGATGGAGCAACCACTCAGAGAAGGAGGCCACCTGGGAGCGAGAAGAGGATCTGAGAGCAGAGTTTCCCGATCTTTTTCCTTCTCCGTCCGAATCTCGGGGTCGAGATTCTCTCTAAGGGGGGTAGGTTTGTAACATCCCCGTTTTCGGCTTTCTGTTAAAATTTTAATTTAAATTATTTAATTCAAAGATTTGGAGTTTATTTGGTCTGATTATCTATCCTGGCATCCTTTCCGCCCGAAATTGGAAATTATTCCAAATTCATCTGTAAATTCTAAATCTGCTTCAAATCAAATTTAAATTTAAATTCAAATTTCAAATCAATTTCAAATCCGCCATCGCATTCATTCAATCCGAAATTCAAATCTGAATCCGTTTCTAATTTCAGCCCAATTTCTTTTTGGGTCGCAATCCATTTTCTTTTAAGCCCAAAGGTTTAAAAGCCTTTTTCTCTCTCCTCTTTTTCTTCTACCTTGCGCACGTTCTGGAATTCCAGCAGCCAGCAAGCTCGTTCATGGCTGTCTCTCTCCCTTCCAACTTCCCAAAGCAATTCAAGCCAAATTTCTTCACCAATTAATTAGGAAGCTGAAGCGTTGGAATGGCAAGAGTCCGGAGAATCAAATCCCACGAACTCTCGCCCTTTCCTCTCCAAAACGGTCACAATCATGATCAATCCGCTAATCCTTGCACATTCCATAACTCGGCCGTTTCTTTGTCTCTTGGCGTGCTTGAGTACTCTATTTAATCGTCTCGGCGCCCCGACGCGTGCTTCCTTTACTTCTCCGTTCCATCATCATTTGAACCTCCAAATCCGGGTAAGAACCTCCGTGGACGTCCGTAAATCGGCGCCGGCGAACCATCTTTCATACTTAGTGAGTCAAACCATGCACCAACCATGTCATATCATGTCTTTTAGTCTCAGATCAAAAGCCCTCAATCGCATTTTGTTTTCACTGCAGTTTAGGTATTCGATTCAACGTTAGTTAAGTAAATCGACCATTCCATTGTTCATCATCGATTCCTTGCAATTCGGTAATTCTCAATCCGATTCTTTGCATTCTTATACTCATCCCATCATATTCTATCAATTGCACTCACTAATTTTGCAAAATCTCGTGAATTGGAGCTTTCCCCAAATTCTTGCTCTGTGGCGTGCCTTGTTCATCACCATGAACGACCGCCGAGCTCAAGTCGCCGTCGCTGGGGTCTCCTCGGCCATCTCCGTATGAGCCTTTCAATAACCACCTCACCAAGATCCATCTCTAGCCTCACCGGCCGCTCTGCCGCCGTCTTGCGCCACAGTGGTCCGCCCGGCCGGTCATGGTCGTCGTGGGTGTAAACCGCAAATCTTCTTTGCTGGGTTTCATCAAGAATTTAATTATTTGGTTCAAGTTCTTTGGGTAAAAGTTGAATTTCGGTTTTCTTTTGGAGGGTTTTTGGGAATTTCCTCCTCACCTAACATCTCTCTCTCTTCCTCATTTGTGTGGCTAGCATTAATGGAGGCAGCATTGCCAATTTGTTTTCTTCATTTTCTTTCTTTGGCAGAAGGCCTTGCTTTGGCGTGGGGGCTTCCTAGGCAGGCCTCCTTTCCAGGCGTTCAGCACCTCCAAAGACCACCGCCATTTCTGGCCTTCCTCTGCCGAGCCCTCCTGGCTCCTCCTCCTGCGCCACTGCCTTGGCTCGAGCTCCTCTCGGCGCCCTTCCCCTCCTGAAGCAGCAGCGTCCTGGAGCAGCCATGGCAGTAGCAGCAGCAGCTCGATCTAGCCCTCCCTCTGGCCGGCGACGAGCTTCTCGGCCGGCGGCTCCTCCTTGCGTCTCCTCTCCGGCAGCAGCTCCAGCAGCCTTCCCCACCTCCCTCTTCCCTCCATGTGAAGGATTGAGGTAAAACCCTAGAAATTTGGAGGGTGAAATTTCTTGCATGCAAGGTGTTTGTGCTATTGCCTAGCTAGGATTCATGATTTTGAGATGTTGGAGGTTGGGGAATGGAGAGATTAGAGTGATTTGAGATTTCTGGTTCGAGCAGATTTTCGTCCCTTGTTAGAGCTGCTGTTTGAAAATTTTACCAGCGTTTCCTGGGGGTTTGGTTATAACGAAAGTTGTAGATAATTGAATTAAATTTCAATAGAGACTGAAATCATCAAGTTTCGTTCAGCCATTTAAAAGTTATGACTATTTCACCGAGTGCTACCCAATTCTTGTTGCGATTGGTTCAGTCTGTGTTCTTCTGCAGATTAGAGCATCGTAGAGGCCGAATTAGACTTTTTCATTGCCTAGAAAAAGTTAGGATTTTTCGAGTAGATTGAGAAAATGTATTCGTTTATGTGATTTGGAGTTGTAGAACTCGAGTTATGCTCATTTTGGTGTATGCTGTCTAGATCGAGAAATTTTTGCGTTTGTCTACTGTTCGTCGCAAAACTGAGATTAATCGGTGCGTTTCCCAATCGGTCGGCTATAGAAGAAGTTGTAGAGTTGTCTCTTGCGATCGTTTAAAGCCCAGGTTCATCCTTTTCGGAGTAGCCACTTGGAAGTTACGGCATTTTCAATGCCGGCTGTCCAGATTTGCATTTAGGTGGTGGAGGGATGTTTTGGTTTCAATCGTAGATGTGAATATGTAGAGTTATTTTCTTCTGTCGCTTGTACTGAGTGTGTAAGAATTTAAGTTGGATGAATATTGTTTTATTTGCAGGGAAGGTTCTGTTGGGAGTGGCCTCAACCACATGCCACTCCATTCTTTCGTCGGTAAAGGCAAGTGCATCGATTGTTGAATTCTTGCAGTATTGATTGTTTGCCATGCTAGTTGCTATATAAGTTGTTAATGCATGATATTGCTTTGTTGGCATCACTACTATGTGTAGGACTTGTGAATATCCATGAATGAGATTTATACTTGTGGCTATGAAAGAAGGAAATGAGAGCATGTGAATGGGTTACATTTTATATATTCCCTGATGATGCTCCCTAGAATGATTAGGCTAATGGGAACTTAAAGGATATAAGATGTGAGATATGAAATGGCTCGATTTGTGGTCATAATATACGATTGTGGCGTTTATGTGAGTGGTGATGATATACGTGATCTTGTGGATATGAACGTTGAAAATGGCTTTTGCATATATGCAGTCATGGAAAGTGCATCTTTGGATTGAATATTTTGTGGGTTGTTTGTTGGACCCCCGTATAATTGCCAAATTGACACATTGCTATATCACGCATTCATAAGAGTGCTCACTACTATGATAGGTGAATGTGAATAATGAAGTGTGAGGTTGGATTAATAGAAATAGTTGAATTGCGATCATGAAAAGGGATTTTGTCTTTGGTGCGAGTGTTAATAAAACATGTGTCCATGTTGATAAGATTTGTTGAGAATATGGATATGAGTGTTGAGAAGGTGATTTGAGTGTTGAGAATAACATTTGCATATGTGCATTCATGACAAGTGCATCGAGCAGTCGGTGAGAAAGTCATATGAGTTATATGACTAATCCGAGTGCTCAGAGATCCTACCCGTAGTCCCATCCTTCGGGCGTGGATGGGAGCGGTGATAGCGTGGGACCCGCTCTTTGGTAGCGGCAAGTCTGTTCGGCAGGCCCTTCCACGGATGGTTGGGTTTGAGGGCACGACGACGGGTGGTGCTCGGCAATACCGGTATTTGCTAAACAAAGAGGAGATGAGTCATGCATGATGCATCATTAGCATGAGAATGGTGAAATGAGATGAGTATATGAACATGCAAGCATTTGCATTGCATTGATAAATGATGAATCCTATTTAATGAGTTGATTGCAAAGTATGATTATGAGATTCTTCATTTGTTTGACATATTTGCATTTGCATTGCATGGATAAATCATGAATCATGTTAATAAGTTGATTGTGATGTATGATTATGAGATTCTTCATTTGTTTGACATATTTGCATTTGCATTGCATTGATAAATGATGAATCCTATTTAATGAGTTGATTGCAATGTATGATTATGAGATTCTTCATTTGTTTGACATATTTGCATTTGCATTGCCTGGATAAATCATGAATCATGTTAATAAGTTGATTGTGATGTATGATTATGAGATTCTTCATTTGTTTGACATATTTGCATTTGCATTGCATTGATAAATGATGAATCCTATTTAATGAGTTGATTGCAATGCATGATTATGAGATTCTTCATTTGTTTGACATATTTGCATTTGCATTGCCTGGATAAATCATGAATCATGTTAATAAGTTGATTGTGATGTATGATTATGAGATTCTTCATTTGTTTGACATATTTGCATTTGCATTGCATTGATAAATGATGAATCGTATTTAATGAGTTGATTGCAATGTATGATTATGAGATTCTTCATTTGTTTGACATATTTGCATTTGCATTGCATGGATAAATCATGAATCATGTTAATAAGTTGATTGTGATGTATGGGTATGAGATTCTTCTTTTGTATGTTTTGTGCACTTGAGCATGAAAGCATAAACGCATTCCATTGCCTTGTGTGTTGCAATTGATAAATGGGATTGATGAGAATGGGAAGAACAGGTTGAGGATTGAGGCGTGGACTCATCCAGCGATGTATATTGACGCAGGGGTAAGATTTAGTTATGTTTTCGAGTTGGTTGTGGTAAGTGGAGTTAGTTATCCTTTTACTGGTTGATTTCCATTTAGTAATGGCTACATTAAATTCTAGAGTAAAAGTAATTCAGTTGAATTCATTACTTTTTATTATGGTTGCACTTTGCTGAGTCTTGGACTCACGCTTGTTTGTTTCTGCTTTAGGTACCTTGGAGTTGGCTCGTTGGGATGGGAGTAGAAGCACGTGCGACTTCGGTCACCATCAAATCCGTTTATTGTTTCGTTAAAAAAATGGTTGTAATAAATGTGATTGTATTGTGTTGATCGGCGTTGCATAGTTGGTTAGTTGCCGATTGAAAATGTGATTGATTATCTAAGGACCTGTTAGAATGATATCATATAACTGTTATTGTTCTTTTGTCTGCTGAGTGGATGTCCACTGGCCTAGATAGGTCATGTCGAAATTTTGTAAAATTCGGTGACTTAGTTTTAAGCCGGTTGAAGAGTTTAGAGATTAAATTCAGTTTCAATCTTTTCGTAGAGGTGTTGTTTGTTATTTAGGGTTTTGGTAGCATTCGCGATGCGGTTGGCGCCGGGGTGTTACAGTGGGCATGTCGCCTCGGCCACTCTCGCCGGTCGCCGAGCCTTCCATCAGCTTCCTCGAGTGCCGCCGGTCCTCATGCGCCCCTCCGCCGGTCGCCGATGCCTCCTGTTCATTGGCGAGCCGTCCACCCCCGCCGCTGCTCGCGAGCCCTCGCGCCTCGTCGACCGCGTCGCCCTTGCCGCCGTGTGCCACCACCTCCCATTCGTCGCCATTCCGTTTTGCTAACTGCCGTTGCGCCATGGTCTCAATCGCCGCGCCAGAGGAGCCAGAGCTTCTCTGTTTCCATGGTGAGAGAGGCTGGAGGTTGAAGAAGACCTGGAGAGAATGACAGAGGGAGCCCACCAGTCATAGGAACAAAAGAAATCAGAAAAATCAGTAAAAGGAATGATTCCCGGAATATTCCCTCGTTTTCCAATTTTCCAATTCGTGCAACTTCAAACATTTTTATCTTTGTCATCCGAACTCCGAATCAAGTGATTTAAATTTCTAAATTCGTATAAAATCATCCTCTATCTGCCAGTATTTGTATTTTAATTTTTAGATTTTATTTATTTTCTGTTATTTTATTTGTTGTCTCATTTTGTGCGTAGCCGAAGATTCCGTCGTTGCCGCTGTCAATTCCGAAGAACTTCAGTGCGCCGACGACTTTGCGACCAGAGGAGGCAAGTCTCCTTGATGCACTTTGATCCTATGCTTTAAAAGTCTTTTTATGATTTTATCAAATGCATGGCTAATTTGAGTAAAATTGATATTTAAATGGATAGGTTGTTTAGTTAATCCAATTTGTTGATAACTCCTTGCTGATTGTTGTTCATGCCTTTGTAACCCTAGATTATTTCTTGTTATCATTTATATCATTATAACCCTTGACTAGAACGGTAGATCAATGCTTAGGTGCAAAATTGATTAAAATGCCTATTGGGAAAAATGAGTTAAATTGTATTGGAAGCATATTTCTAAAATGGTAGCAATGTATTTGCTGCTGTATTTGCAAAATAAAATGAAAGTAAAAATGATTTTGACTTGAGCGGATCGGTCCGATGGGCGGGTGCGGATGGAGCACTGACTTTTGGCTTTGCGCATGTGCTGCTCGAGTTGATTAAGGACCGACGCTTATGATTGTCCATTCTAAGCAAAACAGTACAACCACATGTCCGAAATGGGTACGACCTGGCCGATTAATTTGTAGTAATTTAACTAAGACTCGCCGGACGGTTGGATGTGGGTGCGGGATGGAGGCAGAATGGTTTATTCCCACACGGCGCAAGAGGGGGCCTCTGACTGGGTGGATGGAACCCTTCAGCGGTGAAACCTTAGCGGGTTGAGTCGGGTTAAATTGTTACATTGTAAAAGCCTTGTCATGATCGCTCTGTCGACACACCAAAGGAAGTGTGTTAATTGCATGGCACTAAGGGTTGATCATGTCATGTGGGTAAAGTGTACAAACTCTGTAGAGCAAATAAACTATTCGAATAGCTGTGCTCACGGTCAAGAGCGGGCAAAGAATGCTTTCATTCTGGTAAACTTAGTTTTTGATTTTGAAAACTGTGGATTTGGGAATTCGGGAGTGGTTAGAACTCTCGGATAGAATTCAGAGCTGGATTGAACCTGTTTTAAAATCATGACGGATGGAGTCATTGAATGGTTTATCACAATCTTTTAAATTGTGCGGATAGAGCCTGTATACTAAGTGATGGTGGTTAGAACCATCGCTACAAATATTAATAAATTCAAATGTTACAAATAATTGTTAAAACCGCTTTACAAAAATTATACATGTACTGTTTAATAAAAATTGCTTTGTGCAAAATGAACCATATTAAGCCTCTCTTGGAAAGCACGCATGTTACATAATTTCCCGGACTTGCGAATGCGTTTGTACTCACGTGCTACAATTCAACCTCTTGAGTTGTTTGAGGATACCGAGAGAAGAAGAATTCTTCGCTTGGCTTCGAGGAGGCGAGCCTGAGGAGTAGGTGTGCATTCCCGGTCGTTTGCCTGTGGCGAATGAGTTGGGCTTTTTATTTGTTATCTTCCGCTGTATGGTGTTGCAGGCCTTCTGACCTGCGGTTGTAATAAATGATCATATGATCAGTACTTCAGTTTATTATCGTTTAATACAATGTTACGTTATGTATATCAACGCTTCCTTGTGTGTACTAGCAACTGATCAGGGACTGGTACGGTTATACACAGGAGATTCCGGATGGTAAATCTGGGGTCTCACAAAATTTCAAAAAATTATCCAAAAAGTTCCCTAAAATTAATATCAATAGCTTTGTGACACTTGACATCAAAATTTTACAAAAAAATGAATTTGTGAAATGATTTTGAGGCAAAACTGAATTTAGAGAATTGAAAAGAGGAAAAAATAAAAAACAGTAATGGGCTGAGCCCATAGCCATTTGGCCCAATAGCCAGGTCTAGCCCACTTAAAAAAAGCATGCTTTTAAGTCGATTCTGGGAACATTTGGACACAATTATTGGTGTCTTCCCTACTTCCGACACTTCTCGGTCCCCTCCACGTCGCCTCGCCATCGGTTAGATCTGGTCATCGCCAGCTACCATATTGCCGCCCCATGTCGATTTTTTCTCAGTAAGTGACGATAATCACTCACCCACCAAAAATTGACCATTGCTGGAAAACCTAAGGCTCAGTTGATTTTCGTATAAAACCATTCGATTTTCATATGAAATCGTTTGATATTTGTATGAAACCTAAGGCAGCGGTATGTTGTCAAGGATGTTTCAGAGTTTCTCGCAATGGGAGAGACCGACTATGGGGGATTACAACCTTGTTACAACTCGTGGCCCTGTGTAAACAAGGATTGACACTTGACAATGGACATAGAAGTGATAGAATGTGAAGCAGGCGCTTGGCTTGGCTTGGGCCAAATTTTTCCACATGACTGATATCACGGGGAGGAAAGTAGACAATCCCTACTTTGTTAGTGCTGTGAGGAAAACTAAAAAATAGGGTAAGTGAATTTTTAATTTTTATCCAATTGTACGTCGATTAATAGCTCACATTTTCATTATATGTTTTATTTGCAAGCGAGGATGTCCTGTCTCCGAGTGGGAGAGATATAGATGACAAATATTTAGATGCTACCGAATTGGACATATGAGAGAAGATATCAAAGTTCAAACTAGAATGGCCTACATATGGCGTAACAATCATATGCAATCTTGGACTAGGGCGACACGTATGAGCATCATCAACTACATGATATACTACAATAGCACCATATTCTTTCACAAGTCCGTGGATGCTATGGGCCTGACTCAAGATGCCTCATACTTATACAAAATAATTGCTTTCATTGCTCCTCTTTTGAAAATTATTTGAAGTATGCATCATATAATGGAGGTTTTCATTTTGGTTGTTGAGTGTTGACGCAGGAAATTGCCTTAGTGGTGAATGAAGTGGGTTTGAAACTGCAGATTGTCACACGTAATAGTGCCAACTACAAGAAAGCATGTAGTCATCACATTGGAGCACCGCAGCATCGTGTGGCAGCTTTATGTGGCCCACATGATTGATTTTTTTGCTAAAGTAGCTTAGAGAGTTTTTTGACCATGCTTCTATGATTGAGAGTGCAAGAAAAATTTCTTGATGGCTATATAACCATTCGAAACTTCACGCTATAATAAAGAAGCATATTGGGGGCGAGTTGGTCAAGTGGAATGCTACTCGTTTCATAACAAACTATATGTTTTTGGATAGTTTCCTTCATCGCAAGGACAAGTTCTTGCAATGGATAGCCTTAGAGGAATTTCTATCATTGCGCTTTGTTGATATCGCGGAGGGGAGATTCACGTACTCATGTCTCTCGAGCTTGAACTGGTGGAATAACCTTTAGTCGGTTGTTAACTCCGTGGAACCGTTGTACGCTTTCTTGTGTTTTGTCGATCAAGATAGGGTGCCTACGTTGAGTGAGGTGCTACTACGATACAATATAATGTGACGAAAATATGGTATCTTGTTTGATGACTCTCCAGCTACATTCAACAAATAAATGGACATTGTGGACCCAAGAATGGGTGATCTAACGCGAGATACTTATATGAACATTTTTAATACATTCTTCTCATGAACAAAATATCTTGTACTTGCACATACATTACAGGGAGTCCCAATACACTCATGCCACATAGGATAAAGACCATAGCGTTACACAATCACAGAGGACGACTACAATAGGCAAGGAAAGGAACCATCGACATAGTCTAGCCACTCATAGTCATGACGGGCGTGGGATAGCTCGAACTTGTACAGCATCACTGAGACACAAGGGAGTTATGGTTGATATAGCCACACGATTACACCATCCCGGAAGCTCATGCACAACTCCTACCCAATGGGTCTATGAATGGCTAGACCTTAACTTTTATACTATATTGTAACAACAATGGCAAACAATAGCCCATGGACGGGACAAGCTGGAACAAATGCAAGATGGAGTTGCTAGCTACATGAGAATTGGTGATGATGTCTACTAAGGATTACAACATGGCCAACCAAGTGTACAACAACAATACTACCCATAATCCAAAGGTAATGTATCATTTCATTGCAATTCGACTTTTTTACTAACATAAAGTTCATGTAGATCCAACATAGCATATATGTTTGACAATAGAAGGACGACGAAAATATGCCAAGTACAAACATTTATTTTCGATGAGAAATATTGATTTCAAATGTCATATGCCATAGTATTGAAATGAATGTTATTGAAATGTGGACTTGTAGGATTGATTTATAAATGGT
Organism: Guadua angustifolia; assembly: GCA_036346375.1. Classification (NCBI taxonomy): domain Eukaryota; kingdom Viridiplantae; phylum Streptophyta; class Magnoliopsida; order Poales; family Poaceae; genus Guadua; species Guadua angustifolia. The sequence continues at coordinate 23,961,880 of CM070513.1, forward strand.
ATTGAAATGAAATATTATTTATTGAAATATTATTACTAAATATCTATTTTACAACTTGAGATTGTCTAAAATATAACAAAGGTCTTGCCGAAATTTTCTCATATTTTTTCATAGTTGTGCTATTATTAGAAAATATGTATTTTACAACTTAACATTGTCTTAAAATGTAAGAAAGGTCATGCTGGAATTTTTTGTATTTGTTCATATTTTAATACATTTCTAATATTTTTCCTAATTTTTGGCCATTTATCAGCTTTTTACAAATTTTCCACTATTTTTTTCAATTTTTCTCAATTTTCTTTTTTTCCATTTTTCATCGAGTTGCTAATTTTCCATCAAAACCGCACAAAAATTAGCTAAAACCGTTGATTTTCGACGGAATCGGGCGATTTTTGTAATTTTTTACCGTGATTTGTTTGTTAATTTCAAATTCATTTGACTTTACAAATCGTTCGGTTTCAAGCGATTTTCGATGAAAATGGTACCGATTGGTCTTCAATTTTCAACACTGATTCGGTATTGTAAACCCCATTTAGCACTGCAGCTGGGGCTTCTACGGTTCATCAGTTCTATTATCGATGTTTTGCACATATTCAATCTCAATTTCATCCGTGATATCAGTTGCTAATTAACAGTTAAGATTCATCAATAAAGAGACTACACAATGCAACCTGTGCAAATCATATAAATACTACTATTGTTGGGCGGTATGGCATGATGCCCTCGCGCCCACCACGTTGTCTAGTTTCTATAGTAGATTTGACATAGCTTCAAAATATTTTTCCACGTCACATTTCACAAACGATCCTTAGCTTGGCTGGTAGAGCCTTGTCCGCCCACGCCTCAGGTTTCCAAGTTGAATCTTGGGAGACGCATGCTACTGTAGCTTTATGGATTACTGTGCTGTCCTGTAGCATCTACAATTTTTTTAAAACATAGAAGATAGTAAGTAGGCTTTGCTGATTTGATTGAGCTATTAAATCATATTTTAATTTTTTTGAACTTTTATAAATTGATCCTCAAAGCATACCTAACCTATCATAAAAAAATCGGATCATGATAAAATTTATGTGATTTTTAAAAATTCTATCAATGCTACTAATGCATTTAAAGCAGCTTCGCTGATTTAGTTGAGCTGCTAAATTTGCATATTCTTGAAAATTTTTGACAAGGGTCCTCAAAGCATGTATGCGTTACCGTGAAAATATCAAATCATGATCAAACTTTTGCAATTTTTAAAATTCTGACAACGCTACTAATGCACTTAAAACAAGTTCACTGATTTGGTTGAGGTACTACTAGTTCAATGCCCGTGCGTTGCTACGAAAAATAAAATTAGTAACGAAACATAAAGGTCAAGCAATAAAAAAAATTGTGTTACAAGATTAAACATTTATTTCTCCCGATTGCAAACGTTTTTATGGTTTCTCCTCCAACATGAATTAAAATAAAATATATTGTACATATTACATAAGGCATTCATCATATTAGAATATATTTAGAGATGATATTCTTGGTATATATCCTGGAAGATCTGAAAATAATCAGTTACCAATTCAAGAAATCACTTTTCATGTTTCTAATTGTTCTTTTGTAACACAAGATCTTTCTCGATAATTCTAATATGAAATAAAAGGAGATCTTTCTATAACGAAGCTAAGTAGTAATAGTTTACTTTGTTCACAGGTGCAGGCAAGTCTTCTTGTCACAGAGAATGAACAAATCTACGATGAAATGCTACCTTATCTACTCTAAAAACCTCTTACTTCAGCAAAAGGTCAAATTTACACAATAGAGAAGCTAATTTAGTCATGACATTCACAATTCCGGAAATGAACCAAGGCAATTCACCAGATACCATGTTCCCTAAACAACAGGGTTCATAATATATTTTGATCATCATGTAATGCATTTTTGGTACTACTTTTTATTATTATCCTGCTTGTATCGAACTTATTAGCATGTTACCATTCTGGAGGTCAAAATGGGCTCAATAGGATGCTTTGCAGGTAAAACTTGATCAGATGAGCTCATTTACCGAGCTTGCTTATTTTATTATGGACCTGCACTGCACTTACAACTAGCCTTCTTATTTCTTCTGTGTTCAGTTGTAGTTTCGCTCTGTTGGAAACCACATCACCATATTTTTACTAAGGAATTATGAAAGCTGACGGTATGTTCAAACTATTTGGCACAGAGCAAGACATCTCATGTCAGTACTACAAAGTTGTATTTTACTGTGGTTAATGTCTAAAACAATTTTATTACTTAAACTTAAGGAAACAACCTAGCAGAATTTTTTTAATTGCAAACCACTGAGTGATTGTATGCAATATTGGAGCTTAGTCACGGGCCTCATGGCTTTAAAAGCTAGAAGTTTGTTTAATTTCCAGAGGATTTCTCTTGGCTTGATTTTGCCTTTTGTCTGAAATTCAAAAAGACTCATTCTATTACTGATCCATTACTAAACAACTCTATCTGGTTGTTGATCGAGTTTTCTGATGCAGCATTGAACTTGAACTTCTATTGTTGCACCTAATATATGTGGAGCATGGAAATGTATTATTTTGTTAACGTAGCTGGGCACACCTTGATTGTGTTATTTCTATTAATAAACCATTGGACAGGTGTCTACTCTTTCTGTTCGTGAATGCCCTTCATAGCATGAACTTGTGGATAAAGTGCAAACATTGCTGTATTTAACCTTCATGGGGCATTGGAATGAGATGATGTTCCTTTTTTCCCAGCAATCTTCAAGCAGAATTGCAATAAAGCATGTAGTATATTAGGCAAACATTCAAATCTTTAAGAATGATATTTGAGATGTTCAACTATTTCACTGTGTTAATATTTGCTATGCATATCAAATTCCAGATCTCCTATAGCAACTGGTGCTAATTGAATTTTTGGGGAATGAGTGTACAATTGTTCAATTTCCCCATTTCTATGGATGTACCTTTTGATCATAAAATTTAGGATCTGGGGAGCAATTCTCTAGTTAAATTATGACTATCTTGCAATAATGGAAAAGTATTATGAAGCTCCTCAAAAGTTCTTGCCAGTATACTGATCATAAGAGTGCTCAAAGTCAATGAACTAGGATATAATAAAAAAAGAGCCCTTCTAATTCACTTCATTACGTCATTCATAAATAATGTAACAACAATAATGAAGAATGAAGAATAAGAAGTGAACTATGATTGTACCATGAATATGTGCATTCATAAAGAAAGTTGGCTAAATACTAACATAGAAGATTGTGTTTATGCTGCCAACATTACCTTAAGACTATGAAAGTTTTAAAGCGAAGCCTTAGAAAATGAATAAGAGGCTAATGTTAGAGCTGTTAGTTTCTATCAGTACTAAGTTATGTTTTCACTTTCCATCCTAATAATGTAATTTATGTTCCCATTATAAAAAGGTAATTTGCTCTCACTCTTATAAATTATTTAGGGAGCATTAAGTATGTTGCAAACTCTATTGGCTTCACCGAAAGTGAAATATTTATGAGAGTTCATCGAAATTGTGGCATTGACACTTGCACCACATTTCGAGGGGGAGAGTGGAACGTCTCATTGAGAAAAGAAAAGCTTCATTATGTGAGACATAAACTCCATGAACAAATTCCTTACTCTATTAAAGATACTCTCCTTGTCAATAAGTTTAATGGATGAAGGATTAAAGATAATTAATATCAATTGTGCTTACACTCTGGAAAAATTAAGATACTTATGTATATTTGGGATTGTCAAGCTTCCATCCAGACTAAAGGGTACCACTATTTTTTAAACCACTGAGTTGATAGAAATGTTGATTCTAGTGGGAGCTCTAAGGCAAGGTAAATTATACTTGACACAATCGTGCTTATGTTTCAATGCCGATAGTCCGAGAGAATACCAATCCTTGTCTCTAAAAAAGTTCCACCTCCAATTGATTCTAGAGTTTATAATAATGCGAGCCCCACATAAAGATACCTTAAGTTTTAATTTTAAGACCAGTGGGAGTAAATTTAACCTCTTAATTGTTTATATGGACTTAATTGTTTATATATACGATGCCTTGTTGACTATCAACAATAGGGACATTAATGTTTAAGACCCAAATATTTTCTTTCTCTTCTGAGAATTAAAGTTTGTCTTGGTGATGTCTCTCATGTTTTGACTATTAAGATTCACCAAGATAGGTCCAATATTGAGGGAGTTTACTCCGATTATTAAGGGCGATAGAAGTTTTTCTTACGTTCCGCTGTTATAAACATTATGTATACTTAAGTTTGTATGAGCCCTTATTTAATGTTTGTAACCAGGATACTTGGTAGATATTAATCAAGAACTGGACCACTGAAAACTACTAAAGACAACTAATGATTACATACTCACATATAAGAAGTCTGATAATCATAAAATTGTGGGTTATTCAGACACAGATTATGCAAGGTGTGTTGATATTAAGAAATCTATATCAAGTCAAATCTTCTACCTTGCAGAAAGAGACATATTGTGGAATGGCTCTAGTCAATATCTTAAGATGTCATTAATGATGCAAGCAGACTTGTGGCATGTCATAAGATTATTAGATAATAAGAAATCCACAATAGGCTGTTGTGGTTTAAGAATAAGAAAATTTTATTTTTGGCTTAAGATTCTATCCTGAAATTTATTATGTAAGAGTGCAATTTTTGCTTCGAGTAACAACATGTCATGTTGTGCTGCCAAACACATGACGTTGTGAAAGATATAATCTAGAATCAAATTGTTGATGTTCAGCCTATAAGAATTGAGTATCATGTTTAATATATAAGTTTATGCATCATGTTTAGTTTAATGATTCCCTGTTAAATGCTTGTCACAAAATTAATGCCGACATAAGTCTTATTGATAGCCTATACTTCTGGGACAAATTGAGATCTCAATACTTCGATTCTAGAAATTACAAAGTTTGTTTTCACTCTTTTAATGTACACATGATGACAAATGAAAACAAACAGCACAAAAGGACTATAAGAATAAAACCAACTCCAATTAAGAAATAATTAATTATTCTATCGAGATAGAATTATGCACTATAGATACTAGGGTTTCAGTGGTGCATCTATTAACTAATGAAATATTTTATCTTGGTGTGTTGTTCTGTTAAGTATGAACTTATGATATTAGCCTTCGATCAAGTGGGAGAATGTTAGTGTGATCTTCAGTCAAACAGAAATTCCGAAAATTAAGGAAGATCCGAAATTCTTGGGATTGACCCGCTTATGACGCGCTCTGATCGGGAGCAACAAAGGATTACTTTCTGGTTTTGGTCTCGATAACCAGCGCCACCTTTTAAAGGAGGAGACCGACACTCAAGTGATTAATCTTTCATCTTGAGTTTAGTCATCCACCCGAAAACCCCTTCCGATCAAGGGTTCGGCGCAAGGTTACTGAAGGCCTTGACTATCTCCGTGAAGATCACGGTGCCCCTCCCAGATTCTTCATCGCGCATAATCATCCACCGACACCGAACACATCGACTAAGCCCTAATGGCTACTTCATCTTCACCGGGTCAGCATCTAATCACCTTTTCGCATTATCTTTTGTGATCATGTTTTAGACTAGCTAATGATGCTCATGTTTTGTAAATTTAGCCCTTAGTATCTCTAACATTTGGTATCAGAGAAACTCTAGTCTTTTCATGATCCTCTTAAGCCTCGGTCTGTGTCAATTAAGGATCCTTATGCCACTGTTAGTTCTAATTGATGATGTGTATCCTTAATTGATGTCGGTTAATGTAGATTAGGGGTGTTAATTACTTTGCAATTAGCCCTAATTGTTGTCGGCTGATGATGTTTAGCCCAGATTGGTCTTGGTTTTGGCCTTGTGATTCATCGGTTAAGGTTGTTTTGGGATTCATTTCGTCTCAAATTAGCATTGAGGAGGGGAAAGAAATCAGATCCAATCCCAATTGTCGGCGTACTTTACGCCAGGGTACCCTCTCCGACGTAGATAAGTAAGCCCACGTGGCGGCCGGGCGAGCAGGCGGGCGAATCATGCCCCTCTCGCCAGGCGTCGGCCCATGTGGCGGCCTGGCAAGCAAAGCGGCGAATCAGCCCTCTCGCCAGTGTTGGCCCGTGGCGGCTGGCGGCCTTGAAGGCGATCGAGCCCCTCTCGGCTGGGCAAGCGCTGAGTAGCGGTCGGCGAATCGAGCCCTCTCACGGGCGGCGCGCCCACGTGGCGGCCTAGCGAGTAGGCGGCGATCGAGCCCTCTCGCCGCACCGCCCACGTGGTGGCTCTGGCGGCGGCGGCAACCAGCTCCTATTGTCGGCACCGCCCGCGTGGCGGCTTTGGCGGCGGCGGGCAAATTAGGCCCTCTCACCGGAGAGCGGCCCGTGGCGGCTTTGGCGGCGGCAAAGGGCGAATCAGGCCCCTCTCGCCGGGCGTCGACCCACGTGGCGGCCTGGAGAGCAGGCGGGCGATCAGGCCCCTCTCGCCGTGCGAGCGGCCCACGTGGTGACCTGGCGAGCAAGCGGACGGTCAGACCCCTCTCGCTGGGCATCGGCCCACGTGGTAGCCTAGTGTGTAGGCGGGCGATCAGGCCCTATTCGCCAGGCCACGCGGACGATGAAAAGAATGAGAAGGAGGCTTTGCCTCAAAGTCTCCTTCCCTTGACACGCTGTGTTAGAGCCATTGATTACGAAGAATTCTGCTGTCACCACGATGACGTCCCATCCCTCTGACGCCTCACACCTAACCCGTCGCAGGACTGTCATATCCCGGACGGACCGGGCGAAGCCATAAAGTGACATTAAATGAGGCTTGAGGAACAGGACTACAGTGATGGGTGTAATAAATGAATCGTAGATCAATATGATGTCACCTTCTCACCTGCCCGAGCCAGCCTAGTCTATATAAGGGAGCTCTGGTGCATAGAGGAGGGGGGAGCGAAACAAAGGGGACTAAGCCTTAGAGGAAAACGAGACCCAGACAAGAGAGAAAAAAGAGGGAGAACGAACTGAAAAAAGCATTGTAACCAGCTCAACATATATCAACAAAGATCTAGCAAGACGTAGGGCTATTACCCACACTGGGGGCCCGAATCTGGGTACATCGCTGTGTTCTTTGATCTGTTGATCCCCAGGATCCCTCGCGCGAGAGTCATTAGGGTGTCCGACCACGAAGACACCCTCTACCGAACCTTAATTTCCGTTCTGGGAGAAACACGTCCATTGACAGGGTCCTGTCCGACGAAATATGCCGATAGGGGCGCGCCAGGTAGGGGGCTAGCGGTTGGCTCACCCAGCCATCTTTCCGGTGGATCCCAGTCTTCAGTCTGAAGGATCGCGCATCTGGTGATGGCAGGTTCACACTCATAGCAAAAAGAGGGGGCGAAGGCTAGCAACGCCCAAGACACGTCCCGGCACTACCGCCGGACAAGGGATCGTCTCATGCCGCCCCTACAGGGAGGCGGTGGTGCCCCTTGGCGACGGTGGAACATTCGGTTCGGCGACGGTTGGCCATGGAGGCGGCCACCCTGGCCCAGAACCTGCATGCAGTCCGTCTCCTCCTGGACCACCCTCCGGTGGAACTCGCAGGAGACACCCCAGCCACGCCGTGGCTTCGGGACATTGCTGGCCTCGTAGACGCGACCCAACTCCATGTGGGGATGCCCGACCGGTCAGGTACCATCGGCACTCCTCGATCAAGGGTGCGTGCTGACCGAACCCAAGCTTCCAGCTGCCCGAGTGGGAAGCGCTCTGGCCAGGAGGGCCAGAGCAAAGGAAAGGGCGTACAAGACGCAGGTCCCGGCTCCGCGGGGAGCCACGGGGACCTGAGGGTTCATCTGGAGGAGCATCTCCGGTGGCGCGGCGATGATTTGCGTAACCACCTACAGCGCCGTCGCGCCCAAGGGCAAGGTCGTGACAGGTGGATGGCACCTGGGGATGAATGCTCCTCCCACGACTCCCACCTTCGGAGCAAGGAGGAGGTCCACTCCTTCGATTCTTTGGGGAGTCGAGATCCGCACTCCCCAGCACGGTCTCTGGGCCAGGGTTCAGGTGGACGACATGACTCCCCCTACGGTGTTGGGTGCCAGGCGTTTTCCCGACGGCTGCGCTGTGTGGTGTGGCCCGAAAGGTTTCGTCCGGCATCCATCGAGAAGTACGACGGCACCACCAACCCGAAAGAATTCTTGCAGATCTACACCACGGTGGTGCGGGCCGCTGGCGGGTATGAAAAGGCCATGGCCAACTACTTTCCAACGGCCTTGACAGGGTCCACCCGATCCTGGCTGTTGAACCTCCCGCGAGGATTGGTACACTCGTGGGAGGAGTTGTGCGGCCTCTTCGTCACCAACTTTCAAGGCTCATACATACAACCGGGCATGGAGGATGATCTCCATGCCCTCGGAACAGGAAAGAGGGGAATCATTGCATGACTTCATTCGACGATTAAGTCATTGTCGCAATATGATCCCCCAGATTTCTGAGTAGTCGGTCGTCATCGCCTTTCGGAGAGGCGTTCGGGACCACAAATTTGAAAGAAGATGGTGACCCACAACATCACCACCACCTCCGAGCTTTTCTCCCTGGTGCACAAGTGCACGCGAGCGACGGAAGCTCAGGGGTTGGTGTCTAGCCCCACATGTGGACGCAGTGGAGACGAAGTCGGGACTTCGAGGGGTCCCGGCCCTGCGAGCAAGAAGGCGAGGAGGCGTGAGGCGGTTGAGACCAGGGATACCGAGCCACGGAGGCGCGACCGCCGTGGCCGGCGAGATGATCACCGTGGTCAGAGGAATGACCGCCGCGAGGAGAAGGAGGGCAGGCCCTACTACCCGATCCACAGGTCCAACACCCACGACCTAGCCAGTTGCCTGGTTGTGAGTAACATGGTGGAGCAGCGGCTTAAGGAGCACCACCCCTGCGATGATGACCACGACGAAGACCTTGCCCCGCTGGCCTTTCAGCAGGCAGACCAAACCAAGGCGTACATTCATGGTGGCTCGACCACCTACCCCTCCAACACGACGTACAAACGGCTGAGGAGGGAGGTCTGCACCATGGCGCCAAGCTCAAGGGCGGGTCAGATGCTGAAGTGATCGGAGGAGCCAATCACTTTCAGTCGGGCCGACCACCCTAAGAGCACTACCAGCCTAGGTCACCTTCCGATCGTGGTTTCACCCACGATCCGAAATGTGAAGCTTGGGCGGGTGCTAGTGGACGGAGGGAGCTCTATCAACGTCCTGTCTTCTAAGGCATTTCGGGTGCTCCAGATATCCCGGCAGGAGTTGCGCCCGGCCTTGCCCTTCTATGGGATCACCCCAGTGGCTGGCTTGGTGCCCCTGGACCAGGAGCGCCTCCCCATCACCTTCGGGGAGGAAAGCAACTACCATACCGAGATGGTGGATTTCGAAGTCGCCGACTTCGACCTCCCGTACAACGCCCTGCTTGGCCGACTGGCGTTGGCCAAGTTTATGGTGGCAACCCATTATGCCTACATGGTGGTGAAGATACCAGGGCCTGGTGGCCCCATAGTCATCCACGTGGACAGGCCGGAAGCCTTGCGTTGCCACAAGCACGCATTGGACTTGGCCGGCGCCACCTGTGCAAGGCCGGCTGATGCCGCCTATCCGGGAGCCCCTCTGGCGAAGACCCGTGCCTCGCCCGACTCGGCCGGCGAGGTTAAGATGGTCTCCCTGAGCGAGGGCGAGCCTAGGAAGACTGTCAACATTGGCGCCAGCCTCAGCGCCAAATAGGAAGACGCGCTCATCACCTTCCTCTAGTCTAACTCCGACGTGTTCGCCTGGCAACTGTCCGATATGACCGGGGTCCCCAGGGAGGTGATCGAGCACCAATTGGCAACGCTCCCAGGAGTGCACCCGGTACGGCAACGGGTCCGAAGGCAGGCACTAGAGCAGCAAGACGCCATTCGGGAGAAGGTAGATAAGCTACTGCACGCAGGGATTGTTAGGGAAGTCTCTCACCCAGAGTGGCTTGCCAACCCTGTGCTTGTCAAGAAATCCAACGAGAAGTGACGAATGTGCGTCGACTTTACCGACCTCAACAAGGCCTGCCCAAAGGATCCTTACCCCCTGTCGTGCGTCGATCTCATCGTCGACTCGATGGTAGGATGCAAGCTGCTGTACTTTCTGGACACGTACTCTAGGTATCACCAGATTAGCATAGCGGCGGAAGACGAAGAAAAAACCGCTTTTGTAACCCCAATGGGTGTTTATTGCTATATCAGAATGGCTTTTGGGTTAAAAAATGCTAGTTCTACTTATCAACGTGCCATGCATATTTCTTTTCGTCCACAGATAGAGTGAAATCTTGAGGTGTACGTCGATGACTTGGTTGTGAAAGTTAAGAAGAGCGAAGAACTGATCGAAGACCTGGAGGAAACCTTCACCAACCTCCGGAAGAATTGCTTAAAGCTCAACCCCGAGAAATGTGTTTCGGCGTGCCTTCTGGGAAGCTGTTAGGATTCCTCGTGTCCAGTCGGGACATTGAAGCCAATCCTGACAAGATAGCGGCCATTGAACACATGAAGCCGCCAGTCCGACTCAAGCAGGTGCAGTGCTTTGGTCACTGGTATCCCTTAGGCGATTTATCACCCGGTTGGGAGAAAGAAGCCTACCCCTATTCAAGTTGCTGAAGAAGACAAACCACTTCGAGTGGACAGAAGAGGCTCAACGAGCGTTTGAAGACTTGAAGCAGTACCTCTCCTCCCCGCCAGTACTGGTCGCCCCCAAGCCTGGCGAACCATTGCTCCTGTACATCGCTGCTACCCCTTTGGTGGTGAGTGCGGTACTAGTGGCGGAGCGGGAGGGTGTCCAGAAGCCGGTCTACTATGTCAGCAAGGTGCTACACGAGGCGAGACAGTACCATAAGCGCGAGAAGATGTTGTCTGTTGTCTGGTGGCATCCAGAAGCCGCGCACTACTTCGAGGCGAGATCACGGTGGTCACTGCCTACCCTCTGCGAGAGATCCTCCACAACCAGGAAGCCAAAGGTCGTGTCGCCAAGTGGTCAGTGGAGTTGGAGAAATTTTGTCTCAAATTTGTACTCCGCACCGCCATCAAGAGCCAGAAGCTGGCGGAGTTCGTTGCCGAGTGGACTCCCACCGCTCCTGAAGCCGAAGAGATACCCGCGCCTTCTCCCTGGACTTTGTTCTTTGACGGCTCCTTCAGGCTCGAAGGCGCGGGGGTTGGAGTTGTCCTGGTCTCCCCGACCGGCGACATCCTTCAGTACGTGGTCGCCCTGGACTTCAAGGCTACCAACAACATCGCCGAATACGAGGGCCTGCTGGCAGGGCTACGCACCGCCATGGCGTTAGGCGTTCAGCGCCTCCAGGTCAAAGGTGACTCCCTGCTGGCCATCAATCAGGCGCAAAAAGGAATTTCAATGTTCTGACCCCACCATGGTCAGATACCGGCGGAGGTCGAAAAGATGGAAACATAACCAAGGATCGGGATATATCCATATCCCTCAACGCGACAACCATATGGCAGATGGGCTTTCACAGCTCGCGTCCTCAAGAACCTCTGTCTTGGTCGGGGTATTTGAAGAAAGACTAACGCGACCGTCCGTCGCTGCCCCTGTTCAAGGTGGGGACGACGGTGCTGTCGTCGCGGCCTCCGACTCAGGTGGGGAAGGCGGTGTGGTGCCACGGCTTCGATTCGGGGAGGAAGGCGCGCGCCGCCTCGGCCCAGTCCGGGAGGAAGGCGGCGGTGTCAGCCAAGTGCGGCACCGGGAAAAGCAGCCCACGCGGAGTACCCGAGCGATCACCTCGTGATCACCACACACGGCGGGAAGGGCAGTGTATGGATCCTATCCTAGCCTTCTTGCGGGACCAAGTGCTCCCCGATGATGATGCGTCAGTCGAGAAAATTGCACGCAAGGCCAAGTGCTATACTCTGGTAGGTAGGGACCTATACCGTCGGAGTAGAAATGGAATTCTTCTAAAGTGCATCACTCGGGTAGAGGTGAGCAATTTGCTCTCTGATATCTATGGAGGCATGTGCGGGAGCCATATGTCCAGTCGGATGCTGGTCGGCAAAGCGTTCCGCCAAGGATTTTATTGGCCTACTGCCCTCCAGGATTCTTGCGAGTTGGTGAGGAAATGTGAAGCATGTCAATTCTTCGCCAGGCAAATCCACTGACCAGCCCAAGCTCTGTAAACCATCCCGCTCTCTTGGCCATTCGTGGTCTGGGGGCTAGATATCCTGGGCCTGTTCCCGCGGGTCACAAGGGACTTCACTCATCTGTTCGTCGCCATCAACAAGTTTACCAAGTGGGTTGAAGCCGAAGCGGTACGCACTATCACGGCTTCTACTGCTGTCAAGTTCATGCACGGAATCTTTACCCGCTTTGAAGTCGCCAATCGTATCATCACAGACAACGACACTCAATTCACTAGCATGGCCATCCTGGAGTTTTGTGATGAGATGGGGCACTCAATTCACTAGCGCGGCCTTCTTGGAGTTTTGTGATGAGATGGGCACCAAGGTATGCTTTGCTTTGGTGGCCCATCCAAGGAGTAATGGCTAAGCAGAGCGCGCCAACGCGCTGGTGTTGAGGGGTCTGAAGACCAGAGCATTTGATCGGCTCCATAAGTGGGGGGTGCGGTGGATGGAAGAACTCCTGGCTGTGTTGTAGTCACTTCACACCACACCCAATCGGGCGACTGGAGAAACACCTTTCTTCCTGGTCTACGGCGCAGAAGCTGTCCTTCCGTCCAAGCTATCTCTCGGATCCCCGCGCGTTTCGGCGTTCAGCGAGGAAGGCCAAGAAGACCACCGTGGAGAAGAAGTCAACCTTCTAGAGGAGGTGCGCGACCGGGCGGCCCTGCGTGCCGCTCAGTACCAGCAAAGTCTCAGGCGGTACCATGCCACCTGGGTCCATGAGAGAACACTGGCAGTGGGTGACCTTGTCTTGCGCAGAATCCAGACGCATGCCGGGCGCCACAAACTGTCTCCCCTGTGGGAGGGACCCTTTAAGGTGGTCTCGGTATCTCGACCCGGGGTGGTCCGGTTGGCCACTGAGAATGGCCAGAAGCTGGCCAACTCCCACAACGTGGAGTTGTTGCGAAAATTTTATCCCTAAGAACTGTAAGTACTTGGTAGTTCGCTCCGATCAGCTGCAAGGGTGGGCTCTCCCCTAGCTGATCGGCGACTGCTGGCGGTCAGTAAAGTTGTTTGCCTTAAAGGCTTTTGCTTTATCTTCCCTACTTGTGCTCCGGTGGGTAGTATTTCGCGTGGGTGTCATTGGTACCGCTAGTTTGGCAGCTCCTTGTTGATATGTGGTAACATCCGACGTTCGCGTCGGGCAGGGACGGGTGACCAAGAGTGCGAGTGCGGCACGATGCTTCAATGTGGCTAGCGCACCTCGGGTTGCCACCGCAAACACCGCAGGCCCAAAACCACTCCTGGGAACCCGCTACCTTGACACGCAACGCCGCGGGCTGGTTCCGAGAGAAATCACAAGGGCTTAAGTTCCAAAAGGAAAGGGACCATGACAACCCCGCGCGGGAACTTATGTTCTTTTAGTCTATTTCCTACATGCCCAGTGTAACGTCTACTTGTGTTTTTAGTGGCTACGTGCAATTACAAATGAAGTGCTGAAGTACTGGCCTAATTTAAAACATTCGAGATGTGTAACACCCTGACTCCCCACGGAGTCCGGAATGCTACCAATTCCCAAATTTACCGAAAATTTCGGCAGCACCTCCTCTAAAACTATGGACATCCACTCAGCAGACAAAAGAATAGCAGTAGTTATAATATCATTCTAGCAGGTCCTTAGTTAAACGATCACACACCCAACAGAAATTAATAAGTTTCATCACGATGAACAATAAATTACAATCACATTAATTACAATTACAATTAAGACTTAACACTACGCATGATTTAATTGAATAACGGTGATTGCGGTAGTGTTCGTGCTACTACTCCCAACCCATTGAATCGACTTCAAGGTACCTAGAACAGAAAGCAAACAAGTGTGAGTCGAAGACTAAAGCAAGTACACAAAGTAGCAATATCAATAACAATTAACATATGTAAATCATAAACATGTCCATAATTTGGAATCCTAAATTAACAAGTATAACAAAAAAAGAAATCTCTATTGGTTACCTCATCAACTTCCTAATTCACGGTTTCACATACCTCAATAGACCACATGGAGCGAATCCACGACCCGATCCATTCTTAACCTGTAATTTACCCTCAACCCAAAGGTCATCCGCCGCCATTCACCATCGACTTACCATGCAATGCATCCAACAAAACATATACGAGAATTTGGCACACAACTTATTTACAAAATTTTGGGGGAGTTACCTCCACACCTTACCATTCACCACAAGAGCCATTAAGTTATGTACAAAGCTGGAATACACATCACACAGTCATAAAAATACAAAATCTGCATAAGACATCACACAGATAGGAAAGTACAGAATCTGAATAATACATCACACAGACATGAAAAAATACAAACTCTGCATAAGACATCACACTCCTACAATCATGTAATGCACTCAAACCATTTTCATCGACTTTATTCGAGTTAAAAACTCAAATTTCACTCCACGATATTCATACAATATAACTAGCAAAGCAAAGAAAAGAAATGCACTAATTCATCAATTCAAATCAATTTTCCCCTATTTGGGTTGAGCCCACGACTCGACCACCAATTACCATAATCACCGTCCATATGACACACCTTTTACCATAACACTCATTATTAAAGATGCAATGCACATGAATGCTCATTTCCATGCACGCATCAGATCGCTGAGAGTGCCCACCCGTCGGTGTGCACCCTCACGTCCCTCCCATCCCGTAGATGGAAGGTGCCCACTCTTACTGTCTCGCTCCCATTCACCTCGATGAATGGGACTACGAGGTAGGACTTTCGTGTTCACTACGTGTGAACACAGAGGCCCGCATCAGCATGGATCGCCTCTTCCATCATGAATGCACAAATGCAAATAACATAAACCAATTTGCAAACTACATTCACTTCTCACATTTGCATAGCCATAGCTAAATACATGAACATCAGCCATTCCTCACATCCATAAATTACCATTCACATCATCAACACTCATAATCGCATTTGCAACACTCAATAACCGCATTCTCCATACTCGTAATCACCTCCTCAACATTCATATTCATACTCTCATCACCATTACTCGAGTAATTATTAATTCCATCTATCTTGATCAAAAATCAATCCATTTTCGCAATCCAATTCCATACTTTCAGATTCCCACTAGCCAATCAAACTAGTGAGCGTAAATATGAAAATAAGATTTAGCAAGACGTCATCACGGCATCTAGACGGAATTGCTAAGCAGCGCTCATAGCATTCAATCCAGAGATGCAACAAAATTTCATGACGGCAAGGCATATACAATTCATCAAACAATTCATAACACGTTCAAACAACGATACACTTATATCGATTACTTACCCTTTTATCAAAAGATAATTAGCTTACTAAACATTCTTATAAACACGAATGCAACCATAGGGTAAGCATATACATAACACAAGCAAAGAACTAAACACCCTATAAGGGATATACGGGTTGCACTTGCCTTTAACCGCGGGAAGAATGGGAATATCGAGAAGTTGGCGCCTCCTCGAAGCTACTCCTCCTGAAATAACATGGGCAACCTCAACTTTCCCATTCTAGATGGTTACAACAATAACACATGCAACACTGCTACCCCTTAGCGCAAAACAGCCCCCAAAAACTGCCGGGTGGAAATTCCGAACAGCAAGTGCTATAACTAGCTTAACTCCTAATTGGTCCAACCAAAAATAGGGTTCTTTAACCTTAATTAACTATAAGAGACCAACCTACAACTACCTCGCAGCTACTCACGTGAGAGATGCCATGAAGGCCCCCAAAAACATACCCTAAAATTCAACTGAAAAACTGAGCTCGCTGCAAATTCCCAACTTCGGGACAAAACTTCCAAATAGCGTAACTATTGATTGGCTCAACGGATTTTCGTGTTTTTATACTCGAAACGACTGCAAGGGAATGAACTACACGAATAATATAACCAAGCACTCAGCCAACGCACCCGCAGCTCCCAGATCGAAGATGAACACAGACTATACCAATCGCGACAAGAATTGGACAGCACCTGCTAAAATAGTCATAACTTCCAAACCGCTGAACGGAATTTAGCGATTTAGGTCTCTATTGAAAGGTAATTCAATTATCTACAACATTCGTTATAACCAAACCCCCAGGAAACACTTGCAGAATTTTCAATTTCGCGCTTCAACAGAGCATACGAATCTGCTCGAAAATCAAATCTGTACAGCTTCTAGGGTTCCATCACTAATCCATTCCACACACAACAAATCAACCAATAAAACTTCATGGTAAGAACCCTCATCCAGCCACCCAACCACACCCAAACCCTAGCTAAGCATTTCATCAAACACTTGGTATGCATACTAGAGACCAAGCATTACAATGGAGTCTAGGGTTAAATCCTCACCACAGGAAGGGCAAGAGGGCTCTTGGTGGAGAGGAGGGAAGGTCGCGGAGGGGAGGAGAGTCGCCGCCTACCACCGGGATCGCTTGTCGCTCTCTTTGGACGGCCTCTTTTTCTTCTTTGGCGGCTTCTTCTTCTTGCTAGGCAAGGCGCCAGGAAGTCTTCGGCATGAGGAGAGCAACGCCAGAGACCTTCACCAGGAGCTCGGCCGGAAGATTGCTGCTTTGCTCTGCTGCAGGGAAGAGGAGAGGGCCGAACCAAGGGCGGTGGCGCTGCGCTGGGGGAAAAATGGGGCGCAGGAGAGAGGGTCAATGCCCCGGGAACAAGAGAACCAGAGAAAGAAAGGGAGGGTCGGTAGGGCTAGCCGAGGGAAGATATTTTGCAAGGACAATTGGTAGCCACACAATGCAAAAACGCCAAGAAATAGAAAGGTCAATTGAAAATACACTTCTAGCATCTGAGCAAAGGCCGAGTTTATTTGCACCGAGAAGTTTGTCACTTCAATAATTGATCTGCAAATAAAAAATGTGCATAATCGCAAGCATCATTATTTCTTAGCAAGAAAAATTCATCTTTGAAGTAATTGATATACTTCATCTCACCGAATAACACTAACGATAATCTACCAAAGATAACTCTTCCAAATAAGCAGATGGTGCGATGAGAGTTAACTTTATGAGCAAATAACTTTTCATTAGCAAACAAATGAGAACCCAAACCTTTATTAAGCTTTTCAAACTACGTGGCGACAAAACTTTTCTCCGAATAACTCCTTGAATCAAGAAAATGAAAACATCACGGCCAAAACCCTACAAAAGATTTGCGGTGTTACACTCTTCCCCTTTAATGTAATTCGACCTCGAATTCGACCACCACAAGAACTCCAACAAAAACAACAGAATCGATCGATAAAGTTTAAAACATCCAAAAAGAACAAGGTTGCGAACTTCCCACGCGACGGACTCCAAAACTCGAGTCACCTCCTTTCCACTTGAGAATTCACATCTCCCACACGCAGACGCTTAATAGACCCGAAAGGCATACCAAAATTCTCAAATCATACCACCAACCAACGACTCATGACAATACGATTAACACAAACCACAACACTCTATCAAGCGCATCACTGAATTCTATTCGATTAAACAGTTGAGGTTCTAAACCCAAATCTCCTAAGAACAAAGGAAACCCTGATTTACATTTCTCCTCAATAGTTAACCTTTATAGCCACATAACCATTAACAACTTCTGACCGAATCCGAATATACCACTATTTCTAACCAATTAACGTCGGGATCCTCTAGGAATTAAAACACGACTTTTATCTTTTCAATAGGATCAAAAATCATTCTTTACTATTGAATTGATTAGCCTCACATGGCAACCATCAATTTCCCTCACAACACAAAACCGAACTTGACCTTCTTTCAAACTTGTCTCACACAACGAGACCATCACTCAACGAAAAGGTTTGCAACCGAACCATCCATTTCCGACTGACCCACATTGAGTCTAACCCATAAACTGAGGGTTCCGACAACTTACGGAAATAAAATATTTAGCGAGTGACTCCACCCAAAAGAATCTGAATCGACATCACAAGGCTCCATCATAATCCACCTTTAACTACTTGAGATCAACGCTTAGCTCATGCTAGGATCGCAAATCAACACCAAACTACACTTAGTTCTTTTCTTATGAGGGTTTTGCCCTCACAATCTTTCACTCACATAATCAAACCTAAGAGTATAAATCCTTACTATACTCAACACGATACCACCTAACAAATATAATCTTTAACTCCAAATAGAATGCGGAAAGAGATACAATTCTCTTTAAACCAATAAACCACACACATTACCTTGGAGAAGGTTTAACAAAACCCATGATTGCTCTATTTCTCTCCTAGGCCAAATCGCAAAGGCAAATTCAAATCTCGAACATCTCGAGAACCACTTTTATCATTTTCAAATCAATGCGATCAAATTTACATCGGGAGTACTCAAAATAAAAGAGACTCACGCAACCCTTTGATGAAGCTCTCACTAACCAAAACAACTTAACATGTCATTATCCAAGCAAAACTGCAGATAACACCAAAATCAACACTTGGGAAGAGGAAATCGATTCTTAAACCCGACATCTGAACCCACAATCAACACGTAATCTTTTAAACAAAAAAGGGGAAACTCATTCCCAACAGAGACCTCTTCATTAGCCGACATCATTCAATTAACAAGTTCCTCAACCAAACTTGTTATTTCTTCTTTGACACAATCATTTATAACCGTACGCAAACATCATTTCCAGATCTCCACTTATATCCATGGATCATCATGACCCACAAACTACTTCTTGCCGTCTATCCAATTAGGGTCGATTACCTTAATCCCAACAACACAAACATATACTAATCCTCTACAGGATGATCTTCAATCACCCACAACTTACTCTAACTTTCGGGTTTTTTCCTTTCCAGAAAAGCCAACGAAAACTTCCAAAGAAGCTCAACTCTCAAAGATTTAGAAAATGACAGGCTCAAGCCATGTCATCCAACAAAACTCAAACCAATTATCAAACTCCAAAATTCCACTAAGGAAAGGAGTTACACAAATAAATTCACGGAAAGGAAAAGCGAATTGATCGAATAACACTTTTCCCTTTAAAGCCCCAAATCTAGAACTTCAACTTGGAGAACGACAACATGAAGAAATCCATGTCTTTCTCCGCAAAGCAACCAAAAAGGGGCAACACAAAACTCTCTTCTATGCCTTAAATCCAAGAAGACCAAGGAAAACAAAATTCAAATACGCACTCCAACAACTCTCCGATTTATGACAGAAACACAAAAACTCTCCTTCGGTGCTGGCTCTAAACTGCCGCACCATCAACCACAGCCACACGACAAGGCCGAACCCTTCGGCACAAAGAGTCCCACCGGACTCCACTAATCAATCTACCACTTCATATACATAGCCATAAATAATACCATAATCTTAACAAGACTAACATATAACATATTAACAAGTAACAATATGACATAAATCTCAAAAGAACATTGTAAAGCAATACAACGATGTCCCATCCCTTTTCTACTGTGCATCAGAGTGTGTCAAATTTTTAGATTAATTCATCATTCTACATCAAGTTTTTTTCGGGTATTGCCCTAGGGCCACAGTTTAAAGATTCAACCTGAACCATGTTTCTACCTTCTCACAAAGAAAATTTTAATTCATTCTAGAATTAATCACTACATTCAAACACCACGGACCAAGCCCGCTCGATACTAAGCTGTAACACCTCGACTCCCCACGAGTCCTAATGCTACCAACTCACAAATTTATCAAAATTTCTGAAGACCTCCTCTAAAACTATGGACATCCACTCACAGACAAAAGAATAGCAAGAGTTATAATATCATTCTAGCAGTCCTTAGTTAAACGATCACACACCCAACAGAAATTAATAAGTTTCATCACGATGAACAATAAATTACAATCACATTAATTACAATTACAATTAAGACTTAACACTACGCATGATTTAATTGAATAACGGTGATTGCAAATTGTTCGTGCTACTACTCCCAACCCAATAATCACTTCAAGGTACCTAGAACAGAAAGCAAACAAGTGTGAGTCAAGACTCAAAGTACACAAAGTAGCAATATCAATAACAATTAACATATGTAAATCATAAACATGTCCATAATTTGGAATCCTAAATTAACAAGTATAACAAAAAAAAAGAAATCTCTATTGGTTACCTCATCAACTTC
The DNA here is from genome assembly GCA_036346375.1 of Guadua angustifolia. Taxonomy (NCBI): domain Eukaryota; kingdom Viridiplantae; phylum Streptophyta; class Magnoliopsida; order Poales; family Poaceae; genus Guadua; species Guadua angustifolia. The sequence continues at coordinate 23,982,163 of CM070513.1, forward strand.
CTAGTTCACGGATTTCACATACCTCAATAGACCACATGGAACGAATCCACGACCCGATCCATTCTTAACCCTGTAATTTACCCTCAACCCAAAGGTCATCCGCTGCCATTCACCATCAGCTTACCATGCAATGCATCCAACAAAACATATACGAGGAATTTGGCACACAACTTATTTACAAAATTTTGGGGGAGTTACCTCCACACCTTACTATTCACCACAAGAGCCATTAAGTTATGTACAAAGCTGGAATACACATCACACAAATATAAAAATACAAAATCAGCATAAGACATCACACAGATAGGAAAGTACAGAATCTGAATAATACATCACACGTACATGAAAAATACAAACTCGCATAAGACATCACACTCCTACAATCATGTAATGCACTCAAACCATTTTCATCGACTTTATTCGAAAGTTAAAACTCAAATTTCACTCCACGATATTCATACAATATAACTAGCAAAGCAAAGAAAAGAAATGCACTAATTCATCAATTCAAATCAATTTTCCCTATTTGGGTTGAGCCCACGACTCGACCACCAATTACCATAATCACCGTCCATATGACACACCTTTTACCATAACACTCATTATTAAAGATGCAATGCACATGAATGCTCATTTCCATGCACGCACTGCAGACGCCGAGTGCCCACCCGCGGTGTGCACCCTCACGCCCCTCCCATCCGTAGATGGAAGGTGCCCACTCTTCTTGTCTCGCTCCCATTCACCTCGATGAATGGGACTACGAGGTAGGACTTTCGTGTTCACTACGTGTGAACACAGAGGCCCGTGATCAAGATGGGTCGCTTCTTCCATCATGAATGCACAAATACAAATAACATAAACCAATTTGCAAACTACATTCACTTCTCACATTTGCATAGCCATAGCTAAATACATGAACATCACCACTCCTCACATCCATAAATTACCATTCACATCATCAACACTCATAATCGCATTTGCAACACTCAATAACCGCATTCTCCATACTCGTAATCACCTCCTCAACATTCATATTCATACTCTCATCACCATTACTCGAGTAATTATTAATTCCATCTATCTTGATCAAAAATCAATCCTTTTCGCAATCCAATTCCATACTTTCAAGATTCCCACTAGCCTATCAAACTAGTGAACGTAAATATGAAAATAAGATTTAGCAAGACGTCATCACGGCATCTAGACGGAATTCATTAAACAATACTCATAGCATTCAATCCAGAGATGCAGCAAAATTTCATGACGGCAAGGCATATACAATTCATCAAACAATTCATAACACGCTCAAACAACGATACACTTGTATCAGATTACTTACCCTTTTATCAAAAGATAATTAGCTTACTAAACATTCTTATAAACACGAATGCAACCATAGGGTAAGCATATACATAACACAAGCAAAGAACTAAACACCCTATAAGGGATATACGGGTTGCACTTGCCTTTAACCGCAGGAAGAATGGGAATATCGAGAAGTTGGCGCCTCCTCGGCTACTCCTCCCAAATAACATGGGCAACCTCAACTTTCCCATTCTAGATGGTTACAACAATAACACATGCAACACTGCTACCCTTAGCGCAAAACAGCCCCCAAAAACTGCCGGGTGGAAATTCCGAACAGCAAGCGCTATAACTAGCTTAACTCCTAATTGGTCCAACCAAAAATAGGGTTCTTTAACCTTAATTAACTATAAGAGGCCAACCTACAACTACCTCGCAGCTACTCACGTGAGAGATGCCATGAAGGCCCCCAAAAACATACCCTAAAATTCAACCGAAAAACTGAGCTCGCTGCAAATTCCCAACTTCGGGACAAAACTTCCAAATAGCGTAACTATTGATTGGCTCAACGGATTTTCCCGTTCTTATACTCGAAACGACCGCAAGGGAATGAACTACACAAATAATATAACCAAGCACTCAGCCAACGCACCCACAGCTCCCAGATCGAAGATGAACACAGACTATACCAATCGCGACAAGAATTGGACAGCACCCGCTAAAATAGTCATAACTTCCAAACCGCTGAACGGAATTTAGCGATTTCGGTCTCTATTGAAAGGTAATTCAATTATCTACAACATTCGTTATAACCAAACCCCCAGGAAACGCTTGCAGAATTTTCAATTTCGCGCTTCAACAGAGCATACGAATCTGCTCGAAAATCAAATCTGTACAGCTTCTAGGGTTCCATCACTAATCCATTCCACACACAACAAATCAACCAATAAAACTTCATGGTAAGAACCCTCATCCAGCCACCCAACCACACCCAAACCCTAGCTAAGCATTTCATCAAACACTTGGTATGCATACTAGAGACCAAGCATTACAATGGAGTCTAGGGTTAAATCCTCACCACAGAAGGGCAAGAGGGCTCTTCTACCGAGAGGAGGGAAGGTCGCCGGAGGAGGGAGAGTCGCCACCCTACCACCGCCGGGATCGCTTGTCGCTCTCGGCTGGGCTGACTTCTTTGTTGTTCTTTGGGCGGCTTCTTCTTCTGCTAGGCAAGGCGCCAGAAGTCTTCGCATGGGGAGAGCAACGCCAGAGACCTTCACCAGGAGCTCACCAGAAGATTGCTGCTCTTGCTCTCGCAGCAGGAAGAGGAGAGGGCCGAACCAAGGCGGTATTTGCTGGCCTGGGAAAATGGGGCGCAGGACAGAGGGTCAATGCCCACGGGAACAAGAGAACCAGAGAAAGAAAGGGAGGGTCGGTAGGGCTAGGCGAGGGAAGATATTTTGCAAGGACAATTGGTAGCCACACAATGCAAAACTGCCAAGAAATAGAAAGGTCAATTGAAAATACACTTCTAGCATACAGAGCAAAGGCCGTGTTTATTTGCACCGAGAAGTTTGTCACTTCAATAATTGATCGCAAATAAAAAATGTGCACAACGCAAGCATCATTATTTCTTAGCAAGAAAAATTCATCTTTGAAGTAATTGATATACTTCATCTCACCGAATAACACTAACGATAATCTACCAAAGATAACTCTTCCAAATAAACAGATGGTGCAAGAGAGTTAACTTTATGAGCAAATAACTTTTCATTAGCAAACAATGAGAACCCAAACCTTTATTAAGCTTTTCAAACTACGTGGCGACAAAACTTTTCTCCAGAATAACTCCTTGAATCAAGAAAATGAAAACATCACCGGCCAAAACCCTACAAAAGATTTGCAGTGTTACAAGATGGCACTGTGGAAAGCCTGGGGGCTGGTCCACATAGGGATCGGGCGAGCAGGTGGGCGAATCAGGCCCCTCTCGCCAAGTGAGCGGCCCACGTGGTGCCTGGCGAGCAGGCGGGCGATTAGGCCCCTCTCGCCGGGCGCCGGCCCACGTGGTGGTCTGGCGAGCAGGTGGGCGATCAGGCCCCTCTCGCCGGTGTCGGCCCGTGGCGTACCGACGAAAGCGGTGACGAGCCCTCTCACGGACGCCGGTCCTGACGTGGCGGCTTTGGCGAGCAAAGTGTGAATCGCCCATCTCGCCGGGCGTCGGCCCACGTGGCGGCCTGGCGAGTAAGCAGGTGATCAGGCCCCTCTCGCCGGGCGAGCGGCCCACGTGGCGGCCTAGCGAGTAGGTGGGCGGTCAGGCCCCTCTCGCCGAGCGTCGGCCCACATGGCGGCCTGGTGTGCAAGCGGGCGATCAGGCCCTATTCGCCAAGCCACGCGGACGATGAAAAGAATGAGAAGGAGGCTTCGACTCGATGTCTACTTCCCCTGACACGCTGTGTCAGAGCCATTGATTGCGAAGAATTCTGCTGTCGCCACGACGACGGTCCATCCCTCTGACGCCTCACACCTAACCCGTCGTAAGAATGTCATATCCCGGGCAGACCGGGCGAAGCCATAAAGCAACATTAAATGAGGCTTGAGGGACAGGACTACAGTGATGAGTGTAATAAATGAATCGTAGATCAGTATGATGTCACCTTCTCACCTGCCCGAGCCAGCCCAGTCTATATAAGGGAGCTTTGGTGCATGGAGGAGGGGGGAGCGAAACAAAGGGGACTAAGGCCTAGAGGAAAACAAGACCAGACTTAGAGAGAAAAAAGAGGGAGAACGAACTGAAAAAAGCATTGTAACCAGCTCAACATACATCAACAAAGATCTAGCAGGACGTAAGGCTGTTACCCACACTGAGGGCCCGAACCTAGGTTCATCGCTGTGTTCTTTGATCTGTTGATCCCCGGGATCCCTCACGCGAGAGTCATTAGGGTGTCCGACCGCGAAGACGCCCTCTACTGAACCTTAATCTCCGTTCTGGAGGAAACCCCGTCCGTTGACAGGGTCCTGTCCGGCGAAATACGCCGACACTAATTTTTCCAAATCCCGAACCCTAATCATCAGTTTTCCCCAAATCCCAAATCAAATAAAGAAACCTAATGTCTAAGTGAAGGGATTTGGGGGCTTACCTCACTCGGCCGTCGTGGTCGCCGTCAGCTGCTCAGAGCGCCTCGCCTCTGGCATCAGTTCACCGCGTGTGCATGCGCCGTCACACCGCTTTGCTCGTGCTCCCACTCGCCCATGGCGTCGACCGTTCCGCCCGCTGCTGCGATATCGCGTGAGTGCGGCGCCCGTGTTCCCGCCTAGCTGGAGCCCGTGTGGCATCAGCTCGCCGCGCACGCGTCCGCTTGCCTCCGTCACCGCCGCATCGCTTTGCGCTTGCCCGCTCGCTCAAGACTCCGCGCAGCGAAATTTTCAGAGGCATCGAAGTGAAATGTGGCTAGGGTGTCTCGCGTGGCGGTTTTGTCTCGATCCAGCGAAATCCGAGCCATCAGCTCGAATCGTTGGCTGAGATTGAGACATCCATGTGGGCTGTGTTCGCACCTTGCTGGGCTATGCCCGTGGCGTCTTCGGCCGGGCTGTCGTGCGCAGCTAGTCTAGGCCGTGGGCGGGGTTTTCATTTGGGTTGCACGCGGGCTACAGTCAAAGTGGGCCGACGTTTGGGTTTTGGGCTGTTTTAAACAATATTTAGTCACTTTTAGTTATTTGTTCATTTAGTCCTTTATTTCCAATAAATAAGCATTGTTTAATTGTTATTTCCTGGGCATTAATGTTATGATTAGTTTCATGATTAATTTTGGACTAATTAATTAATGTGGCAATTAACTTTTTCATGCGATGATTATTTCTAAGTATTGTCTCTAATTAAAATGGAACCAACGGGAAATTTTAATTAGAGATTATTATTTAATGTTTAAAATTGGGATTATGTTATGACCATGATCATATACTGACCAACATTGTTTATGAACATGTGTCACCCACAAGATAATTTAATTCCTTTTCGTTTCTGCCCAACGGTGATGCGAAATTGAACTTTAATTTTTCCTATCATTAGCATGATTATTAATCAGACCAATGCAGGGTTAATTTTCATGCAAGACATTTATTTTAATATTTACTTATATATTTTATTCATCCATGCATTATTAATGAGCCCATCTTCGGGCATAAGTTTTAGGCTGGTTTTTGGATGTTTTCTCAGATAGACCACAAATAACGCTTTAGTGCATTCCGGGAATAAGCTAAGATGGGATTAGTTAAGTGCTATGTTTCTACCTGAAATGTTTGTATTTCCACATATGTTACAATTTCTTATGCCCTAAATTCTTGTAACACCCCGGCACCAAACGCACCGCGAATGCTACCAGAACCCTAAATAACGAACGACACCTCTACTAAAACACTAAAACTGAATTTAATCTCTAAACTCTTAAACCGGCTTAAAACTAAGTCACCGAAATTTACAAAATTTCGGCAGCATCTCCCCTAAAACTAGGACATCCACTCAGCAGACAAAAGAACAATAGCAGCTATATAATATATCAATCACTCGCAAAAGAGTGAAACCATCTAGCAGGTCCTTAGGTAATCCATCACATATCCAACCGGCAATTAACCAACTACGCAACGCCAATCAACACAATACAATCGCATTTATTACAACCATTTTTAACGAATCCATTTAACTGGGTTGTTGGTGACCGAAGTCGTGCACGTGCCCTACTCCCATCCCGGCGAGTCAGCTTCAAGGTACCTAAAACAGGAAGCAAACAAGCGTGAGTCCAAGACTCAGCAAAGTGCAATAATAATGAAAAGTAATGAATTCAACTGAATTACTTTACTTTAGAACTTAATATAGCCATTACTAAATGGAAATCAACCAGTAATAGAAGCAATAACTAACTCCACTTACCGCAACCAACTCGAAAACATATCTAAATCTTACCCATGCCTCAATAAACATATCTGGATGAGTCCACGCCTCAATCCTCAACCTGTTCTTTCCATTCTCATCAATCATATTTATCAATTGCAACACACAATGCAATGGAATGTGTTTATGCTTTCATGCTCGCAATGCAATCCTTTAGCCTATACCGAGCAAAGTGTATTGCAGCAAAACCAGAAAACGACATACAACATACATGTAAATAGCCTTCATAAACTAAACCAAGTGAAGAACAATCCATACAAATTCTTTGATCACAATCTCACTCAGGCATTCTCATTCCCATCCATGTAATGCATCATGCAATGCTCATTTCATGCTCCTTTTATTAGCACATACCGGTATTGCCGAGTGCACACCCGTCGGTGTGCACCCTCACTCCCTACCATCCCGTGGAGGGGCCTACTCTTACTGACTCGCTCCCATTCACATCTGTGGATGGGACTACGAGGTAGGACTTTTTGTACTCACTACGTGTGAGTACAGAGGCCCCATCAACATGGGTCGCCTCTTCCATCATGAATACACATATGCACATGACATGTATGCGGGAATGCAACAACATTACAACTCTCTATACGTCATGTATCGAATCCACATACTCAAATACAATTCAACAAGCAACACACATTCGTAAACATAATAGGAAGCATAAGATGAGCAAGCTTCTAGGGAAAATCATAAACTTATCATCATTGTGGGCATTCTCATGCTCAAAATAAAACATGCGATCGGCTCACAACCTAAGACCAATCTAATGGATACGCTCGCATCCATTCTTTTGACTTCTACATCGAAAATGCAAACATTGAGCTAGACGTGCTCATAACATAAACTAAACCATGGTATGCAATTGGTAGTAATGCGAACATTCAACCCATTCCTCCTAATAGCAATATAAAGATTGCACTTGCCTTTTATTGAAGATGGAGTGATACGGGGTCGAGGTAACCCCGACAACCCACTACCAAAACAAAGAATCACAGTAATTACTCACATTCGGGACAACTTACTTCAACTTCGCTAAAACATTCGATACAAATCCAATTAAGCATTGAATTTACAAAGAAGAAAGTCTGTAGCGATAAGATAGAGATATGAGAAACCTCATACCACTAGCACACAACAATTTTGCATGTGAACTAAGTCAGTGATTAAGTAACAACTTTACATAACTAAATTATCTAGTTAAAGAACCTAGAAGCTTTTGGCATTTAAAGTATGCATGTTCATATAACCCACATCAGCAAACATCGGGATAATCTACTAGGAATAGTGGCTTTAGTTCTGACAAAAGATTCTGATTGCGTGGTCTTATGTTTTCCATGTGAATTTCTGTAGTTGCTTTTAATCACATGCTATCTATTCGAATAACCAGAACTAATATGACAGAACCCACTTATATACATGTATATATGCACAATCATAGATTAAGTTGAGTGAATCAAAAAGTTGTTGCGGATCAGAGTATAACAACACATTGATAATTATGAAATAACTTTCAATCAATAGAATAAGCATGGCGAGAGAACATCATTACATTTTTCAATGCCTTAGTAAGAAATCACTAAAAGCATATACCTAGCTTAGTTTGACCCGACTTTAAAGAACCATAGTTGGGAAAGGCACCCTATCTAGCGATATGACCATAAGCTTGTCAGAACACAAATATTCATTTAACTCTCTCGCCTTTGAGATCTCAAAATCATGCATGAATATATAAAGGCTTCATAATCGCAGCGTTCCAACAACAAATGACCTTATGATTCATAAGATCAAACAAATTAAAACTCAAGCATGTACAAATCATTTCATTCTTATGTCAACCTAGCTAAGCATTTCATCAAACACTTGGCATGCAATCCAAATGAATCCCCACTTTCTAGGGTTTTACCTCAAAGGTCCATGGAGGAAGAAGGGAGGTGGGGGAGCCGAGGCAGGGATGACTTGAGGGCTCGCTGCCGCCGGGGATGCTCACGGAAAGACCAAAGGAGGCTCATGGAGCTGCTCTTCGCCATTGCTTTGGTAGGGGAAGAAGGAGGACAGGGGCGCTTGCGGAAGGAGTCCAGTGACACTCGACCAGAGGGATGGATGCAGGGGAGAGGCGCCGGCAGGGGAGGGGCCAGAGGCGGCGCCAAGACTGGAGTCGGGGGGGAGAAAGAAAGCTGGAGGCGCAGGGGAGACCGGAGGGAGTCAGCGCTAGTGTCCAGGGAAAAAGAAAAGGCCGACCCCTTTTGTGTTGTTGGTGGTCTTTATGGTTGGGGAAAAAAAATAAACTACACAGCACTTCTAAAGAACACAAACCAATGACTACCCACTAAACTCCTTTATGAAACCAAAATCTCTTAGAGTAAAACTTGCCATAGAAAATATACGGCTCGATGAAAACACTCATCCGAATAAATCCTTGAATTTAATTAAACAAAACAATTCTAGCCAAAATCCTAGGAAAACGATTTTTTTTACAGTATACACTCTTCCCCTTTAATGTAATTCGGCCCAATTCAACACCACAAGAACACCAACAAGAACAATGAAAACCTAATGACAAAACAAAAACACCAAAAAAGAACAAAGTTGGTTACTTCTCACGCAAGACGACTCCAAAACTCGAGTCACTTCTCTTTTCAATTTAGAGGAATAAACAACTTAACACACTCATCCCTTTTCGGATCAACACTCTTTCTAACTTCTTGACAAACCAGGGCCTTTCTCAAAGACCAACACTTACACCAAATCGATCTTGCGTCTCTCAATCCCAAAAGGTTTTCCAAAACCGGGAACCTCACAAGCACTTTCTCAACTTTGAAATTCACAACTCGACGCTTAAACTCCAATAGATCTAGACAAACGACCAAATTCTCAATTCCTACCCTTCTCACAAAGCGTATGACAACTCAGTAACTTTTCTTTAACATTTCAAATGACGACACGAAATCAATCAATAATTATTTCCTAAGATCATAATACCGGTCTCCAAACACTAAAACATTTAAAGTTCCACACCGAAATCCTCCGGGAACCAAAACACCAAACTTATCCTTTCATTGGTTACCCTTGGAACAAAAGGGTCATGACCAACCTCACTATTGCCACGATTAGTCCAACAGGGCACAGATCCTATTTCCTCACAATACGATATCATACTTGACCTTCTTTCATACCTGTCTCGGGCAAGGAGACAACCACTCAAAAAGAAAGATTCATAACTGATCTCGCCATTTCTGACTAACCAAACATTGAATCCAACCCATGAGACCAAGGGTTTGAACATAATTAGAAAAAGTAACGCATTTATCGACCAATTCCACAGTCCACCAATAAAATTAATCCCACACAACTATGGGTCAACGGGATCCGACAACCCTCCACCAATGTTTAGACCAAACTTGGAACACCAGGCATTACTCTCTACTCTGGATCCATTTACTATCCACCTTTACTCGGAAATAAATTAAAGAGTATAATCTTCTATTATACTCCACCAAAACTCACTGCTCGGCATTTTCTTATATCACACTAGAGAACAAAGAGAATCTCGCTCCATTTAACAAAACAAAGCCAACCACTTTCCTCAACTTGAACTCAAAGCAACAAATTTCATATCGAGGAAAAACTCAACCTTAAAAAGAAACATCACTTAAATCTTTTACAAACACGATCACAATGATCAAAGAAAATCAGCTCTCTTTTACCAAAGCAAAACATCTCGTACTAACCCCAACAACATTTCGGAAACTGAAAATCGATCTTCGAATCCAACATCCTTCACACAACCACCATCCCTTTTCTTAAAAGAAAGAGAAACTCAGCTTAGACGAGAAACACCGCACAATTCTTTTCAGAAGCGACCCCAAACCAAAGAAAGCTGAATTTTCCTTATCAACAAAAATCCGTTTTCATCACCTTAAGATCCATGGTGTACCACCTCACACCGAAGAAAATTCGAATAAGAAACAACACATCCCATAGCTTTTGCCCCAAACCACACAACTCGTAGAAGAAACCCCTGCTTCGGGACCCAAATCTCTTCACTCACAACCAACACTTGCCCCCAAAGGAGGGAAAATTTTCGTTTTCTAACCGAGAACCACTTTTAACATCAACTAAAGATTTAATCTTTTAGACCATTCCCAAAGATCATCCCCATTCAAGAACTTCCAACATTTTCCATAACTCTATTTATTTCATTCATTTAGTAAATCCACAAACTACCATCACATCAATTCATGATTAAGCATTCTTTCTTCCTCATCTTCATTCATCCACTAACTTCGCAACTTGGCGAAACGCAACGATTCTAGAAATTCTCCATTGCACACCAACAGAACGCCTCAACAAAGACATACACCCAACAGATTACACTGACAATCCAATTCCACAGATCTTAATCATAAATCCAACCTTTCACCTAAATACATCACCCTCGGACAGGTTACCACCAACATTAACCAATTCTTCCCCATGGTACTCATCACGGAAAGTAAACTATAACTCCAACCATAATCAACCTACCAAATCAAAGTCCACTTCATAAACTACATTCAAGTTTTCCCTTCTCAAAGCAATTTTCAGTAGGTTTAACGTCTGACACCCATACTTCCAATTGGTTAGCAATACGATCAACCACTAAATCAAACCATTTAGGTCTCCCTCAATAAACAATGTCTCCTCAAGATATAAATCGTCTAAAATGGCTATAAGACCATCCATTACTAGCAGCAAACCAAGCTCCCACATACTCCATCTAATGATTCTTCGCATTTTAACTCCAATTCCATTCTAGGTCATTTTATCGTCACCTTATAGAAACTTATCATTAATCAACCCATTCCGTGCACTGAGGACACCTCTAGTCAAAGCAATCCCATCAACTTATTTAAACAAGTTCTGCAACCCAACTTGTTATTTCTTCTACATCATAACCACTACTAGCCTTTCGCACACACACCATTACCAATCCTCCACTATAGCCATGGATCACCATAACCAACACTATAATCCTTGCCCTCTATCAAATTTAGGGTCAACCACCCTAACCACACAATCATTCTACTAATCTGCTACAGGAGATCTTCAACCAACCCACAATATACTCTAATTGCCGCACTTTCCTTTCCAGAAATAACCCAACCAGAAACTTCCAAGGTAGCTCAACTCTCAAAAGAGTTAGAGAATGATAGGACTCAATCCTGGTCATTCAACAAATCCCCAAATCATCATCAAACTCCCAAAATTCCACGAAAGAAAGGAGTTGGGCAACTAAATCCACGGGAAGGAAAAGCGGGTCAATCAAATAACACTTTTCCTTTAAAGCCCCAAATCTTGAGTTCGCACGACCTAAGTTTTCACAAAACTCAATAACTCCTTTTAAACTGAAAGAAGGTTCAACACCAGAAGAAAACCATGACTTTCTCCGCAAAGCATCCAAAAAGGTGCAACACAAGACTCTCTTCTTTGTCTTAAATCCAAGAAGACCGAGGAAGACAAAGTTCACATACGCACTCCATCAACTCTCCGATTTATGACAGAAACACAAAAACTCTCCTTCGGTGCTGGCTCTAAACTGCCGCACCAGCAACCATAGCCACACAACAAGGCCAAACCCTTTGGCACAAAGAGTTCCAACAAACCCCGAAACTCCTCGATACAGAAATCCCAAAAGACCCACCAGACAATCAACACTTCATAAGCATAGCAATAAACACTATCATAGCCTTACCAAAACTAACAATTAACATAACCACAAGCACCAATATAGTATCAATAACACAATAAGCATTGTAACACAATACAACGATAACCCATCCCTTTCCTACTGTGCATCAGAGTGTGTCAAGTTTTAAGGTTATTGCCCTAGGGCCACATTTTAAAAGTTCAACCTAAACCAAGTTTCTACCTTCGCACAGCAACATTTTAATTCATTCTAGAATTACTTACTACATTCAGACACCACGGACTGAAGCCCGCCTCGATACCAATCAGAACACCCCGGCACCAAACGCACCGCTAATGCTACCGTAACCCTAAATAACGAATCGACACCTCTACTAAAACACTAAAACTGAATTTAATCTCTAAACTCTTAAACCGGCTTAAAACTAAGTCACCGAAATTTACAAAATTTCGCAAAGATCTCCCTAAAACTAGGACATCCACTCACAGACAAAAGAACAATAGCAACTATATAATATATCAATCACTGCAAAAGAGTGAAACCATCTAGCGTGTCCTTAGGTAATCCATCACATATCCAACCGGCAATTAACCAACTACATAACGCCAATCAACACAATACAATCGCATTTATTACAACCATTTTAACGAATCCATTTAATCGGGTTGTTGGTGACCGTCGTGCACGTGCCCTACTCCCATCCCGTCGAGTCAGCTTCAAGGTACCTAAAACAGGAAGCAAACAAGCGTGAGTCCAAGACTCAGCAAAGTGCAATAATAATGAAAAGTAATGAATTCAACTGAATTACTTTACTTTAGAACTTAATATAGCCATTACTAAATGGAAATCAACCAGTAATAGAAGCAATAACTAACTCCACTTACCGCAACCAACTCGAAAACATATCTAAATCTTACCCATGCCTCAATAAACATATCTGGATGAGTCCACGCCTCAATCCTCAACCTGTTCTTTCCATTCTCATCAATCATATTTATCAATTGCAACACACAATGCAATGGAATGTGTTTATGCTTTCATGCTCGCAATGCAATCCTTTAGCCTATACCGAGCAAAGTGTATTGCAAAGAAAACGAAAAACGACATACAACATACATGTAAATAGCCTTCATAAACTAAACCAAGTGAAGAACAATCCATACAAATTCTTTGATCACAATCTCACTCAGGCATTCTCATTCCCATCCATGTAATGCATCATGCAATGCTCATTTCATGCTCCTTTTATTAGCACATACCGGTATTGCCGAGTGCACACCCGTCGGTGTGCACCCTCACTCCCTACCATCCCGTGGAGGGGCCTACTCTTACTGACTCGCTCCCATTCACATCTGTGGATGGGACTACGAGGTAGGACTTTTTGTACTCACTACGTGTGAGTACAGAGGCCCCATCAACATGGGCCGCCTCTTCCATCATGAATACACATATGCACATGACATGTATGCGGGAATGCAACAACATTACAACTCTCTATACGTCATGTATCGAATCCACATACTCAAATACAATTCAACAAGCAACACACATTCGTAAACATAATAGGAAGCATAAGATGAGCAAGCTTCTAGGGAAAATCATAAACTTATCATCATTGTGGGCATTCTCATGCTCAAAATAAAACATGCGATCGGCTCACAACCTAAGACCAATCTAATGGATACGCTTGCATCCATTCTTTTGACTTCTACATCGAAAATGCAAACATTGAGCTAGACGTGCTCATAACATAAACTAAACCATGGTATGCAATTGGTAGTAATGCGAACATTCAACCCATTCCTCCTAATAGCAATATAAAGATTGCACTTGCCTTTTATTGAAGATGGAGTGATACGGGGTCGAGGTAACCCCCGACAACCCACTACCTGAAAACAGCAATCACAGGCAATTACTCACATTCGGGACAACTTACTTCAACTTCGCTTAAAACATTCGATACAAAGCCGAATTAAGCATTGAATTTACAGCAGCAAGTCTGTAGCAGTAAGATAGAGATATGAGAAACCTCATACCACTAGCACACAACAATTTTTGCATGTGAACTAAGTCAGTGATTAAGTAACAACTTTACATAACTAAATTATCTAGTTAAAGAACCTAGAAGCTTTTGGCATTTAAAGTATGCATGTTCATATAACCCACATCAGCAAACATCGGGATAATCTACTAGGAATAGTGGCTTTAGTTCTGACAAAAGATTCTGATTGCGTGGTCTTATGTTTTCCATGTGAATTTCTGTAGTTGCTTTTAATCACATGCTATCTATTCGAATAACCAGAACTAATATGACAGAACCCACTTATATACATGTATATATGCACAATCATAGATTAAGTTGAGTGAATCAAAAAGTTGTTGTGGATCAGAGTATAACAACACATTGATAATTATGAAATAACTTTCAATCAATAGAATAAGCATGGCAGAGAACATCATTACATTTTTCAATGCCTTAGTAAGAAATCACTAAAAGCATATACCTAGCTTAGTTTGACCCGACTTTAAAGAACCATAGTTGGGAAAGGCACCCCTATCTAGCGATATGACCATAAGCTTGCTGTAACACAAATATTCATTTAACTCTCTCTGCCTTGAGATCTCAAAATCATGCATGAATATATAAAGGCTTCATAATCGCAGCGTTCCAACAACAAATGACCTTATGATTCATAAGATCAAACAAATTAAAACTCAAGCATGTACAAATCATTTCATTCTTATGTCAACCTAGCTAAGCATTTCATCAAACACTTGGCATGCAATCCAAATGAATCCCCACTTTCTAGGGTTTTACCTCAAAGGTCCATGGAGGAAGAAGGAGATGGGGAGCCGAGGCAGGATGACTTGAGGGCTCACCGGCCGGGGGATGCTCGCCGGAGCAGCCAAAGGGAGGCTCGCGAGGCTGCTTCTTCTTGCCATTGCTTGATGAGGGAAGAAGGAGGACAGGGCGCCTGAAGGAGTCCAGTATGCACTCGACCGGAGGGATGGATGCAGGGGAGAGGCGCCGGCAGGGGAGGGGCCAGAGGCGGCGCCAAGACTGGAGTCGGGGGGGAGAAAGAAAGCTGGAGGCGCAGGGGAGACCGGAGGGAGTCAGCGCTAGGGTCCAGGGAAAAAGAAAAGGCCGACCCCTTTTGTGTTGTTGGTGGTCTTTATGGTTGGGGAAAAAAAATAAACTACACAGCACTTCTAAAGAACACAAACCAACGACTACCCACTAAACTCCTTTATGAAACCAAAATCTCTTAGAGTAAAACTTGCCATAGAAAATATACGGCTCGGTGAAAACACCCATCCGAATAAATCCTTGAATTTAATTAAACAAAACAATTCTAGCCAAAATCCTAGGAAAAACGATTTTTTTTTGCGGTATTACAATTCTGAACTTAAGTTTCTCCCTTATTTTCAATTTAGCATTTAATTTACTGTTCATTAATTATTAATTGTTTACGCTTCCGTAATTTAGTACTTGATGTCTAATGCTCAGTAATTTTGATCATGTGATTAATTTTGTCTCTTATTAATGTATTCTACCTTGAGACAATGTGATTATGATTAATTAAATGCTTCATGACTATATACTGATCAATGTCTTTTATGGGTCATGTGACATTTAATTAGTTCTCATATTAATTAAGTTATTGAGTCTTTTCAAGCATTTATATGATTAAGACTACATTATAATTAAGATATCTCTAATTAAGATGGAACCAACGAAAAGTCTTAGTTAGAGATTTAATGAAGTTTTGGGATTATGTTGTGGCCATAATTGCATTCTGACCAAAGTTGTTTGCAATTGTATACAATTCCCATAGATTAAGTTCTTTTCCGTTATGTACCCAAAGGTAATACGGTTTGGAACTATAGTCATATTTTGGGATTATGTTGTGACACACGGCTATATTCCGACCAAAGTTGATTATAGTCATGTATCATTCCCATTGGTTCTCTAATCAAAATGGAACCAACGAGAAGTTTTGGTTAGAGATTTCATGTTGACTTAAGGATTACGTGGCGAACCTCAAGACTTCTCGCCAACATTACCTCAAGACTATAAAAGTTTTAAAGCGAAGCCTTAGAAAATGAATAAGAGGCTAATGTTAGAGCTGTTGGAAGTTTTCCATCCATACTAAGTTATGTTTTCACTTTCCATCCTAATAATGTAATTTATGTTCCCATTATAAAAAGGTAATTTTCTCTCACTCTTATAAATTATTTAGGGAGCATTAAGTATGTTGCTAACTCTATTGGCTTCACCGAAAGTGAAATATTTATGAGAGTTCATCGATATTGTGGCATTGGCGCTTGCACCACATTTCGAGGGGGAGAGTGGAACGTCTCATTGAGAAAAGAAAAGCTTCATTATGTGAGACATAAACTCCATGAACAAATTCCTTACTCTATTAAAGATACTCTCCTTGTCAATAAGTTTAATGGATGGAAGGATTAAAGATAATTAATATCAATCGTGCTTACACTCTGGAAAAATTAAGGTACTTATGTATATTTGGGATTGTCAAGCTTCCATCGAGACTAAAGGGTACCACTATTTTTTAAACCACTGAGTTGATAGAAATGTTGATTCTAGTGGGAGCTCTAAGGCAAGGTAAATTATACTTGACACAATCGTGCTTATGTTTCAATGCCGATAGTCCGAGAGAATAGCAATCCTTGTCTCTAAAAAAGTTCCACCTCCAATTGATTCTAGAGTTTATAATAATGCGAGCCTCACATAAAGATACCTTAAGTTTTAATTTTACGACTAGTGTGAGTAAATTTAACCTCTTAATTGTTTTTATGGACGATGCCTTGTTGACTATCAGCAATAGGGACATTAATGTTTAAGACCCAAATATTTTTTTTCTTTTCTAAGAATTAAAGTTTGTCTTGGTGATGTCTCTCATGTTTTGACTATTAAGAGCATCTCCAACATTTCCCAAAACTTATTCCCAAAACCATTTTTTAGGAACAAATAAAAAAATTACCACTCCAACAAAGGACCCTATCGATTCTTCTTTTCACAAGACCCAAAAGCTCCTACCAAGTCGCCAGATATTCGCCGCTCGCGTGCTTTCCCAATCACGATTTTTTCCATCTCCCGCATAGAGGATTTCATTCGTGCCATCCAGCCGAGCTCCACCCTCCACCCCATCCGGCGTTCCCCTTCGTCCCGAGCTCGCGGCACCTACAGAGAAAACCACCAAATACAGAGGCCCTTTTATGCTCGGTGGGGAAATTGCTTTAACTTATGTGCTTGTCTTCTCTCTCTTTGTTCTCGTCATCTCCGGCTCCTTGCGACCTCCGCTCCTTCCTCGGCGCTCATACCAGCTAGGTACAGCTCTACTTCCCGATTCGGGCATCTTTGATTTGGTTGGTTGGTTCGTTGGGTTGATTTGGTGTTTTGGTTTGCCAAGGATAGTGGGCTCTTGGTCCCGGAATGGTGGGGAAGGTGCTTCCTTTGGGGTTTTGTATTGGTGGGTTGGTCATGATGGGACAAAATGGCTTATTGTTGCGGAATTTTGGGTGTTTGGTGGTGATTTGAGTGTTCTCTGGTTGATTCTGGCGGAAAGGCGCGCTTGTTCCAACCGCAAGTTTAAGTGATGATTCAAGAGTCTCTGCTGCCGGGAATGCTCGAGTAGAGATCTCGGATGGTTTGGCCAAAATTGATCCTATCTCAGTGAATTTTGCCTTTCCAAAGGACGATTTAGGTGCTTGTGATTATTAATTTTTCCGTTGACCTAAAATGGAGATAACTAAGCAAAAGAGACAACATATTCGCCAATTTTGAGTCAATGAAGCGATCACCGAGACTAGTGCTCGGTATTATTCTTTACGTAAACCGGGACGATGTGCAACAATGGCGTTGCAAATTACGCTTTGCATTAATCTTTTGTGCTTCATCGATGCGCTTTTATTGTGTCTAGTAATTTTGTAGGAGAAAAACCACGTAGATGTGCTTTTGCCTTGAAATGAGTAATTAGGAACCTCATGTGAAGCAATAAGCTCCTTTTTCCAGATTTGTTCTTCAATCGCTGGTGTCATAAGCATAGAAAATTCAGTATTCTGACAGGAAATTCAGTTAAACCGGAAGCATTTGCCATCTAAGATTGTGGTTCTTTGCCTGAAGCACGGGGAGAGAGATGCCACCTAGTTATTAAGATTGCATTTTCACCAGTTATGAATCTGCCCCTCTCCATTGCTTTCTGCCATGAATCATTTTCATCTTGGTGTGTGCATGGAGAGTTAATTATAAGATGATGCCATCTTTCTCTGCAGTCAAAAATTCCCTCTCAATGTTTGCTGTTCTAACGAAAAAGATAAAGCTTAGTGCTTAACACTTACAGCTCAGCAATCCATTGTCTCTGTCTTGATTTGAAGTGATCCCTTTTCTTTCAATTATCTCCTATCAATGTCGTGAATTTGTGATATTGTCTTAACAATATAACTATCTGTCGGTATGCTTTTGCATTTAGATTAGACAGAAAATGCACACCTCTACCATGGATAGAGGCTACTATTTATAGTGAAACACATGGACAAAGGTGTGCTGCAGTAGCCATGTATTGTTGATAAGTGATGACACACAAGGGGCCCAAAGAGGTGCTTGAATCTCCGAAAGGTTCTGGGGATGTTCCCAGAAAATTAAATTCAGATTATTGACTGAGCAAAAGTGTAACAAGTATTTGTTTCTCAACCTCTTATTTGTTCATGAAAAGAACTCTCATTTGTTAGATTTCACTAGTGCTAGTTTTGCTTTGTCACTCGCACATCATGTCATTGCCAAAATTTCACCGTTTTGTTGGACCCGAATTGGGCTGAGGAGGCGGCGATTTGCCTGCAAAAGTTGAGCTTTTCTTCCTAAGGTCATCTCCTAGCGGCCGCTTGCGCTCAGTTTTCTAAAGAAGCTAGCAAAGCCTGCGTCTCCTGGCGGCACGAACGAACAGAAAATACGCAATGGCGCGACGGGAAAGACAGCAAAACCAGGACCAAGTCAAAATATATTTTGGGGAAAAAATGGGAATTGTTGGAGTATGGTCTTTTTTTTAGGCCCAAAAACTTTTGGAAAGCTCCCAATCCAGGATTTTTGGGAGTCAAATTATTGGAAACTGTTGGAGATGCTCTAAGATTCACCAAGATAGGTCCAATATTAAGGGAGTTTACTCCGATTATTAAGGGCGATAGAAGTTTTTCTTACGTTTCGCTGTTATAAACATTATGTATACTTTAGTTTATATGAGCCTTTATTTAATGTTTGTAACCAGGATACTTGGTATATATTAATCTAGAACTGGACCACTGAAAACTACTAAAGACAACTAATGATTACATGCTCACATATAAGAAGTCTGATAATCATAAAGTTGTGGGTTATTCAGACACAGATTATGCAAGGTGTGTTGATATTAAGAAATCCATATCAAGTCAAATCTTCAACCTTGCAGAAAGAGCCATATTGTGGAATGGCTCTAGTCAATATCTTAAGATGTCATTAATGATGCAAGCAGACTTGTGGCATGTCATAAGATTATTAGATAATAAGAAATCCACAATAGGCTGTTGTGGTTTAAGAATAAGAAAATTTTATTTTTGGCTAAAGATTCTATCCTGGAATTTATTATGTAAAAGTGCAATTTTTGCTTCGAGTAACAACATGTCATGCTGTGCTGCCAAACACATGACGTTGTGAAAGATATAATCTAGAATCAAATTTTTGGTGTTCAGTCTATAAGAATTGAGTATCATGTTTAATATATAAGTTTATGCATCATGTTTAGTTTAATGATTCCCTATTAAAGGCTTATCTCAAAATTAATGCCGGCATAAGACTAATTGACAGCCTATACTTCTGGGACAAATTGAGATCTCAATACTTCGATTCTGGAAATTACAAAGTTTGTTTTCACTCTTTTAATGTGCATATGATGACAAATGAAAACAAACTGCACAAAAGGACAATAAGAATAAAACCAACTCCCATTAAGAAATAATTAATTATCCTATCGAGATAGAATTATGCACTATAGATACTGGGGTTTCACTGGTGCATCTATTAACTACTAAAATATTTTATCTTGGTGTGTTGTTCTATTAAGTATGAACTTATGATATTAGCCTTCGATCAAGTGGGAGAATGTTTGTGTGATCTTCAGTCAAACAGAAAGTCCGAAAATTAAGGAAGATCTGAAATTCCTGGGATTGACCCGCTTATGATGCGCTCTGATCGAGAGCAACAAAAGATTACTTTCTGGTTTTGGTCCCGATAACCAGCGCCACCTTTTAAAGGAGGAGATTGACACTCAAGTGATTAATCTTTCATCCTGAGTTTAGTCATCCACCCGAAAACCCCTTCCGATCAAGGGTTTGGCGCAAGGTTACCGAAGGCCCTAACTATCTCCGTGAACATCACGGTGCCCCTCCTAGATTCTTCATCGCGCATAATCATCCATCGACACCGAACACAATCGACTAAGCCCTAATGGCTACTGCATCTTCACCGGGTCAGCATCTAATCACCTTTTCGCATTATCTTTTGTGATCATGTTTTAGACTAGCTAATGATGTTCATGTTTAGTAAATTTAGCCCTTAGTATCTCTAATAATGATTTGAGTACTTAATACCTGAAAGACCATGTGGAGGTCTATCCTTGTGTGTGATGAGTAATTGACTAGATTTGAGCTTGATTTGATTTGAAATTGAGTTTGATTTGAATTGGATTTTCGATGTGAAGCAATTTGAGTGTTGGTTGCTTTTCCTAGTGCTACCCGCGTGGGGCGGTAGCATCGGACCATTGAGTGAAATTATGATTGATTAATGATTTTGGGATAATCATTGAATATATGTGGGCATTGCTATGTGAAAGGTTTTTCCCTGTCTTTGATGGTTGCAGGGCGACGGTGCTAGGTCATGGTGAGGCGGAGGATGACCGGGACTAGGCGAGGCGTCGAGAGGTCCGCATTTGGCGGGAGATCGCCGGAAGATGATCGGAGACAGAGTCTGGGCAAGTCAAGAAGACAAGGAAAGGAGATGATGCTAGCTAGATGCCGCGTGGATCAATGAGGGTCGTCGAATTGCGGTCTAGTTGATAGGTTAGCGGGTCTAGATAGTATGCTTTGAAAACCGTGCAAGAAAACCCGGTATGTGTGTGGGTTTTGGGTTAGCCCTTGCATGGATGTGTGTGTGGGTTAATCCTAGCCCTTATATGAGTGCTCTAGGGTTGAGGGACTCATTCAAGGGTGGTAGGTGGCCCAAGAGTAGTATAAATAGGGGTGGAGGGGTAGCCTTCTCCCCTTGAAGGTTTGAGTTGCTCCTTTGAGCTTTGCCCACATGAAGTGAGGCTTTGTAAACCTTACCACCAGAAATACAAAGAATTTCTTTACATTATTGTGAATTTAAATTCCGCATTTACATTATGTTTTTACTCTACGTAATTTAAATTCAGCATTTACTTTGCGCATTTACTTTCCCGCAATTTATATTCATGCAATTTGGATTTGCCTCCCCTCCTTCTAAATACTTATCTTGGATGTTTTGAGTGTGTTCATATGGTTTTACATCTCTTTTGCACTCTTGGATTGAGTAGAGATCATCTTTTCTTTCAAGTTCCAACTCTGTCCAAAACTTGTTATTCGCGCAATAGTTGGTATTTAGTTTTTAGAAAAACCTAGAAAAATCATTTTTGAGTGATTCTTGTTTTCAAATGTGCGGGACTCTCATATCCATATTTATAAAAAATTTAGAGTCCACTTGTTGCACCGTTTGGGTGCCATGAGGTGAAAACCGAGCCCCAAACTTTCTGCTCGAAGTTCTTGACTAACTGTGTTCTTAGATTTTTCGTGTTTTTTTGTAAGGGGTTTTGAGGTGAAATTTGGTGGAGTTCTTCACAACCCTTCTGCTCATAGGGAGAAAATTCTCAAAATTTCTTGAGCTGCAGAAACCCACCAACCACCTGTTCAAATTGAGGACAACTTCTGGAAATTCTGCTTTTGCTTTTCTAAAAGCGGCTTTTGTAATTTGAATTGATCTCCTTTCTAAAAGCAAGAGTTGAATTGATTCTTTCTCATTTTTGGACACTAGACAACCAGAATTGTGACTCAAAAATCCCCACATATTTTATGGTACTTATCCATGCAAGTTAGGGGTACACATAGTTGTCTAGTTTTTCGGGTTTTTCACAATTTCCTTTGAGCGATCTTGTCGAGGTTTTAGTTGGAGTATTTTGGGGGAAAATTTGTTTGCGACCATTCACCCCCCTCTGTTCGCCATCTCGATCCTTCAATACCACACATAATCTCCAATGCGTAAGGGTTGCATATGGAAAAAAACTGTGAATATGTTCATGTGAAGATGAGAACATGGGAATTAATGGAAAAAGCTATCTATTTTATAATTAAAATGATATTAATTGGATCTACCGTGAACCAAATTTGCCGTGAGTGGCTAGAAAATCTCACATTAATTGGGAGAAAAAACAGAAATATTTACACTAATAATTTGGTGGGCCTAGATTATAGCATAGCACCATTTATTCTTCAGTTTCAATATAGAGTAAAGGATGCAAAATAATATTTAGCGAAAATAACATGAAACAATTTGATTATTTCTAGATAAAGAATGAAGAGTAAACGAAGTAGGCAAGGCACAATATTTGAATTAACACAGCTAAACTTTGGTTTGAGGCATGGATCTACCAACTGAATTAATTCTTGGCCTACACCATGTGGAAAACATTAGTTCAGCTACATAGCACCCATTGAACTTTTCAGTGCATATATCAATAGGTACAATATTTTTAACTCATACAAAGAAATGAAAACAGTGATAGAATCCATATAGATCTACCAAGACTAACAACGCATATTATGGTAATGATAAGTCACATCTCACTGGAAATGACTATTGTTTCTATTGAAGTAAACTTGTCCAAAATATATCGTTTCACTTGCATTAGTAGCTCTCCTTTGTTTGTTCTTCTACAGAAGTGCAAAGTAAATAGTGCATAAAGCTGGAAGATTATACTGTTGCTGTAGCTAATGGGATTCAATAGTCTAGGTAGTGAAACTGAATCAAAGACAGTAAGTAGTAAAATGAAAGAGTTGACTTGCAAAATGCATAACCAAAATGTATAAGGGTAGCTAATGCCTGCTAATAGCAACAGAAAAATAATCTATGTTTGATTTGCCATATTCCAAAAACATGTCATGCTTTTGCTATATTGCCCTTACAAAGCACCAACCGGTTAAGACATAACATCATTTAGGATACAAAATTTAGCTTTAGTTGAAAGCCAACAAAGAAAAAAAATATCTAAAATTCTATTGCATATCTATCGAGTTAGAGTCCTATATGCTTGGCAGTCCCAATTCACCCCCATACACATCACAACAGAGAGAAGGGTTGCATATGATTTGGGTACTTACTACCAGGAAAAATTAGTCCAGCGACACTCAATTCGTTGGTTTTTAGCGATGTGTCTATGACATGTGGGTCCATCTAAGTCTATAACAGTGGGACAGGATGTCATTTAGTGAATCATGAATTTTAAAGAGTGTCGCTGGCGCCAATCTCCCCTTACTACCACACACAATCTCCAATGCGCAAGGGTTGCATACTTAATGCCACACAACAAACTGTGAACTCAACATCCATGAAATTAGCTATCAATAACAGTACATACATTTACATTTTCAACATCCATGAAAGTTAGTATATGTTAATTAATTAGGCATAATAGGAATATCAATGCCATTAGTTGTTTCTTAAAGAAATTGAGCAACTAGCAATTTTTCAATTGTGAGTTCATCATCAGGTGAGTTGATGCACAAAGACACTGAGTTCATCAAAATTCGACCGCCAATCCAAAAGTGGCTTCAATTCAGTGCATCAAACAATCATTTAGGAATAAATTGAAATTGTGAGTTCATGATCAGGTGAGTTCATGCACCAAGACACCAAGACACTGAGTTCATCAAAATTCAACCTCCAATCCAAAAGTGGCTTCAATCCAGTGAAAATGCAGTGGCTGCAATAAATAGATTTAAGAATGGAATAAACCTGGCTTTGGCGAATGAAAATGCAATGGCTCTGAAGAAGCGACTTTGGGCCACTCCACCGCCACCGTTGGGATTCCCAGCCATAGCACTGGATGCCGCCCCCTTCCCTCGTCACCAAACAGCAGCACATCTGCAGGGCCACAAACAACAGGAGGGGTTATGTACATTCAGGAACTGTAGCAAGAAAAGGGAAACCACTGGGAGCAAGGCGAGGAAGGAAAGCACTGGGGAGATGCACATCATGGCAGATATTCGGATTGAGAGGGGCACGGCGAGGATTGTGGCGGGAGATCTCCAGATTGGGAGGGCGCAGTGGGGATTGCCGGGGGGATCTAGAGCGATGATGCGTGGGGGGGGATCGGGAGGGGCGCGGGGGTGGGGGAGATCTCTGAATCGGAGCATCTGGAGTAATCGATGCTGGGGAAGATCACGCAGCGGGGATTGGGCGTGTGGGGAGATCTCCAGATCGGGGCAAGGGGGGAGAGGGAGACCGATGCGCGCCGCGTGGGGGGGGAGGTGAAGAACGAATCGGGAGGGGCACGGCGGGGATTGGGTGTGGGGGTGGGGGGGAGATCACCGGATCGGGGCATCTGGAGCAATCGATGCGGGGGAAGATTGCGCGGCAGGGATTGGGCATATGGGGAGATCTCCGGATCGGGGCCGGGGGGGAGGTGAAGAACGGACCGCTGCCACCAAGTCGCAATTAGAAGGAGTAGAGAAATTTGTAGATTCTTTAAAATTTGTTAGAAAGATCCTATAAGTGTGCTTGAGCTATCATAAAAAAGATCGTAATCAATATTTTATGATTTTAAAAAACTGTTGCTAATGCATTTAAAGCAACTTCGTTGATTTAATTGAGCTGCTAAATATGCAAATTCTTGAAAAAATTTTACAAGGGTCTTCAGAGAATGTCTACATTAGCATAAAAATATTAAATTATGATCAAACTTTTGCAAATTTTAAAAATTCTGACAATGCAACTGACGCACTTAAAACATGTTCGTTGATTTGGTTGGGCTATTAAATTTGTAGATTCTTTAAAATTTATTAGAAGGATCCTAAAAGCGTGCTTGAGCTAACATAAAAAAGGATCATGATTAATATTTTGCAATTTTTAAAAATTGCAATAATTTGGTTTCTTTTTTTTGTGTGTTTTCAAAAAGATTCCCTTTCTCTGTTAGAATCTCTATCTATGTCGCCGATTCCTTACACCCGCAACAAAGTCCTTTGTATACTAGTAATGTTACAATTTAGTGTGGGACATCAAAGTATACTTTTTTTTGAACTTGTACATTGTACGTACACATTTAATACTTAGTAGTAGTCAAGATAGGCAAAAGATGGGACAAAAAAAGAGAACTGAAAAGAAGGGCTTGGGACGTGGATCCTACTAACGGTCCCACACAACTAAATTCTTGATTTTCGGCCCACGGCCCAGTCCAACTCTTGTCTGCGAAAACCCTAATCCCATCGTCTCCACGGCAACCCTATATATTGCCGCCGCCATCTCCGTCTCCGCTATCCCAATCCTCGCGCCGCCGCGATTCTCAACCCCGGCGATCTGAGCTCTCCACAAACACCACCCCCTCGAACCCTAGCTCCAACAACCGCACCATGGCGGAGCGCGGAGGCGAGCGCGGCGGGTTTGGCCGCGGGTTCGGGCGCGGCGGGCGTGGCGGGCGAGGCGACCGCGGCGGCCGGCGCGGCGGGAGGCGCGGTGGCCCCCGCCAGGAGGAGGAGAAGTGGGTGCCGGTGACCAAGCTCGGCCGCCTCGTGAAGGAGGGCAAGTTCAAGAAGATGGAGGAGATCTACCTCCACTCGCTCCCCGTCAAGGAGCACCAAATCGTGGAGCAGCTCGTGCCGGGGCTCAAGGACGAGGTGATGAAGATCACGCCGGTGCAGAAGCAGACGCGGGCTGGACAGCGCACGCGCTTCAAGGCCTTCGTCGTCGTCGGCGACGGTGACGGCCACGTCGGCCTCGGGGTCAAGTGCGCCAAGGAGGTGGCCACGGCCATCCGCGGCGCCATCATCCTCGCCAAGCTCTCCGTCGTGCCCGTCAGGAGGGGCTACTGGGGGAACAAGATCGGCAAGCCGCACACCGTGCCCTGCAAGGTCACGGGCAAGTGCGGGTCCGTCACAGTGCGCATGGTGCCGGCGCCCAGGGGGTCCGGGATTGTCGCGGCGCGCGTGCCCAAGAAGGTGCTCCAGTTCGCCGGCATCGAGGACGTCTTCACCTCGTCCCGCGGCTCCACCAAGACCCTCGGCAACTTCGTGAAGGTAATAACACAACTTTCTCCAATCATGTAGTTTCTACGCCGATTGCTTAATCTAACCGCGAAATGATTGACTGACCACATGTTTAGCTACATGGGGTGTGGATATTTCTCTTCTTGTGTTGTTGTATACTTTAGATGGATTTATATTTTATGTCTTGTGCCAATGAGTCTGTAATTGTGTGTGTTAGACATAGCAGCCCTGTGTCATATTGCGTGCGGTTCTATAAGTATGCTCTTTTGACCTGCATAATCGTGCAACTAATGCCATTTCCAAGTCTCTGGGGATGCGCTTGTCAATATTCCTGTGTCTGATCCTGATACTTAAGTTTATATCCTCTTTTAAGAATTTCCAGTAGATCATGAACTCTGTCCATGATTCCCATGTACATGGTGTATGTATATATGTGGTTGTTTAATATTATCGGGTCTCTGTGTTGGATTGTATTTTAGTGTTGAAACCTGTGCTATGCACTTGGGTTGCTTGTTCGGTATTATTGAGACAATTTTTGAGTGCATAAACATGTTTAAGTGCTTGTGTGATGTCCTATCAAAGTATCAATATATTATCCTGTTGTATGCAACATGGCATTTTGCAACTGTCCTACAATTACCAGATGGGGGTTCTCTAAATTCTGTTAATGTTTTAGTTGAATGGAAGCTTGCCATGTTTGTGATGGCTGTGCTTGTCTGCTTGTCTTGATTAGAATGGTCCTTGTTTTACACTTGCCACCTCTTTGTCACTATATGCTGTTATCTGCTATGGCTGAGTTTTTGGGGTTCGTGATTTGTACATCTTCAAATGCAATCAGTCTGGTAAAAGTATAGGTTTAGTCCTGTGGGTTGTATGTTTTGTATCACTAGAAAGATGATTTGTCATGCACATACTATAAAATTGTAGCCTGATTATTGTTCTAGAATGATTCAAAGAACCTTGACTATACACATGAACCAATAAGCTTTTTGGCCACATGGTTTTTTACCACTTTCTCTTGGTCCACCTGTATTCATTATCTTGGCTAGGATGCTAGTATTTACAGTTCATCATGGGCGTTTATTACCTAGCAGCGCCAGTTCTGTTTTTAAAACACATTGTATACTTATAGCAGCATTAGCATTTCAACATTAAGAAATTTGCATTTACATGCCAACCTTTCAATAAGGTAAACCTGAATGGCATATAGTAGTATCAAAAACATTTTCTGGGTCTTCTTGCTAAGTATGTTAGCCACACATGTATATGAACTTGAATCTCTTGTTGCAGGCAACCTTCGATTGTCTTATGAAGACCTATGGCTTCCTGACTCCGGACTTCTGGAGGGAGACAAAGTTTGTCAAGGCCCCGTTCCAGGAGTACACTGACTTCTTGGCTAAGCCAACAAAAGCGCTCATGATCGAGGCACCTGCTGAGAAGCTAGAAGCTTAGACGTGTTGGGAGTCAAGTGTTGAAAAAGAAGTTTGAGTTCGGCGGTGAACTTTGTTTCTTTTCTTTTTTGCGTGACTTGATGTCTTATGGTCGGGCAAATCTAAATTTTGAATTTATGGAACCTTAAGGTATGCACTTAAGATTGTTTAGATGTTCACTTCTCACGTTTGCCATGTGAACGCATATGATCTATGACCATAGTGCCTGTTTTTGGTTATGCTGAAATCTATCTTCTCTGGTTGCACTGGAAGGATACCAAGCATGCATTAAGGGCTATTTTGCTGAATCATATTTTGCTGCAAGTGTGCTGATTGGGAGAATTGGTTAGCTGCTTCGCACTATTGTCCGCATTTCTAGGTTGTGAATTTAGTCCGCACTGTCGGGACCAGAATATGTAAATTTGGATCTTTTATGTATATCGCATTAGTTAGAATCACGCTAGTGCAGATAAGCTCAACTGATCTTATAGTTAACTTATATGATTATGTCACGTAGGGCTAAACTAAGAATATTAAACTAAATTATTACAGTGGAAAGGAAAAACTCAACTGATCTTATAGTTAACTTATATGATTATGTCACGTAGGGCTAAACTAAGAATATTAAACTAAATTATTACAGTGGAAAGGAAAAACGTAAACAACCCTTTAGTGTACCACAAGCAACTACTCACACCCTAAATATTCGTCTCGTCATAGAATTCTTCATCTAGAGCTAGCGTAGACTTTCAACTGGTGATGTTGTTGTTGGTTGGGTGAGTACTTGAAACACTCAACAAGATCACAGAATGCAATTCTAAGAAATTTGATAAGATAATTTACCTTCATCTGCAAGTCGTCAAAAACTTGCTTAAAATCCGCTTGGTCGGAATGACCAAAGGACGCCAGTGTACAATGATGTCGGTGGCCATGGCCTTCTTAATCACCACCTCTTCTCTCACTAGTCACACCAGCCAATGTCTCCACCGCTTCAGTAGGAGGGTCATCGGCTTCCACAGCTGTAGACATTTCTCCGACAGCAGTGATCGTGTCGACCAGCTCTGTCTTCGCCATGGGAGGAGCACCGAACTCTGTGGCTGATAAAGCTTGTCTGACCAATGAGCCACCATTAGAAATTGAAGGGTTTTCACCCTCAACACTGGATGGGTCCACTTGTTCACTAGTCAGGACATTTGGAGCAACAGCCTTAGATGGCGTTAAAGCCAGTTCCACACTGGTCGTTGCCAGTGTGACCACGATTGGCCTTACCACCGACTTGGGCAAACACATCTTGATCTATAGAGAAACTAGGAGCATTAACTTCAGGACTAAAAACAACAACAAAAAATTCTCTTAGATTCTGAAGACAAATACTCAGAGATATTAATATCTATAAGAAAGATACATACCTACAACTAAGTCCCGAGTCTATATCCCAGGATATTAAAGGGAGCAACAATGTTGCGCCATTTAGGACGGATGTCTTCTTTGCCCTCTTTATAATCAGAGGAACATTATCCTCTAAATCCTTACTCTCATCTTGAACAGAGAGAAATGTAGGAAAATGTCTATATCCTCGATCCCAATTGCGGTTGAACCATTTTTTTGTAGCGCACCTAGGATGAGGTTCTCGTTTGTGTCCCGTAGCGATCCCAACCCTCTTATCTTGTATCTGGGATCGATCGTGGTCACGCTTAGAACGTATAGCGCTTGCCAGTACAAGGGCTAGACTAGTGCTGGTTGGATCAACACTAGTCCTAATGGTGGACGGATTCACCGCCTTTAGGCACTGGTTGAGGTCCTCGCCTTTTTGGTTGACGGAGCCAAAGCTGAGACCTTAAATTGGTCAGCAGCTCGCTTCTGACTATGCATATAAAGAATAAGTTCAATTGTTAGCATAAAAGACAGTTAATAAAATAACCAAAGGTATTTTCCTGGTACTTACCATGATGCGTTCACTAATGAACTCATCGGTTTGCCTGATCAGGCTAGATAGCTGCTTGTCTAAAGTAGCCTGTACGGACCCATCAGAGAAAATGCGTAGCATGTACGCAAATCTTGACCAAGTCTCCTCGGCGGTCGGAACTGACAAAAAATAATATCCAAAAATGTCAGTAAAATTCTCTTAATAGAAAAGAAGAGGTCAATAAATCAAAATTTTGTTACCTCCAGGCTTATCTTCAGTAGGATCCTGGTCGCCTTTAATGCGCCAAATGAATCTGAACCGCCTCTTCAAGGGCTCATCATGTGGTACAGAAAATCGTAAATGATTTTCTATCCCGACAAGCCCCCTGCCACCAACTTAGCGATGACTAACGATGTCACGTTCCTCATCGGTGAGGATCAGTGAATCCTTCTCTTTCTTCGCTTCGACCCTTGTCACACCAGGGTTGCTTTCCTAGTGAATTGGAGGTGGTTATCACAGGGATTTCTGAATAAAACCATTCCCAGCAATGATCACACCATGTGTCTTTGGTCAAGAGTGGGTGATACTGAGAAGCTATTTTATCCTAGAGCTTAAAATAAGCGCTACTAGCGATGTCCTGACTCTTGCTATTCCTAGCATACTGATAGAAATAACAAAAATAGCGAACTGGTGGAGGAATGCCTAGAAAAGCCTCGTAAAGATGCGAGAAAACACTCAAAATTAAAATAGAGTTAGGGGAGGATGATGAAACTCAATCTCATAATCATCAAGCACATTGGTAAGAAATTCGCTCTTAAGGAGGTAAAACCCTAACCTAATGATGGTGGCGAAGTGAACTAGGTGCCCTTCTTCGGGCACCGGCTTCATATGCTCTCTACTAGGGTCCTATCGCAGCATTTTATGAGGAGGGATCATACCTTACTTCTCAAGCTCCTTAATCTTCTCCTCGGTGAGAAGTGATTCATCCATGGCAGTAGATTTCAAGGAAGAAGAAGATTGGGGACAAAAGGATTGAAGATTCTAAGGGACTTAGAGACTATTCTGCGCTTGAAACAGCATAGGCGTAAGAAGTCTAAAAGTTTACCCTTTTATATAATCTCTCATGTAACAGTTTTGGACATCGTTTCGGTTCCCAATAAGAGAAACATATAACTAACACCGGATTGATGTCCTCGAACTTCCTTTTAGATCTTGAAACTTTTTACCTCATTTCCTTAATCATACTTTCCATCACAATAACTTGATGAGAAAGGAAAAAAGGACGGAAGATTTTAATAAATTTTCTCTTGACTCAGTAGTATGAAAAAAGGACTCAAAGACTATTCTGCGCTTAAAACAACATAGGTGTAAGAAGTCTAAAAGTTTACCCCTTTATATAATCTCTCATGTATCAGTTTTGGACACCGTTTCGGTTCCCAATACGGGAAACATATAACTAACACAGGATTGATGTCCTCGAACTTCCTTTTAGATCTTGAAACTTTTTACCTCCTTTCCTTAATCATACTTTTCATCACAATAACTTGATGAGAAAGGAAAAAAGGACGGAAGATTCTAATAAATTTTTTCTTGACTCAGTAGTCTGAAAAAAGGACTTAAAGACTATTTTGCGCTTGAAACAACATAGGCGTAAGAAGTCTAAAAGTTTACCCCTTTATATAATCTGTTATGTATCAGTTTTGGACACCGTTTCGGTTCCCAATACGGGAAACATATAACTAACACAGGATTGATGTCCTCGCACTTCCTTGTAGATCTTAAAACTTTTCACATCCTTTCTTTAATCATACTTTCCATCATAATAACTTGATGAGAAAGGAAAAAAGGACGGAAGATTCTAATAAATTTTTTCTCGACTCAGTAGTCTGAAAGTATGAAGTATACAAAGAAAGCCTTCTTCCTCTTTATATGCATTACACATTAAAAATTGTTAGCGTCGGTTTGGTTAACAAGAGAAGTGCAAAGATTTCTCATTTATTGGTACTAAAAATGGTTAGATAATTGGCGCATAACGCCATACAGTCACAGAAGACAAAAAATCTTGAGTGATAAACTTTTATTTTCTCAAGCCTTAGGGGCTAGCTAACTAGGACTAAAAGTTTGTTATTTATTTAGGCCTTCAATTGTTTATGATCATACTCTATTAACGAGCCTACAATACATACATCCCATAATATGTAGAATGCAGCCCACTCTTATCTGAACGGTTAAGTCTCCGACCAGTTTAGTCAAGACGGTCAATAACTTTGCTTCACACTGGTCATCCCCGACCAGTGAAATAGTCTTCTTGACCAGTGAGTTGGTTTGGGACAAGCGGTTATCTCTATACATATCTCTGGACAGTTATCTGATAGGTACATATAACAACTTGGGAATTAGCTCTGGAAAAGGCACCATTTGGAGAGAAATATTATTTGTCAGAGGCACCTCTCGGTTACACGACACCCCTCTGGAGAATAATTGCCACCTTTTCATTCAACATAAATAGGGAGCTTATCCGTATCGTCAATGGCATGGCTGAATAGGCAATCAGATAGAAATTCTATAATTCTTGTGCTCCGTTAGACCGCTTGGCTAATAAACAAGCAATTCTCATATTTGTTTCCACCATCTTGTTTACTATGAGCCTACAGTCATATTTTCATAAGATCGGTTAAGAGCCTCTGGGCCTTAAACATCGACACAGTTGATGTTTCTGGTGTAGATCACAATGCAGGTATCTGACTGTCATCATCTTAATGCCCGAAAGGCTGAAATGCATACATTTTCACAGGCGGATTCTTGTATCCAGAGGTCTACTTTTATTATTCGATTTATAATTAATTTTCCGAGGAATGTACAAGGACATTAAAATCCTCTAGGCAGGTTTGCATTTGCAATTTGACCTTATTATTAGCACCTAATGTTCAACATAGCCTTGTTCCTTGTAACCCAGACCCCTCACCAACAAAGGATTAGGGATCCTCTAATGTTTTATAAGGTGTCCCAAAGATCCAACATCCATTTGATTGTGCCTGGAGATTTTGAGCTCATGCCAGCAGTGGCGGACCCAGAAAAAAATTATAGGTGGGATAAGTTTGAAGTAGTACTAAAACGCCAAAATAAATGCAATGTACCAACCTGTCTGCTGCTCTATCTATGGGTCAAATTTGTTGAGCTATGTAGTATATACATATATGAATATAAGATGCCATGTAAATTATAGGTGAGGCAGTAGTCCAACCTACCATACTGTTGGATCGCTCCCTGCATGCCAGCAATCTTTGCTGCATGGGCATACGAAAGTACGGACACGTGTGTAATCATCGAGAAAACGATTCCCTCCCCTGCACGGGTTTCTTGTATTCAGTCAATCCGTCGACAAAATCCAGAAGGAAACTTTCCGTTTATGTCATAAGTTTCCAATGTCTACTACACCAGGGCACACCCCATATGATGTCTGAATCATCCATGCATGTTATTAGTTCCAGCCTTGATCAACATGCAGTTGAAAACGTATCTACCTAAACTGATTACATTCCAAGGACTGCAAATCAAGTGTTACATTCAAGCTCAAGCTGAACAAAGGAGAACATCCATCAGGCGATGGGTATTCAGCAACGTCAACAATTAAACCTCATCGTTACCGGTGATGGAACATGCCGTAAATTTAGATTTTTATTACTCAACAATAATGCAACATGTCGGCACAGGAGGTAGCAAGCTGAAGCAGATTAGGCAGCAGAGGCGAGAGGGAGAGCGGATGGATCTAGATCCAACGGTCTAAGAATCGACAGATTTTTCCATGTGCTCATCGGTTTGCGTCATCCAATCGGATCGGTTGCTTAAATGCTTACTCCCTTGATCAACTAACTCTCCGTTGCTGCATTAGTACATAAATACTTCTTTTATATTCCCTTGCTGCCGCAAGCATTTCTGTTCTTGGCTAAGAGCTTGCATACAGCTGAATCATTCACTTATACATGCATGACGACTCCACTGGGATTAGCTTGCACAATTAGTTCTCCATGTATATAAGGTCGATCACGCCACATGGATAGCCTGTACCACATTGGCAGAGGTGTATCTAGAAAATTGGAAGAAAAGAGGCTAAGACTAAGACATCGAAAGTTTAATAAGTTAATTATGTTCGAAGTTTGCAAATATTTGTTGGGAGTGTATAGGTATCATCCGGATGTTTTTGTCTTAACTAACATCCAAATTCACCGGGCCGTTGGATCTAACATCCAAATTCACCGGGCCGTTGGATCAAATCATAAGATCGGATGTAATCGATACTCCCGAATCTCAACAATGATCCAATGGTTCTAGATTTGGGTGATTTCAACAAAAAAAACATCCGGTTGATGTTTATCAAATCCCATATTTGTTTAACAGTTACATATAATATAAGTGTGTAACAATATAAAGGATAAGAGAATTGAAAAACTGCTAGACTGATACTGGACTGTTTTATTGGACCTATTTGAGAGGGGGTATAAGAGGCTTACTGAACCGCGGGTGGGGCTTCAACCCACCAATGTCCTGGCTACAGTTCCGCCACTGCGTTGGTGTGCACATTCACATGCCATTTTTCATAACGACCTGTCACCTGTGGTTTGCACGCCACAGTAATTTAGCTGGGCTGCGCAATGCACAACGGTTCGTGACTTTCCTAGGCTTACTCGATCGAGACTTTTTACCGTCCTTAAAATATCAAATTATACAGTGAGACAGTACTAAGAGTGGGCTAAAAAAAAAAAGCTCTAGGCTCGCAAGCTACTAGTTCTAGACTTGATTCGAGCTCCAAACGAGCTGAACTTCCCGAGCTGGCAAGCTTCATCAAACTGAGCTCGAATAGTTCGCGAGTCTGATAAATTTACAAAATACTTGTTAAATATTACTATATATTAACTCTTACCAAGCTTACTTGAGTCGAGTTTGAGCTTAAATATTTTTTATTATTGAAAAATAATATACATTAAATTATTTATTATTATCGAGCTTACTCAAATCAAGCTCGAGTCTACTTAAGTTTAGACCAATCCGAGCTCGAGTCCAAGCTCAAACCCTAACTCGAGCTTGGCTTATTTATACGCCTAATTAAGATGTGCCAAGAATTTAAAAGAAAGATGTATTAAGAGGTACAAGACGGTAAAACTCTAAATTGGATAACCTTTGTAGGGCCATGGCTTGTACATATGTCAGGCTTCAAATTTGCTTGAAAGCACACAGAAAATTACTTGAAATGCTTCGGTGGCAGCATTTACACTGCTAGCCTTCTTGCTCTAGTGGATCACTGTCCCATGCACTTTATTTTTGTCAATGACAGAGAAAAGAAGAAGCCCCATACAACAATTGCTTGACATTCGCTCGTTAATGCTGTTGTTGAGTTTCGTAAAAAAAATGGGGTTGTTGAGCGCCAAAAGAGTGATGCAAAAAGTGGATTAATTGCTTACACCTATTTCATGATTTTTTTTTTTGAAATTATGCCCTCTTTATACAGATTATGGAAAAGTTGATTTTGGATTCAAGGGGAATCGGGTGGGTGATAGTTTCTGATTTTGTGTATAAATTCTGCTTCTGATTGTAAGCCTCTATCTATATAAATAAAAACAACAGATGATATTTAAGGTATTTCCTTTGTTTTAAGCGTAAAAAAATTCTACAATAATCCTAAAAAAGAAAAATTACAGAAATTTTCACATTAATCGAAAGAAAAAAAAAGAAAATCTCTATCATTTATTTTGGTGTGACTAGATTATAACGTTGCAGGTTAATCATATATAGATACTAGAGTTATATAACAAATACAATTGTATTCTAATAATAGAAAATAGAGCAAATACAATTGTATTCTAATCATAGAAAATAGAGTTGTATATCAATGACAGTTGTATTAATATCTAGCCGTATAGTTGTGTGGGCAAGTCAGCTAGTTAAGAAAGTCATAGCACTGAAATGGATGCATCTATAGGTGTCCTGAAGTTCCAGCAAAGCCAAAAATTTCCTGCCCCCTCCCCACACTTGGAAGCCACAGCAAAGGTTGTCCACCTGCTTACTCCATGAATTCTCCATAATTCCAAGAAGATATGTACGAAAAATCTCTCAAGCTAGAAATCTTCTTAAACCGGAAATGTTTTCTCCTCATCGGCTCCATTGGAGCCCCACGCATTTCCTATCTCAGCTAAGAGCTAAAACTGAATGTTTATTACAGCAAAATTCAGAGACCTACGTCAGCATGATCACGCTGCTGCCTCTATCGAGTATACCACGTCGTTGGCATTAGCATTCACATGCCCTTTTTTCCCTAATGGCTTGTCATTAGCACTGATGAGGCGCACAATGATTTATCACCTTCACGGGGTAATCAAACTACATTTGGAGACCTATGGCTCGCACATCTGTCAGGGTTCAATTCTTCATATAGGCTCAGTGGGTCTGAAGAGTGCAGCACTGAAGAAATGCAGAGGACTTCGGGTGATTTTACTTATTATGTGCGCTCCAAGTGTCGTAAATTTTGCCACTAGCCTCTTAACGCTGAAACTTCAAGAGCAGAGTTTGGTTAGTTGGATGTAAACAGCTTTACAAGAAGACCTTAATTACGCTGCAGCAACGCAACAGTTTAGGCACAATTATCTCGGTTCCAATGCCAAAAGAATCTTCTCAGACTACACTCCAAATATCTATACCAACCTAATTAATCAAGCAGAAGAAACCTGAGTTGAAAGGATCCAAAGATTTCCAAACCATCTCGGCGTATATAAATAGGCCTCCTGATCAAATCCTTGGTCTCCATCAATCGCCTCCACATCCAACAACACATCCTACAAACCTAAACTTTCTAGAAGTTGCACGAGAATTCTGCTTTGTACAAGAACACATAATATATATATAGTTCCACAAATGGCCTCCAATTTGCTCATATTCTCTGCATTCCTTGTCGTGGCATTCTTCTTGCGCAATGTTCTTGCCAAGGGAGATACGATCGTGATCTCTTTGACATATGGGGCAGGTCCTAGAGGCAGGTCTCTAGAGTCAAAGAATGTGTTCGATGTGCGCAGACATGGGGCTCATGGAGATGGACGCCATGACGACACAAAGGTATAACCTCATGATGCAACTGCACCTCAAAATCTAGAGCGCATCGTCTTGTTCACGAGCAAATCACTGTTGTTGAAGCATTAACTTTTGCCCATCACCTTAGTATAGGCGTTGGCAATGGCGTGGGCTGCTGCCTGCTCCTCTTCGCAACCTGCCATCGTGCTCATCCCCAAGGGCAAGAAATACCTCACAAAGCATGTAACCCTCTCTGGCCCATGCAAATCTAGCATCGTACTAATGGTGAGTGAGATATATATATGCATCTGTGCACGCGTATATTAATTCTTAATTTCATAGGAAATTGCACCATACAAAAATCTCAAGTTCCTTTGCTCCCAACGGGATAATTTCCAGATAGAGGGAGCTTTGGTGGCTCCTCCAAAGAGGTCAGATTGGAGTGAGGAGACCATTAGGCGCTGGATCATGTTCAGAAGTGTTCGTGGTTTAACTGTCACTGGTGGTGGCACAATCGATGGAAATGGGAAGATTTGGTGGCAGAATTCATGCAAAACCAACTCAAAACTTGTGAGTGCTTTGAACTTCTAGATCGCGCAATATATGGTCAAATGTAGCCATAAGCACTAGAAGAAAGTTGATGATTCACTATCAACATTAGGTGTACCTTAATTTTCAGCATCCTTTAGTGTCGTGTTTCATAAACCATAAATATTTTTCTTTCATTTATTTTTGGGAAGCCTTCTAATATGGGTTTTTGCAATTTTTTTTCCTTCTTCAGCCATGCACAGAAGCTCCAACGGTGCGTATGCTTTCCAGTACCTCATCATATGCACATTCCAACGCAGCAACCTTGGTATTTACTGAATTCTTACAAATGGACTTGTTTATTCGACAGGCTTTGACATTCTACTCTTGTGTAAATCTGAAAGTCGAGAATCTGAAACTGGTGAACAGTCAGCAGATCCACATGTCAGTGGAGGATTGCACCAATGTCAAGATGACCCACCTGTCAATCACAGCACCTGGCACTAGCCCTAACACTGACGGCATCCACATTACCCGCAGTAGACATGTTCAGGTCGCAGACTGCACAATCAAGACGGGGGACGACTGCATGTCCATCGAGGATGGAACTAAGAACCTACATGTCAAAAACATCGCGTGTGGGCCTGGACACGGCATCAGCATCGGAAGCTTAGGCGATCGCAGCTCCGAAGCTCAAGTTGCCAACATCACCGTCGACGCGGTGCGGCTGTACGGCACGACGAACGGAGCTCGCATCAAGACATGGCAGGGCGGACGGGGTTATGCAAAGAGCATTGTGTTCCAGAACATGATCATGGATAGTGTTTGGAACCCGATCATTATCGACCAGAACTACTGTGACTCGGCCACACCCTGCAAGAAACAGGTAATAAAAACCTCGATGATAAAAATGTTTCAGTTAATCCATTCATTTCTGTGGATAGCTTTTGTGCATGGATATATAAACCTAGCTAGTGTATTTGTCGCAGGGATCGGCGGTGGAGGTGAGCAATGTGTTGTTTAAGAACATCAGGGGCACCAGTGCCTCAAAAGAGGCCATCAAGCTGAACTGCAGCAGAACTGTACCTTGCCATGGCATAGCCTTGCAGAATGTCAAGCTTACTCTGAAAGGAGGCGGCGGTGATGCGAAGAGCACCTGTCAGAATGCAAAATGGAGGAAATCAGGAACTGTCATGCCGCAGCCATGCAATTTCAGCAATTGATCAGAAAGGAAGTGGCTTTGTATGAAAGTAAATCTTTAGAAGATCGATGTATAGACCATGGAGATTTGAACAAAAAGGGATGCCTCTAGCTGTATAGAGATGAACAGAAAGGGATACAGGCTTACTCTAAACATCGGGCTTCCGATAGGGTGTATTTGCAATTTGATTGTAAATTAGACTGTTCCAACAGCTCTTTTACATGCGTTGAGAAATATTCTATGCATACTTGGATGCTTATAGAAATATTGGGAAATTGTTAGACCAAAATCTTTCCTTGGAATGACCTAAAGAAAGCAATTTAGGAAGCATTTGTTGGCAAAGCTAGGAATTATCTAGGACTTTTTTAGAGAGTACATGTAGAATGCACACACCACTTACACCATACATGCACACATACATATGCACATCCACAACACATTGTAGGAATTTTGCGGAGGCTTTAGATCCTTAGAGTGTGGGCACATATTTTTCCACTAAATGCACATACCTATGTGTATTCTTGATTAAATTAGGTTTTCTGTAGATCCCAGGATTGAATTCCAGCAGGTGGGAACAAATACTCTTGCTCCCATCATCAGGCCACTAGCTTGTCCTTCAAAATTATCTACAACTTTGAAATATATTTTGGAATAGAGCTCTATAGAAGAGATAGTTGTTGTTATAGGCTTTTGATGATTGCCACTTGGTACTAATCCAACGGTTGTGCACAAGTATAGATTAATAGTAGTTACCTTCCAACCGAATGCCATAAGCTACCACAAGTCACCATGCCATTGAGAAGGGCAAGATATTGTAAGTAGAAAAGTGAGGTAGAAAGTGAGACTTAGAATCTGTTTGGGAAAGCTGTAGCTTTTTTGAAAAGTTGGTTTTTGACTTTCTGAGCTAAAAAACAACTGTAGCTTTTTATAAGAGATCGTTTAATAAATAGCTAATTTTCCTCAGCAATAAACTGCAAAATCAGGTCTAACCCAGCTTTCAGCTTTTTACTTTTGTTAGTTACATATGACTTTCGGCTTATGTCAAAAACCGCTTAAAAGCTGATCTGTTTGAAGAACTTACTGGTTTTTCAGAAGTTGAAGCTGGCTTTAAACCTCTCTAAACAGGGCCCCCCTAAGGGTATAAAGTAGTGTTGTATTAAAGTTGTACAGTCCCCTAAGGGTATAAAGTAGTGTTGTATTAAAGTTGTATAGTGAACAAAGCGTTGAGCTATTTACCTCTTGTGTAAAAAGTTGGTCTCTTGGGTAAGCCACGTACTTTTTATGCTTAGTGCTGTCTTGATATGGGGTAAGTTGGCTCAATCGCTAAAACCACATCAGTCATGGCTTTCTGCACGGTAAGTTATAGTGGCTGAAAGAATGGTCTTCTTATATGGTTAGTTATTATACCCGCCTAAAAGCTTGATGGTCGGTGTTGGTGTGTAATCCCGTAGCAGTGCGTGGCGTATTTCTCGCTGAGTTAGTCATCAGAGCGTTTGCTGGTTGGTGACCTGAGTTTGTTAGCGAGTCTTCAGCGTTTTGAGGAGCACGTCGCAACGTCGATCAGTTAGGAAATAAATCCGGAGTAGTGGCTCGGGTAGGGTGTACATGCGTGTGTTATATAAGCCGAAAAGGATCAAAAAGCAGCGCAAGCTGGCTGCGCCCCAATTTCTCTGTGTTCTTCTCTGTCACGTGTTTGTGCTTTGCCGAATTTCCGTCAGGCTTCTGTAGCCGGTCCGGCAACAGCATCGAAGAGAGCTGGTTTCAGGGAGCTGATTGCATTCAGCTCCAACAGTCGACTAACTCTAATTTACCCCCTGAAACCACTTCAATGGTGGCAAAACGACCAATGAAACCGCTTCAAGTGGTTATTTAGACGGTTTTGCATAGTTTAAGAGGCTGTTTAGACGGTTTTGTAGTTTAGTAGGTAGATCGGACGTACTCCTAAAGTTCAGAGGGTAAACTAGACTTATTCCTAGTTAAAATGCAGGAATGCTGTGGCCAGTATTTCAGTATAAGTTCATTGTTGTACTACTTTGCCCCGAGGATATATATTTGTCGGCCACAAAGCTAAAAAGATAGTCAATCCGAAGAATTAATGATAGTACCATTGTATTCAAATGTTTTCATTACCTTCCAAAGAATATACAAGATTGGAGGGGATCGGAATAATATTGGACGATCCAAGGACCCTAGCTACTTTGTAACTGCGTAAAAGGCATTTCTTCAAAATAAATAGCCAGTATCTAACTAGATGCTCGGATGCAACATTGTTTCGGCGTCAATGCGATTGGGGAAACTCTACATCATTTCTTTGCACAAGACTGTTAAGAATTTCCTATGCCAACAAGAAACATGGATCTCTCCGCGCAAGAAGCAATTGAGGATCTCACACTGCAACTCCATGTCATCATATGCCTTTTTACATGAAAATCACTAGCTGAATTTTCCACGTAATTGTCCAGCTAGATACTACCATGCATATGTTTATATCTAAACACAGAGTCATACTTGAAAGCCACGAGAGGCTTTAATTGGAGGAGAGATTTTAAGTTTGAATTTGCCATTGTTATCCGTAGAGCAAAGAAAAAAATATTTTCCATCGATCGGTGGTTGGGGCTGAAAGCCCTCTCGGACGAACGAAGTAGCTTCAGATTTGTCAACGAACGTGGACAGAACAAGCATATAGTCATGTTGAAAGCAGTTGCTGCAGATTTAACGACAGGCAAAAGAGTATTTTGCAAACATGCAGAAATGGATCCGGTTTCTAGCCTAGCCATGCTGAGGCAAGGATTCAAATTTCGTTTTAAACAAAATTTCGCCTACGGCCGAAATCCGAAATTTCATTATTTTAGATGAAATCCGTTCAAAATTCAAAAAGAAAAATTCAAATCTGGTTTTTTGCTACTGAAATTTTGGCTAAAATTCCCGAAATTAAAAAATAGTTCAAACGATGTCAAAAAATTTTTACATTTTTTTGAAGATTTCTGACACATCAGAGATATTCTCATAAAATTTCAAGTGATTATCAGGTCTGTGTAATGTTTAAAAATTCAAACATTGGTACTATCCAGATGAAACGTTGACCGGTAAGTTTGAACCGGATGAAAAATGGTACAAACGATGTTAGAAAATTTTGAAATTTTTTTTGCATGATTCTGATGAATCACTAATGTTTACATAAAATTTTCAGATGGTGATCAAGATTCAAGATTTTTTAAAAAATCGGAGAGTGCTACTATCCTGATAAAAGAATAACAGCAAATTTGAACGGAATGAAAAATAGTTCAAACCATGTTGGAAAATTTTGGAAATTTTTGTAGAATGTACTGATGTATCACTAATGTTTTTATAAAATTTTCATATGATTATCATGCTTGAAGATGTTCTAAAAATTCTGACAATGCTACATCATGATAAAAGCCTGATAATCAATACATAGATTTGCTTTAGTGACAAAAGAATGTCTAAATTTTGTGAAAATTCTACAGAAGAGTTATAAGGAAGTGTTTCAGATCTCATAAAAATTTTGAATCATGATAACACTCCAGTGAATTTATAAAATTCTTACAAGGCACAGTAGTATTTATGTTCTTTCTCTTTTGGTTTTTACAATATAGTATAATAAATAAAGTTCAATGGTTTTATAGATTTTATTGACCAAATTTTTTTTTATTTTTTTTGAAAATTTATAGAATAGTACTGAGGCAATTCTTAATCTGTCGTAAAATGTTTAGATCATGATCACACTTGAGAAAATTTAGAAAAATCTAACAAGTTTACTGTCCCAATTATGTCCATTCTGTTTTTGATTTTTTAAAGATAACAAATGAAGTTAAATTATTTTTAAAATTTTTATATATCATCCTACACTACTAAAAATGGTACCATAAATTTTTTAGATCATTATAAATCTTGTACAATTTTATAAAAATCTGATAGTGTTTCTGCCAAAATTTTAAAATGTCTCAAAAATTTAGTTTTTCAACAAATTTTCATGTAAGATCACTTTCTTAAGGGTTATTGGACTAATTCTGGTCAAATTCAGCCCTAAAACATGAAAATCCGGTTTCAAAACCTGAAATTTCGCTGGATTGACCGAAATTTTTGAAATTACTGTAGCAAATTCAAATTTTTTCAAAATTTTAAATTTGGCCGGTACTTTAGATTTCGCCCTATCCCGAAATCCAAAATTTCGCTGAAAATTTTAACCTTGTGTTGAGGCCGTGTGAATAGCCAAATGGAACATTTCTGTGCCCGTACTCCCTAGTCCATGGCTCACACTTAGGCCTATAACTTATTAGAGCATGCACAATGGTATAAACAACTGTTGTCTATAACAAGCTAACATGTCATTTATAAACAGCGTTAGAGACAACCCATGCAATAGTATAGACAGTTCATTTATGAGTAGACAGCTTCTTCCCAGACACAACCTATCTTGGTTCTCGTGCTAGAGTCAACTCTAGATTAAGAGACGGCTCAATTCTCTAGATGCACCCTCTCTTATCCACATTATTTTTTATCCTATATAGCATAGCTTAAAGACTGCTGATATGGATCATTGTACATACTCTTAGCAATATTCAACTGGATTAATTGTTCGTTGCTTATCTGAAAAATTCATTCTCTATACTGCAACTGATTTGAACACCCCAGAAACGGCGAACCATTTCTCCTTCAGAACTTGGAAGACGCCTCCTCATCTTGGTTGCTCCACTACTTACTCCACATGATTTCTTCATGCTTGTCACAGCCCATCCATGCAGTACTCATAAAAAATCTGTTGCCACATATCTATATGTCAGTTACCATGGACACAATCTTCAGTATTCTTTTCCCCTGATGCTTCTTGCATGAGATCAACTTGGTTAGTATTCACCAATTAGTACTTGTTGCATGAGAGACGAGAGCAAGGAATGCAGTTTACCCCTCACACACCTTTTTCTCCCTCAACCTTCGGAAGCCCGTTTTTGAAACTGATTTGAAGAGAGCAAAAAATTCATGCCATCATGCTTATGGCAACTCAACTTTTGCATTATATATACAGTTGCATGCCAACACTTTGTTTTCAGTAGCTGCCTCCAAAATAATGAGATTTTGGATGTACAAGAGTGACAATTAGACTTTGGAGGAAACCAAAAATATTCGCATCCACCAACGTGTAAGCAAGTCCCAGCATGTAGAGCTTCGCCGCCATGTCCACGACGTTGGATACTAATCTTGACACGTAGAAGTTTGAGTTTGTTAGTTAGTTGCATTGAGTTAGTTTGCATGCAGGCTAGAAAGTTAGTTTAGATAAAGTTGGTAGCTTGCTTATCTTGAAATCAGCTTTGCCATTTAAGAAGAAGAGATCAGAAAAGTCGCAAGCAATTGTGCAGCACCAAAAAAAAAAAGAGCTCTTTTACAATACACTAAAATGAATATGGATGTTCATTTCTTTAGATCCAAAGGTTGAAATTAGTTTTGATCTAATTATATTATCATGTGTAGTATGCATAGTAAAATCCTGTGGAGGGGTAGAAACGTAAAAAAAGTTCGTAGACTATAGCACGGTCCAGCTGTCCCACGCGTTACACGTCGTTGGCCCCACGTTTAGCATCAAGCACGCCGTCGGCACCAGCAGCCAACACGGCCGCTACAACTACGCCGGCATATGCAATGGGCTGGTCCTCCTCACCGCGTACCCCGAAAACTCGGAATCCGTCAATGCCGTCCTCGTCAAGTGGCATTGTGCACGCACGTGGGACTGCGGCGGCGGCATTCTATTCGTGCTGTTCGGCGAGATGGGCAATGTCTACTTGTACGACCTCCGAAGGGCACAGCGGGAAGTCGACGGCGGCTTGCACAAGCCATCGGCGAGATCCTCTGGGAGGATCCAGTTCGACCAGCCGGATGACGCACCAAAGTCGCATATGCATCGAGAATGGATCGACTTTCTCTGGGGTTACCACCCGACGCTCATATCTCCGGCGAGCATTTTTGGCGTGAGCGAGCTCCGCAGCTTGCTGCCTCGACGATTTCG
The DNA here is from genome assembly GCA_036346375.1 of Guadua angustifolia. Classification (NCBI taxonomy): domain Eukaryota; kingdom Viridiplantae; phylum Streptophyta; class Magnoliopsida; order Poales; family Poaceae; genus Guadua; species Guadua angustifolia. Next base: position 24,026,567 of record CM070513.1, read on the forward strand.
TTCGGCGATGCCGACGTCACAGGAACGCCAGCGGCGAGCAGCACCGATACTTGGAGGTGTTTGTTGAGATGCTGCGGAAGCTGCCGGAGGCCAAAGGGGAGGTGGCTTCTCAACTCTCCGACACCTGGAGGTAGGGGGGCGGATCCAGAACTAGAAGATGAGGAGGAGGCCAATACTGCATAGATGGGAAAAGTCTAAAATATCCTTCAAAAATGGATGGTTAGATTTAATTCCTACTACCAGTATTTACTATCTATGTAGTGCATTGTAAAAATTCTCAAAAAAAAAAAACCAAATAAATCTACCGGGCGTTCGGTGCATGCATGCATACAGGCACATGTGAGTTTTTTTGGCTGTGATGAAGCATTGCGCTGTGCTTGGCCTCATCTTCTCTTCGTGTTGGAGAACAGCGCGCAGCATGATGGTCATCTCGGCGTCCTGCTCATAGCTCCGTCCCTGGTCAGGATTGCTGGGGCACAGGACGCAGTGCACGAGCGCGCCGTGGAAGTCGCTCTCCGGCCGTGTCCTCGTCGTGCATGGCCGCCTGGTATCCGAAACGGCAACGGCCTCGTCCAGTCCGGCATCAAGGCGCGTATTGTGAGGGCATTCCCAACCCATGGTGTCCATGAGTAGTGTCTAGAGGGGAGAGAGAGCAATAAACCAATGCATAGTTTCCCAACCCATGGTTTTCATGAGTAGTGTCTAGAGGAGGGAGAGAGCAATAAAGCAATGCATGAGAGCAATAAACCAATGCATGCACCACAAATACAGCTTGGTAAGCGCGCAGAAATGTCCAACCCCGATTTTGCTAGTTTCTTGAGTCTTGGTACCCACGTCGACCCAGTTTCTTGCATGAGACACGGTTTCTTCGTTTTTCCTTCTCTCCCTTCCTTAACTCCTATGCCACATCAGATTTTTGCTTAGTTGGCAGCGTAATTAATTCTGTAGACACCAGCTGAGGTGGAGGGTTGGGAATGCCCTGAGTTACGTTCATCGATATGTGTGCTCGATCATCTCGACATACGCAAAGCCATCAAGTGTAACAGCGCAAAAATTTTAGAACAGAAAAAATAGGATATTTAAATTTGAGTGTGAATGTTTCTGGATTTTCTGAATATTGTTTGCTTTATTTCGATTTTTTTGGATTTTTGTATTATGAGAAAAAGCAAATAAAAGAGAAATAGGGAATAAAAGGGGAAAAAGACAAAAATATAAAATGCAAAAATTTATAAAAATTGTCATGAGAACCCTGAGAATGTAAGTAAATCATTTTAGCCAGAAATTTAAATTTTATGCATGGAGAAATGAAGAGATAAATAAAGAGAGCAACTTTTAAACTAAAAATAATGCAGTGTCAGAATTTATGAAATATTTATGAAACTTATCTAGTGCTGTAAAAATTATAATGAAAACCTCAGTACAATATATACCTCTGGTAAAAATATCATAAATTAATAATGTGATTTAAGACTTTCCCAAATTTTAAAACATAAACTCTGAAAATCTGAAAATTGCTATGTCAGAATTTTTATAAAATAATAGTGAAATTTTTTGACTTGAAAATTTTACAGTAGTATTCTTAGTTCAAACACAACTGTGATAAAAAGTTTCAAAAATATTTGAATTCATATTCTACCCAAAGTAAAGTTAAAATCTGAAACAAAATTTAGGAGCAGTCACTGTTGTAGGAATAATATTAATTTTTAAGTAACTCATTTTAACCCCAAATTTTTCAAGTCAACCATATTATCAATGGTAGATAATCAGATTTCAACTGCAGTTATATGCAAAACTGTAAAGACGGTTGCAAAATCTAACAGACGTAAAGGCAAAGGTATGAGCTGTGGAAAGAAGAAAAACATGGAGGGACCAACCACGCAATATCATCAAGAAGGTACAGTTCAGAGGTGGTACAAACCTATGGTATGGAGGGCTATAGAAATTGGAAGTATAATTAACCAAACTACACAAAAAAATGATCTTAAGTTGAGGGTTCGAGAGGCCAAGCCCGAACACCAACACGTACATTGCAATGACGTGCATAAGCCTCCTGTGATGGGGGCACTCCCTAATGTATGAAGAAAAAAAAACAATACAGCGCCAACTTGGAGCGATTTCTTGGAGGAGTATGGTGACTTTAATGGATAAGAGTCAAGGTGAAGATTATTAAATATGGAGATTCATATCTAGTTTTTTAAGATTTAGAATGGTGTACTTGATGAATCCTATTAGGATTAAGATTCCTAATCCTAATAGGAAACGGATTCATAATTCTAATAGGAGTAGAATTCCTATTTGTTTTGGAGGAGAACTAGGGAGGTTGTATAAACCTAAGGGGTAGTCATGGAGAACCTAAGCAATCAAAAAGCCATAAGCTAACTCATCTAAAGCAAAAGGTACACGAGAGGAGTAGAGGCTATGATATTCTTTAACACTAGATTCTTATATAGGGCAAGGATTCGAAGGTCCTAAAAGGTTCGAGATGTTGTGAGAGAGCAACAATTCCTTGTACTCTTTTGAGATTATGCTTAAAAAATTTATGGTCGGCTTCGCCAAATTTTTCTCTCTTGTGTTTGTTTCAACGTCATTATTTTAGTTCTCTCTATGAGATTTATCTGCTTCGTTCTTGAGACCATACACGCTCATACCTTATTTCATAAAACTCTAATCCGATCCGAGAGCTGCTGTGTATAAAAAGGAGTATTAGAGTATAACAGTCTTTATATTTTCTGCTTTTTTTTTCAATCCTTGGCATGTAAATCAAGTCATTATCCAAGCATGATAACTTTGGAATTCCTTCTGATACCGGCTTACAGCAGCACTTTGAGGTTCATTTGGTTAGGCCAAAAGTATACTATCTTCGTGGAGCACTGCCCTTCAAAGCAGATGCCCGTTTGGGTGAACGGGATCGGGTCAAATCCCTCGGGAAGGCAAGTCCTACTGCTACGTGTATTGTGCCTTGGACATGCATGGCTAATCCATGATGCATCCTAGTCAGATGTCTCCTAGCTGGACTCGTAAAGGCTTTGCCACTCAGGATTCTACATCGGTGTCTGTGTCCTAAGTAAGAGCATCTCCAATAGTACTAGCTATAAGAAATATCCATATCATCTATAGATAGCATATAGACAACATCTTCAATGGATTAGCTATAGCATTATCTATAAAATTAAATATTGGCCCACATGTAATAGATAATAAATGCTTTGGAATCAGTTATAGCCTGGCTATACATTAGTAGCCGGTCTATATCTCTCTCCTTATTTTTTCCCTTCCACCTAAGCAAAATGCTGAGATGGCATCTTTATAGCTAGCTGAAATGGCACCATTGGAGATGCTCTAAGTCTTGTTAGGGAGCATTCGGCTCGGATTCAGTCAGATATCATTTTTTTATTCTAAATAATATTTTTTTGTTAGATTCGTAATCATATATGATAGTGCTAGATACGAATATATAAATAATATCGTAATAATATGACTAGATCTACAAATTATAAAACATAGAATGATACATAAATAATATCATAATAACATGACTATGACTTCATCTCTCGGGTAGATCTAGGCGAGAGATCGGACCTTTTGTTGAATTCAACGAGAAATCTCTCGGGTTTTGCTCCGCTGGAGGGAGGTTTTATTCTCGCTGGCCATGGTTTATCAAAGCGAGCAGAGGCAAAATCGACTACAGAAATTTTTACCATAAACGTCCAGAATAAATAAATTTGCGCTGGGTAATTCCTCAACCGCATGCTATCAAAATCAGGCCCGTCCTCGAAAATCCATACCTGCTCCCTTTATTTCTTTTATCTTCTTTCATTTTCTCTTTTCTTTTCTTTTTTTTCTCCCCTTTCTTTTTTCTGGCCAAGCTGCACTCTTCTTTTTTCTTTCTTTCTTTTCTTCCCTTTCCTTTTTTTTTTCCTTCCCTGACCAAGCCATCCCTTTCTGGCTTCTTCTTCTTCCTTCCCTTCTCTCTCTTTTCTCTCTTTCTTCTCCCACAGAACCAGACCTACCCCTGGCCAAGTTCTTCTGGCCTCCCTCTCTCGGGCTTCCGAGTGGCCAGGCCTCCTCTGCCGCTACAGCGTTGTGCCGCCGAGCTAGCCACGGCTGCCACTGCCTGCCGCTACAGGCTGCCATGGCAGCGCTGCCGCTTGCTGCTACGCCGCGCTCACCGTCCATGCTACCGGCTGGCCTGCGCCGTGTGCCCTGTGCTATCACACCAAAACCACAGGCGGCCCAGCTGGCTATGTTGGGCTCACGCCGCCTGGCCAAGCTGTCGCCGCGAGCTGCCATCCCAGATTCCCAGTGCTCACTGGCCGCACCACCATTGGCTACATTGGGCTCGCGCCATGCACCGCGCAGCTCGGGCTGCTGCGTCATTGCCGAGGGCTGCCGTGGCCGCGCTGCTTGGCCAAGCCATCGCCACGAGCTGCCATCTCAGAGCTCGATGGCCGCGTCGCATACTCGCATCGTCCCAGCCTTCGCCTAGCTCCCCCGAGCATCGAGCTGCGCTGAGCACCAACCGCCCTTGCGTCGCACCGCCCCGTGGCTACCGCGTGAGCCGTCGCCACCGAGCTGTGCCACCTGCACTCCATCAACAAGGTGCACAACTACTCGCCGTCGGATATCTGAATTATTTTTCTGAAAATATCCAAAAATAATCTTAAAAAATTTCAAGCCGACAGATACTATATCAGGGTCCGAATATGCAAATCCGAACCCTCTGTGATTATCGTCATAAGCTAGAATCACGCTAGCATATACACGCTCAATATAGATGAACATCACAATCATATATAATGGAAACATAAAAAAAACTTCATATATTAATTATTAACCGTTGACTGACCTTATGATCGACTTTACATAAATATATCTCACAAGGGTAAACTATAAATAACAAATTAAACTACAACAGAATAGAAACGTAGATAAACTCCTTAGTATATTATAGGAAACTAATAAGGCTTGCACCCTAAACATTCATCTCTTCTAGACACACCTACTCCAAAACTGGTATAGACTTCTTCTCAACCGGTGATTTTGTTGTCACTACTACAAAAAAACCTCTTTCTTACCGGTCTATCACTGTCGGTTCGACTAGAACCAGTAGCAATAACACTTTTACTGCCGTTTCATAAGCTAAACCGACAATGATGCTATTACAGTCGGTTCTTCTTAAGAACCGGCAGTGATAAGTTATTACTGCCGATTTGGAATCAAAACGGCAGTGATAATATTTTTTGAAAAAATCATAACTTTTGCATACAGAGTCGGATGGGGACAAAATTTATATAAAAATTGTAGCTCCCGATGAGATCTACAATTTTGTGGTTGACAACCTTTTTATTTGAAGCCAGTCAGACATCCAAATAATCGTTGAAACTTTCGGATATGAAGGGATAAAAGTTGTCAACGATTATTTAGACATCTAAATAATTTCAAATAAAAAAGTTGTCAACTACAAAGTTGTAGATCTCATCGAGTGCTACAATTTTCATATAAACTTTGTCTCCATCCGACTCCGTATGAAAAAGTTATGATTTTTCAAAAATATTATCACTGCTAGTTCGATTCCGAACCGGCATTATCACTGATGGTTCGGAATCGAACTAGCAGTGATAATATTTTTGAAAAATCATAACTTTTTCATACGGAATCGGATGGAGACAAAATTTATATGAAAATTGTAGCGCTCGATGAGATCTACAACTTTGTAGTTGACAACATTTTTATTCAAAGTCATTTAGACATCAAGTAATCGTTAACAACTTTTATCCCTTCATATCCAACCGATGATAAGCCAGGATGTGGTGTGGTGGTTGGTACAGTGGGTACTAATAGTTTGTAGTATGTCATTTGGCTGTGTCTTTGGCATTTAAGGACCGAGGTCTTGGGCAAAGTAAATAACTTTAGTTCCTGCTCAACCACAAATTAGACCGGTCAGCTTTGTTGACCTGATTCAACGTAGCTCAGTATATTGTACTTCCCTTTGGAATACCTATAGGAGGTAGCTACCATTTCTGATGGAAGGAATGGATCGCGTAACGACTGAGGTGGAACGGGAATGGAGTGGTCATTCGCCGGTTCTCACAACAGTAGATATCCACAGTATGACCAGATCGCATCTCTCGCTTTGGCCAGTAGGTCCTGGAGATTGTGGATCCCCGTAATCTACTGGATAGGAGCTAAAGAAGGGAAGTTCAATAAAAGGCTATGATCATCTCGGTCCGGCCACATGCATTAAAGTTGCATGTTATTCACGTGTGGCACTAACGACCGATGATATCTTGTTGGTAAAGGTGAGCACCTCTGCAAAGTGATATCAATGGTATTTGAATACACCGTGCTTCCGGTTAATGAAGCTGAGTTAATCTAGGGTGATTCCTGTAACTGCGTCTCTATAGCTTTCATAAATGGAATTTGTCCTAAATATGAACTTTGCAAATAACCCCCCAAATGGTATGATCTTATTTATAGTTTGTGTTTCAAATGTAAAATGAAAATTGATATTTATAACTTACATCCACAACTTAAAACTTGTGTCTACCTTTGTTTATCCATACATGTAATATTCAGAATTTCCGTGTGGTTTGTTAAGTACGGTTATGTACTCACCCTTGCTCCTAACCCCCCTAGATTTCCAAGAAGATGACGGATTTCAGGAGACCGTAGATGGCGATGATATTTAGTTTTGAAGGCCTTAATCTATCTGCTCAAACCTTTCCTGTGGATGTTTTGTAATTGGTGCCAGTCGCACCCTTTGTAAAACTCTGACCATTAGGCCCTTATTTCATCTATATAATGTTCACATTTGCTTTTATGTCTGGTAATATACACTTGGTTATTTACAACTATAATCTTGAATAACTGTGAAGGTATTTATACGTACCCTCTTAAAAGGACGGTCTGTTACACAACACAACTCCTCCATAGTAGGGATGTAATCGGATCAGATACGGTCGGATATTGTTCATCCTGTATTCGTATCCATTTTTTTTATCGAATACGAAGTCGGATACGAATGGTGTCGGATGTGAATACGAATGCGAATAATACCGGATATTATCACTTACGAATCTGGCGAATACTGACCGGATTCAATACGGTACGAATATTTTTAGCCGATAATACGAAAATATAGATCATTTATTGCACATGTAACATACTTGAATGGTAGATTACTTATGAGTTATGAATAATTATTGACAAAATGTGAAGAAAATAGTACAAGAATTTACTATAGTTGCATTGTACATGATTAAGAATTAATAATGAACGCACTAGAGATTATATAAAAGCTAAATGTAGAGTCATAATAGAATTATCAAAGACAATGGCACTAGCAAATTAAAAGTCACAAACTAGTAAGGTAAATATGATAGAATCATATAATACCATCGAGTCGAAGGACGAGCGGCATGATGCTTGATCGGATCGTAGGTGGTGCAGACTCTGACCTCACTGGCTGTGGTGCGCCGGACCGCCGGTGGCTACGGCCTACGGGGCTGCGGGCTATGGCCAGCCGCGGTGCGCCGGACCGCCAGTGCCGCCTCGGTGCCTCCTCAACTCAAGCCACTCAGCTCAGCTAGGTTTTGTTTGGATTGGGGATTTTAGAGGAGAGAGACTATCAGACTAGTAGAGAATAGAGATAGAGAAAGAGAGCACGAATGATGGATTGGGGATTTTATGTTTTTGGTTTTGGGTCTGCTGCGTGGCAGTGTCGCATTGCCTTCAGTTTTGGCCTGGCGCCAGTGGACAAGCCGGGAAGTATGAAGCACGCGGTAAATTTTTGGTTTGGCACCGCACTGGCATTGTGGTGCACTTGACGTTGGCACTTTGGCAATGGCAGTGTAGCACTTGGTAGAATGGTAGTTGGTACTTGACACTTGGCAGTTGGCACTGGTACTGGTAGAGTACCAAGAGTGGTATTGGTACACTGGTACTAGTGCCTCCAGACTCTGGTGACTGGTGCTCTTTGATTGGAGAGTTCTGAGACTCACGCCTTGGAGAAGTTTTTAAAGTTTTCGGATAATATCCATATTTTAAATCCGGATATTATCCGATTATAAACTCGGATATTCCTGTATCCGTCGGATAATTACTATCCGTATCTGTATCCTTATCCGAGATAACTATCATTATCCGTATCCGTATCCGAAAAATTCTTCGAATATCCGAAAAACTATTCAAATCGCTATCCGAATTGATTCGGTCGGTCGGATAGAAAATATCCGTTCCAGTTGCACCCCTACTCCATAGCTTCCACTACGAAGGCAAGCACAAATAGAGGTAAGAACGAAGCGGAAATGATGTGCGTGTTGAGCAAGAAAAGCTCATCGGCGGCAATGGCAGCTCGGGGTGGGCTCACCGTATCGAGAATGCACTCTTGTACCCACTGAACCAAGAAGCAATGAGCTCGAGTTTTCATAAGAATGGAACGAGTGGCAAGCTAGGAAGGCGGTACCGTGACGTGGTAGGAAGGCCTAAGTACCGAAGAGAAAAAGCATGAGAACGACAGTGAGAAAGTGGCATCCACGTCAACAACTCTGGCGCTCTCTCTCTTTCTCCGCCCAAATGCACAAATGGAGGAGGCAGAACAGCTCGAAGACGCTGTGACGATGGGACGAGGCGAGGTGGAGACGATGTCTACACCGGATATTCAAAACTAAAGGTAGCTTGGTTGGAAACGGTGGGTGGGTGTTGCGAATGGCCGACGGTTGTGCTCAGCGGATAGCAATTAGTTGTGGCGGCAATATACCATGGGCAGCAATGTGGAGAATAAGGGTGCGTTTGATAGTGTTTTAGTTTTATTAGATCTGTAGATTTGGTGGAGCTGCATATTCTTAACTTTACCAGATTTGTGGATTTAGAGTTGTGAGTGTATTAAGAGTGTTTAGATGGACCATCTTGTTTACATTTTAGACCAAAAATATAAACTTAATTCACTTTATTTTAGCCTACAAGTTTCAAATCTCAGGTGAAACTGAGATATGAAACTCTACCACACAGGCCTTACCGCCTTAGGCCTATGGTGAGGGCCCACGAGTCCACCAACCAACAGCGTGACATAGGGAAATGAGCACGGGAAGTCTCCTCACAAGCGATCTCAGCCACGGTGGCGAGTAAGCGCGTCGCGAGGTAGACGATGACGTCTGGCGTGTGGGCCTTGTGAGTCAGCAGAGAGAAGTAGGGATGGCAACGGGTCCGGGTACCTCCGGGTCCAGTCTCTGTGGACCCGGACCCGAGATCCGAAGTTTGGACCGAACCGGACCAAATCGATCCAGTGTCTAAACTTCGGACCCGGACCGGACCAACAGGTACGGACTGAACGGTACCTGACCGAATGGACGAGACGACCAACGAAACAGCGACGAAGCCCAGCGCTGCGTGCGGCGTGCGCCCGCGATTTTAAGTAGGACGAGGATTCATTTCCTTAACGCGGTCGTCCTCTGCTGTTCACTGTTAATAAACACTAGCGTAGTAGATAAAGTGTTCGCTGTTAATATTTAGCACTAGTGTTCCTGCATCTATATATACCCCACTTTATCATACATTGTCTTGTTCTAAGCACTAGTGTTCGCTGTTAATATTTAGTGATGCTGTACGTGGCACGTTTGCGTTGGTCTCGGAGAATGGATTAACTGGAAGCCTGCAATGGCGCACCTGATCTGGCTTTACGTGGATCTAGCGTCCGTGATGGTGGACTACGCAGCTGCGATGCCTCTCGTGCGAACGTTCCGCGGGCTGCAGCCGGTCGCCGCGACGGGCTTCCCAGTCGGTGCTCCTTTTGTTCTTCACGTGAGTTCTTCACGGGTCCGAGTCTGGATACCCACGAGTCCAAAATAAGACCCGGACCTGAACCCGGACCTGAAATAATATACCCGTGGGTCCAAATTTGAACCCGGACCCGGACCCATCGGGTCGGGTACCCGCGGGTACCCGGACCCACGGTATTTTTGCTATCCCTAGAGAGAAGTGGGGTGGGCTATGATGTGTAGATGCATAGTAGCTAGATCGGGGTGGCGTCGGGCACAGGCGAGGGAAAGATGGGCTGCAGCCAATTCGGCCCAAGTCAAGGGAGACAAAGAAAAAGCAATTTGAATTTTCATTCAAATTTGAGGTTTTGGTAGAATTTTTAAATATAGCAAACAAGCTCCAAAAATTGTAAATTTTTTTAGGAAGGCTCATGGCCTCAATTAGATTTTGTAATAACTAACTCCATGATTTTATCAGCTCATAATTTTTTTACAAAAATTCATTTTATGTAGCCATTTTTTAAAAGAAAAGAAGACTTCATGATTTTCTAAAATGCAGAAAACACGAAAAGCATGCAAGGATGAATAGCACCAGATGCAAAATAAAGAAACTCTGTTTATGCCGGACAGGCTATAGTTCAGCACTACTTTTCCTGTTCATCATCCGACAAAACTTCTACCTTCAATGAGCATCTAAAAGCTATTTCTTGGCACATTTTGATTGTCATTAAATAGTATATGGAGTTGTGGACGATTGCCATGCTTTTTGCCTACACATGTTTCAACACATTTTTTGTCAGATTGAATGAGCTTTTCAGTGTGAAAAGAGTTTCAAAAGTGTCCCACATGAGAAAAAAAAGTATAAATTAAGGTTCAATCAAATAGAATGGAAACATTTCAGAACGCATCTCATCAACTCTATTGTTATCTCCCGAAATATGGGCTTGGGTTCACGGAGTGCCATGCCTGCCAAGCACGGTCACCTCGTCGTATTGTACCATGCTAGCCCGACTTGCCTTCGGCAAGGCCTAGGCATGCCCAAGGCATGTTGTGCTAGACCAGGTCGTATCTTATTGGATGTATGGAGTTGTGGATAATGTCGCCATCTAGTCTGCGAGGCTTGCAATGACGCCAGCTGCAGGGTGAGCCACAACATGCCGTAGTGTCACGGCAGGACGCCCTGCCGTGTGCCATCGTGTCTTGTTGCATATCGTGCCTGCTTTAAGTCCATTGGACCTATTTCGTACTATGCCAACCCAAGTACGACTCATGTAGGCGTGTTGTGCCGTGCCGCTCGTCGTGCCCAATCATAAGGTCTGGCCTGGCCCGCATACGTACGTGCCATGCTATGTCACGGACCAGCCCAAAAAGGCCCGGTCCATTGCCCAGGTCTTTAGACCTGCAATTCAATAAGTGAATTCTTTTGTACTGTTCTTCCCTAACGCTTGTTGCAAGAGATCAACCTAATATAAATCCATCAATACTTGTTGCATAAGATGAAAGAAACGCACTTTCCCTCCCACACACGTTTCTATGCAAACTAGACAGAAGGACCAAAAAAAAAAAACTAACATTTTTAGTGATGGAGAGATTCAGTACGCAGACAGAAGGCGAGTGAGTGATGATGAGACTTTGGAAGAAACCAATTATATTCATCATTGTTGACTCTCGGAATCGACAATACTTTTATAATTCATGGTACAAAAGTATCACAGATTCCACCACCGTGTTCCAAGAGATCCTGTGTTGTGTTCACTCCTCGCCACGCTTGTCTCCAAGGAGGAGATACGGCGAAGTTTCTTGGTTGGCCATGCAAATTCAGGGTCACATCCGAAGCAGAGGCTACGCTGGCAGCTCCTCCGAGCTTGTCAGTTGGAGCAAGCAGCAGAACACAAGGCGTTGTATCGGCAAGCTCCGCAGCCTCACTGCCACTTGCTAAGGGAAAACCGACGGCAACAGTGCTTTGAGGTTTTGTATGTGAAAATGGAGATATGAAGTCGTTCAACAATTGGGAAACTCGATGGATGCAGAAAGAGGGCAAACCAATTTAATTATCTGTTCATCCCCAATAAATACAAAGTCCTAGACATCAGCCACTTTTGTATCCTGAAAAAAGAAGAACTGACGGTTTTTCTGTTTGTCTCTCCAGTCACCTAGGTGGGATAGAAGAGCTACCGCTACAATTGGTTGTTGATCGCGTAGGAAATGCAAATGTAATGCTAATCTTCCCTTCTAATCTATAGCCCTACTGCGCTCAACTGATCGATCAGCAAGAGCGTAGAAAAAATTGCATCAAATGCGCTGCTTTGTGGATGAGAAACCTGCATCCCTGTTTATTCCAATTGCCATCGCTTGACACATCTCGTAACAATTCCAGTTCGAATGCCAGAACCAAAATAATATCTTCGCTAAATCCCAGAGTTGTGAACAATCCCAAATCGAGCTCTTCTGTACACATGTTTTGTTGGACACAAGAATCACATTGAGTGACAAAATTGTGCACCTCTGGAAAAAGATTTTACAGTTGTAGGGGTTATTTGGATTAGAGGTATTTCATTGGAATGTTTTAAGATTTAGTTCATATCTGAACTAAATCCCAAAACCTTTTAATAAATTACCAATTATCCAAACAGGACCTTAGTGGTTTGAATTACAAGGGGCGATGATGCATTGTCTGTTTTCCTAACCCCACATGGAAAGACGTCTCATCAACTCGGTCGTTATGCTTTAGAAGAACTAGATTGTTCAACTGCTTACTCCATCTGTTGCTGATACTTGCAACAAGAAATCCTTGCACCACTCACACTAGATATCTCCTAATTAACATTTGTTTCATGAGTCCAACTTACTTGATGTTCACCAATACTTCTTTCATGACAAGAAGAAATGTCAGCTTACCTCTGAAACGTTTTTCTCAACTCAACGTTTAAATACATGCTTGAAGAAAGAAACACTGCATTCACATATATGTGGTTCCATGTTGATGATGGCAAACGTATTAGCAGCTAGTGATGGGAAATCATGAACTAGTAACACTTCTGGTGTTGCAGAGATTCACTATGGAGATAGAGTGACCGAGTGGCAACTAAACTTTGGAGAAAACCAATTATGTTCATCATTATTAGTTATTGGAATAGACTAAATTGGTTCAATTGGAGCAAGCGGAATATAGGGTAAGCAAACAGTAGACCTGTGTAATGATGAACAAAATGTACAGTATTGTGATAATAGTTGCAGCTATTTCTTATTCTTTTAGTTTATATGAATTTTAAGTAGTATAGTTCAGCATTTATGATTTCCCGTAGACAAGTTTCTATTGTGCATTCCAAAAATTCAGTCATTTAGTGTTGGTATTCATGCACACAAGGGTCTTGTCTGCATAAAAATGATAAGTTGCAGTTATTTTTGCATTACTACACAGAACATAAGCACATATGCTGTCCATTCATTCTCTTTTTTTCAACAACCCATAATTATTTATTACAACATAATTTAAGCTTTCAACCCATGCTTCTATGTCAATCAATCAGGTTCATTCTTGAGCACAAGCTTACTTCTGTAAATAAAGATAATAAGTATAAATATTTCCAACATACATGCTGCCAAGATGAGAAAATGAAAATTGAAAGAATGCAAACTAATAATTTATTTGTGTCCTTCATAACATACAAAACTCCTTGACATTGTCTGCCACCCTCAACAACATAGTATAACTTATCAACAAAAGAATACATATCAACATGAGTAACTTTCTGATAAGCAATATCCTCTGGTCTATACGTAGCCATAAATAAAGCCACCCCATTTTAACTCAAAACACAATTGGTGGCGGTGGCGCTTTTGTATTCTGAAAAACACAATTGGTGGTATTTCTCTGTCTCTACAATCACCCGCTTTCCTAGCAGTTGATACCACATGTTTGGGTATCTGGGCCAGTGACGCGGGTGGTGAACGGATCAACGCGAACCCACAGCAAGGAGAAGATTGAAGCAAGGAGGATTGCCCAGACGACAACAATGGTTGGTGTGCGGTTTTGCCTACCCATGAGACCCTTGAGGAATGGGTACAAGTGAACAATCACCCAGAAGGCAAAGAAGAGCTTCCCAAAGAGCGGTCCCCAAGATTGGTAGCCACTGTTGATTGCATACGAGATACCAGCAACGACACCGACCAGGTTAATGATCAAAATGGTTGTTGGCGGGATGAGAAGTGTCGTCCACTTGAACATGTAGAGCTCAGCAAAGTCACCTTCTTCATCAGAAGCCTTTGAGGTGACAGTGAAGTTGGTATCGATACCAGCAAGCACCTTGAGAAGACCCTGAAAGACGGCAAAAAGATGGGCAGAGATACCTCCAATAACCCAGAACTGTTCATTCCTCCACCACTCGTCGATGCCAACACCACTCCACCTCATCTCAAGGATACCAGTGGCAAAAATTGAAATGAAGAGAGAGATGAACCAAATACTAGCAAAGTTGCTAATCTGCATTCCAAAATAGATTCAGTCAGTGTTATTGTTTCAAGCTCCTGCTGCTTAAAAACGTAAATATGGAGTCCATGTTTACCTCTGGGATGATGAATTTCCCGGTGAGCAGACAGATAGCAGGCAAAACACAATATATGAGAAGCGGGATTGATGTTAACGGATAAATGGTGGTGTTGATGTAAGAAAATCTCTCCAAGAACTTGAGGCGTCCTCCGTAGCCATACCATATGGGACAATGCCGGCTGAAAAGAATTTCAACAGAACCAAGAGCCCACCTAAGAACTTGGTTCAGACGATCTGAAAGATTGATGGGAGCAGATCCCTTGAAAGCTGGGCGCTTGGGCATGCAGTAGATTGATCGCCAGCCTCGTGCATGCATCTTGAATCCAGTGAGAATATCTTCTGTCACAGAACCATAGATCCACCCAATCTGCAATTCAGAAGCACCTCATTACGGTTAACCAGGAACCGGCCTTATTCATGCCAAGTTTAACATATCATTTGCATGTTGCAACAATAGCAGCATAAATTGTATTGTGAACTTAGTGCAAGAAAAATAACACTTCTTTGCTCCTCCAAAGCAAAGAAACTAAAAAATTAATCACATCTACGATTTTGCATAGACTGGCATCTCAATTTTATACTTATTTACGTAAATTGAGTAATAGGAAAAATGAATGTACAAAATGTGGATGTGAGAATTGTTACATTACCTCAGTTCCCCATTCGGTCTTGTCCTCGTATCCACAACTTATGACATGAATAGCTTCTTTCAAAAGAGATTCTGGAGTTGCGGAGTGAGGAACACCACCATATTCCATCAAAGTGGAAGCAACAAAAGCTGCGGACTGGCCAAATCTCTTCTCCAAGCTCATTTGAGACATAAGAAGTGATTTCTCATCATCAAATCCAGCACCTGCAATATAAAAGATATGTCAGAAGGCATACATGTTCGTGGCAACCCCACAAATATCTGATAAGCACAGCATATGACAAACAGTACATATCTAAGGAATTATACAATGGAAGATGCAAGAACATATAGATAGTACCTTCAACACCCTCCTCTATATCTTCGAGATTGAATACTGGCACAGAACTGTCCACATGCTTGTTTGACTTTTTCTTATCTGAGCTGCTCTTCTTTGATTTGCTTGTCTTCTTCCGGCCCCCACATAGTGATGACAAGAAACCACCCTTCTTCTTCTGCTTAATTGGAGGTTCATAACCATATAGAGCTGTTCTGTTGAAAACACAACCAGTTCCCACATAAACTGGTCCTTGAATGCCATCAAGGCCCCTCAAGTTAATCTGCAAGAAACAGAAATACCCAAAAAATTATTGAATACAGTTACAAATTTTAAAACTAGTGCATCCAATAATCTTACCACCGCTTATTTAAGCTATGATTATTTAACACCAGTAAATTCAGACGGGAGAATCTTAAAAGAGGATTGCCAACTTACATCGAAAAATACAGTGTTCCTGTTTGCATATCGATCATTTCTATCAATACCATCGAACCTTTGTGGGAATTGAACATAGCACACACTCCTTCCTAGGTTTGGATCCATAAGGAAGCACATAGCTTCCCGGAGAGCCTTGCTGTTGTTGATGTAGTGATCACAATCAAGATTCAACATGTATTGTCCATTAGTAAGAACAGCTGAGACACGAACCTGTGGAAAACATTACTCTGCCATTAGAACTAACAAATGGAAATGAACTAGATAATTTTGACATCAGTAATACTGAAGCACTCACAAGAGCATTCATGGCACCAGCTTTCTTGTGATGCTGGAATCCAGGACGCTTCTCACGAGACACATAAACCAAACGGGGAAGTTCATTACCCTCAGTATCAAGGCCACCACTGTGACCAAGGAAGACCTGAGAATGATCAGAAAGAAAGGAAGAGGAGTGAGCAAAGCAATCACCTTTAAAGAGCAAGTAAAAATGGCTATAGACATATCTAGCTGTCATTTGAGTACTAATAGTCTGTATTAGAGATATGCTAACCTGAATCATTCCAGGATGGTCCCTGGTATTGTTTCCTGGCCATGGTGTGCCATCTTGCATGATCCATCCTTCCTCAGGGACTTTCTGTGCCTTAGCAACAAAGCCATTTACCCTAACTTTAAATTCTTCATAGTCCCTCTGCAACAGTTTTTTTGCAAAGATACATTAGCATTGGATCACAAGACAGCAAAATCAATATATATATGTTTACAAAGCAAACACACCTTCATGGCCCGGCGGTCTTTAACAAATGAAGGGTGAACTTTGTCTTTCAAGTAATCAATTTTCTGGGAAAAGTACCATTCAGGAGCTCTGGGTTCAATATTATACTTCTTAACGAATGGTACCCATTTTCTAGCAAATTCTGAAGTCTCAGCCAATGCATCAAAAGTCAGCATAGCAGCTCCATCATCAGATACATAGCAAGAGACCTTGTCCACAGGATAATCCACAGCAAGAATGGATAACACCGTATTGGCAGTGACAAGAGGAGGCTCCTTCATGGGGTCGACTGTACTGACGAAAATATCAACAGCAGCCAACTGAGATGGTTCACCTTCTCGGTCATACCTGTTAGCAGGAGTGAAAGAGACAGCATCAGTAATGTGGTTAAATGAAGTTTGTGTTCGCTCTATCTACAAACAAACTGAAAAAGGGATCACCTTAAAGCCAGTCTATCAAGATAAGTCTCACGGTTGATTGGAAACCACTTCGGGAACTGATCCAATATCCAGGACAAAGCAAACCAAATCTCACAAATAACAGATAAAAGCCACAATGGGTATGCATTACGCACAGGATTTGTGATACGGTAGTGCAGGAAGATGCTTAGAACAATCAATCGCAGAACAATGACCATTCTGTAGGGATTTATTCTGGATGAAGGAAGGGGAACTTTTCTAGATAGAGGCTGGCGAGTTTCATCATTCCTGTAATTCAGATGGCAGAAAATTAATGTTGCAAGAGATGTCAGGGAAAAGACATGGTAAGAAATGATCGAATAATTTATTCTCAAGCCATTCTACTTTTGTCGAATTTCAGATATATATGTTCCCTTTTTTTTAGGGGAAGGTCTCAATCCAACTACACCTCAAATGTTGAATATGAAATACACCTCTGTACTTTATTAAGCTTAAAAGTTAAAATTACATCTGGAACTTGTTTCGAGAAGGAAGATGCAGCTATCATGCATTGAGTTCACCAACTGGCTAGACTAGAACTTGATGTCCATGGTAAAACCAAAACATCCATATACTAAGTTTCTGTTAGTCAGCATTTTAGTGAGCAACTATTCATGCCACATTCGGAATGTGTTCCAATTGTAAAACCAAAACATCATGGCGAAAAGAATATGATGTGTAATCTTCCAAAAACAGGCTTACTAGTTGTGCAAACATAAAAGCAACCCTCCTAACTCCTAAATTCAACCAGTTTCTGTAGACTGTAGATTGTGCTGAGAGGGTGTTGGAACTCACAATAAGGCATCATCCATGTTGTAATCAGTAGATGCATCAATGTCACCAACTCCCCGACCTTCAGATGGTGCAATGCTTGTGCCATTAGTCATGGGAATTGCACCCTTATCCTGCTTCATTTTCCAGCCATCAACTCTTTCTTTCCAGGCAACATTACCAATACTACCAGAGAACTCCCTTGACGGGTTTGCTGGCAAGAAGAAACAAACAATAATTACATCATCACATCTCAAGCAGGTGTTACAAAATCGACAAATGAGAGATCATGGCAAGAAATAAACATACGTGAATGATTCACATATGGGAATGGAACACGCTTGCCAATGTTCCCAGTAGGTGACATCATATGATGATCAGGGGAGGCTCCAGGAATTTCCCCCGAGATCTACAAAATCCAAGTCAAGAAACTAAGCATTAGCGCATGACCGATATATTTTTAGCAGAGTCTATTAACTTTCAACACCAACCTGGCTATTAGTGACTGAAGGGATGTATCCTCGAGGGATCTCGCCACTGTCATACTTGGTGAGCCCGATCTCGCCACTGTCATACTTGGGGCGGCCCACATCCCCACCACCCCCAGCATTCATGCGCCAGCTGCGCATCCTATCAGCAATCTTCTGCTTCTGGTCATCGTTGCCAGATGCAGGGTAGTTGAAGTCACTGGCATCATCAGCATCAGTGTCATCGCCTTCCTCCCCATGGATTGGTGGGCTCCCTAAAGAATTCATACAGTTCAGGAAATTATTAACAAGCCGTTTCAATCATCTTTGCTGTTCTTGACTAGAAGTTCAGAATGCGACATCATATATCAGAATACCCCATCTCCTCATTCTCCATAGCTACAGTTCAGCACAATTCACCCGAAAAGAGTTGACCTACACCGAATCCCAAAAATTCAGCGAAATGTTCCACTTTCTACTACCTTCCCGAGAAGAATGCTATAGGATCCAACAAAAAGAATCCTCATTTTTGCTCTTCTTAACTAAAGATCCTAACATCCTCAGTTGTTCTAAATTACATCCTAACATCAGTGGGAATGGAGAGGAGCGAGAAGAGGCTTTCTATCAGCACTGCTGTACCTTTGTGGCGCTTGTACTTGGTCTTGCACTGCGGGCAGGCCTGGGTGCCATCCTTGCGCTCGTACTCGTAGCAGGGCCGGCAGACCGGGAAGCCACAGACGTCGCAGGCGGCGAAGACGTCGCCCTCCGCCGTGGTGCCCACGCCATCGCCGCAGATCTGGCACACCTGCCCGCCCCCGTGCCTCCCCGACTTCTGCACACGAACGCATCAAAATTCAGACTTCCCCCCTCAAGATCCACCGCACAAACCACCAAATCCGAACACAAAATGCATCCCAATTCCGCAACATTTTGCCACTCACCACGGCCTCCGCGTCGCCCTCCATGGCGCAAGCAAGATTCACCCGCACCGAGAACCGAGCTCGATCAGCTCAGCTCCCCCAAGATCCGAGCACGGATCAGCACCGCATCCCGCGCTGCAAGAAACCGACACATCCCAAGCAGATCAAATCAAGAACCCAATCGCACCACGGACAAAAACCAAGAACAACGGCGCAGAACCGGGCCGCATTACCTCGAGTCCTCCCTGGCAAGGCCCCAAGGACGCGGAATTCGGGAGTGCAGATGGCCGCGGGAGTGCTACTACTACTACTACTACTAGTAGTGGGGATGGTAGTGCTTAACTATGGCAGGCGAGGGGGAGGGGGGTAGAGAAAAGGACAGGGCACCAATGGAGGCCGCAACGTGAGTTGGTTTAGCTGTCGCTTTCGACGCGAGGAACGGGATTAATAAAACCCCGCGATTATTTTAACGGCAAATTGATTTCGGTTTAATATTATTTTTCTTTGCGAGCGTCTGGTGGGGTGGATGGATCGCCCGGGGTGAGGCCGGAGGTAGAAGAAAGGTGAGCTGTGCAGCTGATGGGGCCCACGTGGCAGCGAGGGCTGTCAGTCGGGCTCGGGCACCGACACAAAAATCGGAAGCTTCGGACTATCTTGTCCTCTCCACATTTTTTTCCCCCTTTTAATCTTCCTAAAATAAAATCACAAATCTAATCCTCTCACCTTTCAAAAAACTTGATATGTATTATCTACCGCATTTCTCTATCACTGTAAATCGCAGATAAAATACCCACTATAACAGACAAGCTACTTTGGTTCCCTAACTCGACAGGACGGTACAGTATCTGATCCCAGTAAGACAGGGTACCGTGATATCTACTGCGGTACCCAACGTCGACACAAAATTAGGGCTTGCCGCCTACCACATTTGTCGACGAGCTACTATGATAGATAGAGCTGTTACGGTATTGATAACCTACTACGATATGTGATATATATGTCTGTTGATTTTTTCACGATGGATAAAAGATATATTTATAACGGTTTTGCTAGGCATCGGACGTCCTAACACTCCGCAACATTTTTTTTCTACGCGTGCAACATTTTCTACTAATACGTGCAACATTTTCCTTCGACAAATGCTACAGTAAACGGATGTTGCAAGCGTTCAAAAAAAATGTTACACGCGTTGGTAACAAATGTTACCGGAGTAGACAAAAAATGTTTTAAGAGGCGTCCGAAGAAAACAAAAAAACGGACGTCCGGACGCTAGTATTCGCCTATTTATAACTCCGTTTAGGAGAGAGACATTAACGCGAAAAACAAGTGCGGGACCAAATGGATGGAGGTCGGAGGCTGGAAACTGGTGTGAGCCTAGCTAAAGCGCACGACCGACACAGAAAGGAGCCGGGCCCACCGGTAAGTTAGGTACGTTTCCCACTCTTTTCTTTTCTGCGTGTTACCTGCGCGTGCGTGGATCTCATTTCTCTCTCGTCGCCGGGGACGCCACCGACACCCAGCCGCGGTTGTTGGCTCAGGCTGGCCCCCAGGGCCTAGGGGCATTTCTGTAATTCTGGCAAAACCGTTACTTGCAGCCCTGGGCTTCTGCACCTCTCTCTCAGCAGTACCGGGTGTGCAAGTGTCGGCTCGACTCACTAATAAGTTACCTAGCTGAAAACTCTGGTTGACTTACTCGGTAGAAAGCTCGAGTTGTTCATATGCAGCTCACAAGTTAGGTCAATTCAAGATGAGATGAGCTGAGGTAAACTAAGTTACATGAGCTAGATAATTAATTAGGAGATAAGCTAAACCACATTATGAGCATATACCATACATTAACATATACACGCAATAGAAGAGTTGGAAAAATAAAACCCTAACTAATTATCTAGCATGCAAGTAAAACATATGTAATTAGTTGGGAACCAATTAGCAATCATAACTATTTTAATCCAACCTAATAAGCTTACATGGACATATATTAATTTCAATATTCAGCTAATAAAAAGCCTTTCACATTAAAAGTCATCACGACGAATATTTAGTCACTAAGTCTTAACAAGCTAACAAACAGCTAGTAAGTTAGCTCGGATTCGACTCGTTAAAATACCGAACAAGAAAGATGGCTCATCTTAACTCATTTATTTACGATCGAGATGAACTCGAACTTAGGAATCTCGATGACCTCCGCTTTTTTCAGTAAATGGAATCTTTTTCACTGATCGTATCTCTTTAAGTATAGATTACAACATTAATAATCAAGACTCAAACAAAGAAGCCTACAACTAACAAGAGTGATTTTGGTGAAAGGTGTGCCCAATTTGATAATCCATCAATACATGATTTTGAGAGCAAACAAACGAGGAGTTTCCTTAGCTTTTATAGAATAAACCATTCTTAATCCAGCCTAGAATGCATTCGAAAAAAAATCTCCATGAATGCCGCCACAAATGCCAATAGCTAGCTTGGTGATGTGTATGCTTGAACAGTGTAGCAACTACCAAGTGGAGCTTAACAATGCAAAATTAATCGATATTACAATATGAACAATAGGACAGCTCAGAAGCTGCACCTGACTCATGTGCATAATTGACTAGCCTGTTTGTTTTTCTGAAAAAAAAAAGAAAAACAGATCAATCAGAACAACACTGGGGAAATAAAATAGCTGGAAGAATAAGGTTAGTTTCCTAACCACCTGATGTGACTAAAACTGTTCTCCAGCAAGCATGTTCCATGCTTGCACTGGCAGTGCCAACAGTAACTGGAAAAAGAAAACCATGACAGAAGAAACAACTCATGGGCACTGAACTCTAGCTTCCCTTCTTGCAATTCCTTTGCATTAGAAGTAGAGGTGAGCATTTGGGTTGGGCTCTTTTGGACCGACCCGAGGCACGGCGGGCACGGCATGATTCGAAGTTCAACTCGGCACGAAGTAGGCCCTACCAGGCTGGTATGATACTGTAGCACGGGCCATGCCGGGCCCGAGAACCAGGCATGATGGGCGGCACGACCCGACATGACACTGTAGTACAGGCTGTGTCAGGCCCGATGATCCAGGGCATGAGGAAGATGCTCAGTATGAAGGTCACCGACCCACAGAGAGTGAGCGTTATGGATGTACCAAACAGCATAAACGTTACTCCTGGCACCGACATCTGAGAGAGACGGGTCAGCTCTCTCTCTCACCTGTCTCTCTCAATTTGTCCCTCGCTCATCCGTCTCTCTCAATCTCGATTGCCTCTCTTCCTCACTCTCTCGCTCGTGTTCAGCACATCCCCTTGTTCTAAGAATAAATAAATTTTAGTTCTTTTTTCTATAATATTTGTGTCAACTGTCTTAATTCCATATGTCTCTGGTTCTTTTCTTCTTGTCACAATTGTGCAAATAGGCTGGGTTTGGGCCGGCACGGCACAAAGCAAACACGAAGCGCAAATAGGCTGTGTTTGGGCTCGCCAAAGGTGAGTGGCTTTGCCCGACATGATGACGCCGTCATCTGCTCGGCATGGTTCAGCATCGGCACGATGGGTCCGTCTTGCCAAATTTCACTTGAAGACGACGCCCACCTCTAATTAGAAGCATCGCCATCCTTACAAATTAAGGGTGTGTTTGGTTGTTTGAATGGAACCATCCCGTCCTGGATGATGTGATACAAATTTGAGGAATATTCTCTATAGATACTGAACCATTTCATTCACGAAAACAATAGAACTAAATAGTACAGAACCATCACATTCCATTCAATCTCATCCAACCAACCAAACACACCCTAAGGAGTTTAACTTTATTTTTTTAGCATTCACTACTACAGCGAGGCTTATATCAGACGCACGATCACAGACGGTTTTTCAAAACCGTGCGTGATATCAAACATCCTGACGGTTATGTACTCAAACCGTCGATGTAGATATCCTGACGGTTTTATATTGCGGTAAATGCGTGATGCAAGAAATATCACAGACGGTTTCTAAATATGACCGTCTGTGATAGCTACAGTACTCATTACAGACGGTTTCTAAGTAAAACCGTCTGTGAAATCACAGACGGTTATATAACACAACCGTCTGTAATATCTACAGTAGTCATTACAGACGGTTATATTTAGAAACCGTCTGTAATATTTCTTACATCACAGACGGTTGTAATATAAAACCGTCTGTAATGAGGTGAACACCACAGGCGGTTCTAGCCAAAAACTGTCTGTGATGTTCACCACATCACAGACGGTTTTAATTTGAAACCGTCACAAATAATAAAAATAGAAAATTTTAAATATTGATAATTACCTCTCTTGCCTTCTAATTTGAAAGAATTAAAATTAAATAATATTATATTTGAAATAATTGGAACTAATATTCCATTTGCAATAATTAAAAAAACGGTCGAAACAGATTCAAAACTTCGGAGGCCGTTTTGAGGCCCTAAACGACCTTTTTTTGGAATTCCGTCGCCGCGCACGCACTCGCACAAACCAGCAGGATCCGACCATCTGATTTTGGCACACTTATGAAATTCGGGTACTACTTTTCGTTATCTTTCAAACGAGCCAAAGAACGCCCGATCGAGATTCTGAGTCAAAAGTTATGAACATTTTAACAAAAGTGCTTGGATTTCTTATTTGCAAACTAGAATCGGTGCCCAAAAGAATATAATCAGAGAGCTCATCGTGTGATGATTCCGGAAAGCTCAAGAACACCAAAATCGAAGGTACGAGTCAAAAGTTATGGTGTTTTTACAAGTTCCGTGAATAGTAAGAGCATATATATTGCAAGCATCATTAATAGTCAAAAGTATGGAAAATAAGTTTGAAAGCTTTAAATTTATAGTTTGCTAATTTGAAATAATTGAAAATCGGTGTTCGGGTACTTCACGGGGTTAAAAGGATGAGGGAGGCATAATATGTCAGATGTTATCATACCACCACTAAAATACTGGATCTTATAAGAACTCTGAAGTTAAGCGTGCTTAGACGAGAGTAGTAATAGGATGGGTGACCTCCCGGGAAGACCACATATGTGGTGTTAAAATGTCAGGAAGACCGGGCGCCTAGTAATTAGGGACTGGGTAGTATTAGTAGTATTAAGATGGGTGAAATCTCCCCTAATTTAGTATTTTTAAATTACCAGTAAGAACAGTGTGCGATGACTTATTACAGACGGTTCTAACTTAGAACCGTCTGTGATAAGGGCTCATCACAGACGGTTCTCACAGCAATCTTCACAGAACAGAGCAAGAACAAGACTCTGATTCCCTTCTGCGCCGCCACAGCCGCCGGCCAAAAAACGACAAGCTCTCAGAATGAAAAGCAATTTGAACCTCCAAATTTGAAAAAAGCCCTTTATTTCTTTTGTCTAACAATACTCCAACATGAAAGAGTACAAACCCTAATTCCTTCTTAGGGCATTAATTTAGTGTTCCTCAAAGTTTTGTTGGTTAATCTTTTGTAGATTGTGATTAATCACGAAATTAGGGTTTGCTTGATTTTCGTCATATTCTGTCACAGCAAGCTTGCAGGATTTATAACTTTTGATCTGTAGATCCGATCGACCTGATTCTTGTTGCGTTAGTTTCGGATTTGAATCTAGTTTATTAAGTTAAAATTTCACGTCAATCCGACGGTTGGATCTTCAGTAATTACAGTTTTAGTGAACGTCTGTTAATCTGTTTGTGTTGAAACCGAGAGCAATATTTCATAATTAATTTAGGGGGTTTTGTGAATCAAGCAAATTTTGATTTTATCTTCCGCTCAATCATTCACCCCCCCTCTGATTGTCGCCATCCGTCTGTGATGAGCCCTTATCACAGACGGTTCTAAGTTAGAACCGTCTGTGATGTTAATTGTTACTGACGGTTCAGAACCCGTCTGTGATGATCTATTGTTATCACTGACCCTTTGATACAGACGGTTCACAAAACCGTCTGTGATGTGCTTTGTGAACCGTCTGTAATGTGGTTTTTTGTAGTAGTGATTGTTCCTTTCTAGTTGAAATATTTTGCAAAGCTACCCGTCTGGTAAGTTTGTAAACTGTCTTAATTTAGTCCATGGAGTAGAGACAATGATCCTCATGCATGTAAGAACATAGGTCTACACACACGCACAGAGAGAGTAATGGAAATCAAACTAATTAGTAAACTACTATTTCTAATCCTAGTTTAAACAAGCTAGACTATACTAGCTCAAATTAGTGAGGCAAGACACATCATAAAGCAAATAAACCGCAAACCCGGCAGAAGTCGCTGAAATGCCATATTCATTCAACAAAAAAGGAAGAATACGATCAAACCATTGTTTGAACACTGCCTCGATCTGTTACTAGGAGTGACATGATCGGAGACAGCCGCATAGCACACGTTTCATACTCCTCTCGTTGACACCGGTTCAT
This sequence comes from Guadua angustifolia, assembly GCA_036346375.1. Taxonomy (NCBI): domain Eukaryota; kingdom Viridiplantae; phylum Streptophyta; class Magnoliopsida; order Poales; family Poaceae; genus Guadua; species Guadua angustifolia. The sequence continues at coordinate 24,052,045 of CM070513.1, forward strand.
CACTACTCCGAATTAAGTCCATTTTTGTTAGAAGTTGATGCGGATATGCATATGTCTAATATTTTCTGTTTTAATATCTTAATTAACTAGAAATAATTAGTAAGTCGTATTAAATATCAATAGGTGAATCTTTTTCATAAGTAATCTTCACTATATTTACACGGAAATTATATATGACCTAATAGTGGGTTATTCTTTGTTATTAGGTACGAAGGTTGCACAAATGTCAATTAAAGCCAGATTGTGTCAATGTACTATGGTGAAACCTAACAGGAGATGAGGAAGGACAGGAACCATATAGAATAGCTAGAAGACAATTTGAGCCACATGTACACACTTGATGAGGCCAACCACCCTCTATGTGGCCTAGGCCAAAGCCCATGCGCCCAAGTATGAGGGAAGGGGGTTGGGAGGCACATGGAGCCGATGGGAGTTCAGGCCATGGGGCTATAAGGTAGAATCAAGAAGAAACCAAGTCCAATTTAGCCAATCCAAGAGAGGAAGGAGAAAACCCAATTCGGCAAAAACAAGAAAAGAAAGAAAGAGAGAGATAATGTCGAATTGGAGCTGGAGAGCAAAAGAGTCCAATTCGGATTGCTAGACCAGTCGGTCTTAAAAATAACATAACTCTCACGTCCGAACTCAGATTGAGACATTCTTAGACCGGTTTGAAAGCTTGTAAAGTTCTCTCTATTTCACTGCATTATGAGATGGGTGGAATCAGCTTCCTTCTATGTATAATCAAACCGACAAGTATTAGCACTCTAGTTGACCAAAATTAGCTAATATATATAATTGAATTTTAGAAGGAGCATCCCTGCTCTTATTCAGCTAAGGGGGTAAATCTAAGGTGGATTCAACCCCTTTTGGCTGGCCACTCACTCCCACTTCCACTATATATACTGGCATATCCATTTGTAAAATTCAAACCATAATTATTTTGAAAATTATACTCTTGTTTCCTAGATAGCCAACGTTTGTTTCCTAGATAGCCAACGTGCATCTTGAGGGAATTTGAAGTTGTTCTTGACTGTTGTTCTTATGACTTTTGAAGATTTTACAAGAACAATGTCTACTTTTGGTGGTCGGGTAGACGAGACCATGAGCATGTGGTTGGGCGAATTCTTTTCTCGTAGTAGGTTGTTGTGTTGATAATAGCTAGAGCCATCAGTTTGTCAGGCTGCACGGATCCAACTTATCACCATGAGAGTATGGTTGGGTAAGTCATTTGTCGTAGGTCATTGTATCTAGACAATGGTTGGCACAATTGGCTTGTGAGCTTATACTAGTTATCCTTGATCTTACATCGTGAAAATCGGGCACTCCATATCATCTCGGTATTAGAACACCAGATTAACATAGTAAGATTATTTACCCTTAGTTGTAAATTTATTTTTTGTCCCATACACGAAAAAGCCATAAAAATATTTGTTTAGCCTTTGTTTTCAATATGTTATTTGGTGAGTTTTGTTAGGTTTTTATTCATTAGAATCTTTGTTTAGTTGTTGATCACTGTTTTCTTGGTGTCACTTTTATCAATTATGTCCATATCAGTGTTTTCATCATAATTCTCACATCCAAAGTCCAATTGTAGTGTTCTTAGACTTTATTGAAAGCTTAGAATATCATATACGTTGAATTTACTCAATTATGATAAGTCCGCATTCTGCTTCCTTTTAACTTGAATTTGGTCGACAAAGTTTTCAACACCCGGTTGATCGAATTAGGTTAAATTGAGTTGTTTGTGTTCTACCTTATTTTTGTTTGTGTTTGCTTGTTATCCTAGTGTTAGTTGAATCTATAAAATACAAAATACCAAAAATATCATATCAATACTTCTTTTGTGAACTGTTCATTTTTTGCGCATACTTTGATCAGTGGATATAAACATAAGGTATACTTCAAAGATGGATTAAATTCTAATATTGTGCTGCATTCAACATAAATATTTTAGTAGTATATATGATCTTGTGGAATATACTATAGAAGTAGAGAAAATGATGAAGGAGAGGCATACACCACAGTTCAATCTTACTCCATGCTTCAGTTACTATGCTTCTATCGGTGTGTCACATGAGAAGACGACCGAGCATATGACTTTTCCTTCAGTCAAGGCGTCAAGTAGTGCTGCCCCTTTGTTACATGCCACACATGAGGAGACTGTGATTGATGAAAAGTGCACCATTGATGGCCTACGATCCATGGAGGATGAGATACATCGAAGCCAATACGAGGATGAGAGCCACATAGCCAAATTGAGGTAGAGTGGTAAAAAGAGTGAGATGTATGATTCCACCATACGTGCGGTTAAGAGCATCCAAATTGAGAACGTGAGAGATACACCAAAAGATAAGAGAGAAGAAGATGATAGGATGAGTGAGATTATTTCTAAAACTAATGACTTAGTCTCTACTTCTAGTGTTGTTTCTCACATTGTATAGGTTGACGAAGGAGATGAGAAGATGAATGCTAAACAACCTACACCATTGGAGGTAAAGGATAAGGAAATAACCATACATGGAGGTAAATTACTTGTGTCCTGTGGTTATATCATGAAGAAATGCTACCTACAACACCTACATCAATTGAGGATGATGTTCAAGGTAACTATAATGGGGTTGAATTGGTAGTACATCAAGAAAAGGTGAGTAAAATTGAGAACTATTGTGCTTAGTTGAAAATTTCATATTCTGAATTTGATATGTTTAATTTTCCTAATGTGGAATTGATTATTCGCAAGGAAGTTCTTAGTATAATATCCCTTGATGATTTTTTGTGATATATCATGTTCGATGGATCAGTAGAGCTATCTAGTGTGATTGAGAAAGTTTCCAAAATTGCTTATTTAAAATGACTAGTTAGTATCTACACTTACACTTATAATTTCAATTTTATTGGAGATTATGATGTAGATAACAAGTTTCATGTTTACCAAATATGCATTACTTGTGATAAACTTGCTGAATCAAAATTTCATGTTTTTGACAAACTATCTTTTAAGCCATGTTGTGAACACTTTGAGGTGAGTTTAAATGTTAGTGCTTGTTGTTTAGAAGAATCTATGTTGCCTACTTGTTCATCTTTGTTTATACAGTCACATATACATAATCAAAATAGTACAATTGCAACATGGATGGTTTCTAACATCTTTTTGTCTACGATACTTCAGTTTGATGTTATGAATATGACATATGCATATATAATTGAATTAAGCTATTTGTCACAGCTTTCAAAATTACTTGATAATCATTTGGCCACCAGTTTTCAAAAGTCAAGGATGAATTTTCTCGATATGAGGGAGAATTATGTGGGTATTATATATCTATCAACATTATATGGTTATCTTGTATGAAACATGAAAAATAATAACATAATTGATAGTTACATATATCGTACCTATACATTATTTCCTATTATTTTCATTGTTGATTTGACTTATATCTCATATAATTTCTATTATGCTACATATCATCCTATGCTAAAAGAAAATATCAAGACAGATTATGAATACATATACTATGTATACATATTGTCCTTTTTGTTTAGTATGTTTTCATATTATCAGAAGTTGAGGCAAAATTCAAGGATAGCTTTTCCTAAAGAAGTGGATGATGATGATACATATATGCATACATCTAATACTTTCTAGTTTAATATCTTTATTAACTGGAAAGAATTGCTAAGCTGTATCAAATATCAATAGTGGATTTTTCCTTAAGCAATCTTCAGTAGATTTACACGAGAATTATATACTACCTAATAGTGGTCTTTTCATTAAGCAATCTTCACTAGATTTACACAAGAATTATACACTACCTAATAGTGGGTCCTTGTTTGTTATTAAGTACAAAGATTGCACAAATATCAATTGGAGTTAAATTATATCAATGTATCATGGTGGAACCTAGCGAGATACGAAGGAGGGCGGTAGCTACATGGAAGAATTAGAAGGCAATTTGGACCACATGTACACACTTCATGCAGCCAACACCCCTATGCGCTCTAGGCTCAAAGTCTATGGGGCCAAGCATGAGGGAAGGGGGTGGGAGGTGCATAGGGCCAATGGGATTGCAGCCCATAAGGCTATATGATACGGAGTGCTTGATCTTCACAATATAGGATCAAGATAACTTATGCATTCTCTTGATAAATGCTAGCTGATCCCCTGTAAGTTCAACCTTCATTAGTTATGGTTTTTGTGTTAATGACAAATCTAATCTTGTGTTAATGACAAATCCAATATTGAGTTTATCCCCTAATGCGATAGTGTTATTAATGACAATCTTATATCGAGACTAACATGTTTGTTTAGAATATCTTTATTTAGTCTCATCGCATTGAAAAATGGAAAACCCGAGGTATGTATGCATATTCATTATAGTATTAATTAATACTTTGGATTCAAGTTAAAGTATGAATGTCCCCGTTATATTAACCACAAAATGTGCATCATGTTTCCCAATCCATATATTACATGGATGCACATATCTAGGGGGAGTTCACACTCTAACTTGAAGAGTCAATTTAAATGATAATTTAAATTGAGTTCATTTGTCTTGTTAATCGTTAAAGAACACTTCATCATGTGTTGATGATGTTTTGTGATTAATTGAGGACAAATGAATAGTTCTTAAGTATAATAAAGCATGAGTTGCATTATTGTACTTAAGACACAATTAAATCATTTCAATTGATTTAGGTTGTGCTCAATTGATCTAGAGGCATCCATTATGTGTTAATGGAGTGCAAAAGATAATTGAGACAACCATGCATCTTGGACTAACTATTTTATGAGTTGTGATTGAGTTAGGTCCAAAGATGGATGAGATGATGAGAACGGGACAAGGACGGCATCATGAGTTGATGGGCGTCAAGAGTGGATCCCGAAGTGGAGTCGAGTGGATATCCCGGGGGAATATCAAAGTGAAGATCATAAAGACCCCAAAGGGGATTGCTTGTGCGTGGCGGCGAAGGTATAACTAGATAGGCTAAGGACTTTTGTAGTCTTTGAGTCTAAGGTTTTATCGCCGTACTATTAAGAAGGGTCGTTCTCTAGTTTGAGCTTCATCATGTGTTGGTGATCTCAATCCGCGTTCACTCAAAGCTCAAATCTTAATTTGATTTGGTTTTTACATATGGGTTAACCATTTTGCATGTGTTGCAAATGTGTTAAGCCTATGCTTGGTTGTTTTGCATTATGCTCTGATTTGCATGTGTTGCAAAGATGAAAGAGTATATGCATTTGGTTTTCGCATTATGCTTTGATTTGCATGTGTTGCAAATAGGATAAGCTAATGCGTTGGCTTTTGCGTGGAGTTCACTTTTGCATGTGTTGCATTAGTTGAAGCTTCACGTTTTGGTTCGCAAAACTATCTTTATAAAACCTTGGTGTTGCTTGGAGCTAAGTTTTGCATGTGTTGCAAAAGGAGAGAGCTCAAGCATGATTTTATGTTGTGTGTTTGTATGGAGCTAGAGACTTGCATGTGTTGCGAGTAAAGAGCTCATACATGTGATTTGGTTTTAGTTGAAGTTTGGTTTTGGTGTTGCATGGAACTAGAGAATTGCATGTGTTGCAAATTTGAGAGTTCATGCATATTGATTTGATGTTGCTTGGAGCTAGACTTTTGCATGTGTTGCAAAGAGTAGTGCTCAAGCATGAAATATGTTTATTGCATTATTTGCAAGTTCGTTGTGCGAATAAACTGAGGTTTATGAGTCCGGAATCCCGAGAGCATGTGAGTGGGGCTTGCAACGGGTGTTGGCAAGTTGACCGGGTCTTGTGTTGACCTTCACATGGCCAGGGGGATTAATCTCATAAACTCGAGTTTGATTTGCTTAATACGATTTGCGAATAGTTCTTGAGTTGATTGCGAAATGTGTTTTCGCAATTTGGGTTGAATTCTTTGAGCATGGTTTGATTTGGTGCAAATGTGTTTTGCACAGGTGTATGATCATGTGTTGATCACTTGTGGGCTCAAGGAATGGTTTTTGGATTTGTCGGAAAAGAGTTTGCGAAAAAATCTGGAGTTGGTCAGTGGGGAGCGGTGCGACCGACCCCCCTCCAGTCTGACCGGGCATCATCCGGCCTGAGCAGGATGTTGCGGCTGGAGGTCGGGCGGTGCGACCAGCCTGCACCCGGTCGGACCGGCCAGGCGGTCGGACCGGAGGTCTGTCGGTCGGACCGGCGTTTCGGTAGGACCGGGGATCGTCCGGCTTGTTTTTTCCAGAGGAGTGCGTTTCGGGGTTTTTGCCTGGCGGTCGGACCGATCGGGGTCCGGTGTGACCGGCCGTGCGGTGCGACCGGCCGTGTAACGGTCGGTTTTCCGACCGTTGGCCTGTGAGGGCCGGTCGGACCGGCCGAGGCCCGGTCGGACCGCGTTTTCTCTGGTTTCGCCCATTTTGCCCCCAAACGGCTAGTTTTCTTGTGGGGGCTATAAATACACCCCTTGGGGGGCTTGGGCAGGAGGTTGGCTGTGTGTGAGAGTTGTGTGCATGTGTTGCTCTTCTCCATTTGCCTCTTGAGCTTAAGAGTGAGGCTAATTGCATGTGTTGCAATTAGTGAGTGGTTTGAGTGTCTCTTGTGCATGTGTTGCACTTGAGAGGGTCCTTGTGCATGTGTTGCACTTGGTGATCGCCGGAGCGCATGTGTTGTGCTCGGTGAAGGTCAAGCGGAGGAGCGGCCTATTCTCTTGGAGGTTGCCAACTCCTAGGCAGGCGTGGCGTCGTCTTGTGAGCTCTCAAGGTGTGAAAGCCCGCAAGTTTGTGAAGGTTCGGGTTGAGCCTACGCGCGAGCGTGAAAAACCACGACTAGTGGAAAGAGGCGGGTGCTCGAGCGGGAGCCAGTCCAAGTGTGGGCTTGCCTCAACATGGACTAGGGGAGACCGGCAAGTCTCCGAACACCACGGAAAAACATCGTTTGTCTCTTGTCTCTTTACATTCAAGTATTTACCTTTTGCATATTAATCAATTGCTTGATTGTAGAATTGCTTAGTATTAATTGTTTGATCAATTTAGCAATTCTAGTTTAGAGACATAATTTAGTTAGTGCACTAGTGAACCTAGTTGATTTAGGCTTTAATTGTCAAAACCTATTTATCGCTTTCGCATATATATTTGATTAGGTTTTGACATAGGGGTTGATTAGAGCGAATTGTTTAGTGAGCGATCGAATTTTGTAAAACACCTATTCACCCCCCCTCTAGGCGCATCCTCGACCCTACAAGTGGTATCAGAGCCACGGTCACTCTCATTTTAGGCTTAACCGTCTAGAGAGTAAAAAGGATGGCGTCTAGCGGATTAGTGCACTCCACCGATTCTTATATATTTGATGACTCTAATTATGCTTCATGGAAATTATTTATGATTTCGCATTTTAAATCCATGAGCTCACAAATTTGGTGGATCGTAGATGTCGGCATTTCTTCTCTAATTAATGATATTGTTCCAACTAAAGGAGAGGAGAAATGTCTACATCTCAACGCTCAAGCTACTAACGTTTTATTTAGCGTTATGAGCGTAGAGATATTCAATCTCATTTGCAATCTCAAGAGCGCTCATGAAATGTGGATTAAGCTTCAAGATAAATTTGAACCATCCACATCAATTGAGGATTGCATTGAGGAAGTGTCGGTTGATGATCCTTCATCTTCTACAACAAATGATGAACCGACAACTCCATCAACCTCAACCTCCGTCTCAAGTGACGACGAATTTTCACTCCCATCAAAAATTCGTTGCTTCATGGCAAAAGGTAAAAATGAGGCATGTGATGACGAAGAGCCCTCTTATGATGATTTAATGGACATGTTAGAGGAGCTCAATAATTATCTTGGGAAGGAGAAAACAAAATATAAGATTTTAAAACTTGAACATGAATCACTTCAAAGTGATTATAATATGCTTAAAGAAAATCATGAATCCCTCATTCTCAAAGAAATTTATAAGTCTAAGGTGGATATAGGAACCACATGTAATTTAATTGATGAAATGCCATGCTTAGATGTAAATTCTAATATTTCATCAAAAATTGACATGTCCACCTCTTGTGAAGACTTAATTGATTCACCTTGTTGCTCTAATGAAATTGTTTCAAGTTCCTCTATGTGTTTAGATACTAATCTTGTAGAGGAAAACAATGAGCTCAAGGCCCAAGTCATTAAGTTGGAAAATGACTTGAAGAGGTGCGTAAAAGGAAAAGCCCTCATCGACGAGATCTTGAGCAAGCCAAGGGCGCCTCAAGATAAGCGAGGACTCGGCTACAACTCCAAGAGGGAGAATAGCAAGACGAGGCACAATGCGAGACACTCGAAGACTATCAAGTGCTTCGCTTGCAACAAGAAGGGCCATCTCGCCTCCGTGTGCCCTAATCAAGTGGATAACAAGGCCACAACATCAATCATGAGGCAAACCGGCAAGAAGCAAGTCAAATCGGTCAAGAGAAATAGCGTGACGTGCTTCAATTGTCGGGAAAAGGGGCATTTCGGTAAGGATTGTCCCAAAGGTATAACTCCTAAGCCTATTCTCATTAATGAAAATTATTTGCTTAGGAAGGACAAGAATGGCAATGTGTTTGCCAAGCTAGTCAAGTCCCCTATGCCCGCTAAAAATGATATTCATTTGCATAGGAAGAATAATTCTAGAAATGTGTTTGCTCAAAATGCTAGATTTCCTAAGAATAAGAAAAATCATGATGATCATATGCTTAGGAAAAATAATAGCAAAACATTTACTAGATTTGCTAGATCCTCTAAGCCATTTCATAATTTTAATTATCACATGCTTAGAAGAGATCAAACTAGAAATAGTTTTGCAAAATATCATTGTCCTCCTAAGCCATTTCATAAAAATGCCAATTATTTGCCTAGGAGAAATAATTATTGCAATTCTATTTCTAGTCATGTTAGTCAATTCAAAAATGCTAAAATTAGGACCATTTGGGTTCCTAAATCAATTGTGACTAACATTGTCGGACCCAACAAGGATTGGGTACCAAAAACCGCCTAAAAGATTTTTAGGCAATATGAGATGGATTGGACGCTTGCTCACTCAAGAGGAGAAGGATTATGTTCGTCTACAAGTGGTGTCAAGCATGAAGAAAATCAAGTTCATCATGAGCCAATGCCATCTCGGGTAACAAGTATTTAAATTGATTACTATTATATCTTATAGCCTTGTGTAGGTTATATTGCAATATTAATGAAAATCAATTTAGATTACTTGTTGTAAGAACTTGCTCTCGCCTCTTATCTATTCTCTTATTGCAAATCTTGAGTAAGTTAGAAAGTGACACATTTAAGGGGAGTGTTAATTCATATCCATGTGTATCACATCCTTACGTGTGCCCATATTAATATAAGTGCATATATATATATATATATATATATTTTCAAAATCAAACCATTTAGCCAAAAGTCAAAATTTTGTATACTATTACTAATCTTGTGAAAAACTAGTTGAAAAATGTTTACAAAATGCTTTTAAAAGGTTTTGGCTTCACAAAATCTATTTTGAAAAGAAAATGAATTTTAACTCCAAAATTCTAGTGACTAGTATCTTGTTTTGGATTTAAACTTATAATTTTCATAGAATTAAAAGTAAAAGGATTTTGCAAGTAATTCCAAAACAAAAATCCTAGAGTTGGTCATTCTTAACAATTTTCGTGTTCAAAAGATTTTCAAAAGACCAACTTATCAAAAGTTATTTGATTTTGAAACTCGCCGAAAAACTATACTAGACCCATAATGGTCATATTATTGCACTTAGTGAGTTTCATCATTTGAATCAAAATTCTACACAAGAGTTGATTCAAAATGGTATTTTAGACTCATACACAAAATTCAAATCCATATATCTTACCCCATGCTTCATTTGAATTTTTGTGTTAATTGAATTTGGCCTCGATTTCTTTATTGCTTCTTAATTTGGACTATTTAGGTCAAAAGCCAAAATTCATATTTAAAAGGCCCAAATTTATGAAAAGCTTTGTAAAAGTATCCTATTAAGTATTCCAAAGGTTTTACAAGTTTTCAAAATGAAAAGTCTATGTTGAAATCGAATTTGGCTCAAAAAGGATTTGATTTGACCCTAAATGACCTATTTGAGGCATATAGCTCAAATGTTGGCATTCGAGTTGGATTTCATCATAAATCTTGGCTATACACATTCTTGATACACCAATCTAAGCCATGAAAATTGAAATTGCATGAAATCCAAATTGAATTGCATTTTGAGGCTTTTTGTGAAAATCAATTTCCTTTTGTGCCTCAAAGCGCAAATTGCCATATCTTTCAAAATAAAATTGCTTTTGAGAAAATTCTTTTTGCAAAACCTTCTAATTAGTCCAAAGTTCATCTCTGCAAATTTTCAAATTTTTTGTATTTCATTTGAGCTATTTTTGATAAAATTTGCAAAAAGTCTGGAGTTCTCGGGCTGTCAGGGCCGGTCACACCGCATGGGGTGCGGTTGCACCGGCCGGCCGGTCGGACCGGCCCCCATGCGGTCGGACCGACCATGGCATGTTGGCTCTGAAATTTTTCAGAATTTTCTCGAGTTTGCTTTTGGGATATCTTTTGATTGGTACTTCCTTTTCAAAAAAAATTCTTTTTGGAAAAGCTTCTTATAATCCCAAAGTTCTTTTGAGCAAAATTTGAAAAGCTCTGAAATTTATTTGATCACGTTTTCAAAGTGGTATCAGTTATGAGTAGGGGTGCAAACGGAGCGGATAATTCCCGACCGACCGAAGACCGAATTCGTTTCAAATCCGATTCGAATCCGAAAAAATGATATCCGGTTATATCCGGATTCGATCCGGATTCGAATCTGCCTATCCGAAAAAATATGGGGTAAGATATGGGAAGAGAAGTATCTGATCCGTATCCGATCCATACCCGCATATCCGAGATATCCGAAAAATATCAGTGTAAATGAGTGCAATAGATATCCGATAACAGATCCGATAAACATAAACATTCTACATCATATAAGTTCATATGTTGATTGAAATTATACTTGGCTGCATATTATTCTTATATAGGGAAGGCAACTATTATTGAATTTGAAACACTTATATGTCTCCAAGGTTCTAGTAAAGTTTTGTGTATTTAATATCGCGACATATATGGTTTACGCTTTCACGTATTATCCGGCTAACTATTCAGAATCGAGACTAACCGTATCCGAACGATCTGTATTAAGCTCCGTATTCGCGATCAAGTAATCCGTATTCGTATTCGAATCCGGCACTGTCCGTATCCGATTCTATATCCGAGAAAAAATTTGGAATAGGAATGAGCGAAATTCGTCCGTATCCGATCCGTTTGCACCCCTAGTTATGAGCATTAAATGGACTTAAAGCGTGATTTTTACTTGATCTTTTGAAAAAGCAAAACTTGTGTAATTTAAATGCAGATAACTCCATAATTCACCTGTTGAATATCTCAGGGAGTTCATTTATATCAAGTTTTGGGCACTAAAATGCTTCCAAGTGATATCATATCTTTATGTTGCTCTGATACTAAATCTTTGCGATTTCATTGATCTATCTTGAGCTTTTGTTCCTTTTTTGATACCCGTAAGTATATATTGCCTTGATTTTATTGCTCTGATACCCATCGATATTATCGACAATTCCTTCAAGTGGTATCAATTCTTTGTGAGTTGATCCTAAGTGGTATCAATTGAGCCTTTATTCATTCCATATGCTTACAAGTGGTATCATTGAGTTTCTCTTTTCTTTAAGTGGTATCTTGGACTTTATTGCTCATTTTCTCTAAGTAATAAAGGAATTCAAATAATCAAATGGTATGTTCATTTCCTTCCTTTTTAAGTGGTATCATTGAATTCATTTATTTCCTACAAGTGGTATTTCATTACCTCTTTGTAGCATTATTGCGATACCCACATTCTTGATTAAGATTTTTCCTCTCAAGCTAGAATTGTAAGTTCAACCGCTTAAGAACTCTCTGTGTGAGATTCTTTATGAGTTGAGATATATTAAAGAGAAATCTCTGTTGAGCATTATTCTTCATGCAAATTTGAAAATGCTCATTTCTTTCGGTTCTTCATGCAAAGCCCTTGAGATAGATTTAAAGTGATATCTAACTTCTCAAGTGGTATCTATTTCTTTTGGATTCCTCGTTTGACCCTATTAGGCAAAGTATTGGATTCTTTAAAAGAATCATATTGAAAATTTGCAAAGCCTAATAAAATGAGGAGCGAGTTATTTGAATGTGTTTCAAATAAATCGTGTGATACCCTTACTTCGTTTTTCATGCTTATCTTTACAAGTGGTATTTGTTTTACAAGTGGTATCCACAAATCCAAATATGGTCTCTTTTCGAGTTTTTCCTTATTTTTTAGACCATATTTTAAATAAAAACTTGTCTTACTTCTTGAATGAACCTTCAAGTTTTTATTTGGTTTGAAGTTTTAATCTCCTTCAATTTATCCCCAAGGTCATAAATGTTCATTCAAATTCTTGTATGACCTTCGCATACTGTTGGATGTAACGGGCTTGGAACACTTTGATTCACCAAGATCACATGCGTGTTGGACTTTAGGAGACCACCAAGTGAAATAGTATCGATCTTTTAATTCCAAGTGGAGAAACATAATAATCTTTAGAAGAAGCAAAGCCCAACTTGGCTACATAGTATGCGAATTGGGCTTGGGCCTTGCCTTCTCCCACATTGGCTACATAGACTTGCTCCAACTTGGGCCACCTTAGCTGCAAAGGCCATGTGCTTTGGTTGTATGTGCAGCATGGAGTAATCTACCATGTGGTCCACTTCATCTTTTGGGCTTTTGAAAGTGCATCTAGGCCCCTTAAGGATTTTGGTGATTAATGACAACAGGATTAAGTGACTAATGAGCTTTATAAGCTGTGTTAACAGATTATCGCATCCGGTGATAAAGTCTCGAAGCAAAAGGTCACCCTCAAAACAAAGGAGAAAAAGGCATCATTTAGACTTAACTATTGTGCGTATAGTTTATTTTTTATTGAGTTTAAGGATTGCCGTACTATAAAGAGGGACGTGACGAAAAATAGCTTTAGAATGACTTTATGTGCTCAATGATGGATCTTAGTCACAAAATGGGTTAATATGTCAAGTCTTAGGAGCATTTTGCTCAAATTAGTCCGGAGTATCTGAACTTCAGTTCGGAATGTCCGAGCTGAACCCCTCTGTTGGTTTTGGATGAATTCCATTCGGAATGTCTGAAGCATACTTCGGAGTATCCGAGTAGACCCCCTCGGTTAGGTCTAGTCAATCTGTATTCGGAATGTCCGAAGATTTTTTTCGAAGTATCCGAACGCTCGGAGTATCCGAAGCGTTCGGACTGTCCGAAGAAATGTTCAGACTATCCGAGCTGAGTTGATCTGTTACTTTGAACATGACCTGTTCGGACTATCCGAACATAAGTTCGTACTGTCCGAACTGACTCGGGCAAAACTCAAAACGGCTAGTTTTGGTGGCTATAAATGCCCCCATCTCCCACCTACTAGCATTAGTTTTTGGGTGGCTATAAATGCCCCCATCTCCCACCTACCAGCATTAGAGCATTCATTTCACATCATTTATTGCTACTCCTCTCCTTCTTGAGCTCAAGCACTTACTCCCCCTAGATCTCTTGATTTGTGAATCTTTAGAGGGTGAGTGAGAAAAAAGATTAAGAGATCAAGAGACTTTGATTCATCTTGAGCACTTAGTTCACTCTCTCGCGGATTTCTCAGCAAATCTTTTACTCTTGGAGGTTGAGGACTCCTAGACGGCTAGGAGTTGCCGGTGAGCTCCCAAGCTTGGTGTGGGAAGCCGCCGGAGGTTTGTGAAGGTCGGATCCACCTCTGCAAGGAAAGGATTCAAAGAAGAAGTAGGTGAGTGCTTGGTGCAACACCTAGTGGATTAGGGTTGAAAAAGACCCCGGCTTGGTGCCCCCTCAATGGAGACGTAGGATCCCCTCAAGGATCCAAACTTGGGTAAAAATCCTTGTGTATTTCGTCTTTGTTTCTTGGATCCCTTCTTTTCCCTTTTTGTGGTTTCTTGAAATCTAAGGGATTCAAGTGGTGGCTTACTTTTGTGAAGAGTTTTGGTGAGTACTCGACTACTGGAGGTATTCTAAACTCTTGAATTTCTTTTGGTGCTAGTTATACTCTCTAGATAGCCTAGATCTACTTTCTAGGGTTTTTGTGATCTGAACCATTCGGACTATCTGAAAGTTAATTCGGACTATCCGAACCACTCGAACAGTCCGAAGGTAATTTCGGACTATCCGAAGATATTGTTTCCGCTACGAATGAAATTTTAAAAATGCCTATTCACCCCCCTTCTAGGCAACATCTCGGTCCTTTCAATTGGTATCAGAGCCAAATCTCCGTAGTTTTGGCTTAACCGCTTGGAGAATCAAGATGTCGCTAATAGAGAAGATAGACGAAAGCTGTGACCAAGATAAGGCCACGAGTTCCGGCAAAGGGGTTGAGATTCCATATGAATATCCTACTCTTGGAGTTTCAAGCTCTTCACCTTATGTTTCCGTATCGTTCGGTAGAGCACCTCACTTTGATGGTACTCGTTATACCGCATGGAAACATAAAATGAAGATGTACTTGAGATCACTTCACCTGTGTATTTGGGAGATTGTTGAAATATGTTATAAAGCTATGGATCCAAACAAGCTCACTCCCGAAGAGAAAAAGGCACAACACTTCAATGACTTGGTCATCAATGCCTTGTTCAATGCTTTAAGCGACTCCGAGTTCAATCGAGTTGATAGACTTGAAGATGCCAAGGCAATTTGGGAAAAACTAATGGTCATACATGAAGGCATATCAAGCGTCCGTGAGTCCAAGATTGAGCTCATCATTGGTGAACTAAGGCGATTCACCTTGGAAGAAGGAGAGTCATACACGAAGATGTTCGATGCTTGATGGTGTTGGTGAATCAAGCCAAGGGCCTTGGGTGTACCGACCTCACCGACAAGGCCGTCTTCAAGATCATCCTTCGAGTGATCACCCCCACCAACCGCAATTTAGTGCAACTCATCCGTGATCGACCAAACTTTGACACTCTCACTCCCCATGATGTAATTGGGAGGCTAATGATGGATGAGATGATGATCAAGGAAGCGGAAGTGGTGGAAGAGCTCAAGTCAGGAAAGAAGAAAGGTATTGATTTGAAGGCCGTCAAGAATGTGCGGGAAGTGGAAGAAAGCACTAGTGATGATGAAGAGTCAAGTGGTCCCTTGACCAATAATGATATGGCATTGCTCGTGAGGAGATTCAACAAATTCCTCAAGAAGAAGGGCTACAAGCCGGGGAGCTACTCCAAAAACCAATGGAACAAATCAAGAGGAAAGCACTCAACAAGAAAGTGCTATGAGTGTGGGGAGCCCGGCCACTTCATTGCCGAATGCCCACAAAGAGAGAAGAAGGAAGGCAAATCTTACAAGAAGGACAAATACCGAGGCCAGGACAAGGAAAGGAGCAAGAAGTTCAAGAAATACAAGCACAAAGGACATGCTCACATTGGAGAGGAGTGGGACTCAAACTCCGACTCCGACGAAGAAGGAGGAGTTGCCTCCATCGCCATCGCCGTGCCTTCTACATCAACAACGCCGAAGTGCCTCTTCGACAACTTGAGCGATGACGACGAAGACGCTCCAATGTGTCTTATGGCCAAAGGGCGCAAGGTATCAAACAAAGAATCAATCTCTTCTATTGTTGATTCATGCCTAGATGATAGCGATGACGCTAGTGACAATGATAGTGTGTTCAAGTCCTTGAAGGACTTTGATGTTCAAAAATTAGATTTACTTTTAAAAGATATTGAGAAGTTAGAGGAAACCATTGAGCAAAAGGAGGCTACACTCGAAGCTCAAGAGGACTTGCTTATCCTTGAAAAAGAGAGAAACCTTGAGTTAGAGAAAAGTCTAGCAAGTGAAAGGAGAAAATATGAGGAGTTGGTCAAAAGTCCCAAAATGATCAAATCCGAAATAGCTAGCCTTGAGATCACCAATGCTTCACTCATAGAGGAACTTGCCAAAGCAAAGGATGCATGCAAGGCTCTTGAAGTGAAGCTTGTTGATCTCTCGAATAGCACTCCTATCTCCTCAACGGGTAACTCAAATTTCTCATTACCCTCTACTAGCAATGGATGTGCAAGATGCTATAATATTAATATTGATGTTTGTGCCACTAACCTTGAGACTTTGCAAGTATTAGCTCATGAAAATGAGAAGCTCAAGGGATGCTTGAAAATGGACTTCAAAAGTCCTATAAGGAAAGCAAAGGATTATAGGAGTTCCTCGGTAAGCGCCAAGATAACTTCATGAAGCATGGGCTTGGGTATGTTCCACCCAAGGGCAAAAAGAGTCACATCGTGGTTGCCCCGCTGAACAAGCCTATTCACTTTGTTAAGGGCGAAGGAAACTCTAAATATAAGGCTCATTCCGTCTTCTTTGCCTCTTATGTACTCAAAAGAACTAATCTCGGTCGTGTAGTTGCTTATCATATCGGGCGTAAACCCAACAATACTTCTCATGTGCGATCTATTTGGGTCCCGAAATCTCTTGTCACTAACGTGTGCAGACCTAAACAAGTTTGGGTACCAAAAAGCAAAATCTAAATTTCTTTTTGTAGGCCTACATCTCCGCTGGATCAAGTTGGATATTGGATAGCGGATGTACACACCATATGACCGGAGAAAGGGCGATGTTCGCACACTTAGATGCCAATGGGACAAACAGTAAAAGCATCATTTTTGGCGACAATGGAAAAAGTGAGGTGGTAGGTTTAGGTAAGATTCTTATCACAAATGATTTTCATATAAATAATGTCTTACTTGTTGAATCACTAAGCTACATTTTATTGTCCGTTGCTCAATTATGTGAAGCGGGCTACAATTGTATGTTTAGTGATAAGGGTGTGGATGTTGTAAAAAGAATTGATGGTTCAATAGCCGTTAAGGGTCGTTTGAAGGGAAATCTCTATCTCGTAGATTTTACTACGGATAGAATTAATCTTGAAACGTGCCTTATGGCTAAATCTAGTATGGGTTGGTTATGGTATCACCGACTTGCTCATGTTGGTATGAGGAACCTACACAAACTCATTAAAGGCAATCACATCCTTGGATTAAGTAATGTTGTCTTTGAGAAAGATATGGTGTGTAGCGCTTGTCAAGCCGGAAAGTAAGTTGGAGCTTCTCATCCAACCAAGAATGTGATGACTACCTACCTTTAGAGATGCTCCATATGGATTTGTTCGGTCTTGTCACATACATAAGCATAGGAGGAAACAAGTATGGTCTCGTTATTGTTGATGATTTTTCTCGTTTCACTTGGGTATTTTTCTTGCATGACAAAAGTGAAGCCCAAGGAACCCTAGAGAAATTCATGAGAAGGGCACAAAATGAATTCGAAGTGAAGATCAAGAGAATTCGAAGTGACAATGACACCGAATTCAAGAATACCGGCGTAGAGGAATATCTCGATGAGGAGGGCATCAAGCATGAGTTCTCGGCCCCCTATTCCCCTCAACAAAATGGGGTGGCCGAGAGAAAGAATCGAACTCTCATCGAGATGGCGCGCACGATGCTTGATGAGTACAAGGTCTCCGACATCTTTTGGACGGAGGCTATCAACACCGCGTGCTATAGTACCAACCGTCTATACCTCCACAAGATCTTGAAAAAGACGGCGTACGAGCTACTCACTAGCAAGAAACCAAATGTATCCTACTTCCGAGTCTTTGGAAGCAAATACTATATCCTCAACAAGCGAGCTAAGTTCTCTAAATTTGCTCCCAAAGTAGATGAAGGCTTCTTGCTTGGTTATGGGTCAAATGCTTCCGCATACCGAGTTTTCAACAACAACACCGGTGTAGTTGAAATCTCGCGTGACGTAACATTTAACGAAACTAATGGTTCTCAAGTAGAACAAGTTGATTGTGCTGTGATTGACAGGGAAGAACCTCCGTGTGAAGCGATCAAGAAATTAGCAATTGGGGAAGTGAAACCACTAGAGCAAGAAGAAATCCCAAGCACTCCAACTCAAAATGTTAGGGATGAGACCCAGAGTATCCGGACTAGCTCAAAGAGTCCGGATGCAATTTTGGATGCTCGCTCTTTATCCAGGCAAGCTCAAGATGGCTCGAACACTGCTTAAGACAATGAGGACCCTATCCAAAGAACCAATGCAACTGTCCCTCATCCAAGAGTCCACCAAAGCATACAACGAGACCATCCAGTCGATAACATACTCGGAGATATTAACAAGGGAGTATCCACTAGATCTCGAGTTGCAAATTTTTGTGAATTCTACTCGTTTGTTTCTTCTCTTGAGCCTCTAAAGGTAGAAGAAGCACTCCAAAATCCGGATTGGGTGATGGCTATGCAAGAGGAGCTAAACAACTTCGAGCGTAATCGAGTATGGAAGCTTGTCAAAAGGCCCAAGCAAAATATGATTGGAACAAAATGGGTATTTCGGAAGAAGCAAGATAAGTATGGAGTAGTGACTAGAAATAAAGCTCGGTTGGTCGCTCAAGGCTTCACGCAAATCGAAGGTTTGGACTTTGATGAAACATATGCTCCTGTAGCTAGGCTTGAGTCTATTAGAATATTAATTACTTTTGCTACTCACCATGATTTTAAGTTGTATCAAATGGACGTGAAAAGCGCCTTCCTGAATGGGCCACTTTCTGAGTTGGTTTACGTCGAGCAACCACCCAGCTTCGATGACCCTAAATATCTAGACCATGTCTACTTCCTACACAAGGCTCTATATGGACTCAAACAAACACCAAGAGCATGGTTCGAATGTTTTCGAGATTTTCTCCTTGAACAAGGTTTTGTAGTCGGAAAGGCCGACCCTACTCTCTTTACTAAGCACATTGATAATGATTTATTTGTTTGTCAAATATATGTTGATGACATTATATTCGGGTCTACTAATGAACAATTGTGTAAGAAGTTTAGTAAGATAATGACTAAAAGATTCGAGATGTCCATGATGGACGAATTGAAGTTCTTCCTCGGATTTCATGTCAAGCAACTCAAGGAAAGAACTTTTATATGCCAAACCAAGTACATCAAGGACATGCTGAAAAAGTTCGGTATGGAGAACGCCAAGCCAATCAAGACGTCCATGCAAGCTAACGGACATCTGGACCTCGACAAAGAAGGTAAACCAGTCGTCCAAAAGGTATATCGTTCGATGATCGGTTCTCTTCTTTACCTTTGTGCATCTAGGCCCGATATCATACTTAGTGTATGCATGTGTGCACGATTTCAAGCCGCTCCTAAAGAGTGCCACATGGTGGCGGTGAAAAGAATCTTAAGATATTTAGTGCACACTCCTCATTTTAGACTTTGGTATCCAAAAGGTTCATCATTTGAATTAGTTGGTTATTCCGATGCAGATTATGCCGGATGTAAAGTGGATAGGAAGAGTACTTTGGGGACTTGTCAATTTTTAGGAAGATCTCTTGTCTCTTGATCCTCCAAGAAACAAAATTCCGTAGCCCTATCCACAGCCGAAGCCGAGTATATAGCGGCCGGGAGTTGTTGTGCCTAGTTGCTTTGTATGAGACAAACCCTAAATGATTATGGCCTAACCTATAACAATGTTCCACTTTTGTGTGATAATGAGAGCGCCATAAAAATTACCAACAATCCCGTCCAACATTCCCATACAAAGCATATTGATATTCGCCATCATTTTCTAAGAGATCATTTCACTAAAGGCGATATTGATATTCAACATGTGAGTACAAATGATTAATTAACCAATATTTTCACCAAGCCGCTTGATGAAAAGAGATTCTGTGATTTGAAGAGTGGGCTAAATATCTTAGACTCTCGCAACTTGGCTTGAAATATGCATACAATTGGGTGATGAGTGGAAAATATTTTAGAAAAGCTTATTTCAATTTATTTCTCTCCATTCTCTTGTGTTTATTGGTTCTTGATCTTCAGATCTTGTCAATCATCTTGTGATCATAGTTTGTTTGGTTGGATGACTCGTTGATCACGTGATGACTTGACTCTTTAGGACCCCTTATCTCTTTCTCCCTCCGGAGCCTTTTCTTCCTTTATTCCATGCCATCCTGAGAAGGACAGCTCGGACTGTCTGAAATTTCATTCGGATTATCTGAAATTCCATTCGAACTGTCCGAACTGTTCGGACTATCCGAACTTATGTTCGGACTGTCCAAAGTGAGGGTCTCGGGTTTTTAATCCCAGCGCCCCTAACCTCTTCCTCTTTTCCTTCCTTCATTCCAAACTTCAGTTTCTCTCTCCTCTTCTTCACCCTACCTCCCGGATCTTGCAATCCATCCACAAATTCTGCGAATCGGAGTCTCCAAGGTCTTCCCCGAGGGCAAGGGCTTCATCTCCTCCGCGTCTTTGCCCTAGACTCGTCTCGGAAACTCCAAATTTCTCTCTCTAAGGTGAGGATTGAAATTCTTCCTTGATTCGTCTTTTCCCGTGTTTTTCTTACAAATCCTTGTAGTCAAGATTGTTCTAACCTTGCTAGGATGATCCTCTTAGATTGGCTCTAATTTCCTTTGATTAATTTCTAGATTAAATATTTTAGGGTTTGTGAGCATGCACTTCGGACTGTCCGAGTTCACATTCAGAGTGTCCGAATGAAAATTTCGGACTATCCAAAGTAAACTTCGGACTATCCAAAGTGTCTGTGTTCATTTCAACCTAAAACATTCATCTAGGCATTAATGTGAGTCTAATCTTGCTTCCACCCTTGTATACCCTCTAGATGGATCCTTCTCAAGGTGGCAATCCTCCTCGCAAAATCGATATCACGATGGCCCGCAAGAAGAAGGCGAAGCACGACCACCCTGCTGGTGGTTCTTCTGCAGCCCCTGCGGCTTCTTCTCCAGATTCACCCTCTTTGTCTCCTCCACGAATCCCGCTCAATCGACGGGAAGGAAGAAGCGTCAAGTTGTGCGCAAAATTAGCATGTCATCTCATGCCGCAGCTTCAGGACATGGTGGTTATGGATAAGGAAGTGGTTCTGAAGATCCCCGGGCAGCAATGGCAAGGTTGAGGGCAGCCAAGTGTATAGAGCAGCGTCGTGCAGGACAGCTGATTGGTCCTCTGCAAATTCACCCATCCATTTGTCTAACTCCAATGGGTGTTACTCCCAAAAAGAAGATTGATTATTGCATTGGGTAAGAGAAGGGCAAAGAGGTTCGCAAGCATAGAAGTGAAGATCCGTTGATGTATCTTCAAGAAGATTATGTGGATAAAAGATTCTGGAATCACTTCCAGCAAGACTTTTATGATTATGTGATTGCGGAGAAGAAAAATCCGGTGGTCCTCATGCAGTGGATTGATTGGGAGTATATGGAGCAGCAGGAGGACCCCGTATTTAATCAAGTCATTGAAGCTTGTGAGCGTCATAACATAAAGGAAATTATGTATTTTCGGTGTAAGTGGAACAATGAGGTGGTGGCACAAATTTATGCCACTCTTTGTATTGACACCGACGAGGAGAGTACTATGTGGTTCATGGTAGACGGACTATACTATTCAGTGACCGAGGTACAATTTTCTGATTGCTTAGGTTTCTCAACTGAGAACTGGGGAAACTTGGATAAGCTTCATACTCTTGACACCTCGAGCATCAGTGATTTGGATCCGTTGTATGATGAGGGTCAACACTTCAAGCTTGGTACTACAAAAGGATTGAAGCCATTGTATGCTATCTTGTACAAGCTGCTTCGGAAGACTTTATGGCCTAAAGAAGGTGATGCCACAAACATCAGTTCCTACTCAAGGAACCTTCTTCCGAGGATTGGTGAGGGTTTGAGGCCCTTCGATGTGTTTGACTTCATTTGGCAGGAGATTCGCCTTAACTCGATTAGTCCGCGCAGCAGTTGTGGTTTTGCTCCCTATGTCATGTGCATGGTTGAGAGCATATCTAGACTGTGGTTTGCTAAAGATGTGGAGCATGTTCCTTATCGTGTCAGACTGATCAAAGCTCCACCTCAACCAGCTCCAGCTCCTACTCCTTCTGCCAGGGATGTCAGATTAAGGTCATCAGCTTCAGACCCCAGGACAGCGACTCCATCCTCTTCTGCCAGACCTTCATCTCCATCTCGTCCTTCCTCTTCAGGTGGCTCAATCAAGTCTATGCTCCGTGCTATGTTTTTCTTGGGGATGAAGAACCACAAGAAGATCAAGGAGATGAACGTCAAGCTTGCCGATACTCGTCGACAGTTGCATGCCATCAAAGGGAAGTTGAACCTATCTTGCTCTTCTGTGGAGTCAGAGTCAGAGACAGCTACTGTGGATTCTGAGACTCGTCAGCTTTTTAACCTCCCAGCTATTTTTGCGCCTGGTGGAGATGACGAAGAAGATGATGCTGCTTATGTGCCAGGCGGAGACAGTGGTGATGACGACGATGGCAGCGAGGAGTGACCCTTTTGGTGTCTTGATGCCAAAGGGGGAGAGGATTCAGATTTATTATCTTTTGTTTTGTGGTTGTTAGCTTATGCTTGGATTGCTTGTTTGTTTCTCACTCATTTGTGTTGTCTTATTTGCTTATGCTTGTTATGATTGTTGAACTGTTGAACTATGTCGTGTGATTCCTTTTAAGTGATGCATTTGTGTGTCTCATATTATGCCATGTTGGTATGTGCAATTATTTGTTAAATATCCTGTTATATTCTCATGAATGCAAAGATTTAGGGTGAGCTCTCGCCAAAATTTCATGTAAATATGTGCATTTGAGATTCCACTCAAAATTTTCTAATGCACACATTTAGGGGGAGCTCCACCATATATTTGGTATTCCAAATACAATCTCATTTCAATTTATTTATAAATCTAATCGTGTTGTCATCAATTCACCAAAAAGGGGGAGATTGAAAGTGCATCTAGGCCCCTTAAGGATTTTGGTGATTAATGACAACAGGATTAAGTGACTAATGAGCTTTATAAGTTGTGTTAATAGATTATCGCATCCGGTGATAAAGTCTCAAAGCAAAAGGTCACCCTCAAAACAAAGGAGAAAAAGGCATCATTTAGACTCAACTATTGTGCGTATAGTTTATTTTTTATTGAGTTTAAAGATTGCCGTACTATAAAGAGGGATGTGACGAGAAATAGCTTTAGAATGACTTTATGTGCTCAATGATGGATCTTAGTCAAAAAAATGGGTTAATATGTCAAGTCTTAGGAGCATTTTGCTCAAATTAGTTCGGAGTATCCGAACTTCAGTTCGGAATGTCCGAGTTGAACCCCTCTGTTGGTTTTGGATGAATTCCATTCGGAATGTCTGAAGCATACTTCGGAGTATCCGAGTGGATCCCCTCGGTTAGGTCTAGTCAATCTGTATTCGAAATGTCCGAAGATTTTTTCAGAGTATCCGAACCCTCGGAGTATCTGAAGCGTTCGGACTATCCGAAGAAATGTTCGGACTATCCGAGCTGAGTTGATCTGTTACTTTGAACATGACCTGTTCGGACTGTCCGAACTGACTCGGGCAGAACTCAAAACGGCTAGTTTTTGGGTAGCTATAAATGCCCCCATCTCCCACCTACCAGCATTAGAGCATTCATTTCACATCATTTATTGCTACTCCTCTCCTTCTTGAGCTCAAGCACTTACTCCCCTGAGATCTCTTGATTTGTGAATCTTTAGAGGGTGAGTGAGAAGAAAGATTGAGAGATCAAGAGACTTTGATTCATCTTGAGCACTTAGTTCACTCTCTCGCGGATTTCTTGGCAAATCTTTTACTCTTGGAGGTTGAGGACTCCTAGATGGCTAGGAGTTGCCGGTGAGCTCCCAAGCTTGGTGTGGGAAGCCGCCGGAGGTTTGTGAAGGTTGGATCCACCTCCGCAAGGAAAGGATTCAAAGAAGAAGTAGGTGAGTGCTTAGTGCAACACCTAAAGGATTAGGGTTGAAAGAGACCCCGGCTTGGTGCCGCCTCAACGGAGACGTAGGATCCCCTCAAGGATCCGAACTTCGGGTAAAAATCCTTGTGTATTTCGTCTTTGTTTCTTGGATCCCTTCGTTTCCCTTTTTGTGGTTTCTTGAAATCTAAGGGATTCAAGTGGTGGCTTACTTTTGTGAAGAGTTTTGGTGGGTGCTCAACTACTGGAGGTATTCTAAACTCTTGAATTTCTTTTGGTGGTAGTTATACTCTCTAGATAGCCTAGATCTACTTTCTAGGGTTTTTTTGCTCTGAACCGTTTGGACTATCCGAACCACTCAAACAGTCCGAAGGTAATTTCGGACTATCCGAAGATATTGTTTCCGCTGCGAATTAAATTTTAAAAACGCCTATTCACCCCCCCTCTAGGCGACATCTCGGTCCTTTCAGCTTTGTATGTGGCTTCCATCCTTCCTCGCCTCCCGATGGGTTTGATCATTATTCATCGATGCAATTAAGTTCCATTAGACGCTTGTCCATTCTTTGTACCTATTGGCCATTTTTCGTACACTACAACAACAATGATCTGCTATTTGGTGGTATACTATTATCATATAACAAAGGAAATTGTCTAAGTAACAAATACACCTATTTACATTTGATGCAGCTTAATAATTCCTCCGAATTAATTAAGAGATTCAACCGAAAAGTACTAGACGTATGCATATCCGCATCATCCTCCCCTTCTTTAAGAAAAGATGTCCTCAGCTTTTGCCTTAACTTCTAATAATCTAAAAATATACTAAACAAAGAAGGCAATGTATATGCATGGTGTACGTATTCATCATCCATTTTGATATTCTCTTTCTGTATAGGATGATATATAGCATAACAAAAACTATAAGTGAAATTCCCTTTCAACATAAGATGATATGTAGCAGAACAAAAATTATAAGTGAAATCAGCAATGACAATCATAAGAAACAACGTATAGGCATGATATACATAACTACAATTATGTTATTATTTCCCATGTTTCATGCATGACAAACATACGATGTTGATAGATGAATCATATCCACATCATTCCCTCGATCATGACAAGAAAAGGCGTCCTCAAGTTTTGAAAACTAGTGGGTAAATGATTTTCAAGTAGTTCTAAAGGTTGTGGCAGATAACTCAATTCAGTTATATGTGCATGTATCATATTTTCAATCTCAAATTGATGTATTGTGGACAAAAAGATTTTAGATGCCTTCCATGGCTCAATTGTGCTACATTGATTATGTATATATGATTGCATAAAGAAAGACAAACAAGTAGGCAACATAAATCCTTCTAATTAACAAACACTAGCACTCAAAATCATCTTAAATTGATCATGACATGGCTTAAAAGATAGCTTATCATTACTGTGCAATTTTAATTTAGCAATGTTATCACAAATAATACATAGTCGATAAACTTGAAATTTATTGTCCATGCCATAATCTCCAATCAAATTAAATTTATCATTTTATGAATAGGTACTAACTAGTGGTTTTAGACATGCAATTTTATATATCTTATTAATTACACTAGATAGCTCTTTTGATTCATAGAGCATGATCTAACACAAAGAATTATAAGGGGATATTCTAGTAAGAACTTTTATATGAGTAATCAATTCCACATTATGTAAATTAAGTACATTAAATTCAAAATGTGGAATCATTAAAGAAACATAAGAGTTCTCACTTTTACTAACCTCGTTGTAATGTTCTATTAATTCAACATCGTGGTTGTTGCCATTAGCATTCTCCTCAGTTGATGGAAGTGTTGTAGGTAGAGTTTCTTCATGATATAACAACAGAAAAACAAGCATTCCATCTCTAATCGTGATTATCTTCTCATCTTCTATCTCAAGTGGTGCAGGTTGCGTATCATTCAGTTTCTCGTCTTCTTTACACTCCTACACATTAAATGAGACAACACTAGAAGTAGAGAGTAAGTCATTAGTTTCAGAAATAACCTCACTTGACCTATCATTTACGCCTTTCTTTTCTTTGGGTGTATCTCTCACACTCTTAAATTGAATGCTCTCAATCTCAAATATAGTGGAATCACACAGCTCACTCTTTTTAACACTTTCACTCAATTTAGCTATGTGGCTCTCATTTTCACATGGTTTTCGATGCATCTCTTGGATTTTCCTTTCCACTTTAATAGCATATGTCACAAGGTCGTACAAACTGCTGAAATATTTAAATAGAATTACAGTTGTAATTTAAACCTTCCTCAAAGTATACATTCTTATCATACTCACAGTTAATACCAGCTCGACTAAGTGCACAACTCAACTCATTAAATTAATCGTGGACAGATTTGGGCCCTCATGTAATACTCTTCAAGTGACGAAGTAACTCTTTCTTGTAATACGGCGGTATGAACTCTCTCCTCATGAAAAACTTTAAATCTTTCTATGTTTTGATGAGGCGTTTTACGGACAGTTTTTGCCACCAATCACATACATTACCATCAAACTCTTCGGTGGTTCTTATCACTTTATTATCTTTTGGACTCATTTCGATCTTAAACACCCACTTCATTTGTATTTCCCAAGCAAGATATTTTTGCGATCATTACTTCTATAAAAGGGAAAATGACAATACTTGTATACTACATGAATGTATGCAAGTATATATGGAATCACTCAATCTTACCCTTTTACCGAATCAAGTTCACATCTTTCCAAAGTGAATTAAAAGAGTGAACTCAAAGCACAACAATGGTTATTTGTAGAGATTGGTATGAAAATAATTTACCTACTCAATCTAAAATCTTTATTATTGTAAAGCTAGATAACAATCCAAATTATAAATTCAAAACCTAGTTGATTTGTGTCAAGATATAAGTGATGACCAAAGCAATTTACCCACAAAGATAATGGGACTTAATGCAATCAAGGAATGAGCTAAAATAAAGTATATGAGTATCACCAAAGCTCTATTCCATAAGTCTTGGAGAGATGCTAGCCAATTGCTTTAAAGAATGTAAAAGTGCACAAGATTTCTCATTATTTAATTCAATTGTACAATATGAAAATAACGAACACAAATTAAGGTATTGCTCAATGTTGTATGGCCGGCCACTATTCTCATTTCTTTTATTTTATTTTCTTTCTTTTCTTGGCCTTTTGGCTCTTCTTTTCTCTTTTCTATCAATTGGTGACTTTCGGCCAACTCTAATATGAACAATGTTTTGGAAACCCTAACTTGATGTTATGAGATAATATGATGATATCATGTTTCTAGATTATGCAATGTATCAATATAAATAGCCCTTAGCAATATCTAATAGCTAGTCTCAATTGGGATCAAAGTATTCACAAAAGATGAACTGGTTACCAAAGGTGAGGTATTGATATTTTTGTGATTTTATGGTTTATGGATGCTAATATACTCAACCTACTTGAAGGAACAAGCTAGAACACAAAATGATACAAGAAACCCTAATTTGAACAAAACAGTGCAGCAAGCTTGTCGCTACAATTGAAGTGTGAAAATGACCGAGTCTGGCTTGCTCACACTGGAATGAATTAAAGTTGATGTTCTAAGCTTTCTAAGCTTTCAAACAAGAACACACAATTTGGAGCTCGAGTGTAGAAGTTATAGTCGAAAAACCCAAATGCACATATTTGACCTAAGTTCAATCGATCTAAGGGCCTGTTTGGTAGAGCTCCAGATTCTGGCTTCACCTGAAATCTAAAATTTGTAGTCTAAAATAAAGTGAATTAAGTTTATATTTTTAGTCTAAAATGTAAACAGGATGATCCATCTAAACACTCTTAATGTACTCACAGCTTCAGCTTTACGAATCTGGTGAAGCTAAAATTCCTGCCAAACAGGCCCTAACTGAATCTGAATCTAAATCACATTCAGTTTCATTGAATCCAAATCATAAAGTATGTCCAAAAAGTTTTCTATAGAGGACTCTATAAGGATTCTTGAAAGTAAAAAAATTTCCAAGCCATCATTCGGGTGTAGGAGTTTTGATCAAATTACCGAACTGATCTCTTACAAACCCTAGCTCTTGTGAGTCGACTTTGACAGCCTGTAAGTCATCAGATAGAATCTGAACTGAACCTATGCCCAAAATATAATTTGAAGAACTATTCATGAGGTTCCAAGAAAACACTAAAATTCAAGTTTATATGCAAAAGTTATGACCAAAAAACCAAACTAGACATAATTGAAGGATTATAGCTATGTGAAGAAAACAATGATTAGCAATTAAACAATGATTCCAATGGATCAAAACCTAACCAAACTCACTAAATAATAGATTGAAACTATATGTTGAAATTTTTATGGAGCAATTTTTTTATTATAGGGCAGGAAATAAAAACAAATCTAAGGATAAATAATCCCACTGTCTCAATCCAGTGCTCTGATACCAAGATGATACAAGTGCCCAATCTTCGCGTCGTAGGATCAAGATAACTTGCTCACTCTCTTGATGAATACCTGTTGATCTTCCGCTGCTAGATGCAATGGGCTTGCAGCTTTTTA
Organism: Guadua angustifolia; assembly: GCA_036346375.1. Classification (NCBI taxonomy): domain Eukaryota; kingdom Viridiplantae; phylum Streptophyta; class Magnoliopsida; order Poales; family Poaceae; genus Guadua; species Guadua angustifolia. The sequence goes on from CM070513.1 coordinate 24,080,481, forward strand.
ATTTGCTGAGATCACACGCGTGCTGGACTTCATGAGATCACCGAGTGAAGTAGTATCTATCTCTCAATTCCCAATAGAAAGACATAACGATCTTTGGAAGAAGCAATGCCCAATTCCTCGCTCTATTGTGTATGCAACATCAATGAGGAAGAACATGTGTATACGCTGTATATTATTAATTGTGGTCTTCAATTACAATAGAGAATAAAACAAATATATAAAAGAGACTATGGAGGGCTTGGAACCTATCCTAGGGCCGGCCAAGTTAGGTCCCACCCTCCTGGACTCTATATCTAACTCAAATTTCTATGTTAATTTATGTAACATCCCAAAAATTGAGTTTTGGTATGTTAAAAAAAAAAATAAACCCTTTGTATTTTCCTGGAATTAATTGAAGCTTAATATGAATTTTTCAATAATGAAAAGATTTAATTTGATTAATCTATGCATCAAATTAAATGTCTCCTTTTGAAGCCTTATATGGAAGAAAGTCAGAGAACCCTCTTAATTGGAAAGAGCTGGAGAAAGATTATTTGGTCTGCCATCTTGCAAGGAGCAATTTAATTGAGACAAGTTGAGGATAGCTCAGCGAATTTATAGATAATTGAGATTTGAGTTTGAGCCCAATGATTATGTGTATCTTAGAGTTACACCTCTAAAAGGAGTTAAGCGATTTCAAGTAAAAGGAAAGCTTGCCCCTAGATATGTTGGACCGTTCAAAGTCTTGGAACGAAGAGGAGAAGTTGCTTACAAGTTGGAGTTGCCTCAGTCGTTTGCTGGAATCCATGATGTGTTCCATGTGTCTCAGTTGAAGAAGTGCCTGCGAGTGCCAGAAGAGCAGATGCCATTGGAAGCTATCGATTTGCAAGAGGATCTCACCTATAAAGAGCAGCCAGTGAAGATATTGGATGTTGCAGAGCGCATCACGAGAAGCAAGATCATCCGTTTTTGCAAAGTCCAGTGGAGTAATCATTCAGAAGAGGAAGCCACTTGGGAGCGAAGAGGATCTGAAGTCCGAGTTTCCCCCTATTCTCTAGCGATCCGAATCTCGATCGAGATTCCGTTTAAGGGAGGTTTGTAACATCCCAAAATTGAGTTTTGGTATGTTTAAAAAAAATAAACCCTTTGTATTTTCTGGAATTAATTGAAGCTTAATATGAATTTTCAATAATGAAAAGATTTAATTTGATTAATCTATGCATCAAATTAAAGGTTTCCAGTTTTTGTTGGGTTCCTTGTGCTTCAAGGAATTTTTCTGTATTTTGGGGATTTTTCTGAATTTATTTGCTATTTATTTGAATTTATTTGGAGTTATTTGAATTTCTGGAATTTATTAAATTGGAAAAACGTTTTTATTTTCCAAAATTTCCTTGGGCTGAAATTTCCTCGGCCCATCTCTGTTCATCTCGGCCCAAACCTCGTAGCGTCCGTCCAAATGACCGCCCTTGCATCCACTGCGTCCGTCTGCGACACGCGTTCGGCTGATTCCTCCGCCGCCTCATTGCGTCGCCGCACCATGAACCCTAGCCGCCGTCGTCCGAATCGCTTGCGCTGCCCGCGATTTCAGCGCCCATCGCGCCAGTATCCGACCGGTCTCCTCGTCGTCCGTGCCTACTTAAAGCCGCCGCCCTCTCTCTCTCCGTTTCCGAGAATAAATGCTAAATTATCGCCTCGAGTTTTCTTTGCGCCGCCGTCCGAGTTCTTCCGCCGTGTTTCTCGCCGCTTGGTCGTCTCGCGTCGCCGATTACAGCGCTTCGAGTCGGCGCGTCATCTTCTCCCGATCCGCAGATTCTTCCGCCGATCCGCCGTCCTCCGCCGTTTCATGTGTCATCTTCCTCACCTCCGTGGTCTTGCGCCGCCGCCTCGCCGTCGTTCCATCCGCAAACCTCGGTAGTCCGTCTGCGGTGGGCGCTCCCGATCGCGCGCGTCCTCGGCCGTGAGCATCAACGGCGACCGTTCGATCGCCCGTATGAAGCGATCCAGATCGTGCCGCGTGGTCAACTCGTGCCATGCCCGTCGGTAGTCTTGCGTCGGTATACATCGGCGCCACGTCGATACAATGGCTGCGTTAGCCGCCACGTCGACCAAATGTTGCCTCGGTGCTCTCGGTCTCATCAGTGGACCAAGCCGCTGACATGTGGGCCCCGCATGTCAGTCGGTATTTCATTTTCCTTTTCTGATTTTCCGAAAAACCGAAAATCCCAGCCAATCACAAGCCGACACGTGTCACCCTTGTGAATTTCTCGATTTTCTCTGAATTAAATCTTCAGAAGGCCGTTCTCCTTCGTCCAGAACTCCGATTGAGCGATTCAAATTTCTAAATTTTTGTAAAATTGAGCTCTACATTCCAGAGCCATTTATTTTCAATTTTGAGCTTGTTTTCTCCTCTGTTTTGTATTTATTTGGTTTCGTTGCTTTATTTTCCGGTGAGCCTTGAATCCAGAAGGAAGCGACGGAGACTTGAAGACCAAGCATCAGCACTTGAACAACAAGGCAAGTCGTAGACCTTTGATCATATTGAACCCATGTTTGCAAAAGTACTTTGTTTTATACAATTGCATGCTATTTGTGTAACAATGCTAGTTTATGGGAGTAGCTATTTACTGTTTGAGTATGCCTTTGATTATTGGAATGCCATGTATCCATTGTTACCCTTAAGTTGGGGCGTTATTAGTTGGACATAATCATAGTACCAACATTGGGTTATCGTAGTTATGCTTAGCCATGCTTAGTTGTCGAAGGATTCATATCACTGTGAGCTAATGTTAATCTTGACTTAATGAGATATTGAATTGTGGTCATTGACCCTTTGTTGTAAAACTTGTTGTACCATGGCGGGGATGCCATTGGTCTTAGGTTGAACAAAATGTTTCCCTCGGGCAATTGATCGTGCGATAAAGGGGTCTTGTTTGGCACATTGGGATGTGGTGTCTTGCTGAGACAATTTAAGGACTTAATCTTGTGCGCCATTGAACTGGGCCTAACCGTGCAACCACAAGTCCGGTATGGGGCGGACCTAGCTGATTAATTTGCAATGTCGGACTTGAGTATTGCCGTTGTTGGTGTGGGGTCCAGATGGACGGTAGACTCACATGGCTCAAGAGGGGCCCCGAGGGCTAAACCTTAGAGGGCATCTTGGGTTTAGACATGCATTGTAAAGGCTTTGTAGTGATCTCTCTGCCGACACACCAAAGGAAGTGTGTCCTTAGCGCTTGGCATTAAGGGATGATCATGTCTTGTGGGTAAAGTTGTACAACCTCTGCAGAGTGTCAAACTATTCGAATAGCCGTGTCCGCGGTCATGGACAAGCCCGGGGATTTCACACGGGGTATAGAGTATTTTTTCTTGAAATGTGGAATGGTTGGGATGTGAACGGGGAGTTCACTGTTGTTTTGTTATCTCAAGCCATACTGTTGAATTGTGTGGTTGATACTTGTTTCGAATGATGTAGGGTGATGCCTCGTCATTCTGTTCATGTTGTCTACCATTGATTTACCAGTTATTTATTATTGTTTTTATCAATCATGCCTTCAATCTATTTATTGTATTTAAATTCAAGTTATTGCTTTCTGCAAATGAACCATATAACTATCCTTTGTCAAGCCGTGCATGAATATATTGCATCATTTCCCTCGGCTTGTTGAGTACGTTTTGTACTCACGGCTTTATGCCCCGTTGTTCGATTCTTGAGGAAGGACCGGTAATGAGTATCAAGAGGAGGAGTACTATGAAGACTAAATCGACTAGGAAGGCGTTCCCAGACGATTACTGTGGCATGTCGAATAGCCCAAGTTATTTTATTTCATTGCGCAGTTCATTTGTTTCTTAAGCCAAAAGGCATTGGTGTATGAACCTTGACTATAAGGTCGTTTGCTTTATTCAATAATAATTTGCTTCTTCTTAGTTAAATCGATGTATGGAATGATATGTCATCTATGTTTCCCTTTGTGTGCACTAAGCGTGATCTGGACTAGTCTTTGTATACCTGAGGGTTTGGATTGCATATCCGGGTCCCGACAGAGATAGTATCGAGCCATATCGACTGTAGGTCGCTTTCTTAGTTAGCATGGTCTTCAAAATTATTTTCTAAATCAAACCAACAAATTGGTATTTAATAGTTTGTCTCTTCTCATCTTATTCTTAGGATTCTCATTCCTCTCCTTTGCTGAAACATTGCTTTGCAATTTAAATTGATCTTATCCCATTAAACTTCTTGAAAGCCATGGATTTTCTGCAAGGAACCAAATCAAGGGGGACGATGATCAAGCCGTCAAAGAGTATATCCGAGAAGACTACCATATAAGATAGGTTTATGGTGCTCTATGGTGTTTGAGCATGCCATTCTCTTTTGGTTTAGCTACGTTTAGTCAGCGTATACTAGGATTTTTGTTGCTTGTGTGCCGGGTATGTTGTACACTTGCCTCCAGCACGGTGTTACAACTGTACCTTAAGTTGAAAGCTTTATTTGGTTATTTATGTTGTAGCCTTTTCGGCTATGTCTTTGGTTGACCTTGGTTCTTGGGTATTACCTTCTCCCTTAGATGACCTTACCACTTTCCTATTGCTTTTCCCTCTTACCTATTAAACCCTTGTCTTTGCATCATGAATGGTTGACACTCGCTCGGGAGCGGTCGCGATTCGCGATGGATGCCAATGCTAATGCAGGCGCCGATGCCACCCGCCACCACCTCCTGTAGTAGCGGACGAGAACTTGGGACATTTCTTGGCAGCTCAGACTCGGCTTATGAATACAATGATGCGAGAATATGAACAATATGATGAATCGTGAGAATCGAGCTACGATTGCCCTAGCAAACTTGTTGAACCAACAAAATCAAGTCTGCTTCTTCTTTATTCTTTGCCGCACCTCCTCCAGCTCGCCCCCAGTCCAAACTAGCAGAATTCATGAGGACTCGTCCGCCTACCTTCTCCAACTCTTCAGAACCCTTGGATGCAGATGATTGGATTCGCTCCATTGAAAAGAAGCTTGCTATTGCTCAATGCACAGATCATGAGAAGGTTCTTTATGCCGCTCATCAGTTTGAAGGCACCGCCGCTGAATGGTGGGAGAACTACATTGCCGCCCATGATGACCCTCAAACCATCACTTGGGCAGAGTTTTTAGCTGCTTTCCGCCACTCCCATATCCCTGATGGAAAGGTGGAGATGAAGAAGAATGAGTTCCGAGAGCTCAAGCAAGGAGGGATGTCAGTGAGTGAATATCTCAATAAGTTCACTCAGCTTGCTCGCTATGCACCAGAAGATGTAGCCACAGATGATGCTCGCCAGAAGAGGTTCAAGCGTGGGCTCCACCCAGGATTAAAGGTACAAGTCATTGGCAACGACTATGCAGATTTCCAGCACTTGGTAGACAAAGCTATGCTCATTGAGGAGTCTCGTCGTGAGTTGCAAGAATCCCGCAAGAGGAAGATGATGCAACATGGAGCTCATCAGAATCACCCGCAGAGAGCCAGGCCCAATGCCCAGCAGCCTGCTCGTTTCACTACTCCTTCATCAGCATTCAGGACACCTGCACCTCGCCCAGCACTTTCAGGCAACCCTAACATCAACGCCAACAGCAATCCGCCTCAGAGGACCAGTAACCCAGCTGCAGGAGTGACATGCTTCAATTGCAATAAGCGTGGTCACTATGCTAATAACTGCCCTAGGAAGCAAGCTGTGACACCTGTTCGTTTCAACCTAGGATCAACACCAGCCAAGACCCCTGCACCAGGAGCAGGACGTGGAGCCTCCCAGACTCCAAATCAAGCTACCAGGACTCCACCGCCTATTGGAAGAGGTCGTGTGAATCATGTCACCACTGAAGATGCCCAGGCTGCATCAGACGTCATACTAGGTAAGCTCCTAGTTAACTCAGCATCTGCCATGGTTTTGTTTGATTCTGGAGCTACGCATTCGTTTGTTTCTCGGAATTTTGCTGCAAATCATCACTTAAAGACAAGGCCTTTGAAAACTGTTTTATTGGTGCAATCACCTGGTTTGGATTTGAGTACGAACCAAGGCTGCCCCGAAGTTAAGATATTAATCGGAGGTGTAGAATTCCTAGCCAACCTCATTGTCCTAGATACCAAATCCCTAGATATAATCCTAGGAATGGATTGGCTCTCCAAGAACCAAGCAGTTTTGGATTGTGGGAATAGAGAGATCACATTAACCAGTCCGGATGGGACAAAGCTAAAGTTTCAAGCTGCCGTAGATCAGTCCGAAGGAATCAAAGTGTGTAGTGCCAAAGGAATAAGTTTAGAAGATGTGCCAATTGCTAGAGATTTTTCTGATGTGTTTCCAGATGAGTTGCCCGGAATGCCACCGGATAGAGATATAGAGTTCTTGATTGAGCTAGTTCTGGAGCATACCCATTTCAAGAGACCGTATAGGATGCACGCTAATGAGTTAGCTGAAGTAAAGAAACAAATCAAAGAGTTGCAAGATCGGGGTTTTGTTAGACCAAGTTCTTACGCCATGGGGAGCCCAGTTCTTCTAGTGGAAAAGAAGGATGGAACTCGGAGGATGTGTGTAGATTATCGTGCTCTAAATGAGGTCACCATTAAGAATAAGTACCCTCTGCCAAGGATTGATGATTTGTTTGACCAGCTTCGAGGAGCGGGAGTATTCTCGAAGATTGACTTGAGGTCGAGTTACCATCGGTTGAAGATTAAGTAAGAGGATATACCCAAAACAGCTTTTGTGACTCGGTATGGACAATATGAGTATCTTAGTGATGTCTTTTGGTTTAACCAATGCCCTGCTTATTTCATGACCTTGATGAATAAAGTATTCATGGAATATTTAGACAAGTTTGTCGTTGTCTTTATCGATGACATTACGGTCTATTCAAGAGTGAGGCGAGAACATGAGGATCACTTGCGGAAAGTATTGACAAAGCTAAGAGAACATCAACTCTATGCTAAGTTTAGCAAATGTGAGTTTTGGATGAAGGAAGTTGCATTCCTAGGTCATGTTATCTCGGTAGAAGGTGTCGCCGTTGACCGGTAAAGTCGAGATGTGCTCAATTGGGAGTCGCCAAAGGCGGTAACCCAAGTTAGAAGTTTCCTTGGAATGGCGGGTTATTATCGCCGTTTCATAGAAGATTTTTCGAAAAAGCTAGACCGCTCACCCAACTTTTGAAAAAGGAGAAGAAATTTGATTGGACATCGAGTGTGGCGAAGTTTTCAGAGCTAAAGAAGTGTTTGACAACCGCCCGATGCTTGTTTTGCGGATATCGAAAAGGATTTTGAGATATTTTGTGATGCATCCGTCAAGGACTCGGTTGTGTGCTAATGCAAGATAAGAAGGTTGTGGCGTATGCTTGGCGTCAACTAAGGCCACATGAAGTCAACTATCCGACCCATGATTTGGAATTAGGCTGCCGTAGTGCATGCTTTAAAGATTTAGCGTCATTACCTCATCGAATGTCGTTGTGAGGTGTACACCGATCATAAGAGCACGAAGTACATTTTACCCAAGCCGAACTCAATATGAGGCAAAGAAGATGGTTAGAGTTAATCAAGGACTATGACATTGGTATTCATTATCATCGAGTAAAGCCAATGTAAGTGGTGATGCTTTGAGTAGAAAGAGTTCCTGCAATACCTTGATGATTAAGGAAAGTCACCCAGCACTCTATGAGGAATTTCAGAAGCTCAGTCTAGAAGTGGTGCAAGAAGGTTACTTAGCAACTTTGGAAGTGCGTCCAACATTGGAAGATCAGATCCGGGAAGCCCAAGTGCGATGATGCCGATATCAAGGAGATCAAGAGTAATATGAAGAAAGGAAAAGCCCGGATTCATCAAGATGAAAAGTCTTGTGTGGTATGAGAATCGTATTTGTGTACTGATCGAAAAGAGCTCAAGGAGTACATTACTCAAAAAGCGCATGAGACATTATACTCTATTCACCTGGAAGTACCAAGATGTATCAAGACCTCAAGGAAAGGTATTGGTGGCCTAGTATGAAGCGTGAGATTGCGAAATATGTTGCTCTTTGTGATGTTTGCGGAAGGTTAAAGCGAGCATCGAGGCCAGCGGGATTGCTTGACCATTGAAGATTCGAGAATGGAAGTGGGAAGAGATTGGTATGGATTTCATTCTGGGACTTCCTAAGACCCAAGCGAGTTATGATTCGATCTGGGTGATAGTGGATCGATTGACTAAGGTAGCCCACTTCATTCGATTAAGACTACCTACAGGAGATAAATTGGCGAATTATATATGTCAAGAATTGTCGGTCTTCATGGAGTGCCTAAGAAGATAGTCTCGATAGAGAACTCAATTTACCTCTCGTTTTTGGCGAGTTTGCATGAAGCTATGGGAACTCATCTCGGGTTTAATCTTGCTTATCACCCTCGGTGATGGACAAAGCGAAGCGTGAACGATTCTTGAAGATATGCTAAGAGCTTGTGCTTTGACCTATGGTGCAAAATGGGACAAGTGTTTGCCCTATCGAGTTTTCTTACAACAATAGCTATCAAGCCGATCGCAAATGTCTCCTTTTGAAGCCTTATATGGAAGAAAGTCGAGAACCCTCTTAATTGGAAAGAGACGGAGAAAGAGCAGTTATTTGGTCTGCCATCTTGCAAGAAGTCAAGAGCAAGTATGCATTAATTGAGACAAGTTGAGGATAGCTCAAAGCGCATGAAGAGTTATCACGAGATAATCGTCGCGAGATTTGAGTTTGAGCCCAATGATTATGTGTATCTTAGAGTTACACCTCTAAAAGGAGTTAAGCGATTTCAAGTAAAAGGAAAGCTTGCCCTAGATATGTTGGACCGTTCAAAGTCTTGGAGCGAAGAGGAGAAGTTGCTTACAAGTTGGAGTTGCCTCGATCGTTTCTTTGGAATCCATGATGTGTTCCATGTGTCTCGATTGAAGAAGTGCTGCGAGTGCGGAAGAAGCGAGATGCCATTGGAAGCTATCGATTTGCAAGAGGATCTCACCTATAAAGAGACCGGTGAAGATATTGGATGTTGCGAGCGCATCACGAGAAGCAAGATCATCCGTTTTGCAAAGTCGATGGAGTAATCATTGAAGAGGAAGCCACTTGGGAGCGAGAAGAGGATCTGAAGTCAGAGTTTCCCCCTATTCTCTAGCGGTCCGAATCTCGGGTTGAGATTCCGTTTAAGGGGAGGTTTGTAACATCCCAAAATTGAGTTTTGGTATGTTTAAAAAAAATAAACCCTTTGTATTTTCTGGAATTAATTGAAGCTTAATATGAATTTTTCAATAATGAAAAGATTTAATTTGATTAATCTATGCATCAAATTAAAGGTTTCAGTTTTTGTTGGGTTCCTTGTGCTTCAAGGAATTTTTCTGTATTTTTGGGGATTTTTCTGAATTTATTTGCTATTTATTTGAATTTATTTGGAGTTATTTGAATTTATTTATTAAATTGGAAAAACGTTTTTATTTTCCAAAATTTCCTTGGGCTGAAATTTCCTCCGGCCCATCTCCTGTTCATCTCGGCCCAAACCTCGTAGCGTCCGTCCAGCCCGACCCGACATTGCAAGGCTCCACCGTCCGTCTGCGACACGCGTTCGGCTGGATTCCTCCACGCCTCTCATTGCGTCGCCGCTTGCCATGAACCCTAGCCGCCGTCGTCCGAATCGCCCGCTTTGCCGCGATTTCATGTATCCTTCGCAAATATCCGAGCCGGTCTCCTCGTCGTCGTGCCTACTTAAAGCGCCGCCCGCTCCTCTCTTCCGTTTCGAGAATAAATCGCCTAGAGCTGTCGCCTCGAGTTTTCTTTCTTGTTTGTGTCGAAGTTCTTCCCGCCGTGTTTCTCCGCCGCCGGTCGTCTCCGCGTCGCCGATTACAGCTTTCGAGTCGGCCGCGTCATCTTCTCCCCGATCCGCAGATTCTTCCGCCCGATCCGGCCGTCCTCCGCCGTTTCATGTGTCATCTTCCTCACCTCCGGTAAGTGCGCGCCGCCTTCGCCGTCGTTCCATCCATAAACCTCGGTAGTCCGTCTGCGGTGGGCGCTCCCGATCGCGCCGCGTCCTCCCACCGTGAGCATCAACGGCAACCGTTCGATCGCCCACCGACGATCCAGATCGTGCAGCGTGGTCAACTCGTGCCATGCCCGTCGGTAGTCTTGCGTCGGTATACATCGGCGCCCGCGTCGACTGGCTTGCGTTAGCCCACGTCGACAAATGTTGCCTCGGTGCTCTCGGTCTCATGGACCAAGCCGTGACATGTGGGCCCCGCATGTCGGTCGGTATTTCATTTTCCTTTTCTGATTTTCGAAAAACCGAAAATCCCAGCCAATCACAAGCCGACACGTGTCACCCTTGTGAATTTCTCGATTTTCTCTGAATTAAATCTTCCAAGGCCGTTCTCCTTCGTCCAGAACTCCGATTGAGCCGATTCAAATTTCTAAATTTTTGTAAAATTGAGCTCTACATTCCAGAGCCATTTATTTTCAATTTTGAGCTTGTTTTCTCCTCTGTTTTGTATTTATTTGGTTTCGTTGCTTTATTTTCCGGTGAGACGAATCCAGAAGGAGCGACGGAGACTTCAAGACCAAGCATCAGCACTTGAACAACAAGGCAAGTCGTAGACCTTTGATCATATTGAACCCATGTTTGCAAAAGTACTTTGTTTTATACAATTGCATGCTATTTGTGTAACAATGCTAGTTTATGGGAGTAGCTATTTACTGTTTGAGTATGCCTTTGATTATTGGAATGCCATGTATCCATTGTTACCCTTAAGTTGGGGCGTTATTAGTTGGACATAATCATAGTACCAACATTGGGTTATCGTAGTTATGCTTAGCCATGCTTAGTTGTCAGAAGGATTCATATCACTGTGAGCTAATGTTAATCTTGACTTAATGAGATATTGAATTGTGGTACATTGACCCTTTGTTGTAAAACTTGTTGTACCATGGCGGGGATGCCATTGGTCTTAGGTTGAACAAAATGTTTCCCTCGGGCAATTGATCGTGCGATAAAGGGGTCTTGTTTGGCACATTGGGATGTGGCTGTCTTGCCTGAGACAATTTAAGGACTTAATCTTGTGCGCCATTGAACTGGGCCTAACCGTGCAACCACAAGTCCGGTATGGGACGGACCTAGCTGATTAATTTGCAATGTCCAGACTTGAGTATTGCCAGTTGTTGGTGTGGGGTCCAGGATGGACAGGTAGACTCACATGGCTCAAGAGGGGGCCCCGAGGGGCGAAACCTTAGAGGGCAATACTGGGTTTAGACATGCATTGTAAAGGCTTTGTAGTGATCTCTCTGCCGACACACCAAAGGAAGTGTGTCCTTAGCGCTTGGCATTAAGGGATGATCATGTCTTGTGGGTAAAGTTGTACAACCTCTGCAGAGTGTCAAACTATTCGAATAGCCGTGTCCGCGGTCATGGACAAGCCCGGGGATTTCACACGGGGTATAGAGTATTTTTCTTGAAATGTGGAATGGTTGGGATGTGAGCGGGAGTTCACTTTGTTTTTTGTTATCTCAAGCCATCTTGTTGAATTGTGTGGTTGATACTTGTTTGAATGATGTAGGGTGATGCCTCGTCATTACTGTTCATGTTGTCTACCATTGATTTACGATTATTTATTATTGTTTTATCAATCATGCCTTCAATCTATTTATTGTATTTAAATTCAAGTTATTGCTTTCTGCAAATGAACCATATAACTATCCTTTGTCAAGCCGTGCATGAATATATTGCATCATTTCCCTACGGCTTGTTGAGTACGTTTTGTACTCACGGCTCTATGCCCCTGTTGTTCAGTTGCTGAGGAAGGACCAGGTAATGAGTATCAAGAGGAGGAGTACTATGAAGACTACGTCGACTAGGAAGGCGTTCCCCAGACGATTGCTGTGGCATGTCGAATAGCCCAAGTTATTTTATTTCATTTACCTTGAGTTCATTTGTTTCTTAAGCCAAAAGGCATTGGTGTATGAACCTTGACTATAAGGTCGTTTGCTTTATTCAATAATAATTTGCTTCTTCTTAGTTAAATCGATGTATGGAATGATATGTCATCTATGTTTCCACTGTGTGCACTAGCGTGATCCTGGACTAGTGCTGTATACACAGAGGGTTTCGGATTTGCATATCCGGGTCCCGACAATTTAGCTATTTGGAAATTGGTACTTATCGGCCAATTTAAAGATAGAAGGAAGATGATTTTGACTTCGAGTGAAATAAAGAGGATGTTCCAAGGTTTCAAACAAATCTAAAAATGTCACAATGCGAGTCTATATGTGAGAATTATATAATTTTTAAGCCTAACTGGTCTAGCATTCTGAATTGGGCTCTTTTGCTCTTCAAATCCAATTAAGTCATACCTCTTACTTTGTTTCCTTGTCTTGGCTGAATTGGGTTTAGGCGTTGCATCCTCCCACATTGGCTACATGAGGTTGCTCCCACTTGAGCCTACTTGGACACAAGGGGTTTGTGCCCGGCTGCATGGGCCACATGGGGTAATCTCCTATGTGGTCCACTTCATCTTCTGAGCTTTCCATGTGGCTCCTATCCCCCTCGCTTCTCAGTAGCACTACAAAATGACCCCGCCTTTAGCAACGCATATATGCGTTGCTAAAAGTCCGTATATGCGTTGCTAGGGTCTATACCAACGCATAATTATGCGTTGCCTAAAGTGGCGTTGCTAGGGTCTACTGCAACACTTAATTATGCGTTGGTAAGTCCTATTAATAACCGTTGCTAAGCTGCAACGGATATTGATGGGCTATGGCAACACTTATATATGTTTGTACAACCTATGGACGAATAGCCTTCTATAGCTTGTTGCAACATATAGATTGTACTTGTGGCAACGCTTATATGCGTAGCAAGGAATAAACCATCTAAGCAACAATATTTGTAATTATTTTTATTTGAAGCCAAATAAATATGTTATGCATGTGCAATGTATTTGAAGAATTCAAGATAATTTCCCAAGCACACATTGCAAATAAGCGCAAATCAATACTATATTAAAAAAATTATCGCATTACAGAGTTCCATTCAACACTTAGTTTGACACAACCATGTCGTACTACATAGCTCATAGAGGTTCTTTACATGTATGCGAGCTCATTAGCCCAAGACACTGCGACTAGAATTGCACCCATGACTTCAGAATTCAGATCAACCTGCATCGTGGTGGTTAAACAATGATTAGTCGAGAAGGAGCATGTCACCAGAAATCATCAACAGGAACGGTAAAGTGAATTATTGTAGAAAAAGGAGTACAACTACAAGGACGAACAGTTCATTGCAGCTTCTCAAATTCAAGCACAATCTATAAAACTAAAACACTTGCTATCAACCTATACATTATAAAAGAAAGCGGCTTTGCGATGAAAAGCAGCCTCTGAGGAAGCTCGATTTTTCACCATCTAATTCTAACATTCAATCATGTCCCAAAAAAAGCAGCCCACAATATTTGAAAATTCAGCAAAACATTACAACCAATGGAACATATGAACGAAGGAAACATTGCAATCAATCTTTCATTTCATTGCAAGTGTCAAAATTTTGCCAAAAACATCATTCAATAATTGAACTACAGACACAATATGTGATAATCTAATGGCACCGATAGATAAAAAACATAAACATTATCATAGAAGCAAAGTCTGAAAGATAAATGCTAAATTGAAAATCGATAGAAACATCACCTTGTGCTCAAATAAATCGAAATCCACAGACCGATGGTCAATCGATGGAATCATGCATTTATCTTTTCAATCTACAAAAGGAATTGGAATACTTTAGTACAATGCAATAGTTAGGAGAAATAAAATCCTTTTAAGTAACAGGATGGAGCATACAAAAGTTGAAGGCCATGCTATAGGATTTTTTTTTTCGGACATATCGATGAAAATTGAGTGGTTGAGAGAAGAACAGAAACAATTGTTATCCCTTGCGAACAGGGAGGCTCCGACCTCGTTCACAATTTCTAATAAAAGGCTCGAGAGCTACAATTTGATAAACATTAGTTTAAGGAGTAAACATAGGGGAGAGAGCAATTCGTCCATGTACTCCATATAACTAATAACTAGATTAATTCAACAGTTCAGCTCATTGCCATGGCAGCCACATTCCCCGTAAACCACACCAATGAGATCGAACAAGACAAGATGGAATCGTTACATTTGCTCTGATAGTGCTCCAAACAAGTGCATCCTCAATGATCTGAACAACTAACATCCTACAAAATACCAACCGCCATCATCCTTTTTCCACGCACCCTCACTCCTTGCTATCACCGTAAATGCCGTGCGTCAATTAGATCCGTGAAATCCTCTATGTTTCTAGCATTTGGAGCAGCGAGGCCACGATGAATGCAGCTCTTGAGGAGGAATCACGCACAACCTTCCCCAATTGTAGGACCCTCGAGCAACCTTGTTGAGCAGATAAACCAAGGTGAGCACCTTGTGAAAAGGGGAACAAGGGGAGAGAGCAATGCTATACCGCTATAGGGCACCTCGGAGGTTTTTGGTTTTTATGTAATGGATAATTGGATCCTTTTCATAAATGTGCCTGCATTCCACACTGCACAGGACAAAAACATCATGAGTTCAGCACAAGAATTGAACATTTGCACAATAAAGAAAAATAAACCCAAATCAACAATTACGATTTGGAATTTAATCATGTCAAATGTAAAAGACCTTGTAGACATAGAGAACGATTAGTTTTGGATCATATCTCGAAGTCGATTAGTGAAAGGGATGTACTGGTGGCACTGGACCTTCGGGCTCGGCCTCTGGCCCCAGATAGGCGAAACTATTACACTATGAACACGATCTTGATTGTTCAATTCACAACTACAAATTATTACTCTTGATAAGAATTCTTAACAAAAGAACAGGCCTTCCTTATAATATGCAAACCATATGCAAGGGAAAAAGATCCTGAAGATTTCAACAAGAGATCAAAAGGATATAAAGGCAAACTAAAATAGGAGAACATAATCCTATGGTATGTTGTAACATGTGACTTGTGCCTAAAAACTTCACTCAATTTCTACCAGGTGAAAACAAAATGAGGATGGATATTCTTTTGGGCATGATGTTGTACTAAAAACTTTGGTCAATTTTTATCAACAACAACAACAACAAAGCCTTTTAGTCCCAAACAAGTTAGGGTAGGCTAGAGTTGAAACCCAAAACGATCCGCTAATAAAGGGAGAAAGAGAGAGATGAGAAAGTAGAACAAAGCCTAAAACTATACCAAAACGTTGCATAAAGCCTAATCAAGGTTCAGGCACGTGGATAGTTGCTTTCCACGCACTTCTATCCAAGGCCAACTCTTTCAATACATTCCATACTTTTAAATCCCTTTTGATTGTACTAAAAACTTTGGTCAATTTTTATCAGGTGAAAACAAAATGAGAATGGATGTTCTTCGAACAAGTGCCTAGAAAATCATCTAGTAAACATTATGTAGCTAAACCTTCAAATTTTCTGTTAGGAGACCACACTATAAATTTTCAAGAGTTATAAAACAAATCCATGCCTTACCAACGATTTGGATTTGCCAACTCATATCTGAGCTTTCCAGTTAGTGGGCATGTGACATTTAAGATGTTGATCTAGGGCTAGTCATAACAATGTCCTCTTGTTCATCACCGGTGTCGGTTGGCTGCATGGTGAACATTCTGCGAAAATAACACGATTACACAAAAGGTCAGGCATCTTGTAAGTAAACACTAACAGATAATTTTACTCCCAGACATAAATCAATGGAGATTCATACAAGGAAGTTGGCCATCTCAAATTCATCTTTTGGATACCCTTTGGACTTACATGAACACTTAGCTAACGCAGTGAATAGTGACAGTACATAATCCTGAATAATCTTCTCAACAACCATTAACAAAAATCTCATAGCACATACCCAAACAGCTTCCACTGAGCTGCAAAGGAACGGGTGGTTACATTCGATGCCGATGAGGCCCCTTGACCTTGTTAACCTCCGCCTTGATCAACCTTTTGAAATCTCCGCCTTGATCAACCTTTTGAAATCCGTCATCTTGAAACAGAAATCATACCCAATTACCCAAACAACAACGACCAAACATTTAGCCCTAATTGCTCCAATTCAAGCGTCCAAATAATAGTATCACGGCGGCAGAGACCGCTTTTGATCATACGGTTGGTATGCGAGGCACCGCCCGGACAGCGTCGGCGAAGGACGTCGATCCTCGTCTGAAGCAATCGGCTCGATGCCGCCTCCTCGAGCTTCGCACTGGAAAAAAAAAATCACGCGGTTTGGAGGTTAGGGGTTTGGCGAGATTGGGGTCTTTGGAGGTCAATGTGGAGCGGTCGCGTGCCTCGTCGGACTTGCCGTCCTTCTCATGTCGGCGGCTAGGGTTTTTTCATCGATATGCCAAAAACAAAAGCGATCTCTGATAATTCTTGCAACAGTTGACAAATATTGCCACTGATTATTTAACCCCACGGATGATGCTTGCAACGCTTTGCAAGCGTTGCCATCTTGTTGCTTGCAACGCATAACATCATTTGTTGCTATGTATCCGTGTTAAAGGGGTGTTCCTATTATAGTGTAGATTCCACTATATTTCATCGATGTAATTAAGCTCTATTTAATTCTTGGCCGTTCTTTGTACCTAACAACATGCAATGATCCGCTATCAGGTAGTATACTATTCTCATATAATAAAGAAAAAATGCCTAAAAAAACAAATTCACCCGTTTATATTTGATGCGGCTTAATATTTCTTTCCAATTTAATAAAATATTAAACTGAAAAATACTAGACATATGCATATCCACATCACTATAAGGTGTAACAAAGAATGGCCCAAGCCCAATTTGGCTAGCCCAAGAAAAGAAGGGGAAGGTCCAATTCGACCGAGATAAGAAAAGAAAGAAAGAGATAGGACCGAATTTGGGTTAGAGAGCAAAAAAGTCCAATTCAGATTACCAAACTAGTCGGTCTTAAAAAGGTCATAACTCTTACATACGAGCTCGGATTGAGGCATTCTTAGACTTGTTTGAAAGCTTGGAAGTTACCACTATTTCACTCCTCAACAAGATGGCCAAAATCGGTGTCATTCTATGTTTAATCATGCCAACAAGTCAGCACTCTAGTTAGCCAAAATTAGCTTAAATATAGAAAGGTGAGTTATGGAAGGAGGAGCCATACTTTTATTCAGCTAAGGGGGCCAAATCCAAGGTGGATTCAACCCCTTTTGGCTGGCCACCCTCTCCCACTTGCAATATATATACTAGCATATCCCCTTATAAAATTCAAATCACAATTATATTGAAAATTATAGTCTTATTTCCTAGGTAGTCAACGTGTGTCGTGATGGAATTGGGAGTTGTTCTTCACCGTTATTCTTGTGACTTCGAGAAGTTTCGCAAAAGCAACATCTACTTTTGGTGATCAGGTAAATAGGACCACAATCATGCGGTTGGACGAATTCTTTTGTCGCAGATTGCTGTTGTCGTTGGCCTCATCCGTTCACCAGGTTACACAGACCTGTCTTATTACCATAAGAGTGTGGTTGGGTAAGTTATTTTTCTAAATCACTGTAGCAATATACTAGTTGGTATTATCGGCTCGTCAGGTTCTACTATTCATCTTTGATGCTCCGTCATGAAGATCCTTGGAAGTTCCATCCCCCTGTTCAGGAGATTCATCGGGACAATTCACCGACACAGCAAACTGGCATTGCCGACGAGTTCACCAGCTGAGCAGGACAATCGATCGGTCCCACCTGTCTTGTTCATCTGCACCCGTAGTACATTTATCATGTATCAATGACAAATTGACAACGCTTCTCATGTGTGCATGCATGCAGTGCTAAGGGATGGGCACCATGCAACATTTTTCGTTGACTTACCGGATTTGCACAAGAAATTACCAGCCAAAGTGATTATACTTACATCAGTGCTCTGGATCAATCCATTCATTACCCGAGAGATATGCAAACACTATCCAAGAAGATCTAGGGTGTTCTTTTGCGATCAGACGGCCACTTACAACAGCACAGCACGAAGAAGTGTTCTTCTTCCTCTGTACAGGCAGTCACAACGGATTTTTTTTTCCTCGGTAGTAATCAACTCCAATAATTAATCACTAATTTAATCATATTTTTTAATTAATTACTTAATTAAATTGCTAATTAATCAAATTCACTAATTAAACTCCGTCCTTCCACGCTAGGCAAACGTGGAAGCTGCTACCGGTTCCTTCCACGTCAGCTAAGCACATAACCTATCTATCGATTTGAAGCTGCTTAGCTCTCCTAACGCAGTAGGTGACCTGTGTCACCCGTCACGTCTTCCAAACTCACCAAATGGCTAGTTTCATAAATTTGAACAAAGCTGAAATTTGTCAAAATCGAATTGTAGAGTCCTAGTAAAGCGAGGCTTCGTCACAAGCTTAGAGGTAAACTGTCTTTGTCGATATGATAGTGATGCCTAAGTGTAACCATCTCTCTGCCGTTCCTACTCGTCCACATGGAATCCAACCCTCCTTTGATTGTTCGCCACTATAATTAAAATAGTGCACATAAACTGGCTCCATCACCTTTTAATGATTGTGTTAATTCGTAGTGGAGTTTTGGAGGTTATTTCTACTTTTAAAGAATGGCAAGCAAACATCTTTAGTACTTAGTGAATGGTACTAGAGTTTAATTTGGAGATTCATTAGGTCTCGCCAGAGAATTTGTAGGTGATTGATTTACTTTGCGATATTTGTCCCGGTGTTTATGAGGTGTCTGCTCCTTTTTATTGGTGTTTGCATCATTTTCTCTTTATTTTCTCTTTATAAAAGAAATAAGCCAGAGCTCCTACGCCCTTGTTTAAAAATATTGTATTATTTCGCATCACAACAAACACAAATTTGATACTCCAATAGTAGTACAAATTGTAACCTAAGCATCACGCAGAAGCAAGTTATCTCGACATGGATGAAAATTACTCTGGAGCCTTAGAACCCTAAGGTGTTCCGTTGAATTGTAGGGAGTGACTTTGTAGGAAACCAACAAAAATTCAGTAAGGGTTGATGTTTCTTTTCTTACGAAACTCCTGTAGATTCACAACGTTCCAAGTCCCCTGCATATTCCCTGCTACCGTTGGCCGGAGTGTGGGAAGTTGGTAACCCTCCCTCCCATCCATGGCTGATAGCTTGGGTCAATCTGGAGGTAGAAGATGAGTGGGGAAGAGATATGGACGGAAACTCTGATGTGAGCGGCGGCGCCGGCAAGCCGGAAACGCTGGCAATCAGGCCAACCGTAAGCCAACCTAGCCTCCCTTTAAATTTTAGTCTTGGGTGCACCCATGGCAGAGTTAGCAAAGAACACCCTAGATCTTCAATAGTTAGGGTAAGTGGCTCGAGGGAGGTAGAGCAAAAAAGCTTCAATAGTTAGGGGTGGAAATCGGAGTTTTGCATTTGCGGCACAATTGTTCACAAAAATTGTGAGTCGTACACGTAGCATGTCCTGCCAGTTTGAAAGATGAGTCACCGCTGCATGCCTGTAGAGAGCTAGCTATCCAGCCTAACTCGAGTTATTTATTGTGCTTGTTTTAGAATTGATACAATCTAATATAAAATTATTTTATTTGTTATTTAAATGGTTATTTTAAATTTAGCTAACGAGTCACAATCATTAATACTTTTTCGTTTAAAAGAAATTTATTTTAATTTTAAACTCGTTAATTACCGTATCTTTAATCGAGCGATTTTGATTGATCCCTAATTCCCTACCGATCTTTTTTTTTTTTTACCAGCGCTACGTGCCGGTAGACTCATCAGACGAGCCGCCTCTTTCTTTTTCCTCCTCCTCCCAACCCTTCGCCTCCACTCGTATTACTTACTCGTCTTAGCTGCTTACCTTCACACACCAAGTTCAAGAATCCTGCCCACCTGATCCGATCCATGGCCCCTGCCCTCTGATCGACGCCATGCTGGACAGGGACGAGCAGCAGCTGGCAGTGCCGCCGGCTCCGCCGTCGGCCCCGGCCGAGGACGATGTTGACGTAGACGTCGAATCGACGACTTTCAGGGACATCCACCCCTCGCCGGCGCCCCCGCCGCTGCGGCAGGCGTCCTGGGATACGGCCAGCCACCGCTCGCTGTCGTCCTCCGCCGACGAGCAATTCATGACCATGAGCCGCGAGTTCACCGCCATGGTGGCCGCGGGGGCCTCCGCGACCCACCCCAACCCCACCCCGGGCGGCGACACCGACCTGCAGCTGCAGCTAGCTAGCATCGGCGAGGACGTCGTGGAGACGAACCCGCTGGCCATCGTGCCGGACAGCGGCAACCCGCTGCCGGCTGTGCCGGCGCCGGCGAGGAGGGGGAGAGGGAATAACGAGGCGGTGGTGGAGGTGCGGCAGGTGAAGAAGGACGAGGTGGAGGCGAAGGTGGCGGCGTGGCAGGTGGAGGAGGTGGCCAAGATCAGCAACAAGTTCAAGCGGGAGGAGGTCGTCATCAACGGCTGGGAGAGCCAGCAAATCCACAAGGCCACCGCGTGGCTCAACAAGACCGAGGTGATTAATTCCCAATCCAATCAAACACTAATCCCATTGGTTTCTTCTTGTTCTTGCATGGAGTACGTGTTCATGCAAACCGGTTGCATATGAATGACGAACTGGGGATATATACAGAGGAAGCTGGAGGAGGAGCGCGCCAAGGCGACGGAGAAGGCGCAGAACGAGATGGCGAGGGCGCGGCGGAAGGCGGAGGAGAAGCGGGCGTCGGCGGAGGCGAAGCGCGGGACCAAGACGGCCAAGGTGCTGGAGCTCGCCAACTTCATGAAGGCAGTCGGCAGGGTGCCCACCAAGCGATCCTTCTTCTCCTTCTAGCCTAGCCACGCGCTCCATCCAACAACCTACTTTCTCTTTAATCTTCCTTGCTGTGATTCTCTCTTCGGTTTCCTATTATTACAGCTAGATATACATAGTTATACTTCCGTTTTTCGCTGGCTTGTATGATCGTGTATATATTGGTATTGTAAGCATCAAGAGTGGGTCGTCAGAGCAATGCAGTTGCAGAGAACTAGAGATAAGGATCCTGTGCAGTTCTTACTCGAACTGTAGGTTAGGACCGATCGAGTAAACGAATGGTCCGAATATCTTAACTATCTCGAAAGATTTAATGCATCGTTTTGTTTATCCAACAACGATTCACACGTAGCTAATAAAGTTGCAGTCATCATACTGTACTGCACTGTATGTTTGATCGCAAAATGCGAGTCATTTGTAGCCTTTCTTTGCTCTTTGCTCTTGCCCCCTTGCCTGAATCTTTAGCTCATGTGTGTGTTTTGACTAGGGTTCACAATCTTGATTTCGCCGGAGAACGAAATTTCGGTGAGATCTCGGAAATTCAAATAAATTCTGGTCGAAATGCAAAAACAGAAATTCAAATCCAATTCTGGAGTTCCCGGTTGGACCGAAATCTTGCCGAGATTTCCAAGATCTCGGCCGGTTTTGCCGAAATCTCGGCAAAATTGCACCGAGCGAAAAATCGCTCAAACGACGTCAAAAAATTTTAATTTTTTTTAAGGTTCCTGACACATCAATGATGTTCTCATAAAAATTTCAGATGATTATCAAATTTTTGGAATTTTTAAAAATTGAAGCATTGCTATTGCCCTGATAAAACGCTGACTGGCAAATTTGAACTAAATGAAAAATAAAACAAACCACATTATAAAATTTGAATTTTTTTGTGCATGGTTATGAAGCATCACTAATATTTCCATAAAATTTTCAGATGATTATAAAGCTTCATTAATTTTTAAAAATTCAGAAAGTGCTATTGCCCTGATAAAAGGTTTACCGGCAAACTTCAACCAAATGAAAGATAGTACAAACCAAGTTAGAAAATTTTGAATTTTTTTTTGTATAGTCGTGATGTATCACAAATGTTTATATAAAATTTTTATATGATGGTCAAGTTTTAAGAAGTTCCAAAAATTCTCAAAGTGCTACGTCCTCACAAAAGCCTCATGATGAATACATAGATTTGCTTTAGCAATAATTTTTTTTAAAATTTTTTTGAAAATTTTGCAAAAGGGTTATAAGGAAGTTCTTAAGATTTCATAAAAATTTTAAATCATAATCACACTTCAGTGAATTTATAAAATTCTTACAAGTGTACCATTCATGTTCTTTCTGTTTTTGATTTTTGAAATATAACAAATGAAGTTCAATGCATACATAGATTTGATTGGGCAAACAAAAATTTAAAATTTTTATATTTTTATATAATGGTAATAAGTCAATTATTGAGCTCTCATAAAAATTTTGGATCATTATCAAACTCGAGAAAATTTATAAAACTCTAACAAGGTTATGTCCCAATTATATTCATTCTGTTTTTGATTTTTAAAAGGTAACAAATGAAATTAAATTTATTTTAAAATTTTTAAGTATAATCCTACACTTCCTAGGATAATACTATAAATTTTTCATATCATTATAAATCATGTAAAATTTTATAAAAATCCGACAGATATTTCTACAGTTTTTAAAAAATATATAAAAAATTCGGTTTTTCATCAAATTTTCATAGGAGATAACTTTTCTAAAGGTTATTGATCAATTTTCGGACAAATATGGTCAAAAAATGTAAAAACCGGTCAAAAACCCCGAGATCTCACCGAGATTACTATAGCAATTTAAATTTTTAAATTTTTTCACTCTAGCCGGCATTTCAAATATCGTCCCTATCCGGTAAACAAGATCTCGCCGGTTTCCAACAGGATTTTGAACCCTAGTTTTGACTGATGGGCAAGGGCGGTTCAACTTCGTCAGAGATCTGCCCGGAGCTGCAGGGCACCTACAAAACATACACAAGCGTTTGCCCTTTTCCTGATGACAAAGCCAATTTCCTGTTTCTTTGTGGTTAACCTGCGATCAGGAAGCTCGTAACGCAAGCGATTTGACAGGCCTGTAAGTGTAATTAAAAGGAAAATTTAAGGCATGACAGTGACCGGGTGACAATGATTAACTTTGATAATGAAACTAAATTACGTGACGAGGCTTCGATTCTGAAAGAGAAGATTAAAGGACCAGTTTGAGAGGGTAGTAGTTTTTTTTTCTGAAAAATTTGCTTTTTGGTTTTTTTCGGACTAAAAAGCGACTAGCTTTTTTATAAGAGACCGTTTGATAAATAAATAATTTTTTTTAGCAATAAGTTATAAAAATGAGTCTAACTTAGCTTTTAGCTTTTGGTTTTTGTTAGTTATATATAGCTTCTAACTTATATTAAAAGAAATTTTACAGTGGATAATACAGGTAGTAAGTAGTGATAGTATAAATCAAATCTAACCATCCATTTCTTAATGGTATTTTAGACTTTTTCTATCATTCATCAGGGGTATTTTAGATTTTTTCTAATTTATTTACAGTTTTGGATTCATCGAATACCTAATGATCTTCAGAGACTTCTTATTTATTCATCCGCCATTCATCAGAATCATAGAACGTGTTTTACCATAGAGGACAAATAATATGACGGAACTTTTTACTCTTTTACCTCTCTCTGAATTTTACTACCAATACTACAGGTGGTAGAATAACTAGATCTAAATTGATTTCAACTATTAGATTCAAAAAAATAGACGGTTTATATTGATTTTAATCTATCGAAAAAAAAAACTCTACATTAAAAACCATTTAAAAACTCAAATGTTTAAGAGACTTACGATCGATTGTTATTGTTACTAGTGATGTTTTCGTAGCGTGACATGTCGCGCGCGTTCGTGATTGCGCTAAAACGGAATATCCTTTTCGTGAAAAAGAGTTGGAATGATCTAAACGTAACCACGCCCTTTTTTTTGCATTTATTTAGGGTCCTTTCACGAAAGCTTTGCGATCTTGCCGAACCAAAAATCCTTTTCGTAAAAAAAAAGCTGCAAGGACTTACATGTAACTACAATTTTTTGAGGGGCGCTCGTTGAGGGAGGACATGAGATGTGCGATGCCGCACCTGTCAAAAAAATTTGACCTAAATTCTTTCTGCAAAAAATATAATTTTATTTTTCTTGGCGGTGTTTTTTTTAAATTAGCTGCGATTGCGTAAAATCGAAATGTCCTTTTTATGAAAAATAGCCGGAACGATCTAAACATAATTACATTTTTTGTATTTATTTAGGATTTTTTTACAAAAATCTACAATTTTACTGAATTAAAAAGTCTATTTCGTAAAAAACCATTAAAAAATCTAAATATAATTACTAATTTTTCTGAGAGCATCAACAGAGACAAGCACAAGTGGAGGCGCTGGTTTAATATAGGGTTGATGATTGAGAGAGGAAGGGAATTGAGGAGCAAGCGTTGTGATGTCCACGTGGCGTGGACGATCTGTCGAGAAGACTCTGGCGAGGCTGTGGTCTGTCCGGCTGAAGAATGGAGATCACGTTAGTAGATCAATCATAATATCAATCATCAAATATTAAGAATACACGAATAACAACCAATCATAAAAATAGATGAACACAAAGTACAAAATTTTAACTTTTTTTTCTTTATTGATCCAAGATTGATTCTCTTCTGCAATGTAGTGATATATTTATAGCCAAAACCCATTAAAGATAGTTTCAGAATTCACCAACTAAATCCTACTGTTCAGTTCGGTTATATCTCAACAATCTCCCTAGTCTAACATCGTGTTATGCATATACTTCATCAAAAACTCCTTAAAAATCAGTAGTTACCAAGGTTTACTTAAAAGACTACTGAGAAATGATTGTATTACCGTAGAGAAATACAAATCCAGTCTGAAATTTAGCACAGTTGGGGTTAGACAGATAGCTAGCATCTATATATTCTATCATGGTCGAGTGTTAGTCTTTCTGATAAAATAAGCTAAGATCTTGTATACCTTGTACGTATTTAAATAAAGTCTTGGCATTAGCCCAATACCTTCTAGTTGGAGCTACACTGTGTTTAGCTAATAAATTTCATACGAATGCAATATCAGGCCTTGTGTAATTCATAAGATACATAAGCGCCTACATAAAACTTAATTATGGAACTTTAAGTTCTAAGATCTCCTCATTTTTCACTCTTAGTAGAAATAGGTCTTTATTCACATCAATGGATCTTACTACCATGGTAGTCTTCAAAGGTTGAAATTTATCCATGTTGAATTTTTTCAATTCCTACTTAGTATAGGTAGAGTGGTCAACAAAAATTCCTTCAGAGAAATACTCTAACTGCATGCCTAAGCAAAATTTGGTTTTACTTAAATCTTTCATCTCAAACCCCATTATAAGGTAAGAACTTGCTTCCTTTATATCATCTGTGGTTCTGATGATATTCAGATCATCGACATAGGTTGAGATGCTACAGAATCCATTCTGAGATTTCTTTATGAACCCATGGGGACGATCAATATTATTAGAGTAACCCTTTTTCATGAGGAACTCATTAAGTTGGTTGTACCACATTTTTAGCAACTGTTTTAATCCATATAGCGACCTCTGTAGTTTGACATTATACATGTTGTGATTGGTTATATTAGGATTCAGAATTTTAACTCCGTTAGGGACTCTTATATAAATATCCGTTTCCAGTGAACCATATAAATATACAGTCACTATATCTATCAACAACATTGATAGGTTCATGCTAACTGCCATTGATATCAAATACTATGACGTTATTCCACTCATCACACAAGAATAAGTTTTATCGTAATCAATGTTGGATCTCTATGTAAACTCTTGTGCTACATGCCACGCTTTGTATCTTACCACTTGATTGTTATCATTTCTCTCCTAGATAAAAACCTCATTTGTATCTTAAGGGAACACTTTAGAAGGTGTTTGGTCAATGAACCGAATACTTTTCTTTTGTTAAGTGAGCACAATTCTGCTCAATTGATTCTTTCCATTTGACCTAATCTAAGTGTTTGTGGCACTCTTCTATGGACTGTGGTTCTAGATCTAGATCAAGAGTTTTAGCAATTTTTGAGATAAATATATGTTGATAATTATAGTATTTCTTTTTATATAAATCTCCTAAATCCACATGATTAGTGAAAATTTATTTATTAATTTCTTTCAACTCCTCATGATTTTTCACAACGGTAGAGTCTAGGTGTTTTGATTTCCTAATGTTAGATTATACATGCAAACATTTGCTGGGGTTACCATCCTCATGATGGCTTAGTTTAGGGATTTTCTCAACATTAGATTGAGATTTTTGCACTTTCTTATGGAGTGTTTTGACTTGTTCAGTTCTCTAATTCTACTGACGTCTCTGTGGAATTGATTCTCGTGCACTCGGTGGTCTCCTATTCTTAGCATGAGGGGTAAGAGTAGATTCAATATCCTTCTAGGATATTTTCAATTTTTTTGGTACATTTACTGCAGTTATATGAGATTTTATCACTCTCTTATGATTAGTAAATGTATCTGTAGATTATTACTATTTGTTATAGATTTATTATCTTTCGAACTTCAAGTTAGGATCCTTTAGTTCGTGGGTCTAAGTACTGAATGCCCATCGCATTACAATCTATTTCTCAATATTTTTTAGTGTGCTACTTGTCTCCCCCTAATAATGAGAAGTTATTCTCATAAAAAATACATTCAACATACCAAGCCATATACAAATCCCTTGCCATAGACTCTAGGTATTTAATAGTTGACAAAGATTCCTAACCTACATAGATCCTCTAATGAAGGACCATGGATGTATGCTATGGTGGTGAAATTTGACACGTATACAACACAACCAAATTTTTGCAGATGGGAAATTGTCGATTCTTTGCCATGTACTAATTGCAAGGGGGAAATGTCATGGTATACAGTTGGTCTGAGTAGAATTAATACAGCAGTGTGCAACATCACGTGGCCCCAACAACTGGTGGGTAGCTTACAATTCTATCAGAGTGGCCTAACAATAAGTTTTATTCTTTTAATTAACAAGAGGTGCTAAATGCTCTACATTAATGCTTAGAACCATACAATAATTATTGAATGCCTTTGAAGTAAACTCGTCTGCATTGTCCATTCGAATAGACTTAATCCTTTCATCTAGAAAAGAGGCTTATAATTTAGTGAAAGTATGATTCTGAGTAGATAAGAGGCATAGATAGGACTATCTAGTAGAAGCATGTATCAATACCATAAAGTATCTAAAGGGGCCTAACTGAGGCTAAATAGGTCTATAAATATCACATTGAATTCTCTCTAAGAAACTCGGTGATTCTTCCCTAACAGGGGAAGTCTGTAGTTTTTATGTTATGGCCAACATAATGGTTGATGTTTTTTCTCATCAGATTCAACCTAGGCTGACCTGTCGATCATGCTAGGTCTTAAATAGTTCAACATTTTTAGTATTATTTTCATCGTAACATAAACTTTAAATTTTATATACGTATAGTATAATCCTAAGGAGAAGGAAGTAAGTTTGTTAACCACACATTCATTGAACCTATTAAACTTAGTTATGAGTAGGTATTTTGTATCATCCTCATTTTCTGTTTTCATGTAGAAACCATTTAGAAAAATATCTTTGAAACTTAATAGAGCACGACTAGACTCAGAATACAAGAGAGCATCCTCTATTATTATGCAAGTATCCATAGGGAGAACTATGATGGCTCTTTCAGTGCCAACAATGAGGGTATCACTTTCAGTAATGGTCATAATATTTTTAATTTTCTTAGTCAAAGTTTGAAAATATTTAGTTTCCCAAAGCATTGAATTGGTTCAACTGTCTACAAGAAAATGTGGCATCAACCTAGTGAAATGAGGGAGTATTTGGGAGACTACTACATGTCTCCATATAAATCATAGGTGTCCTTCTCAAACTCCTTAACCTCATCCCAAAAAAGATTGTCTTGATCCATGGAGGCGTTCATGTCCCGATCCATCAGTTCAAGAACCATGTCATCACACTTCTCGGTGACCGTGTCTATAATAGGTTGAGTGGTGAAATGTGTCTCCACTTTATTCACTAGGTCTTCTTGACTTTACCAGTGGATTGCATGTAAAGGTCCACCAAATGCTTCAAGGTGTGGCAGGTGTGAGACTAATGGCAGGTGTAACCACACCAAAATTAGGGTTGTGGAGGATGAGTAGCCTTGTTGGCTGAGTCTTGCTTTTGGAAATTTCCTGGCCCTTTACATTTACAGCTAACTGGGATTTGCCTCTCCTCTTCTGTATTCCACCATTCTTCCATTTACCCCTTGATGCCTCTGGTTTTTTCTGCGGCCAATGCTATTAATTACTAGCCTACTGAGCATTGACATGCACTTTAGGAATTGCATGTGGCCCATTTAGAAAAATATGATAATTCTTCATCATGAGTTCATCATGCTTCTCTGCTTCTAGCAAAGTGTATACATGCTCAGAGCATTTCTAGTACTTGTCATGACAGTATTGTTACTACAATATCCTCATATTGTCTGGAAGGTACACAACATCTTGTTTATCATTTTAGTATTTGTAACTTTCTAGTTGTAGAAACTAGTTTAAAGACAAGCTTATGCATGGCGGAGTCATATGCTACCATAGTTTTACATTCTTGATAGCATAGGACTATCCATTTGTATTGTGTTTCTAGCAGTAGGGCGGATCTTTCCTGGTTATAACTTTTCGTTGGGGAATTCTATAGTGACAACAAGTCCTCTTTCATCAAATACTCGGCATTCAGGTCCTCACAGAGATGGTGCCTTAGGAAGTGCATAGTCTCACACTTAGCAACTTCAAGAAGAGTAGGGGCACTAGCTTCAGGTTGGGTAATAGAAGCTCTAAAAGATTGAGCTGTTAGTTCAATCTTGGCACCATTGCTCAAGTCAGGTAATTGTTGCCATTCAGCGTAAGCTCGGTAAATTCCCCTTTTGTGATGTTTGACATATCCTATGTTATATTCATAAAAAAATGTATTTTACTACTGGTAAAATCAATATACTATATTCTCACTCTTGAAGCAATAATGATTGATCTATATATATTTAATATATAATTATCTATAATGTCCCAAAAATTTTCTAACATTTTTTCATAATTTTCTACTAATTATCAAGCAGTTTTTAGAATTACCAAAATAACAGAAAATAAATTCATCATATATAAACATAGAATTATGCTTGGAAAATATAAACCTAGAGATGTGGAGCTTCCATTGTGTGCTACATCTAAGGTTCAATAAAATACGAAGGCCCATATACCTAAAAATTCACTTTCTAGGATTTAATTTAAATTTTCAAAATTCATTAACAATTTTTGAGATTACTGGATTCTGGATCCAAAATGTAAAATTTATTTATCCTAGCAAATTTCCATCTAAAACTTTAGGGTCCTTTTCGCTAAATTGCCGGCCGTTTATGTTCATGGGCTAGGTCCGATCCAACCTTACTGTATTGGACTAGATCCAGTCCAACCCATTAGCTCAGCTGAAAAAAGGGGTACCAGAGTGCAAGGTTTTCCAAAACCCTATTGATCGAGTGGTAGTGGTTGGCGTGTACAACAGTAGTAGCGTGAGGGTGAGCCGATGGTCTCGAGTGGTGGCAGGTGCATGAGGTGGAGCCAAGGGGCTTGTGTGATGGTGGGACTATGAGGTGGAGTCGACAGGCTCACATGGCAGAAAGTGTGCGAGGCAGCGGTGACAGTGTTGCTCGACAGAAGCGGGACAATGGCCTACAGCGGATACAGGCATGCATAAATCTAGTTCCTCGCAGTGGTGTGACTCGGTGGGAATGGTGACTCATTGTAACGTCCCGAATTTTGGTCAATTTTAAATTTTGGAGTTATTTAAATTTTTACGAATTTACCAACCTCTATTTGCATTTAATTGCATTTAATTGAATTTATCTAATTTTTCTGGGATTTATTGGATTTAATTAACATTTATTTAAACTATCCTTTTCTTGATTAATAAATATCAGAAAAAGTATTTATTAAAAATAAATGAAAATATTTTTCTTAGGCTCAAAATGCTCTGAAATATTTTCTAGAATTTTTCGGGTATTTTTAGTGCCCTAGATAATTAATTTGAATTACTGGAATTTCTTTTATTGGAAAAAGTCGGATTTTAAGCACTACTGTGTCGGTAGAGCCCAACACTGCTTTCGCCCGAAAACCCTAAGCGCCGCCGATCCTAGCCGTTGGATCTTGATCGAGCAGGCGCGATCGCATCTTCGCTTCAGCCGCCGCCGTGATTTCAATCTCCGCCAGTAGGATCGCGATCGAGCAGTGATGTGACCGAGCTTCTCGGAACGAGGCGATCGCACCGCCGTCGCCGGTAGGGGGCCGAAGATCTTGTCAGGGATTGTGCGCGCGCCTCGAGGCATGTCCGAGCAGAAGAAATACCCCGTTGCGTGCGTGACTTCCTTCCGCTCCATTTGCCACTTCCCTCGCGTCCTCTCGTGCACCGTAGCTCTCCCACTTGCTCGCCGTAGCTAGTACTTCCCTCCGCCTCGGTTTTCTTCGTGCCTCGCCGCCGTCCGTCGCCCTCCGCCGCCCTTGAGACCTTCGCCGGGTTCGTCGTGACACGCCGCGTCCAGCAAGCCACTTCTTCCGACCGGAGACGCCCGGAATCGCCGAAGGCTACGTCGTCTTCCTCAGCTCCGGCGTCAAGCATCGCCGACTCTTCTTCGCAGCTTCGCAACCCACCTCAGCCATCGGATCTTCATCCAACGACCGAGGTATCGCCACGTTTCTTCCCGTAGCAGTTAACGTTTAATTAGTTTGGTTAGATCTGGTCCGTTGGATCTTCATCGAACGATACTCGTTGAGCCGCGTGAGGCTTAGGAATAGTAAACTGCTCGGTATAACGATAGCCGTCGGATTCCCAACGAGCGGTCGACGTTGCGCCACGTCTTCCCCGTAGAAGCTAAGTCGATTATGCTCGGTAGATCTCAGTCGTTGGTTGGTAATCGTGCGTCCCTGGTGTGTCCACGCATGTGCGATGAGCAGTAAACTCTCCGGGTAACTGCAGCCGTAGATTTCTCATCTAACCGTCGCTATTGAGCCACGTGGGCTTAGTAGCAGTGCGCCGCTCGGTAGTGGCCGACCGTTGGATTCGAATCCAACGGACAGGATTAAATGCGCCGCGTGGCCAGATGCTTTTCCGCCGTGTGTCGATTCTTGAGTGGTCAGTCTCGCTTCATCGGGGCCCACAAGTCGATGTGATGACCCGGTACAGTCTTGACGTCGGCATGACGTCATCTGGGACCCACTGTCGATGGCGAGGGTGGCGTGGTTCGCTCTGGTGCGACACATGTCAAGCCGAGGAAAATCGCCGGAAAATCGGTGGAAAATAAGGAAAATTCGGTTTATTCTTTTATGAATTTTAGAATATTGTAAAGGCCATAACTTTTGCATTTTAACTCGGATTTGAGTGATTCCAGTGCCCAAAATTTGTAAAATGTGAACTATTTATTGGTGATTTTTATTTGATTTTTAGAATTTATATTGCTATCTGTATTGTCTGTTTATTGTGTGCTTGCTTGTGTGCGCATAGACCCCGAGTTGCCGGATTTCGCCGAAGGGGAATTTGAAGACCCGTCGCAGAACCTCGACCAGAACCAACTCCTCTTCGAAGGCAAGTCATGCTTTGACCATATTGCCCCCAGATTTTAAAAATGTATTTCGATTCAATTTATGCATGCTATATCAATTAAAAACGATATTGCTTATTGTGGGAAATGTAGCTAAAATACCAATTGAATTATGCCACCTTGTTAATGTCATTATATGCCCTGAATACCTTGTCCCCCTAGGATGTTTAAATTATGTTGGATGCTAATATGATGCCAACACGGGAGGCTAGACCGTGATTAGTCGCTTAGCTTGCTTAAATGCGATGAATGAATTTCGAGCATCAAATGAATATTGACTAAACCATTATGGAACGCATTT
Source organism: Guadua angustifolia (assembly GCA_036346375.1). NCBI lineage: Eukaryota > Viridiplantae > Streptophyta > Magnoliopsida > Poales > Poaceae > Guadua > Guadua angustifolia. Next base: position 24,112,322 of record CM070513.1, read on the forward strand.
TTTTGTAAAAGTGCGATAATGTCATATGATGGATTAGAATAGTAACCTGTGTGGTGCTATTCGTAAATTGATATGAACAATGGCATGTGTTGCTTAAATGAAACATGGGTTGGGAAATGTTTTGGACCGGGGCAAGTGGCAAGGAGGCTTCGTGCAGTGGGCTGTGTGTGGCAACGGATTGTGAAAGATTGTGAAGGCCGAGTCCGAGAAGTATAAAATGGATGTCTTGCAGGGATGTTAAGGACTTAACCTTGCGAGCCTTTGAACTGAGTTCCGTGTACAACCACTTGTCCTAATGGGACGGACCTAGTTAAGTAGGTTTCTAACCTCTTTCCTTTGAGACCTCTAGGTGACAAAGGCACACCAAGGTAATCAGTGGGGAAGCGTACTGTCTTTGCGGCTTGGTACCCATTCAGCAGTGCCTTACCCCTGTCTAAACTTGCTCTGAGTGAGGGAAGTGTTAGAAGGAGAGTAACGGAGAGGTTCAACGGTTAAATGTTAGTCTCTGAAAGACTTTGTTGCAATCAATCGCTCGTGTGGTGAGCATCGTATCCTGTGGGTAAAGTGTACTGACCTCTGCAGAGTGTGTGTGTGTGAATCTATTCAATAGCCGTGTCATGATCTTGGACATTGCTCGGTGATTCTGATCAAGGGTTAGATTTTAAAAATAAAAGATGTGGATTGGGTGGTCGTGTGCCAAAAGGTCGTGTGAATGAAATTAGGGTGTGTGCCAAAACCCTCTGGGAAAAGATTTGAGAAATTAATTATTGATAATATTGATTTCATTTGCTTCTAAATCTAATAGGATTACTGTTAAAAGAAATCTTTGCTTTGTGCAAAATAACCAATTAAGCCTTTCCTTTGGAATAAGCCATGCATGTAGTAATAGACCAGATTGTGCATGACTTGTTGAGTATGTCGATACTCACCCTTGCATCGACAAAAACCTCGAAGAAGAAGAAGCCGTGCCGACTTGGAATGAAGAGTTAAATCGAAGGCAGGAGGATTAAGGGTTGAGCCGCACTCGGTAGCTTTGTGGCTAGGAGTGGTTCCTATCGTATTTTGCTTCCGCTGAATGAACTTGGTATCGATGATATTTATCGCCTACTGTAGCTTAATTATTATAAGGCGACCATAAGGTCATGTAACTCGACTATATTATGCTTGAAGTACTTTATTAATTATTTCATTGTGTATGATTGTGGTACTTCAACTTGTTTATCTGTGTGTACTAGCGTGATCCTGGACTAGTACGGCATACCTGAGTGTCCGAATCTGTGGAAATTGGGCACGACAGGATGGTATCGAGCCATCTTGTTGTAGGACTTAACCCTAGTTAGGCGGCGTTTTAGAGGAGTCCAAATTAATTTCTAAAGAATAAAACTTGGACAACAATAATCAATGAGATCTTGACTTATCCCTTCTTCCTGACTTCATATCTCTGCTGTATTCTACTTGTCGGGGGCCGGGCAACCCTTGGTCGGTCAGCACAGTCAACCGGTCCCCTAGCTCGGAAGGCCTCGATCAAAGACTCGGATCAAGCTCGAGGCCGCTCGACCTAGGGCGCAGTATCTCCGAGCTCGGGGCCCTCACGACCTGCTGTTTGGGATGATTCAAGGTCGGTGGCGTTCCTTGGATCCCGAACACGTCATCACTTGGCGATTCTGAGCGTGGGATCGTGGAGTAATCTTGTTGCTGGCGGGATCGAACGGTTTCCACCGCTATCAATGTGCATGAAGGCCACGATCAGGAATACTCCCGAGCGTTGCAAGGAGAAGGGTATAAGATCGAGGCTTTGTAAACACTTAGGGAGGAGAACCCAGCACACACACACCCGAGTTCAAGTTTAGACTTAGCATCGTCAAGATTGAGTCAGTAACCCTCTCTTGTACTCACAAACATCGTGAACCACCACCGCAAGGTGGCTGGAGTAGAACTATTACCTTCTCGGGGGCTCGAACCAGATAATCCTCCATCTCGTTCGTTGTCCCTAGCTCCGACCATCGACCTCCTCGACCTCATTCCCTGCTCGAGCAAAGCGCAGCTTGTGGTCCCATTTCTCATTGACCCTACCTCATTTTCTGCGGTTGGCGATCCCGATCGTCGGCATGGCGCCACCGTGGGGCCCGATTGCTTTGTTCATTCACAGGAAAAACTCCGAGGTCTTAGGAGCATGGCGTTCTCCATCGACGAAAACTCTTCGAGCGTGGGATCGGACGCGGAGTCCGGCTCCGCATCCCTGTTTTCGCCTTCCCCACCACCGTGTGAGCAGCACGTCTTCATGGCGGATGCCTCTGGTGAGGATGCGGCAGCGGCGGATCACGACCCACAAACTCCCGAGGATGCTCGTCGAATGGTCCACGTTGCGATCAATCAGGTCATTACCGCGCTCCGACGGGAGGACCAGGAGAGGCTCCCTCCCTCGGGGCGCCAGCGCTATTGCGGGATCATGGCTGATCCCGATAGGGCAAAATCGAGCTCTTTGGCCGGCCTTGGCGAAGAACTCGATCCGCCGCAATCGAGGCCATTCCTCCACAAAGACCGAAGTCACCGTTCAGGGACCCCTTCCCTGAGAAGCAGCGACAATTCATCACGTCGTCGTAGGCGCACCCATTGCCGTCGTCGAGGCGAGAAGTGCCTTCGTCTCGGCAACACCCTCGGGGCAAGACCCGGCAATTTGACGCGAGGTGAGCCACACGAGCTCCACGCCAATCCGGCAAGCGAGTCACGGGACTTTCCCCGACATTCCGCCAGACGTCGTCGCGCCGCAGACCGCTGCAATACCTCCCGAGCGACACCGTGCTCGGCATCATGACCGATCTCGCCAAGATCGGTCGTCAAGGAGCCCTGCTCGGGTTCGTGACAAAGATGGAGATCTCGTTGGCGCAATCGCTCGGCGTACACCCGTCGACCCTACGGTTGTGTGGCGTACTCGACGACCTTCGTCGCGTATCTTTGCTTTGCTCGCGGTTTAAACCCTTTGATCGGCGCGCCGACGGAACCAAGAACCCCGACGAGTTCTGTCCATCTACTCGACCGCCATTTTGGCGGCGGAGGTAACGAATTGGTCATGGCCAACTATCTCCCGACCGTTACGGGCGGCGTTCCCGAACTGGCTCTTCAACGAGCCGGTTCCTTGGTCGTGGTGCCAAATCCAGAGCGCCCTCGCTCCAACTTCGGAGGATTCTGGCGGCGAGGAGGGAGAAGGACTTGGATCGCGTCATCGAGGGCAAGCGAGCCTCTTCGTGATTTTGTGCGGCGGTTCATCCGCACAAGGAACCTGATTCCAAGCATCTCTGATGAAGCGGTTATCAAGGCCTTCAAGTTCGGCGTTCGCGACCGGCGCCTTACCGAAGACCTCGAGATCACGACAAGGCTTAGCGTCAACAAATTGTTTCGCATGGCGGAACGGTACGCGGACGCGGACGACGCCGTCCGCTGGAAGCGTGATTATGACCAAGGTAAGCTTGGTCTGAGCCACTCTGAGGCTGGCCTGTCCAACTCCAAGGGCGCCGACCAAGACACCCGCACCAAGAAGCGGAAGCGTGACCGCAGGACCGGCGGAGGTCGGCCATGGTCATCGTCTCGGCGGACGGCCGGCGTGAGGTCCTTGAGGTCCGGATCGACTCGGGGCGGGACCCGACCTTGTCAAGGTCGGCCTTAGTCCCGCCGAGCCTGAGGCCGCCCAGAAGAGGGCGGCGGCTGGACCTCGGAGGACCGGCCTTCGGACCGCAGGAGCCGAAGGGCGGTCGAGAACGACGAGGCGAAATTTTGCTGTTTCCGCAGGCGGAAGCCACGACCTGCGGTCTGCGGGGCTTGGCAGGAAAGCTTGAAGCCTTCTATGATGGGCGTGGTGAGATGCCCGTGCTCCGAAGGATGACGACCAGCCGAAAGGGTGAATTCGGTCGAACACGGCGACCTCGACACAAATTCCAACGAGGCGGCGCGGATTGGCGTTATCTTGGCGGCTCGGTGACCTACCGATCAGCGCGAGATCAAGGCTGCTGCTCGGACCATCTATCGAGTTACATCGGAAAGCCGTCGGCGGCATTGCAAGTGGGCGGGGCCACCATCACCTTTTCTCCGGAGGATGCCTTACAAGGTATGGCCCGAGACTTAAAGACCGCCTTGGTCGTGACCCGACCATCGGCAACACGGTGGTCGGGCGTGTCATGGTCGGCGGCGGCTCTCTTAATTTCTTTGCGGCGGAAGCACTCGGCCGGATCTGATTCCCGGTCAAAGATCAAAAGCATCGCCATCCCTTCTTGAATCGTTCTCGGAGCTCGACTACTCCTTAGGGCGGTGGTCTTGCCGTCACCTTCGGCGTTCTCGGACAAGTTCCGCGACCGAAATGATCACCTTGAGGTGGTCGAGGGCGACCTCCGTCATAACGCTATTCTCGGAAGGCCCGCCCTCATCAAGTTTATGGCGGCTAATCATTACGGTCATCGGTGCATGAAGCTCCCAGCCCCAACGGCATCGTTCTCGCGTCTTGTGATGACTGCAGCGCACATGGCTGCAGACCAAGGCCTGGCGCTTCGCCGACATCTTTGCCCAAAGAAGGTCTAGAGGTGACGGAAAAGAACGCCCGGCCGTGCCGCTCGAGGAAGGCGACACGACCAAGTGTGTCCACGTCTCGGCCGAGCTAAGTCCCAAATAGGAACTCGAGCTCGGCACCTTCCTTCGCGCCAACAAAGGTATATTCGCTTGGGAGTCTGCAGATATGCCTGGCGTTCCAAGGGAGGTGATCGAGCACAAGTTACAGGTCAGAGCCGATTCTAGACCTGTGCGTCAGAAACTGCGTTGCTTCTCCCCAGAGAAGGTTGCGGTCATCAAGGAAAACCTTGATAAGCTCCTGAAGGCCGGCTTCATCTGCGAGGTCGACTACTCAGTGGTAGCCAACCCGGTCATCGTCGTAAGAAAGGTGGCAAGTGGATAATGTCGTCGACCATACGGGGTTGAACTCGGCTGCCGAAGGACAATTTTCCCTTCCGCGCATCGACCGGATCGTTGACTCCACCGCCAACGCCAAGATGCTAAGCTTCTTGGATGCTTACTCGAGCTACCACGGATCAAGTGGCGGTCGACGACGAGACAAGATCGCCTTCATCACCCGTTCGGCACTTATTGCTACGACCATGTCGTTTGGTCTGCGCAATGCGGGGCAACATTCCAAATTTGATGACTAAGACCTTCGAGCCGCAGATTGGGTGAAACCTTGAGGTCTCGTAGATGACATCATCGTCAAAAGCCCCTCCGGAGCGACCACGTCCGTGACCTTGAGAAACATTTGCAAACTGAGCAGTACAAAATCAAGCTCAACCCCGAGAAGTGTGTGTTTGGCGCGAGATCGGGGAAGGTCCTTGGATACATGATCGGGGCTCGGGGTTGGTCCAAACCGGAGAAGATCGAAGCCATCGAGAAGATGGAGCCCCGACCTCGATCAAGCAAGTACAAAGCCTCACCGGTCGCATGGCGCCCTCAGCAGATTCATTTGAGGCTCGTGGCGAGGTCTCCCATTCTTTAAGACCTGCGCAAGCACGGGCTTTGAATGGACTCGAGCTACAACGATCTTCGGCGAGTGAAGGTATATCATCATCCCCACCTCCTTACAACTCCGCACTGGCAAGAGGTTCTTTGCTCTATCTTGCGCCCACCGCCCAAGCCGTGAGTCTTTATCTAATGCGAGCAGAGGCACAAAGACATCAATTTACTATGTCGTGAGGTCTTACATGGCCCAAAGGAGCGTTATCCGCAAGTGCGGCTACCGCCAGTATGCTCTTCTCATGGCCTCGCGCAAGCTTCGACACTACTTCGAGCGCATTACGTGGTCGTCCCGAGCAACTTCCGCTCGGTGACATCTGCGGAATCCGTAAATGCGGCGGACGGATAGCTAAATGGGCTATGGGCTGGCGGCGTTTGACATCGGTCGTGGCGAACAGACTATCAAGTCACGTGCTCGCCGACTTCGTGGTCGAACAGACGTCGCAGCCGCCCACAGGCTCGAGGTCGAAGAAGAGAAGCCTGGATCATGTTCTTCGACGGCTCGAGGTCCTTCAAACGCTTCGGGGCCGGGATACTTATCCTTACCCAGCAGGCGCCTCAGGTTGAGGTATGTAGTTCGTTTTGGCTTTCTGCGACCAATAACATGGCGTAATATGAAGCTCTCTTGGCGGGCTTACGAGCCCGCAAGTCCTTAGGCGTCTGACGGTTGGTCGTGAAGGAGACTCGGCTCGTCATCAACCAGTACAACAAGGACTATCAATGCTCGGGGGATGCAATGGCAAGGTATCTCACCGAGGTCCGCAAGATGGAGAAATGGTTCCAGAACTTGGAGCTTAGGCATGTCCCTAGGAAGGACAACTCCAGTGCCGACTTTCTCTCCAAGCTCGGCTCTTCCGACGAAGAGATACCCCGACGTCATCCTCGAGACGCCGACGGCTTCGTCTATCTCCGATCGAGGTCGTGCTTCTGTGGTGGAAGGTATTCCGCATGGGCGAGCCCATACGGCTTCTGGCACGGGTGACTGCCGCCCCGACCCCGCTAATGTAGCGAGATTAAGCGTCGAGCAAGCTTGTATAAGCTCGTGGATGGCAAGCTCTACAGACGGAATGTCTCTGGCATCCTGACTCGGTGCATCTCCACGGAGGAGGGTAAGTACCTACTCAACGACATCCACTCATGTCTCGTGGGGCGCACTCTTCAGACAGATTTATGATGGTCGGCAAGGCCTTCCGTTTGGGATATTACTGGCCGACGGCATTACAGGATGCTCGGGATATTGTCCGGACCTGCCGAGCATGTCAGTTTCACGCCAGAAAGGTACACCAGCCGGCCTACGCCCTTCAGACCATTCCACTTGCCTGGCCTTTCTCGACCTGGGGGCTCGATATCCTCGGCCCCTTTCCCGAACAACCGGGGAGAAAGTTCTGTTAAGTGGCCATCGACACATTCACCAAATGGATTGAGGCCGAGCCGTCTCGACCATCACCGCTCGGGCATTGCTCGTTTTTTTTCGCTTGTCCGTGGTCACGGTATGGGGTCCCATGCAGAATTATCACCGACAATGGTACTCGGTTTACGATGAATTATTCGAGAATTTCTGCGAGGACATGGGCACCAAAGTGTGCTTCGCCGGTGGCTCATCCTCGAACAACGGAGCGGCAGAGCGCGCCAGCCGACAGATCGTCAAAGGCGTCAAAAAGGCGAAGTCTGAGATGAGCTCGGGCGCTACGGCGACGACAGGTGGGCGAACTTCCCACCGTCTTATGGTCTATTCAGACCTGATCGGTAGAACAACAGGTCCACACCCTTTCACTCGTGTTTGGTCTTGAAGCCGTCCGCCTCCGGAGGTAACCGGCTCCGCCCGGTCGGTTTAATCGACCACGTCGACTTGAGCAAGACGGTCTCTTGACCTTGCCCTCGCGGAAGAAGTAAGATGCCATGCCTTTGCTACGATCGATGCATTACCCGCAAGCTCTTCGCGGACATGCGTCTCGGTCGATGCGACCTAGGAAGCTCCTTGTTGGGGACTTAGCCCCGAGGCGGATTCTGTATTGTCCAAAGACCAACAAGTTATCCTCATGTGGAGGGCCCCTATAGAGTCGTTTCAACAGATCGCACGGGGGCTTCTGGCTAGCGATGCCCGATGGCGAGAGAGCTTTCTAGCTCGTGGAACATAGATCAACCGCAAGTTTTATGTGTAATCTCTATACCTTTAAAGCTTCAATAAAAGGATATTCTCCGATTTCTATCATTCATGTCTTTTTCTTTATGAGCGTCTCTATAATTTTTCTTCGGGCACGACTTTCGCATTCGCTCCTTAGTCTGGGTATCACGAGCTTTACGTTCACCCCCTCAGTGGTCGAGCTCAACGTGGCGAAACTCTTCGCAATCACTCACCCCCTGCGTCCGGGTTTGAACTACAAGCTCGGCAAATTTTGGCTATTAAGTGCGTGCATGGTCGTGGTCGTGGAGTTGGAGATTTATTCACTGGGTTCGCTTGCTGCATTTCTTTTTCGCGAGTACTCCATCTCGATTCTGCAGGTCATGGTCATTTGCTCGTCTTATACTTGTGTCCAAGGTCGGCGTTGCTCGACCTTAGACCCAACGGGTCAGCTAGGATGTAACATCTCTGAGCGACCTATGGATCTTGATCGCGAATAAGAAGCGCACACTTCAAAAAAAGGTAACCCAAACCAGTTGATAACATCGAATGTTTTTGCAGGATCAAGGATGTTTGAGCTACAGATCCTCCATCTCGCGCGCGAGCTTCTCTTGCTCGAGCTCGGCGACTCTGGCCCGCAGCGTCGAGGCTTTTTCTTGCCGTAGGAGGGCCTCGTTAGGCTGCGTCAGTGGCTCGGCGGCGTTAAATCGTTGAGTTGGGCCAAGGCGGTCTTCGCCGCCCTGTTGGCACGCCCAAGTTTCTCCTCCAGCCCCGCGACTTTGGCCTCTAGCTCGGGAGACGCCTTGGTTGAGGATGATAGCTCGGCAATGGTCCTCTCCAACGCCTCGACCTTGGCACGCTCGTCGGCGCGTGTGGTATCGTGATGGTTTGCTCATGGCGACTTCCTCAAGTGCCACGACCTTGGCGCTTCGTCGAAAAGCGCTGGGCAGGGCGGCGGCTTGTTCTCGGCCGCCTTCTCGAGGGCCTCGATCTGGCGCCAAGGGTCTCGAGCACCGAGTCTGAAGAAGTTCGCTCTGCGGGCGGCCTTCTCCAAAGGCTCGACCTTGGCGCGCTCGCATCAAGGACCTCGATCGCTTTGGTGGCTCGGCGGCTGCGTGCTCTTGCGCCTCAACCCATGCTCGCGCTTTCGGAGGATCTGGTCCTCTCGAGCTCGGCGGCATGGGACACCTCCAGCGCCACCATCGTGCGACGCAGATCGTTGAGCTCCCGGTTGAGCCACTCGATTTCCTGCGCGTCGGCCTCAATGGTCGCGCAGAGCCTGGAGCGCTTCGGTCTCCCTCTCTTCCACGGCGTTCAAGATCTGGCGGAGCACGTCGACATGCTCGTTGAGACCTTGAAGCCCTCGGGTCACGCTGCCAACCGCCTTGAAAACAAGGAACACGATTTGGTAAGAAGTTGTCAAGAACACACAACTTAACGTATTACAGGGCATATAAGGAAGGTTCCTACCTCACGGAGTCGGCTGTTGACGCGCGCGCTGGAGAACTCCTCGTTCAGCTCGTCGAGGCGAGCTGTGTTGATCTCAAAACCTTCGCCCAGGTCCCCGTGACCTAGGCCTTCTTCAATCACCGCCGGCACACCTTGTCCGGGGCCTACGGACGACGTGCCGGCGGCAGCCCGAGATCCTTCCACATCGGCTGCCATGTCGGACCCGACCAGAGAATACGGCAACGGTAACCGGGCCCGACCTCCGTAGTCAAGGTTCCGCCACTCGATGGCGGGAGTTGCCGCAGAAGAAGATCCGACCCACCTCACGGGGTGGAGTGTTGTGTTCCCGAAATGGGAAGTTCGCAAGCCGGGTCATCGGAGTGCCTCCCGTTGTCGTGGTCGCTCTCCGTGGCCCGGGGAACCGCGGTCTCGCCATCAGGCGCGGTCTTAGTCGGCGGGCCTCGGGGACTTCGGTGACACGGCCGCCAACGATCGCGGCGCCATGACTTGAGGGGCCCGGCGCCCATGTCTCCCTCGATCTCGGGAGGATCGATGACCGCGAGGGTACCGTCTCGCCGGTCTTTGTAATCCTCGTCGATCGCGGGTTGGGGTCCCCTTCGTCCGCCTATCGGGGCCTTGGTCGAACCCTCCCACCGGGGCCCACCGAGGTCCGGCGAGAGCGCCTTTGTCGAGAAGACCGTGGCGGGCAAGCATGTAGGCGTCTGCCCCTCCTCGGACTCGGACTCATACTGAACAACGGCATTGTCGGTGTGGGCAAGCTCAGTCTCGGCGCCGAGGTCTGCAATCAAGGATAAGCACTAAGAAAAACATGGAGATGGAGCAGGTTGCAAAGCCAGGCTCTTACCTAGGTCGGTGGCCTCTGCCTCGTCGATGGCCGGCGATGGTCCTGTTGCCCCGAGCTCGGAGGAGGAATCCGCTTCCTTCCTCACAGTGCAGGGAGGCGGCTCGCGATGAGCCCGCATCGCTGGCGGGGGCTCGGTGGTCTGGCGGCGGCCGCGCTTTGTTCTTGCCAAGTAAAGAAACTTTGTTAGGCCACGAGAAGCCAAGGGCGCGAGCTCGAAATTGGCTATGATCGTCTTTACTGAGTGGCGCGGTCACCCCATTCGATGTGAGGCCTCTTCGTCCTCGGCGATCGGCTACGGTTGAGGGGAGTCTTTTCTTTCCTTTTTTCTCTTGCCCTCATCGGGCAAGGGAGCGATCTCATGCTTGTCTCCCACAACTCTTGATGATCCTACAAGCAAGCACGGTCGAGCAAAGACGTGCGCATGTTCGGATGAGGTCAGAGGTCGTGGAAGGCTTACCTCGGGCTTTAAATGCAAGACGTTCTTGAGACCGGTCGTCGAGAGTGTACTCATCGCCAGCTTTCGAACATTTCTGCATCTGGCGCGACCGGACTCCTTGGCCTTCTACGAACAAGAGCCATCGAGGAGGAAGAAATACGAAGTCAAGCAAAAGCCTTGTGGCTGAAGACCTTACCAGATGAACTCTCGTGGGTCGAATCGTCGCGTCCACTCGATCTGGGAGAACGGATGTAACCTCTTCCGCAGGGAGACACCCAATTCCGCAGAAGTCGTTCGCGATCGCTGACCGGTGAGACGCGTGTGGCGCAAATGTGGATGGCGGCGATGGCTTCTGCGTCGACGTTGAGGTCCTCAGTCTCTGGGGTCTTCATCTTCCCAGTGACGGCGGCTCCTTCGTATCGCAGCCTCCCGTTCTCCCCCTTCTTGAGGTAGAACCAGCGCTCTGACCATGGACCAAGAGAGTCCCGGCCAGGGATCTTGTGCAGAGCCCACTTGAGCCCGGGCCGCTGCCGGAAGTAGAGGCACCCGACCACGGGGTCCTTCCCGGAGCGGAAGAGGGAGAACTAGCGGAAGAAGAGCGAGGGCGTGGGAAGAATCCCCAGGAACCCCTCGCATAGATGGGAGAAGACGGCTAGGGTGAGGACGGAATTGGGTACCAGGTTGATCACTTCAATTTGGCAACTATCGAGGGCGTCGGCCAGAATTCGCTCTCCGGGTCCGCGGCCAAGAGGGAATGCCGCTTTCGGTCGCGAGCGATCTCGTCATCTCGAGGACGAGGTTCGGTCTCGCCACCGGGCAACCGCCAGGTCACCTGATCCAACAGCCCCAGGGCCTCGAGCTCCTTCATCCTCGTGACCGACAAGGTACTTTTCCCCAGCTTGGCCATGGCGAAACGTCGTGTGGAGATGGAAAGGCGATGCCTTTCGGCGAGAAGGCTTGGGAGGAGGGCGCAGAAGCTTTCAGGCTGATGATCCAAAGCTCGGGGTCTTCCACGGCGCTCTTGGGATTTAACCTCCTACGGCGCCTCAAAAGGCGCGCCGGGCATGATTAGACGGGCTCAATTAAGACCTGGGCGGTGGACTCGAAGCACTGCAGGTGTCCGCCGGCTGTTGGCATCCGTATCACTTCGAAAAAATCAAAGGTCGCCAGGTGTCTCGCCTGGGGTTCACTTTGCGATCTCCGCCCGACCTCGAACAAGGTTCCAAGACCTTGCAAGGGTTGCCGCCAGCGACCTGTTGGGTGAGGCTCGAGGCCGTCCTTGGTGCTACTTCTACGACCTTGAGCCTCGGGGGCTAGCTGTCGGGGGCCGGGCAACCCTTGGTCGGTCAGCACAGTCAACCGGTCCCCTAGCTCGGAAGGCCTCGATCAAAGACTCGGATCAAGCTCGAGGCCGCTCGACCTAGGGCGCAGTATCTCCGAGCTCGGGGCCCTCACGACCTGCTGTTTGGGATGATTCAAGGTCGGTGGCGTTCCCTTGGATCCCAGACACGTCATCACTTGGCGATTCTGAGCGTGGGATCGTGGAGTAATCTTGTTGTGGCGGGATCGGAACGGTTTCCACCGGCTATCAATGTGCATGAAGGCCACGATCCGAGGAATACTCCCGAACGTTGCAAGGAGAATGGGTATAAGACTGAGGCTTTGTAAACACTTAGGGAGGAGAACCCAGCGCACACACACCCGAGTTCAAGTTTAGACTTAGCATCGTCAAGATTGAGCTGTAACCCTCTCTTGTACTCACAAACATCAGGAACCACCACCGCAAGGTGACTGGAGTAGAGCTATTACCTTCTCAGGAGCTCGAACCAGGATAATCCTCTATCTCGTTCGTTGTCCCCTAGGTCCGACCATCGACCTCCTCGACCTCATTCCCCTGTTCGAGCAAAAGCGCAGTTGTGGTCCCATTTCTCATTGACCCCTACCTCATTTTTTGCGGTTGGCGATCCCGATCGTCGACACTACTCTTACTTTTGTGCTCTTTTAAAATTTTAGTACTGACGCGTTGCTTTGGCAGATGCGGATGGTTCACTCTTTTGGAGGCGTCCACGGAGGCTACTGCCGCAGAGCTCGGAGGATGCTCCAGTGTTGGGAGGCCGACCGCCCTCTCTACCGGTCCCGCACCGGATAGTCAGCGGATTGCTCGCGGTTGGGAGACGACGCCGACCTTATGCGCCGGGAGCACACGCGCGTGCTAGTCGTCCGCCGCCTCGCGATGAAGCGAGCGATTCTGGCGGGCATACTGAGTGTGCCCGTTGCGCCTGGCCGGATCGCAAGGACCACGGCTATGAGTGTGGGATACCGCCTTCGTGTGCACCATGACGCGGTGGACCCTGCGAGCTCGCTTGGAGCTAGAGGACGACGTCGCCGTCGTGCACTGGTCGGTTTCTTTGCGGCACAGAGGAGGTGATGGGCGCCACTACTACAGAGCTGCAGCCGTCTACCGCACCTTGGAGGAGACCGAGGTGGCTTTACGAGAGACCAGGATGCACGCCGTCCAGAGGATCGCCGAGCTGGAGGAGGCTCTTTACGGGCAGGGAGAGCCGGACGCCATCATGGGGCTCGATGACGACGAGGAGGAGCCGGAGGAGCAGGCAGCCCGGCCGCCGAGGACCAGCAGCGAGGTGCCCCACCGCACCGTGGGAGGGCATGGGGACCAGTTTGCCCCGATGCCAGCTCACCCTCCGGTTTACGTGATCGGCGAGCCGCAGCATGGTTGGCTTGAGGAGTGATGCTTGTCAGAGATGCAGTGATCGGCTTTTGCGTTGAGGCTCACCTGTGTTGAGTCGCGTCTTTAATTTCGAACTTAGCTATGCGATGTGATGTAATGAACAATTGGATGTGATGTTGTGACTTATTTGTGGTTGCATAGTCCCTGGACTATGTAATAAACCACACCTAATTATTATCTATGCTTTGATGTTTTATGGTTCTATTTAAGTTACACCTGTTTCCCCCATAAGTTCCTCTACGTATCTATTCTTTCCCCCCTTATCTCTAAACCACCAAAGCAATCAGCAGATGGTGAACACTCGCAACAACGGGGCAGGAGGCAGTGGATCACGCCCGGAGGCGATCGAGCAGTACACCACCACCACAGCAAAGACCGCCAAGGATATGCAGAATCTAGGAGCATTTCTTGCAGCACAGACCCAGTTAATGCAGACGATGATGGCCACAGTGCAACAGATCAACACCCAGGCAGTCGCCAACAATCAAGCAGTGAACAACGGACCACGACCCTACTCAAGATTATCTGAATTTACGAGGACACGACCGCCCACTTTTTCAGGCAATGCCAGCCCATTGGAGCCAGACGATTGGTTGAGAACCATCGAAAGGAAGTTACACATAACACAGTGTGAAGGAAACGAGAGGGTACTTTATGCCTCTCACCAACCTGAGGGAACCGCAGCTGAATGGTGGGAAAATTACTGCGCATCGCAGGAGAGTCCGCAAGAGATTACTTGGGAGGAATTTACTATAGCTTTCCGTCAATATCATGTGCCGGAGGCTATTATGGAACTGAAGAAGGAGGAATTCAGAGCGCTGAAGCAAGGAGGCCAGACAGTGGTCGATTATCTGAATAAATTCACTCAACTTGCGCGCTACGCCCCAGAAGACGTAGCGACCGACAAGGCCAGACAGTCCCGTTTCCTGAAGGGACTTAATACTGGTCTACAGGTGGGACTGATCACCCACACTTTTCCTAATTTCCAAGAGCTGGTAAACAAGGCGCTCATACTAGAAGACAAGTGCAAGGAGCTGGACGATAATCGCAAACGCCGCATGGCTCAGCAAGGAGGACGCCATGGACAGCAGAAAACCAGAATGATACCCCAGCAGTTCACCAGATTTCAGCCAGGGAACAGTGTCAGGACACCGCCACCAATGCCAAGACCAGCTGGACAAACCCCTCAGACCCCAGTCAAGGTTGTTAACCAGAACGGAGGAAATCAACAGATGTCTGGAAGACGCTGCTACAACGGTAATGAGGCCGGGCATTTTGCCAACATGTGTCCAAAGAAAGGAGCTGTGACGCCGGTGCGCTTCAATCTAGGGAACACCCCAGCCAAGACTCCTACCCAAGGAGGAAACCGAGGACCTGCTCAAGCCGGAGCTACACCGCAGGCATTCGCGCGAGGAAGGATCAATCATATTTCCGCAGACGAAGTCCAGAATGCTACGGACGTCGTGCTCGGTAAGTTCCTAGTCAACTCGGTGCCAGCTACAGTATTGTTTGATTCAGGAGCTTCGCATTCGTTTGTTTCTCGAGATTTTGCTGTGACAAATGATCTGGACATGGTTAACCTTAAAAGTACACTCCTAGTTCAATCCCCTGGATCAGAACTCCGTTCTAAGGTCGGATGTTCTAGAGTTAAGCTATTAATAAAGGGAGTAGAGTTCCTAGCGAACCTTATTATATTAGATACCCAAACCCTGGATGTTATCCTGGGAATGGATTGGTTGACTAAGCATAAGGCTATATTAGACTGCAGACGAAGAGTAGTGTCTATCGAGATCCCCGATGGTAGAAAAGTGGAATTTCAAGCAAAGGCAGTTTGAGGAGGACAGATGTTAGTAAACAATTTGAAGACTGTCAGTATAAGAGATGTACCAGTGGTCAGTGAATACCCAGATGTTTTTCCCGAGGAATTACCAGGAATGCCACCAGACAGAGACATAGAGTTTGTAATTGACTTAGTACCTGGAACAGCACCGATAGCAAAGAGACCATATCGGATGTCCACCGAAGAGTTAGTAGAGATGAAGAAACAGATCGAGGAGTTGTTGGAAAAAGGATTCATCAGACCGAGCTCGTCACCATGGGGAGCGCCGGTTCTGTTCGTTAAGAAGAAGGATGGGAGTTTTCGGATGTGCATAGACTATCGCGCATTTAACGAAGTGACGATAAAGAATAAATACCCGTTACCCCGAATAGATGATCTTTTCGATCAACTAAGAGGAGCAGGAGTATTCTCCAAGATTGACCTTAGGTCAGGATACCACCAGTTGAGAATCAAGACAGAGGACATACCGAAGACCGCATTTTCTTCAAGATATGGGCATTATGAGTTCACGGTTATGTCATTTGGATTGACAAATGCGCCAGCTTACTTTATGAACTTGATGAACAATTTATGGAATACTTAGATAAATTTGTGGTCGTATTCATAGATGATATTTTGGTTTACTCAAGGACTGATGGAGAGCACGCCCAACATTTGAGATTGGTGCTGGAGAAACTAAGAGAGCAACAGTTATATGCAAAATTCAGTAAGTGCGATTTCTGGAAGAGTAAGGTAGATTTCTTAGGGCATGTGATGACCGCGGAAGGAATTGCAGTGGACCCAAGCAAGGTTGAGACAGTGCTACATTGGGAGTCGCCCAGGACAGTTTCGCAAGTTCGGAGTTTTCTTGGAATGGCTGGTTATTACCGTCCATTTATAGAAGGATTTTTGACAATTGCTAGACCAATTACGCAATTGCTTAAGAAAGAAAATAAATTCGTGTGGACATCAGACTGTGAAAGAAGTTTTCAAGAATTGAAGAAACGACTGACATCAGCGCCAGTATTAGTTCAACCAGATGTGCACCAGAGTTTCGATATTTATTGCGATGCATCACGCCAAGGGCTCGGATGCGTGTTGATGCAAAATGGAAAGGTAGTAGCCTATGCATCAAGGCAATTAAGGCCGCATGAAGGGAATTACCCGACGCACGATCTAGAGTTAGCAGCCGTAGTGCACGCACTGAAGATATGGCGTCACTATCTCATTGGCAACAGATGTGAGGTGTATACAGACCATAAAAGTCTTAAATACATTTTCACCCAATCGGACCAAAACATGAGACAAAGGAGATGGTTAGAGCTGATCAAGGATTACAACATGGGTATCCATTATCATCCCGGCAAGGCCAATGTAGTGGCTGATGCCCTAAGTCGGAAAAGTCATAATCTGAGTACGTTAGTGGGAGAAAGCCAGGGAGAATTGTGCAAGGATCTTCAGAGATTGAAATTAGAAGTTGTTCCGGAAGGATTTGTAGCTGCTCTAGAAGTAAAGCCAATCTTGGAAGACCAGATTAGAGAAGGTCAGAAAGACGATGAGAAGGTCAAGCGGATCAAGGCCAAGATGGAGGAAGGCCAAGCAAAAGACTTTAAAATTTGATTTAACATGGGACGTTGTGGATGAAAGAGCGTATTTGTGTACCTAACAAAAGGGAATTAAAACAGTTGATATTGGAAGAAGCTCATGAATCCAAGTATTCGATTCACCAGGAAGTGCAAAAATGTATCAAGATTTAAAAGAGAGGTTTATGAAGAGAGAGGTTGCTGAACACGTAGCACTATGTGATGTATGCCAGCGAGTCAAAGCTATGCATCAGAGACCAGCAGGACTGCTGCAGCCATTAAAAATACCAGAGTGGAAATGGGAAGAAATCGGAATGGATTTTATTACCGGATTGCCAAGGACGCGAGGAGGTTATGACTCCATATGGGTTATCGTGGATCGATTGACTAAGGTCGCGCATTTCATACCGGTAAAGACAACCTATTCAGGAGATAAGTTAGCCGAGCTATACATGGCAAGGATCGTTTGCTTGCATGGAGTGCCAAGGAAGATAGTATCGGACAGAGGTACCCAATTTACCTCAAGATTTTGGGATAAACTGCATACAGCAATGGGCACCCGTTTGAACTTCAGTACAGCTTATCACCCGCAAACAGATGGACAAACAGAAAGAGTCAACCAGATATTAGAAGATATGTTGAGAGCTTGTGCGTTAGCATATACATCAACTTGGGATAAATGTTTGCCATATGCGGAGTTTAGTTACAACAACAGCTATCAAGCAAGTCTTCAGATGTTACCTTTTGAAGCATTGTATGGTCGACCTTGTAGGACGCCGCTAAATTGGAGTGAGACTGGTGAGCGTCGTGTCTTCGGACCAGACATACTTCAGGAAGCCGAAGAGCAAATAGCACTGATCAGAGAAAGGTTAAAGATTGCACAGTCGAGACAGAAGAGCTACGCCGACAACCGCCGTAGAGATTTGAGCTTCGAACCAGAAGATTACGTATACCTCAGAGTTACACCTCTTAAGGGAGTCCAGAGGTTTCACAAAAAGGGTAAACTTGCGCCAAGATATGTAGGACCATTCAAGATCGTAAGCCGTAAGGGCGAAGTTGCTTACCAACTCGAGTTACCGCAGTCACTAGCAAGAGTGCACAATGTTTTTCATGTGTCGCAACTCAAAAAGTGTCTCCGAGTGCCTGAAGAACAAACATCGCTAGAGGAAGTTGAACTACGGGAAGACTTGACTTACAAAGAGCAACCGATAAAAATTCTGGACACAATGGATCGGAAAACAAGAAACAAGACAACCCGTTTTTGCAGAGTTCAGTGGAGCAACCACACAGAAAGTGAAGCCACCTGGGAACGAGAGGAAGATCTGAAAAAGGAATTCCCAAACCTATTCTATAGTTAAGCCTCGAATCTCGGGGACGAGATTACATTAAGGGGTAGGTTTGTAACGTCCCGAATTTTGGTCATTTTAAATTTTGGAGTTATTTGAATTTTTACGGAATTTACCAACCTCTATTTGCATTTAATTGCATTTAATTGAATTTATCTAATTTTTCTGGGATTTATTGGATTTAATTAACATTAATTTAAACTATCCTTTTCTTGATTAATAAATATCAGAAAAAGTATTTATTAAAAATAAATGAAAATATTTTTCTTAGGCTCAAAATGCTCTGAAATATTTTCTAGAATTTTTCTAGAATTTTTCGGGTATTTTTAGTGCCCTAGATAATTAATTTGAATTACTGGAATTTCTTTTATTGGAAAAAGTCGGATTTTAAGCTGTTACGATGTCGGTAAGCCCAACACATGCTTTCGCCGAGAAACCCTAAGCGCCGACGATCCTAGCCGCCGGATCTTGATCGAGCGGCCGCGATCGCGCATCGCTCACGCCGTAGTGATTTCAATCTCCGTAGTAGGATCGCGATCGAACTACCGATGTGGCCGGAGCTTCTCGGGACGAGGCGATCGGCACCGCCGTCGCCGTGGGGGTCAAGATCTTGTCGAGGATTGTCTTGCGCCTCGAGGCATGTCCGAGCGAAGAAATACCTGCTGCGTCGCGTGACTTCCTTCCGCTCCATTTGCCACTTCTCGCGTCCTCGTGCCGTAGCTCTCCCACTTGCTCGCCATAGCTAGTACTTCCCTCGCCTCGGTTTTCTTCGTGCCTCGCCGCCGTCTGTTGCCCTCCGCCGCCCTTGAGACCTTCGCCGGTTAAATGCGTGACACGCCGCGTCCGACAAGCCACTTCTTCCGACCGGAGACGCCGGAATCGCCGAAGGCTACGCCGTCTTCCTCGCCTCGGCGTCAAGCATCGCCGACTCTTCTTCGCAGCTTCGCAACCCACCTCAGCCATCGGATCTTCATCCAACGACCGAGGTATCGCCACGTTTCTTCCCGTAGCAGTTAACGTTTAATTAGTTTGGTTAGATCTGGTCCGTTGGATCTTCATCGAACGATACTCGTTGAGCCTCGTAGGCTTAGGAATAGTAAACTGCTCGGTATAACGATAGCCGTCGGATTCCCAACGAGCGGTCGACGTTGCGCCACGTCTTCCCCGTAGAAGCTAAGTCGATTATGCTCGGTAGATCTCAGCCGTTGGTTGGTAATCGTGCGGCCCTGGTGTGTCCACGCATGTGCGATGAGCAGTAAACTCTCCGATAATGCGCAACAGATTTCTCATCTAACCGTCGCTATTGAGCCACGTGGGCTTAGTAGCGATCGCGCCGGTAGTGGCCGGCCGTTGGATTCAATCCAACAGACAGATTAAATGCGCGTGGCGGATGCTTTTCCGCCGTGTGTCGATCGTTGAGTGGTCAGTCTCGCTCATCGGGGCCCACAAGTCAGTGTGATGACCCCGGCTGTGCTGACGTCAGCATGACGTCATCTGGGACCCACCTGTCAGTGGCCGAGGGTGACGTGGTTCGCTCTGGTGCTGACACATGTCAAGCCGAGGGAAAATCGCCGGAAAATCGGTGGAAAATAAGGGAAAATTCGGTTTATTCTTTTATGAATTTTTAGAATATTGTAAAGGCCATAACTTTTGCACTTTAACTCGGATTTGAGTGATTCCAGTGCCCAAAAATTTGTAAAAATGTGAACTATTTATTGATGATTTTTATTTGATTTTTAGAATTTATATTGCTATCTGTATTGTCTATTTATTGTGTGCTTGCTTGTGTGCGCATAGACCCCGAGTTGCGGATTTGTAGAAGGGAATTTGAAGACCCGTCAGCGAAACCTCGACTGAACCAACTCCTCTTCAAGGCAAGTCATGCTTTGACCATATTGCCCCCAGATTTTAAAAATGTATTTCGATTCAATTTATGCATGCTATATCAATTAAAAACGATATTGCTTATTGTGGGAAATGTAGCTAAAATACCAATTGAATTATGCCACCTTGTTAATGTCATTATATGCCCTGAATACCTTGTCCCCCTAGGATGTTTAAATTATGTTGGATGCTAATATGATGCCAACACGGGAGGCTAGACCGTGATTAGTCGCTTAGCTTGCTTAAATGCGATGAATGAATTTCGAGCATCAAATGAATATTGACTAAACCATTATGGAACGCATTTTTTTGTAAAAGTGCGATAATGTCATATGATGGATTAGAATAGTAACCTGTGTGGTGCTATTCGTAAATTGATATGAACAATGGCATGTGTTGCTTAAATGAAACATGGGTTGGGGAAATGTTTTGGACCGGGGCAAGTGGCAAGGAGGCTTCGTGCCAGGTGGGCCTGTGTGGCAACGGGATTGTGAAAGATTGTGAAGGCTGAGTGCCGAGAAGTATAAAATGGATGTCTTGCCCGGGACAGTTAAGGACTTAACCTTGCGAGCCTTTGAACTGAGTTCCGTGTACAACCACTTGTCCGGAATGGGACGGACCTAGTTAAGTAGGTTTCTAACCTCTTTCCTTTGAGACCTCTAGGTGACAAAGGCACACCAAAGGTAATCAGAGAAGCGTACTGTCTTTGCGGCTTGGTACCCATTCAACAGTATTTTGCCTGTCTAAACTTCGCTCTGAGTGAGGGAAGTGTTAGAAGGGAGGTAACGGAGAGGTTCAACGGTTAAATGTTAGTCTCTGAAAGACTTTGTTGCAATCAATCGCCTGTGTGGTGAACGACTGTATCCTGTGGGTAAAGTGTACAGCCTCTGCAGAGTGTGTGTGTGAATCTATTCGAATAGCCGTGTCCGCGGTACTGGACATTGCTCGGTGATTACAGTCAAGGGTTAGATTTTAAAAATAAAAGATGTGGATTGGGTGGCTGTGTGCCAAAAGGCTGTGTGAATGAAATTAGGGCTGTGTGCCAAAACCCTCTGGGAAAAGATTTGAGAAATTAATTATTGATAATATTGATTTCACTGCTTCTAAATCTAATAGGATTACCTGTTAAAAGAAATGCTGCTTTGTGCAAAATAACCAATTAAGCCTTTCCTTTGGAATAAGCCATGCATGTAGTAATAGACCGCATTGTGCATGACTTGTTGAGTATGTCGATACTCACCCTTGCATCGACAAAAACCTCGAAGAAGAAGAAGCCGTGCGCCTTGGAATGAAGAGTTCGTCGAAGGCCGGAGGATTAAGGGTTGAGCAGCACTCGGTAGCTTTGTGGCTAGGAGTGGTTCCGCTATCGTATTTTGCTTCCATTGAATGAACTTGGTATCGATGATATTTATCATACTGGGCTAATTATTGTAAGGCGACCATAAGGTCATGTAACTCGACTATATTATGCTTGAAGTACTTTATTAATTATTTCACCATGTATGATTGTGGTACTTCAACCTGTTTATCTGTGTGTACTAGCGTGATCCTGGACTAGTACGGCATACACAGAGTGTCCGAATCTGTGGAAATTCGGGGCACGACACTCATCGAGCACGATGGATCTGGTGGTGGTGGTGCTTCGGACAGTGCATAGGGTAGGCATAGTGTGCATGGCAAATCCTTGTGGCTCCGCTTCGGGCTGTGGGCACGATGGCAAGCTCTAGCATGGTGTGTTAGCAGCCATGGTCTGCGATGCTTTAGATCATGTGCACATGAACAGGCGCCTAATCCTCAAGAACATGCATTAAATAGTAATCCAATCTTAACCCTAATTAGTAAAATGTGCTAGCAAATAATCTATGAGATTAGTCTAGCAGCAAACATGTAGATTGGAAATTAAATTATACAACCCAGAGGATCAATAGGCAATACTGGGTTGTTGACATACTCTTCGGCCTTAGAGAGCTTTGTACTGATAACATGTTGAATAATGGAGATGACTGTCGTAGGTCAACCCCAATACCAATCACCCAACATTGAGAATACCCAAGAACAATCACAGAAAAAGATGAACACCAAGTATGGAATCCCAACTCTTTTCTTTTCATAGAATGTAGATTGATTCTCTCATACAATGGGGTACTATATTTATAGCCAAAATCCCTCAGGGGTAGTTTCAGAATTTGCCTATCAAACCATAGAGTTCGGTTACATCTCAACAACACTGTCACTAGTCACTGACCTAATGACATGGCATATCAATAAACATAGGCCATGGGAGGAGAGTTATCCACCTTAGCCTCCACATGTAGCAATAAACAAAGGCATTCCAACATGCATCCAAACCGGTTGTAATAGAGGATAGAGATGTTTTTCTAATAACCCCATATTTTATTAGAAACTTGAGCAGATGAGAGTCCTACACTTCCATATTTATCCTTAAACAAAGAGAAAATTACAGTAGTGCCACGAAGGACACATGTGAGATAAACTAACAGCATATCTTCCATGTGTGGGTCTCGAAGACCTCGATTGAGGTTGCTAGCCACCAGAGAAGACCGCTGCTACACCTCGTCTGAGATGAAGGCACTATTGAACCATCCACTGTAGATGAAGATTAAGGATGGCAATAACTTTTTGAAGAAACCAAGTGGGAGGCGTTGCTTGCCTAAGTGAGCTATCATGCAACCACATGAAGGATGTGTCAGTGTGCAACATTACCCTTGATCGAGGGGCTACCTGATGGTCATCGACCACTATCTCAAGGGCCTTCTTTGGTCTAGATTTGAACACAGGAGGTTGAAGCATCAGTAGACAATGCTACATTTCTTGGTGAAAAAACAGTGCTGACGACACATTGGTTAGCCCTGGGATGGATTGGTTTTGAGGGAGTTCAGTGGAATTTGGTGGGTTATTGTTCAAGTTCTTTGTAAAATCAGGGATAGGGCACTTTGAGGGAAAAAGAAAAAGGAAGGATTTGTGGTGGTGAAGATGAAGGGGAAGAGAGTCTAGGGCTGAGCTAGTGGTCGGGTGGGCCTTCTGGAGCGATAAGGATGGCCGAAGTTGAATACTGAAGACAAGGTGGGTGAGAAGACCAAAAGAGGAAAGAACATCACGATCTAGATCTAGATATGTAGGTCTTTTATTTGGACATGCCTGGGTGTCATTGAGTTGACCGACAACCTGGGCAGCTCGCCCAACAATGACGTCAACGAGGAGGAAGGCTCAGGACAATGGCTGACTAAGACCACTTAGCAATGTTGACCTTCCCATAAATGGTAGTACTCACACAAAGAACTGGATAATTCATAGAGTACAAACTATAGGCAGGCCATACCCTTCTCCCTCATGTCGTTAGCTAGTGAGGTGCCAGAGAAAGGGAAGAAGAGGGGTCGAAGAGGAAGAAGAATGAGGGAGTTTTCTTTTTGCCTTGAGAGAAGGGGTCAGGAGAGGGGGCATCCCAGCTTACTAATAATCAAAGGATAGAGAGGTCATGAGGGCCATGGTATAGCATGAGAAAGCTTAGAATTGTGATACCTTGAGTTCAACTATGCCAATAAATTATAAAAATTATGCTAGACCACCTATTAGCACACTTCACACCCCATAGGCATTGATGCTGGTGATGCTTGCCACTGGATCTGTCCCTCACTCTCCTACCTCTAGTGCTAATCAAGTGGTGCCACTGTGGAGAAACTGCGGAGAAAGTTAATACCTCTATTTTTTTTCAAGATCCTAGAGAAATAAAAAGGAGAGAATTGCCTAGATGGAGAGGAACATACAAAGGGAGGATCATGGGAGTAGTTAGAAGAGAGAGGACATTGTTTTCCTTTTTTTATTACACATGGGTCTAATAAAAAGGTGTATACTTATACACTAGAGCAATTTGTTCCAAGCCACATCACTACCTACCTTTAGGGCATGTACAATGGGGTTACAATAGCTGTCTATAATCCTTGCTATTGACACAACTTTTACACATATTTTACCCCCCAAAAATCTTGCAAACGCAAGGTAAAATGATGATTTGATCTATGATCAAGCTCATTTAGGAAATTATTTCTGTGCTTATCTTGTGTCAACACATTTCGTTAGAAAATCAACAAAATAGAAAAATCAAGGAAATGAAGAAAATTGGCATAGGCCCACTAGCAGGCCAATCGACATAACTCTAGGCTAGCTGGCCAACTAGCTCACATGATACCAACTTGGGCTAGGCCAAGTCCATCGAGCTGGCTAGCCCACCATCCACTAAGGCTTGGCTGAGGGCTTGAGGCCTAGGCAAAGGCTAGGTCAGGTGGCTAGGTTGAATAGGCTAACCGGCCTAACCATCTTGGCTCAAGCCTCAATCAACCTAAGCCAGGTCAAGCATGACTTGGCTGCTTGGCCAAGTCCCCCCCCAGGTAGTTTGAGTGAGTGGACTCGGTTTCACACCAAATCCAAGGGATCACAGCAATACACCATTGGCTGGCCAATCAATGCTATTCAGTTGGCCATGCACCCTATCTCTCAACCAACCTTTAGCCAAGGCTGCATGGAAGACATCTAGCCAGTCGCGCAACCAACCTACAATGGTTGACCGATGTACCATAAATAGGGGCAATGCCACCCATAGCTAAACACTTCACAACTTATATTTTTCATCTCCATCACTCCGGTACAAGTCCTATGGTAGAATAGTGATGTCAGAGGAGCTAGTAACTAGGTATGGAAGTAGGAGAAGAGTCAGTCTATGTGTCAACAATTCCATAGTCATCTTCTATCGAACCCTTGAGTAATACCCCTGAATTCTCTATGTATACTATGCTAGTCTAGAAAAAACAAGTACATAGAGTAAACAAACCTGATACCACAATATATCATACAAAAATTATTCATTTAATTATCAGAGTTTTACAATATTAATGGCTTGTAGGCCAACTAAAAATTAGCAGCAGAAAGCAAAAGAAGCAGTGGAGCCCAACAAATCTTCCATAGGCAATCAACTAGGGTAGTAGTCTAGTCATCGAGATCCTCACCACTGAAGAAGTACCCTTCCTCTACAAACAACAGATAATACAAGATGAGTACATAAAGTACTTGCAAGTCACATAGGAAATGCAATATTAATGTAGGATTACAAAGGAAGACAATAGGATTAGCTTGAGCATAAAGCAATATTTTTAAATACATAAGTAATTTCAAAGACATAACTGATACTGCAAAACTAATTTTAAAACTATTTTCAACATAGGATCCATCCTGGAGCTCATCCCAATTTTTCCAAATGGCACCCCTTCCATCTACAAATCATCTTTCTCAAATCACTTTTGGAAAATCGAAGTCTAAACTATGAATGATTGCTCAACATACCAATGACCGTGGGTGTGGCTAATTAATTAATTTTACTCTCTACAAAGGCTGTACAACTTTATCCATAAGACATGATTGTCTCATTTTACCAAAATATATAGTTCCTTTGGTGTACGGTGGAGAAAATCACGACAAGGCCCTTATAAAGCTCCATAGCATGTAGTCATGCTTGGTAAGGTTTCACCACTGAAAGAGCTAAAACAACAGTAGTCAAAAGCCCCCTCTTGTGCCGTTTGGTAGTCTAACCAAGCCCACATTCAACCAAATGGCACAACTAACAATGGAATGTTTCAAAATAGATAACCATGTATGTCCCATATGGCCATATAAGACTTATGGAAGTACGGTAAGACTTTACATTCAGCGAAATATAGACTGGTCCTTAACTAAACAGGTGAGCTTTTGAACAAACACAACAACCACCAAAGAACCATTTTTGCCTAGTCTAAATCACACTGATGCCAAGGAATAGTTTTTATCACAATAACATTTTTATTTGGCTTAAATTCCCAAAAGATCCTAAATTCAAGTCTAAGCCCCGCTAAGCCATTTTTTATTTAGCACTAGTTAATAATATGTTAGTGCACCAACTAGTGATATTTTTACTCAAGGTTACAAGGGTATAATGATTGCAATGTCAAATGTGGCCATAACAATTAGGAGATAACTATATAATTAAAACTGGATTTAAATTACAATGTAAAAATTAAGCATGCAGTAATTTAAATCAAAATATACTTTAAAATCTAGGATTAACATGATCAAAAAGTGTAACTTGCCTTGTTCGAAAGACTGGCGATCGGTATCGATAGTATGATACTCTTCCCGCACTCCAAAATCTAAACGTTGAAAATAGCCAAATTCAAATAAAATATAAATAAATTAAAATACAAAACTAGCATAAATAGGTATATTAGGATTTTATATCAATTTAGAAAGAATAATGAGGTTAATTGGAGTTCGAATGGAGAAGGACGGACTCCTGGAAGATTTAAATCCAAGAAAAAGAGAGGGAAAGGATTTTGAAAGGATCTAGTTGGCCTAAAGGGAGGGTGAATAGGCAACTATTAAAATTTTAGGTTAAAAAATAAGTACAATTAGAGCAGAGAACAAACACTATTGAAAACAATGAACACTAGCAAAGAGTAAATGCTGAAAAGTAAATAGGGAGACACGGAGAGAATTTTTCTTGTGGTTTAGAGCTAAGCTTTTACTTCCACATTAGAGCACTTCCTCGAAAGTATGGCTCCCCCAAAGCTAGTCGCAGTAGCCCGGGTCTCCACTAGGGTGACTCTTCCACCACTTTGGTGAGGTGAGTACTAACCTCCCACAACAATGGTGGCCTTCCACAAGCACTTTTGGATAGGTCACACCAAACTACCGCTTCCAAACCGTCTAGAAATGTTTAGCTCTAAGGGTAATAGACCATCCATAAGCTATGTCCCTTGGTTCACTAACACAACACTTGCTAGACTAAGCTTGGAACAAGATCACTTAGGAAATTTTGAATTTTTGAAATTAGAAGTGAAGCACGATCTCCTTGGTGGCTTGAGAGCTCTAAGGTGCTAAAATAACAAGGAGATCAAAAATTTACACAAGAAATACCATGGATGAGCTTTAATAGCCATTGTAGCAAAAGCTAGCTGTTGGAACTTGCACAGTAGCTGTTGGACGTGTCAGAGTGTCAAAAATGAGCTAATGCTCAATTACCCCGAACTGAATTTGATAGGAGAATTAAGCTTCACAAAACTTCCTGTGTACGCCGGACTGAGATTGCTTATATGAACATTTGCGCCGGACTAAGCCAACTTGGTCCGTCGTACATAGGCTTTGACAAGAAACTGAGTCTGGCGTGAAAGTTGAATTTGCACATTTGCACCAGACCAAAATGGGTCAGTCCACTGTAGAAGAGATTTTAGAATTAGCTTGGTCCTGCGGACACATAGAATATGAGTGGAATAGACCCGTGGGTTGCGCATTTGTGCCTGACTAAAAGGGTAGTCCGGCGTAAACTAGAGTTAGTGCTAGACTGAATTTTGTGTCAGCGAATGTAAGTCCAGCGTAATTGGCCTGCACTATGTTGAGTTTTGCTCATGTGGATATATAGCGCCGGACTGAATAAGAGTCGGTCCGGCGTAAAAGGGTTGAGCTGAGTGAGCGCCAGACTAAGGAAAAAAGAATTTTGGGTCCGGCGTGAATGGGAAGCTGTCTGCTTGGGTGTAGGATTGATTTTGGTGGGGAATTTTTGATATGACCTTGACTCCAAGCAATCTAACTAGCTTAGTTCATGAACTAAGGTTCTAACTTATGCATGATCCCCCTTTATAGTATGACAAATATAAAACAATCCTAACTACTTAGCTTGAACTATCTCCTAAGCCAAAACTAGTAACAAGGATCCTTAATCTTGACCTTTTGGCTTGATGCCGACTGATATACCCAAACATGATTCCTTATCACAAAGGGTTCATTGATTTAATCATCAACACCAAAACCCTGTAATAATACTTAATTGAAGAATTAGGGGGCCTAGATGCTTTCAATCTCCTCCTTTTTGGTGATTGATGATAACACATCTATTCTTCGCCAATAGTTCAGAGCATAAATTGAAAATACCAGTATAAGCCTAGACACATTAGACTTTCCCTTTCACTAACACTTCCCCTACTAGTTAGGTCACTTCTTGCGCTTGGAGAGAGTTCTTTTGAGCAGACCAGAGAGTTTGGAATTAGAACTCTTTCTTGGGGGTGACTGAACAAATTCTTTTTTCTTTTCTTCTTCTGACTCAGCTTGAACTGATGGATCTATGGTTTGATAAGGAGCTGAACCCATAGCATGCTCATGCCAGTTAGGGTAGTTTGGCTCTCCGGTTGAGGATTAACAATCCAATTATGGAAATCTTCTTGCAGCTTGCTTAAGGACTCATTCAACTCATGGAACTGCCCATCAAATTTTCTTTCAAGATGATCTTGGCAGTTATGCATGTAGTCATCTACCCTTTCAGTATACTGCAAGTGATCTTCCATTGCAAATCCTATCCAATCTATAGAGTTCGCATAATCTTCAAATCTTCTGTCAACATTTTGGACAAAGCTTCTTGTTAACATCATAAATCACGTCCTTTAGGATTCCTTGATTATTCTTGATTTCCCCAATCCAAGTCCTCATATCCCATTGATTACTTCTGATCATGTCAAATCTTTTAAACGTCTCATTTCTGAACATAGCTTGTTCCTCATACTACTTCCTGGCCATCTCTTGAGCTTGTTCATGGTAAAGTTACATGGCTTTCATCTATTATTCATGTCTTAATGTGGCCATCCTTTGTTCTTCTTCATATCTCGCTTGAGCACCCATCTGATCTGCATCATACTGTTGCTCATAAGAATGAAACCATAGTGGCTGAGTATCAAACAGGTTTTGCCAACCAGGGAATTGATCTTGAGAAGCATGAGTAGGGTGAGCTTCAGGTGGTGGAGGAGGAGGGTAACAAGGTAAGATAGGCTCATGTGAAAAACTAGACCCTCTAGCCTCAAGATCATGAGCTCCAGGCTCAAATTTTTGGACCTCCAAAAATCTATTTGCTGCAGCTAGCTCCTATAGCCTATGCATCTCTTGAATTTTTGCTTGAGATTGAGCATAGGTGCCTGAAATCTATTGAGTAGCTGCATCTTCCTCAAAAGAGAGCTGCCTAGGACTCAAAGGACTAAACCCAACCACTTCAGTTGGTTCTTCTTGCTGAGTATGAAGAGAGGGTGTCTTAGTAGTAGCTTGCTCCATTATTGGTGTGACAGGAATATTTGGAATAGGAGATTGAACAGGCTGATGTCCATAGCTTTGGCTGAGTTGAATAGTCATAGGATTGATAGGAGCAGCATAACTCTCAGCAGGCCCATCTCCTCCCTCATTATTACCATCATCATGATCACTTGGCTCACTATCATCCTCAGAACCTTCTTTAGACTGAGTTTCAGAATTATTAGCTACCTCTTGCACTTGTTCAACTATTTGCTCTTGTAGAAATGGAGGTGGTAAAAGCAACCTTAACCCTCTAAGTGCTTCCCCAGATTCTATTTTTATAGAGTATTTCTTTGGAAAGCACTTAAAGTCTCTATTTAGCTCCTCTTGAGAGATGATTCCTTGAGCTAGGAGCATCTGAGTGATTAGTTGAGCAAAAGGGAGGGGGCTTGAGATTGAGATTGAGCAGTACTAGAAGTTTTCTGTTTCTTGCCCTTGACTTTGTCCACAACTTTCTCAAGAAATCCCCTCTTTTCAGGATTCTTTGATCTGCCCATATTGCCAAAACTATCCACTGCCCAAAAAGCTACTCAAATCAGACCAAAATCCCCCTTTCCAAGCACAAAAACTAACCCGACCTTTGAAGAGATAAGGTTTGGAACCCTTAAGCATGAATTTTAAGGTTTAGGGTTTTATTTCAAGCAATGAATTGCAAGAAAGGGAAGAGTCTGGGGTGGACTTACCAAACCCTAGGAGACACACTTGCGCAAGCAGGTCAAGAGAGAGCATCATTGATTCCACCTGATTAGGGTTTGCTTTGGTGAGAGAAAGCTTCGGCCTTAAGAGATTAGCAAGAGGATTTGTAGATTTTGGGGATTTATGGGCGGTGGAGGCTATAGAGTGAGAGAGAAGGTGCAAGTGTAACTGTTGTCTTGAGAAGAGGTGCCTTAATGATATAGTTATTTGTAGTAGACAGGCACTCCCTTATTTGGGTGGTGGGATCCGCATAAGAAGAATCCAATTTGGTCGGTTTAACTTGGGTCCCGAAGCCAAAAGTAAGTTAGCAAGGATAAGCCCTAAATTTAGATAAGATTTTGAAAATTTTCAACTGAGCTGAGAAATTTTCAAATTTGTATTCAAAACTTTTGAATTTGATAAGAATTTGGAAACAGATAGTTGCATATGTATGCCGAACTACTTTTGGCGTATACAGAGAGTCCCCCATTTGCGCCGGACTCAATCTGCACATATGCATTTTTGTAGCAGACCGAGTTGGAGTTGGTCCGGCTCCTAAGGATTTTCACACCAAAACTGGGTCCGTGGTGAAATACCATCTGTGCCAGACTAAATCTTTTTCAGTTTGTCGTACATGTGCAGCTCTCTACTTAAGACATTAAGAAGTATAGCTAGACCCTTAGAGATTTTCATTGATCCACTTAAAAATTCAAATCCAGACTGAAAGATAGATCTTGAATAATCTTAGATAGAAAAATTCATAATCAAGCACCAAATTCAAACCAAAAGAGGATTTTGAATCCTATGGAATTGTATGAGCCCTATTTTTTAAATGTGCATGAATATGGGCAATTCAAGCTTAATGGAAAGGACTCGTGTGTAGAGTGGTGACACCTAGTAGTTTTGCAACCAATTTTTTATTTGAAAACAAATTTTAGCCTATTTGCTATGATTTGGCTAGGATAGGAAAGAAGCATAGAAAGGAGAGGCTTTTAGCAATATTTTAGTAATTTTATTTCTAAAGTCTCCTTTTTATTTAGAAAAATAATCCTATGCCACTTCAACACTTAGAATTAATTTGTTCACACAGTGGGTAGTAAGAAATGCATAGTAAGCAAGCTTGGCTCCTCCTAAATGTGATATTCCTTCCAAAATGCCAAATCAAGCAACATTTGTAAAAGCAATGACATTCAATTCATTTCTTAATTTAGAAAATCTAACCTCATCAAGGGGTTTAGTGAAAATATCAGCTAATTGGTCCTCAGTTCTCACATGACTAAGAATAATGTCACCCTTAGCAACAGAATCACGAATGAAATGATGTCGGATTTCAATATGCTTAGTTCGAGAATGTTGGACTGGATTCTTTGCTATTTTCACTGCACTTTCGTTATCAAACAAGAGAGGCACATTTTCAAATTTAATGCTATAGTCTAAAAAGGTTTGCTTTATAAAGAGAATTTGAGCACAACAACTGCCAGCAGCCACATATTCAGCCTTGGCAGTGGAAAGTGCTACTAAATTTTACTTTTTAGAACACTAAGACACTAAAGATCTTTCAAGCAAATGGCAGTCCCCTAAGGTGCTTTTGCGATCAATTTTACAGCCAGCATAATCGAAGTTCGAATAGTCAAGAAACTCAAATGGAGCACCTTTAGGGTACCACAAACCAATGCAAGGAGTGTGTTTTAGATATTTAAAAATTCTTTTTACGGCACTAAGATGCAATTCTTTAGTGGAAACTTGAAATCTAGCACACATGCAAATACTAAACATGATATCAAGCCTAAATGCTATCAAATACAAGAGAGACCCTATCATGAACCTATAGAGCTTTTGGTCATTAGGCTTACCTCCCACATCTTGATCAAGATGTGTATTTGTTGCTATGGGTGTCTTGATTGGCTTGCATTCTTCTATGTTAAATCGCCTAAGGAGGTCCTTGATGTACTTTTCTTATGAGATAAATGTACCCTCCTTCAATTGCTTGACTTGAAATCCAAAGAAGAATGTGAGCTCCCCTACCATGGACATCTCAAACTCCCTTTCCATCGTGTCACCAAATTCCTTACAAAGGGAGAGATTAGTGTATCCAAAGATAATATCATCCACATAAATTTGGCAAATCATTAATACATCATTGATTTCTTTTAAGGATAGAGTTGGATCAACCTTCCCAGTTTTAAAGTCCTTTTGTAAAAGAAAATCTCTAAGGCGCTTATATCACGCCCTTGGGGCTTGTTTCAACTCATAGAGTGCCTTAGATAATTTGTAAACATGATTTGGAAAGTTTGAATCTTCAAAACTGGGAGATTGTTTAATAAAAATAGTTTCTTCAATGATACCATTAAGAAAAGCACTTTTTACATCCATTTGAAAGAGAGTGATGTTAAAATGAGATGCAAAGGCTAAAAGGAACCGTATTGCTTCAAGACGAGCTACGAGGCATACGTCTCCCTATAGTCCAATCCCTCCACTTGAGTGAAGCCTTGCGCTACTAGTCTTGCCTTGTTGCGCACCACCACTCCATTCTCATCTTGTTTGTTTTGGGACACCCACTTTGTCCCAATAACATTGTGGTCCTTTAGACGTTCCACCAAATTCCATACTTTGTTACTCTTGAAGTTGTTGAGCTCCTCTTCCATGGCCATGATCCAATTTGTATCTTCTAATGCTTTTTCCACTGTTTTAGGCTCAACACAAAAAACAAATGAGTAATGTTTAAAAAAGGAAACTTGTCTAGAACGAGTTTGGATACCCTTACTAAAAATTCACCAATGATTTGGTTCACGGGGTGATCCTTGGCAATGGTGTGATGGCTCTTTATGAGTTTGGATTCTTCTTGATCATTTTCCTCCTCTTCCTCTTGTGTTCTATCATATGGCTCCATGGAAGGTGTAGGTGGCTCATTTTTGTCCTCCTTGGGCTTGATGTCTCTAACTTCCATCTTCCTTATAGCTTGCACCAAGGCATCATCACCTATATCAGCTAGATTCTCATGCTCACCTTGTGAGCCATTAGATTTATCGAATTTTACATCATAGGTTTCTTCTACTAAGCAGGTTGAATTGTTGAATACTCTATAAGTCTTAGTCTTAGAAGAATAGCCTAACAGAAAACCAATATCACACCTCCTTTGGAATTTACTCAAGTGTGTCTTCTTTTTGTAGATGTATATCTTGCACCCGAACACATGAAAGTAAGAGATGTTGGGTCATCTCCCCACCAATGGCTCATATGAAGTCTTCTTGAGTAATTGATGGAGATAGACACGGTTGATAGCATGGCACGCCGTGTTGATGGCCTCAGCCTAAAAAGCGTCGGGAGCACCATACTTGTCTAGCATTGTTCTTGCCATCTCGATGTGTGTTCTATTCTTCCTTTCAACCACACTATTTTGTTGCGAAGTATAGGTGGCTGAAAGTTCATGCTTTATGCCTAACTCGTCACAATACTCAACAACATTAGTATTAACAAACTCGGTTCCATTGTCACTACTAATATTCTTGATGAAGCAATCAAATTCATTACCAGACAAAAGTAGTTGCCACCTATGCTAGCATATGTAGTGGGACCAAACACATCCATATGCAAGAGTTCTAGGGGTCTAGTGGTGGACATGATGTTTTTGATGGGATGAGTTAGCTACTTACTTGCCGGCTTGACAAGCACTACAAAGCTAATCTTTTTCAAATTTAACATCTTTCAAGCCCACCACTAACTTATTTTTGAAAAGTTTTTGAGGTTAGACATACCTACGTACCCAAGATGTTGATGCCAAAGCCAACCAAGGGAGACTTTAGCTAAGAGGCAAGTTGAGATGCATAAAGAGTTAGAGTTAAAATCAACAAGATAGAGATTTTGAAATCTAAAATCTTTAAAAATAAGCTTTTCGTTTTTATGAAAAACTGTTACTCCATCATTAGAGAAGATACAATGGAATCCAAGATCACATAATTGAGCAACCGAAAGTAGATTGAAATTTAAAGAATCTACAAGGAGCACATTTTCAGTAGAATGATCATTGGAGATGGCAATCTTACCAATACCCTTTACCTTTCTCTTGCTACTGTCTCCAAAAGTAATTTTGTGGTTGGGGTCACTTTCCCCATCGATTGAGGTGAACATCCTTGAGGTGCCGGTCATATGTTGAGTGCACCCACTATCAATCACCCAATGCCGGCCACTACTCTTGCAGTTTACCTAGACAATGAAGTTCATTTCTTGGTTTTAGATACCTAAATACTTTTGGGTCCTTTGGTGTTAGTTTCAACAATTTTGGGGCCAAAAGGATTAGTAAGTAAGGACCTAGGCACCCAAACAGCTTTAAACTTCTTATCAAGGTTAGAGGGGCCAACATATTTCACATTCACTTTACCCCTAAAGTCCTTAAAGATCATGTAATGAGCATCAACCATGCAGCCCCTTTTTACTCTAACATGCAGGGCACTAGCAAAAGTACAATCTTTTGAAGCATGGTCAAATTTATAACAATAATAGTATTGAGTACCCTTCTCGACAAAATTCAATTTGGGTCTTGTCCATCCACCTTTCTTAGGCAAATCCCTAGGTTTATAGCCTAATTCTTTCTTACCCAAGATAACCCTTTGCTCCACAAGTATCTTGTCAAGAGTAGCACTACCAAGGAAGTATTTTTCTAAACCTTTATCAAATTTAGCTACTTTAGATTTTAGTTCATTATTTTCTATCATGAGCTCCCTAGCACACAAAGTATTTTTTATAATTTTCATCACATGTGCTAGATGAGCTAGATATGATAGATGAGCTAGAAGCAAGTATTTCATCATTAAGCAAATCACAAGCAATTGATATGTCACACGAAGAAACAACCTTGGATTTGCTAGCAAGTATCTCATTATCTATTGCTAGCTCACAATGTCAATTAAGTAAGTCATCATGATCCTTAACAAATAAAGCATGTTTAGCATTCAAAGAATTATGAGAATCAACAAGCAAGGCATGATTAATGACCAAAGCATCATGAGCATGTGTAAGTTTGTCATGTTTAGTAACAAGCTCATTATGGCTAGCCTCTAAGCTATCAAACTTGTCTTGCAAAAGTTTTAAGCTTAGAAGCAAGCAAGTCATTCTTAGCATTCAAGCTAGTAATAGTTTTCTTAAGAGCTTTATCCTTAGTGGATTTAGCATACAAGGCACTATTAAGCTTTTTAATTATATCACTAGCTCATCATAGGAGGAAGAGTCATTTACTTGATCCTCATCATGTTTTGCCATAAGGCAAAGTGGAAAAGAAGGCGGAGGTGGTGTAGACTCATCAAGAACGAGCCCAGCCAAGCCCTTGGATCTTGTGCCATCATCATCGTCGAAGGAGGACTCATCACTTGAGCTCTCTTCATTGGTGATCCATTTACCAATGTGAGCCTCCCCCCTTCCCTTTCTTCAAATACTTCTTGGAGTGGCCCTTTTTGAAGTAATTCTTCTTGTGCTTGTCATAGGCCTTCTCCTCATCATCATCTCCTTTGCTCTTACTCTTACCCTTCTTCTTGCTCTTGTTGGGGCACTGAGCAACTATATGCCCCCTCTCATTACACTCAAAGTAAGTGATGTTTGAGAAGGAGTTCTTCTTGGGGTAATGAGGTAATGACTTCCCCTTATCTTTAGTGTTGATTCTTCTCATAATTTTGTTAGCTGTTCTCATGAGTAGAGCCAACTTCTTGACATCTTCATCCTCCTCATAACTAGAATCCTCATCATCTTCATCATCCGAGGAGTCTTGCACCTTCTCCTTGGCCTTGAGAGCAATGGATTTCTTCTTGGGATCATCCTCATCGGCCAAGGTGAGCTCATGGGCTGAAATTTTGCCCAATAGCTCAGTGGGTGTGAGCTTCTTGAGATCACCACTGTTGGACAAGTAGGTAATTAAGCTGTGATATGCTCGGGGCAGCATCCTGATCATTTTCCTACACACTTTAACATCAGGGATTTTAGTTCCTAGGCCCTTAAGTTCATTAACAATGAGGTTAAGCTTAGAAAACATATCATTTGCATTCTCATGAGGGTGCATCTTAAATTGATCAAACTTTTCTCTAACTACAAAGTACTTTTCCTCCTTCACATCGGAGGTACCCTCATGAATTTCTTGGAGGGTAGTCAAAATATCATAAGCAGTGGCTAGGTTGCTTACTCTGTCAAAGACTTCTATACTAAGACAAGAAAAAATAGTACTCCTAGCTTGAGCATCATATTGCATGTTCTTGATCTCACCGGGTGTAGGATCCCTAAAGCTGATTGCCCTTCGGGTATGATCCGTGGAGGCAAGAGTTTCTCTGTAACCCTCCACACATCATACCCTACGGCCTCTAGATAGCATCTCATACGAATTTTCCAATAAGGATAATTCGTACCATCAAAAATAGTTACTCTACCTATACTAACAGTAGTAGAGCTAGTCCCCTCAGCCATTACCTAAGCTGATTAAATTAAACAAGGTAAAACCTTGCTCTAATACCACTTGAAAAGATCTAGTTGGCCTATAGGGGAGTGAATAGGCAACTATTAAAATTTTAGGATAAAAAA
Source organism: Guadua angustifolia (assembly GCA_036346375.1). Lineage (NCBI taxonomy): Eukaryota > Viridiplantae > Streptophyta > Magnoliopsida > Poales > Poaceae > Guadua > Guadua angustifolia. Next base: position 24,148,505 of record CM070513.1, read on the forward strand.
TAAGTACAGTTAGAGCAGAGAGCAAACACTATTGAAAACAGAGAATATTAGCAAAGAGTAAATGCTAAAAAGTAAATAGGGAGACACAGAAAGAATTTTTCTCGTGGTTCAGAGCCAAGCTCTTATTTCCACGTTGGAGCACTTTCTCGGAAGTATGGCTCCCCCAAAGCTAGTCGTAGTAGCCCGGGTCTCCACTAGGGTGACTCTTCTACCACTCCGGTGAGGTGAGTCCCAACCTCTCACAACAATGGTGACCTTCCACAAGCACCTTTGGACAGGTTGCACCAAAATACCTCCTCCAAACCGTCTAGGAATGTTTAGCTCCAAGGGTAATAGACCATCCACAAGCCCTGTCCCTTGGTTCACTAACACAACACTTGCTAGACTAAGTATGGAGCAAGATCACCTAGGAAATTTTAGATTTTTGAAATTAGAAGTGAAGCACAGTCTCCTTGGTGACTTGAGAGCTCTAAAGTGCTAAAATAACAAGGAGACCAAAAATTTACACAAGGAATGTCCTGGATGAGCTTTTATAGCCATTGGGGCAAAAGCTAGCCGTTAAAACTAGCATAGTAGCCGTTGGACGTGTCAGAGTGTCAAAAACAGGCTAATGCTCAATTGACCCAGACTGAATTTGATAGAAGAATTAAGCTTCACAAAACTTCCTGTGTACGCCAGACCGAGATTGCATATATGCGCATTTGCGCTTGTCGGTGTTTCGAGAACCGGCAAGTAAATTTGTAGGTCTAGAGGGGCCACGCGCTCCCGTTCCTTGAATGGTTGGATCAAAAGAAAGGGGATCCAAGATATATACTGGTTCGGGCTGAACGTCCCTACTCCAGTCTGTGAGGTGGTCGTGTGTTATTACTGATGCTGATAAGTCTGCCGAGTTACAAGCGAGGGCTGAGCTCGAGCTCTGAGTGCCTCGTGTACATGGGTCGGCTGAAATGACTACGGGTGCGAGAGGCTCGGAGCTAAGGGCGCGTCTGAGCCCTTGATGGAGGCTATGGGTTGTTTTTGCTCGAGCGTGCTCTGTTCGTGCGTGCTATGCTCTCTCGTCCCCGCTCCGGAGGGTCAAGCTTCCCCTTATATAGCCCAGGAAGCGTGTTACACGGAGCATATGAAAAGAAAATGAAAGGGGCTCCTTACGCCTAGGAGTTTGGCCTCCCGCCTCGGTGTCTGATCGCTGGACGTGACCTCTGACGGGTTGGTGGAGGCGCAGAGCGGTGGTGCGGTCCATTCCTCCGGAACAGTGTACACGCCTCTGCTGGCTGCGATCGTGTCGACGTCCGAGCGCCAAACCTTAAAACCGCCTTGGGAAGGTGCGCGGCCTCTTTGCTCGGTCATGTTGAGCCGTTGCATCAGCAGGGTAGGTGACCAGTGCAGAAACCGCTTTCCGATGATTTTGACGTCTGTTTATCGGTGGAGATGGTCTGAACTAGCCCGGGGTCCCCGGTCGGTCCGACCCGCTGGTCGGGCTATCCTCGGGTCGCCATCATCGTAGTTTGTGGGGTGCCCGACCTACAGCGGAGGTCGGGCTGCTTTCAGAGGTCGGCATGGTCGGGAACTGGGCGCCCCTGTGCGGTCCGGTCGGCCGGCCTTCCAGTTGCTCTAAGGGCTGCCCGGAGGGCACCCGATTTGCAGCGTTGGTCGGACTGCCCTTTGGGGTCGGTTTGGTCAGAAACCCTAGGCCCCTGAGCGGGGCTCCTTTTTGAGGCCGAGGCACGGAGACGGCCCATATATGGCGTGAAGGCGGCCCACGTACTTTTTCGTGGGCCGCTGGGGATACCCATGCCATGGGTACTCGTCAGCGCTGGACTAAGCCAGCTTGGTCCATCGTACATAGGCTTTGATGAGAAACTGAGTCCAGCATGAAAGTTAGATTTGCACGTTTGCGCTAGACCAAAATGGGTCAGTCCACCGTAGAAGAGATTTCAGAATTAGCTTGGTCCGATGGACACATGGAATATGAGTGGAATAGATCCGTGGGTTGCGTATTTGCGCCGGACTAAAAGGGTTGGTCCGGCATAAACTAGAGCTAGCACCGGACTGAATTTTGTGTCAGTGGAAGTAGGTCCGGTGTAAATGGCTTGCGCTCTGTTGAGTTTTGCTCACGTGGATATACAGCGCCGGACTGAATAAGAGTCAGTCTGGCGTAGAAGGGTTGAGCTGAGTGAGCGCTGGACTAAGAAAAAAAAGAATTTTGGGTCTGGTGTGAATGAGAAGCTGTCTGTTTGGGTGTAGGATAAATTTTGGTGGGGAATTTTTTATATGACTTTTACTCCAAACAGTCTAACTGGCTTAGCTCATGAACAAGGTTCTAATTTATGTATGATCCCTCTTTATAGTATGGCAAATATAAAACAACCCTAGCTACTTGGCTTGAACCATCTTCCAAAGCAAAACTAGTAACAAGGGTCCTTAATCTTGACCTTTTTACTTGATGCCGAGTGATATACCCAAACATGATTCCTCATCACAAAGGGTTCATTGATTTGATCATCAACACCAAAACCCTGTAATAATTAATTGAAGAATTAGGGGGCCTAGATGCTTTCAGATTTTTTTTAGAATTTTGGATTTATTTTTCTAAAGAAAAACATAATTATTGTGCAATGCTGACATCAACAATTGATTTTATGGATTTAGAATTTTCTTTTTAAACGAAAAGGATTTTTTGTGTCACCATGACACAATGATGACATCAGCAAGGTTTTTTTGGTTTTTCGACCAAATTCTTTTTCAACGGGAAAAGATTTTGAGTCACTGATGTGTGGGCCTGTGGACCATGGACTCAGTCCACAACCTTGCACTATTTCGCTGTAGATCGGGCTCATGGTGGTGCCCAGAAAGGGCAGTGATGGAGAGCACGGAAGGTCGATGGCAGCGATAATAGGGTTTGGTCGGCACGGAGGGGAGCCTCGTGGAGCCCGCGATGGCGCGAACTCGATGATGGCCACGATGGTGGTGGTGGAGACACGGAGTCAGCTATTGCAAGAGGTCAATGAGATGAGATGATCTGAGTTAAGTAAAACCCAACGCCTGCTATGTACATAGATTTTTTTAAAGTAGCAACTCTAACAGTTACTATAAAAAAATAATAACGGGACTATAAACATTCATACACCCAAGATGCACATACCCACACACGTATAGACACGCTTGTACATGGCCCCGCGACGCGAGCGTGCAAATCGAGCAGACTCAAATGCGTGGACATCAGAGTGGCTATGCGCTCTTGCCAATTTAGCAAGATTCAACGTGTTTTTTTTTTAAAAAAAACGGCGCCTAGCTTTGGTCTGATCATCCAACATTTTCATTGACATACACGTAAGCTGGCTAGCGCTCCGTTCTGATCATCCAAAATGTGCAATCTCGTCCACTAGTAGCTGAAAGTCATGCGCTTGAGCAACAATCGATTTTGACTCATCTATGATAAAATCGAATAGTTGCTCACATGTATACAACCAGCAACCAGCCTCAGTTTCTGCATATTTTTGTTCAAGAGCCAACCACAACTCAGTGACAGATGTGTAACTCATATACACATCATATAACTAATCTGCTAAGATGGTCAGAATGCAGCCCAACGCGGTGTTATTCGCATTCTCAAACTGCACATTCTCCTCATCCGTAAGCGGGTATTGAGGGAAAATCACCCACCACATACCCAAAGACATGAGCTAAAACTTGGCTCTAGTCTGCCACCTACAGAAGTTCTGACCATTGAACCTCTCAGATTTCATGGCATCACTTGCACCAGCCATTGCTGAATCACAATCACACAAATAAAACCGATAAGGTTTCTGGAATATTAGAAATCTAGGTATTATTTTAATTGCAGATTTGAATACTAAACATAATCCCAAAATAATCAAACACAACAGGCAAAACAGAAGATACCACATATTCCTGAAAAGTAGATCTAGAAATGTTGTGTATGAGATGAACAGAGAAAAAATATGAGAATCCTTACGATAGGCTTGATGACGAAAAGGAAGCAGCGCAGTAGCGACCGGCCGTAGAGGAAGTAGTCGACGTCGTGGATCGTCCAATAGCAAGATGAAGAGCTCGAGCGGTCGCGCAGTTGCGCTGCCCAGAAACCTTATTGCCGCCCCCGTGCAGGTTCTCGCAGCGGCAACGGTTCGGAGATCCCGCTCTCCTTGCCTCGCGGTGCACGCCGAGAGGAAGGTCGGTGAAGAACGAGTGCAGCACGAAGACGCAACACAGGTCACAGTGGATGAACGTGAGCGCAAAAGCCAAAAGCCCCATCTGTCTGGACGTCTCCAGATTTTATAGCCTTGCACCAGTAACGGTCAATAAATTGACCATTACAGCACCATTATACGCTAGTAACTGTAGGGCATTCAAACGACCGTTTCTATTAGAAACTGACACCATTATAATAGAGAGAAACCGAAAATTAAAAGGGTTTAAATGTGCCAGGAATTTAATCCACGGCACGGCGACTCGCGTCACAAGTCACGCGGAAAAAACACGTGGAAATACGCGGTAATTCGCGAAATACGCGGCGTGTGTGACTTTAGCCGTGCTCCTCACCCTCCATATGCCTCATTACAAGGCATGGTGGGAGCTCTCCCTTTTAAATTGACATTCTCCTCTCTCAACTAGCAATATGGTACTAATCTTTGTAGCTTTGGCATTAGAAATAAATAGGCTACATGGACCACATTTCTAACAGTATAGTCCTATCATTGCTCGACAGAAGGGTTAATAAACGGCTATATACAGATTTACTAACAGTTTGTGTCAAACGGCAACTGAAGGCGATACCACGGGCAGTAAATTTATTAACTTGTGAAAAGGAAGCTCGGATCACCGTGACATGGGGCTTCGGCCAGCGCGCGCATGGCGACGGCTCGAAATGTCCAAGCGAGACTTCACAGCAAACCTGCCTTTCCCGATCGGGGTTTCTTTAAGCATCTTGAGATCTTCTTCTTCTTCACAGAGCTGCGTGTGCAGAGCCTTAGGTCTTGCAAATGTCGATGGAAGAGTCAGCTGTGACCGCGAAAAAGAAGAAAAAAAAGGAGAGAATTAGCCGTCGTGCTTGTCTGACGCAACGCAATGCAGACGAAGCGAAGTTGGGTTAAGATTTGATGGCCAGAGATTTGTTTAGACGAGGCCACTCAATTGATGGCCAAGGCAGGGCACACCTGGCCTCTAAATTACAAGCAAGGACACGTCAACAGCACCAAATTGTGTCGGCCATCTTTGCGTCTGACAAGTAGTAAACTTAGCTCTTGGAGCGAAATCAGGATTTTGCAAAATTTTAGTTCTCCAAGCGGATTACAGTATTCAAAGATGTTATAAGGTAACAGCACCGTATCGATTTCAGGGTTATAAAAAAACACTCGAACCTCGTGAACTGTTTAAATTTGGCTCGAGCTTTAAACAAATCTAGTGGCACTCAGCCCTTTAAGAGTATCTCATAGTACTAACTATAAAAAAATGTCTATGTCATTTATAGATAGCGAATAGACAATCTCTAATGAATTAGTTATAGCATTATATATAAAATTAAATATTGACCTACATGTAATAGATAATAAGTGCTTTAGAATCAGTTATAGTCTAGCTATAAATTAGTAGCCGATCTTTATTTCTCTCTTCATTTTCTCTATTTCACCTAAGTAAAATACTAAAATAACACCTTTATAGCTAACTGAAGTGATACTGTTGAAATACTCGGACGAGCTATTCCGTACAAGCTCGAGTGCATATTCCTGTCTCGAGTTCTCCGATGAATGAATGCATACGTTGGTTTGGCACTCATCCCCATCGCCGTTCCGCAACCAAGTCCGAGCACTGAACTGAAGCCCCAGCCGCCGCCGCCTTCAGCGTCACGTCCGGCGACTCGGCGCACACGCAGGATGCATCCATGTCAGAGTTGTATTACATCGATTGATCAATGTGTCATCTTGCACTGGTTGGTCGATCATTCATTCCCTCGCCGAAAAAGGAAAAAACAAACAAGTTGAGTAGAGAGGGCACCTCCTTTGACCGCCGCCTTCCCAACCACGAAGGGCCGAGGAAACATACTCGGTCGGTCTGGATCAGAGCATCTCCAATAATCAAACCTTAAAATAGAGTTCTATACTTCAAAATAGGGTCTAAACTAAAAAAATTAGGATCCAAAATAGCTATTGACTCCAGCAATTAGACCCTAAATCTCCAATCCTTCATTCATCCCTGCGTCTTCAAGACGAGAGAACTCCTCACCTGATGGTTCCCGTCAGACCAAACAATGGCGCCGAACGTATAGTCCGCGGCCGCCGCAGCGTCCCTCACCGCGAAGCTTACCTAGAACTCCTTCTCCTCGCCCACACTCCCGAACGCCAGCGTCCCAGGGGTCACCGTCACCTGCACGCCCTCGGGGTCCCGGACGACGGCGGCCGTGTACGTGCCCGGCAGCCCGACATTCTTGACCTGCGCCCGCCCGCTGCGTGCCGGGCCGCCAGTCGTACACGGTGATGGAAGGGTAGTTGAGGTCCTGGATGCTGAGGGGGGCACCGGGGCACTAGTACGGCGCCTCATTAAAGAGCTCCATCGATGGGGCCGGAGAGGAGAGTTGCTAAATATAGCAACAGGGCTCTGAGTCCTAAACCTATTTTGATAATTTTTCTCAAAATACAACCTCTGTTGGAGTGCTTTTTTTCCATCAAAGCCCTATAATTACAATTAACAATCTATTTAGGGCTCCTCTTGGAGATGCTCTCAGACCCAGGGTTAAAAATACCGTTCGACCTCGGTTTACGATAAACTAGTGGTATTGAAATTCACAAAAAACCAAATAAAATTTATGAAAAATCGAATATTTTTTAAAGTCAAACGAATTTGAAATATGGTCAAACAATGGAGTGAAATTCGAATGAAAAGTTCAAAATCCACTCAAAAAGTTGCGAATTTCGAACGGTTTTCTCGAAAATCAGCGACAAGTTAAAAAATTAAAAAATTAAAAAAAATTTAGGAAACTTTTGTCCAAACTTTGTTTTTTTTAAAATTCACACTAGAGGTCGTAAAGTTATTAATACTAATTTTAGAGAACTTTTAGATAAATATTTTCATATTTTTTGAATTTAAATTTGAATTTGGATGATAAACCGAATGGTATGCTTTTTCGAACCAACGCACGATACGAGCGAAATTCGTAAAATCCGAGCAGTTTTCATGAAATTTGAAACCATAGTCGTCGGACCTATCCATCGAGTCCCACACGGTTCCAGCTCAGCCATGCAACTTTTCTTAAAGCGGAGCCTATAGTATAGGTACAAAAACGTGTCGGGATTTCTTACCATTAAGTTGGTAAAAAAGGCGCAATTTATTGGCAATTGCTAGAATTAGCTATGATCTATTTTTGGGAACCACAGAACGGCTCAGTCCAAGTAACAGTCCCGCTTGACACGTGTCCCGCTAGGCACTTCTTGCATCCACCGGTGGATCTACAGACGAACTACTGTTTGGTTGAGTGTTTAGTAGGTAGATATTTTAAAATTTAAATATTTTGAAATTTATATAGCAAGTGTGGTCTAGTTTTGTTCGAAAAAATGTCAAGAACCTATTTTTGAAATTGGTTCGGTAATCGGAGATGCTAATCAAAAGATATAAACAAAGAAGAAAAAAGGAAAACTTACATACCCACGTGGCACTGCATGTATGGTTTGCTATTGTGGCTGACAGTGGCCCTTTACGCAGAACACGAGGCTGTCATGCGCTGCATCGAGAGATACGCTCATTTTCTCCGTATCTCCAGAGCTAGACTGCATAGAGAATCTTGCATCTAGAGAGTCAGGCTCAAAACTAGATGCAGACAACTAAACATAAGAAAAAAAACAAGATTCTATATTTGTAGATATAAATCTCTGTATATGCAGGCAACCAAACAGTCTCGTAGTGCCGCTTCATCGTTGTAAACGCTGTGAAAATAGAATTTTCTCAAACAAGCGTTCGTCCTGACCATCAATTAGTCTGGCTTATCCAGCCTAGTAAGATTCCGTGGCTCCGTCGCTCCACTGCACTGGACGGCCTGGTTGACGTATTCTGGTCATGTCTCGTATAAGTCATGATTTAATTTCTTTGATATGTGATTCAATCAGACGTATCAAGTATTTGGAACGGAGTGAGTGCAGGCTACTGTGCTGCTTTAGGCTAAGCTTGGCTCGCTCACGGAGTGCTAACGCACAGGAGTTTCTGTTTACGGTGCGAAGCGCAGCGACAGTGAAAAAAGCTTTAGATTGAGAAAAATAGCGCGAAGATTTTGCTGGCTGTGACCGTGAGGCCAGCATCTCATGGAACCCGTGAATGACCGATCGATTGTGAAAGGTAAAGCGTCACATGGATTTGGTGACAAAATCTGGATAAACTGCTGGCCAGAATTTAAAAAGCTCTCAGAACTTCTTTCATTTCCATTAGTATAATTCCGTTTCAGCCTATTCAAGGTACTCCGCAGACACCAACTCAGTGAGTTCAGCCAACCCATGATTCTTGGCGGGGTTTCAATTTTCACCGAATTTTACCAAAATTTATGATTTCGGGCTTCCACGAAATCTGAACTACCAGCCGAATAAAAACATTTAAAAAAATTAAAATTGCTACAGTAATTTCTTTTTTTCGGTCAAATTTCATCGAAATTTCATTATATTTGGCCAGATTTTGAATTTTTAGAGCCAGATTTAACCGGATTTGGTCTAATAACCCATAAGAAAGTCACTTTCTATGAAAATTTATTGAAAAAATGAATTTTTGAGACATATGTGATCCTTTACCACAATTATCCTATAGTCTGTACTCATGCCCTTGAATTTCTACGCACGGATCTTGCCAGGATATTCAGGATCCGCACACTTCACTATGTATATCTCTTGGTCAGACCTGTAAACCTGATATGTATTGCTGATGTTCACCCCATATCTTGCAATGGCTTGCTAGCTAGATGGTACTCTTGTTAGGGAAACTTTGTCTTACTAACAGAGTATCCTGATTGAAGGCTCATTCAAACTCATCTTCTTGTGCCAAAACAAGAAAAGCCATCACTAGCTCATCTCATCCAATCATGATGACACATACTTCACATCGATGGATACAATGCCTACTTGAACACCACCAGTTGCATCTTCAGCTTCGCTAATATCCATGTTGATGTCCTCCTTGTCATCTAACATGGTTGTGTCCGTAGGGCATCTAGATACTCATGGCAATCAATACGACCACCACTGCCCTACGCCCTCGTTTGCCTAAAATTCATCGGCACACTTGCCCGAGTCTTCTTTGACCACACCAACATGATGATGCTCACCATCCCTATCTGAAGCATCCACTTCCACGCCACTGCCCTCACCAAGCCTTGAGGTTTCGCCTCTCTCCACAAAACGCATATGCACCATCGTTGACATTGTATCGCAGTAGCAGGATTTATTACAATATGCATATACTCTCCCCACATTTTTGCTCCCTGCCACCTTGCACATCTCCTACACGGCAACATATCCGGTGCAACCCCCCCCCTCCGTGAAACTATCGTGCAACTGAACTAAAAAAAGTTTCAAAAAATTCTGAAAAAAATCATGGATGTACATCTCAACTTACCCCACCTACATATAAAATTTCATGATCAAATTCATCCTATACTAGCGGTTACAAAAAAAACAAGCAGCAAAAATGAATAGTGATGAACAGTAAAAAATCACTGTTCATGCTAAATTTGTCTTTTTTGTAGCTGCTAGTATAAGATGAATTTGATCATGAAATTTTATATGTAGGTGGGGTAAGTTGAGATATACATCCATGATTTTTTTCAGAATTTTTTGAAACTTTTTTTAGTTCAGTTGCACGGTGGTTTCACCGGGAGGGGTGATTGCACAGGATATTTTTCCCTCCTACACATCCCATCACTTTTGCATTTATAGCCTAAATTACAAGCCTTTTCGGTGCAATCTCCCTATCAAATACACTCCTTATGCACCTCCAAAGCTCAACTAGACTCATCTCCTTCAAATCTGTCGCTCGAACCACCTTTTGATTACAATTTGATAGGTCCACCCATATATGGCCCTTCTCGAACAATATCGTCATCATAAAAAACAAATAAATATTGAACATCTAATACCAAGCACCTACAATAACAAATGATGCATGCTCATCAAATACTAATAAATTGTTCATCACATCCATAAATTACTTTTCAAAAATATTCTAATTTATTTGTATACCACGTACCTACATCTAAATTATCGTGGAAATTGACAAATAATTCCAAATATTATTCTTTGTACTAACGATTATTTTTCCACTCTTTCCAACCTATATATACGCATTAAATTTATTTCCCCAAATCACTGTTACCACATGATACATGCTGTTTTCTGCATGAATGTGTATTACAAGTTGTACTAATATTTCACGTCACGAAATAATGACATCATAGAAACATCTAAAACATATATATATGAACTACACATCCGTACGTTCAATTATTTTTCCCACTTCTCAACTGCTAGTTACACACCATAATTATTTTTCCTCATCAATAATACTACTAAATGCATGTCTACTACTAATAATCATAAAATTTATACTCTACATGATAATACCTTCATTATATAACAATGCTTATTTTTCACACCTTCCAACCATTATTTACAAATTAATACTATTTTTTCCATTTCACTAGTTTTGCTAAATACACACGGTACGTTTATGTGTCCATTTCTTATACCAATTTTAGTAATTTTCAATGTACGTAATCTTGACGTCATTGCAATAACAATTAAATAAATCATACATATGGCATACGCATGCGTACATTCCATTATCTTTTCCACCTTACCACTGCTACTTACACACCATAATTATTTTTATACATCACTAAAGCTACTAAATGCATGCTATCTTGGCATGCATGTCTACTACTAATTATATTAATATTTTACTCTACATACTAATACTGTCATTATAATAACAATAACTACTTTTCGCATCTTCACAAATGTTATTTATGCATCAATACTATTTTTCTACATCACTAATTTTTACTAAATACGTACGGTTTGTGTATCCATGTCTTCTACAAATTTTGTGAATATTTCAATATACCTAATCTTGGCGTCATTGCAATAACAACTAAAACATGTATATCACATGTCCATATTCATCGTAAATAACACTAACATAATTGTTCCACTAATTTATATTAATGAGTACTCATCACCACTAACCCTAACATAATAGTGCATGCAACTAAACTAACAACACTGACTAAATAAGCATTATACTAATTATATGCTAATAAAAAATAATTACATAAAATATAGGAAAGAAACTAAACTTTCCTAAAAGATTAACACTTAATCTATAACTTTCAAAGCTGTAACCTTTTGTAATTTCTAAATTAATTGCTCCAAAATTATAACTAAAATTTTATCTTTTTTCCCTCTCCTTTGTCCTCACCTCTCTTTCCTTTGCCTTCCTCCTCATCACCTGAATGCCTTACTGCCAGAGGGTTAGGTCGGATCCCCATTTTATAGCACATTGAGCTACCACAGTCAGCCAACCTACCGTGTTGTCATCTCCCTATAGAACTACCCTACTGTGGTAGGTCACACGCATCACCTGTCTAGTCTTCTCTACTTGGACAGGGGGCCAAATTTGTAAATCATGTTGCATGGGGATACTTTTGGAAAAAAAAGGTGACAAGGGGGCTGATAAAGTAAAAATTTCTAGGCGTGACACGTCTATCTTCACGGCTGAAGCATTATCAGCCATAAGATCATTGCCATCATGGTGTGTAGGAGAAATGGAGAGATTGTGATGCGCCCTATGCCTTGTAGATTTTAGAGAGTATGCTTTGCTCTACAAGTATCATGTATGCAATAATAATATGAAGAAGCCCATATAACATCCTGAACTTTGATCGAAAATATATCCAGCACCCTAAACTATGAAACCAAAAAGTTGACACCATGAACTTAGCAATCTGATTCAAATAACACCCTAACCTGTTTTGCATAGTGATATTGCACGTGTGGTGCAATGAGCAACCGATTTTTCCATGTACCATGACACACTAGCCAAGTGTAACATCCCAATTTTTTACGTTTCAAATTTTTTGTGTAGATTAGTTATTGATTTTTCTCTCTTTAATAAAGCTTAACTAAGACTTTCATAAATTAAAAAGATTTAATTTGCATAGCGTAAACTTCAATTAATTGAAAATAAGTTTTTGTTGGGTTTCTTGCACTACAAGGGATTTTCCTATATTTTTTTGGATTTTTTTGAGTTCATTTGTTATTTCTTTTGACTTGTTTGGTTTTCCAGCATTTTCTAAAATTCAAAAATAAAATCTAAATCCCAATTTGTTCAGGTCAAAATTTTGGTATGGTCCATTACCTTTGGCCATCTTTTCTACATGCCAGCCCACCTCTCTGACTGTCGGCTCGATCCGCTTCGCTTGACCCAAGTTGCTAGCCCAACCTAGCCTGCCTCCAACTCGCGTGTGTTATGCATCTGCCACACTTCCCAGCCACCCATGCCATCGCTGACTCCTGGGCCCGATCCCACCAGTTAGTCACACTTGTTAAACTTCTCCACGTAAGCTGCACCACCACCGAGATGGTTATGGAGTCAATGCTCCGTGTGCCTACAAATACCGCCACTCATGTCATGATGATTGCGTAGTTCTACTCTCTCAAAACCCTAAGGTGCCACTTTGGATCTCACTGTCAACTTGCTGAATCAAGCCTGAGCAGTTGTGCACCTTCGTCGCACTTTGTCGTTGATTTCGCCTAGCGTTCTATTATCGCGTTCTACATTGTGCTTCCCTCGCTTTCCCCATAGACCAGTTGCTTGGTTGTCTCCAACGTGAGCTCCGTTGCTTTGCCACCGTTGTGTTTGTCTGTGGCTGTCGTGGTAGTTGCCAGCTTCAACCGACCATGTCATCATCTTCCCCCACCTCGATTCCATCCTAGTGCGCATGTCAGTGTTGACCAAAGACCACCATGTGCGACCCAATTCTTCTTCTGCGGTGCCAGCCAAACTGCCACCGTCGATATTTGTTCTTCCTCCACACTAAGGTTGAGGTTAATTCCTTTCGACCAAAGCATCTAGTCCTGCTCCTTATTGTTTTCCCTTAGTTAATCCATCTTTCCTACCACCCATGCATCACTGCCACATGCACCTGTCTCACCACATTTTGTGTTCATCACCGGTGATGTACAAGACACCTCTTCTTGTGTCAAGACCATTCATTGACTCCCTATGCTACCCTCAACCCATTTTGGCCATCACCAGAGCTTCATCGACCACCAATCACCATCAACACCATTTACCCGAGCCATGGACGCACTTCCTCTATTCTCTACTGTGTCCTTCTCTTTGTTTCTCTGACTTGTGGGTCCATCTCTCTCTCTCACTGATGGGCCAACCTTTCCCTTTCTCGCCTCCTCTATTGTCTCTATGACAAGTAGGCCCTACCACCACAGTGTGCCATGTCATTGCCACCTTACCAAATAGCAGCCACGCAAGCATCCACATGTCCAATTCCAAACCTATTCCCTAAGTTCCTTTCATGGGTCCCACTCATCAGTGGCACGTGTGTCAATGATAAGTAGGCCCCACTATGCTCCATCCCAAGTAAACTCTAAACCTACCCGGTGGTCCCATATGTATTTGGTAGTGTGACACTGATGCATAGGCCCAGTCCACCTTTGCCACACCAACATCCATGTCACCTCCTATTCTTCTAAGTGAGGGTGGAATGGTGAGTTTAGGCTATAGCTATAGCTACACATTTCGAAGAAGTATTGTTGCTGGCCTAACGGTAAGTCCCTCATATTCTTCTGTGTGAGGGTGGAATGGTGAGTTTAGGCTTATGGAGAGGGCCAATATTCAGATAGAGTTTTTAAAATTTTTTATTATGATTTTATTCGCACACCTACAAAAGTGTGTCAAACGAACAGTCTAAGATAATCATATTTTATGGGTAAAGTGTATAACCCCTGTAGAGTGTAAAACTTATTTGAATAGCTTTTCTCTGATTGTGGACAATGCATGGAAATTTAACTCCACCTATGTTGTCTCAACATAGCCAGTCTCCGCCTATGTTGTCTCAACATAGCCGGTCCCAAGCCTGGATAAAGGAGGAGGGGGGTCCTATCCCTAAAAGGTTGTGATAGGCGTGGCAAGCCAACGTAAAAACTTAGCTACTCAAATAGAGATGAAACTCAAGAGAAAACCGTTGGAGCGTAACCCTCTTAGCGACGCGCCATATCGGAACACGGATATGGTGTTAAATGGGCAAGGGCCGGGCCGTCGCCCCCTTGGTGACGCGCCGTGTCGTGATCTGGACACGGTGTTAAGTGAGCAAGGATCGGGTCGTCGCTCCCTTAGTGGCGCACTACATCGGCGCCCGGGTGTAGTGATAAATGAGCAAGGGTCTTCACACCTGGCTCGACGGTGTGAGGGGTAAGGAAGCTAGTCGAGCCGACTAGGATTAGGCTAGGTAGTTGGCAAGTAGGGTCCCTTACAGGTAAGTTAAGAGAGTTAGTTGACACAGTGATCAGAAGACGTGTATCGGTGTACTTTGCACCGGGGTACCCTCTCTGCCGTAGAAGTAATAGGCCCAAGAAGCGTCCTGGCCCAATTTGGTGCCCTGGAGCTCGCGTGGCCCCCTGGCGAGCAGCCGAGCGATCATGCCCTGCTCGCCGGGTGAGCGGCCCACGCGGCGCCCTAGCGGGTAGCCAGGCGAGCGGCCCATGCGACGCCCTGGTGAGCAGCCAGGCGATCATGCCCTACCCGTCAGGCGAGGAGCCCGCGTGGCCCCCTAGCGAGCAGCCGGGCAATCACGCCCTACTCGCCAGGCGAGTGGCCTGTGCGCGCCCTAGCGGCAACCGGTGATCACGCCGTCCGCCGGGTGAGGAGCTCACAGGTGTACCGGCGAGCAATGGGCGATCACACTCTCTCTGGCGAAGCGACCCGCGGCATACTGGCGGCAATGGGCGGCGAGCAGTTCGTGGCGCTGGCGGCAATGGGCGAGGAGTCGCGGTGGCCCGGCGAGCAGGCGGGCGATCACGCCGCCGTTGAGTAGCGACCACGCGGCGCCCTAGCGGCCAGCCGGGAGATCACGCCCTTCCCGTCGGGCGAGGAGCCCGCGTGGCCCACTGGCGAGCAGCCGGGCGATCACGCCTTGCCCGCCGGGTGAGAAGCCCGTGTGGCCCCCTAGCGAACATCGGCTTATGAGGCGGCCTGGCGAGTGGGTGGGCATCTGGGCCCCCCTTGTCAAGGCACGAAGGCAACCAAAGAATGAGAGGAAGGCATCGCCTTAAAGTTTCCCTCCCTTGGCACCTCGTGTCAGGGTCATTAATTGTGAAGGGTTCTGCTATCGACACTACGACGACACGTCCCTCTGACACCTCTTACCAAACCCGTCGCAGGAGCGTCATATCCTGGGCAGACCGGGCGAAGCCACTCACCGACATTAAATGAAGTTTGAAGGATGAGGCCACGGAGGCGTGCGTAATAAATGAGTCGTGGGTCGACGTGGAAGTTGGAATGATAGGTGTAATTAATGTGTTGTAGATAAGTATGCCGTCTCCTTCTCCCCTGCCCGGGCCAACCCGTCTATATAAGGGCACCTCTGTGCATGGGATGAGGGGGACGGAAGGAGGAAGAAAGACCGAGAGATCGAGAGGTTGAAAGGAGAAGAGAGAAATCGTTGTAATCCCCTTCACATTTCCTCAACAAAGAGCCAGCAGGACGTAGAGCCATTACCCGAGCTGGGGGCCTGAACCTGGGTACATCATCGTGTCCATTAGTCTTTTGGTTCCCAGAATCCATCGTGAGAGATATTAGGGTTTCCAGCCACGAAAGATGCCCTCTACCGAACCATACCTTCCGTCTAGGGTGTAGTCAACCCCGCTCGTTGATGGGATTTTGTCAGGTGGAATACGCCGACAGGGGTGCGTCAGGTAGGGGGCTAGTGGTTGGCTCATCCAGCCATCTTTCCGGCGGACTCCGACCTTCCGTCCGCAAGGACTTTGCATCTAGTGATGGCGGGTTCACTCTCGCAGCGACAAGAGGTGGCGGAGGCTAGCAACACCCAGAATATGTCCCGGCGTTCTCGTCGGACGATGGATCGCCTCACGCCGCCCCCGCAGGTGGGCGGTGGTGCCCCCACGGCGGCGGCCGAGCTTCTGGTTCGGCGCCGGCTGGCCATGGAGGCTGCCACTCCGGCTCAGAACCTGCATGCGATCCGTCTCCTCCTGGACCACCCTCCTGTGGAACTTGCGGGAGGCACCCCGGCCGCGCCGTGGCTGCGAGATATTGCTGGCCTCGTGGACGCGGCTCAGCTCGGTGTAGGGATGCCCGACCGATCTGGGACTATCGGTACCCCTCAGCCAAGGGTGCATGTTGATCGCACCCAAGCTTCCAGCCGTCCTGCTGGGAAGCGCTCTGGTCAGGAGGGCCAGAGTAAAGGAAAGGGCGTGCAAGAAGTAGGTCCCAGCTCTGCGAGGAGCCGTGAGGACCTGAGGGTCCATCTAGAGCTCCGACGCCAGTGGCGCGGCGGTGATTTGCGTGATCACTTGTAGCGTCGCCGCGCTCGCGATGGACGGATGGCCCCTGAGGGTGAGAGTTTCTCCCGTGACTCTCACCTCCAGAGCGAGGAGGAGGTCCGTTCCTCCGACTCTTTGAGGAGTCGTGGTCCACCCTCCCCGGCATGGCTTCCGGGCCAGGGCCAGGGCGGACGGCAAGATTCCCCCTACGGCATCGGATGCCAGGTGTTTTCCCGATGGCTGCGCCGCGTGGTGTGGCCCGAAAGGTTTCGCCTAGCCTCCATCGAGAAGTACGACGGCACCACCAACCCAGAGGAGTTCCTGCAGGTCTACACCACCATGGTGCGTGCCGCTGGCGGGTCTGGAAAGGCCATGGCCAACTACTTCCCAACGGCCTTGATGGGGTCCGCCTGGTCCTGGCTGTTGAACCTCCCGCGAGGGTCAGTGCACTCGTGGGAGGAGTTGTGCAGCCTCTTTGTCGCCAACTTCCAAGGCTCTTTTGCACAGCCGGGCGTGGAGGACGATCTCCATTCCCTCAAGCGGGAAAGAGGGGAGTCGTTGCGCTACTTCATCTGACGATTCTGCCACTGTCGCAACACAATTCCCCGAATTTCAGAGCAGTCGGTCATCATCGCCTTTCAAAGAGGCGTCCGTGACCGCAAGATGCGGGAAAAGATAGCGGCCCGCGACATCGCCACCACTTCCGAGCTCTTCTCCCTGGCGCACAAGTGTGCGCGGGCGGCAGAGGCTCGGGGGATGGCATGTGGCGCCGCGCAAGGACATGGCGGGGATGAAGCCGGACTTTGAGGGGCCCCGGCCATACAAGCAGGAGGACGCGGAAGCACGAGGCGACTGAGACCAGGCGGGTCCTGGCTGCCAAGCGCGAGCGTGAGGGCACCCGGCTGCAAAAGTGTGATCACCATGACCGGCGGGATGACCACCGCGAACGACGGGATGACCGCCGAGGCCGGCGTGGCGACCACTGTGGTTGGGGGAGCGACTGCCACGAGGAAAGGAGGGCGAGCCCTTTTGCCCGATCCACTAGACCAACTCTCATGGCTTGGATGACTGCCAAGTCGTGAGCAAGATGGTTCAGCAGCGGCTCAAGGAGTGCCGCCCTCGCGACGATGACCAAGACGAAGACCCCGCCTTGCTGGCCTTCCAGCAGGTGGACCGCGCTGTGGCGTACATTCATGGTGGCTCATCCACCTACCCTTCCAACGCTTCTTATAAGCGGTTGAGGAGGGAGGTCTGCGCTACGGCGTCGGGTTCAGGGGCGTGTCGGATGCTGAAGTGGTCGAAGGAGCCGATCACCTTCAGTCGGGCTGACCACCCTGAGAGCACCACCGGCATAGGTCACCTTCCGATCGTGGTCTCTCCTATGATTCGGAACGTGAAGCTCGGGCAAGTGCTGATGGATGGAGGGAGCTCCATCAACCTCCTATCCTTTGATGCATTTCGAGCGCTCAGTGCATCGAACCAGAGTCAGGCCACCGCCCGCTTATTTACTGGCATAGCCCCTGAGTGGCATGGTCTCCCTGGGTCAGGTGCGCCTTCCCGTCACCTTCAGGGAGGAAAGCAACTTCAGACGGAGTCGGTCGATTTCAAGTCGCTGACTTGACCTCCGTCTAATGCCATACTCGGCCGACCATGGCCAAGTTTATGGCGGCAACCCACTATAGATACATGGTGGTGAAGATGCCAGGGCCTGGTGGACCCATAGCCATCCGGGTGGACAGGCCAGAAGCTTTGCGCTGCCACAAGCACGCACTGGACCTAGCCGGTGCCACCTGTGTGAAGCCGGCTGATGTCGCCTCCCCGGGAGCCCCTCAGGCGCGAACCCGCGCCTCGCCCGGCTAGGCCGGCGAGGAGAAGGTGGTCTCCCTGAGCGAGGGCAAGCCCGAGAAGCCCATCTTCATCGACGCCAGCCTCAACGCCAAATAGGAAGACGCGCTCGTCACCTTCCTCCGGTCTAATTCCGACGTGTTCGCCTGGCAACCGTTCGATATGACTGGGGTCCCCAGGGAGGTGATCGAGCACCGACTAGCTACGCTCCCCGAGGTGCGCCCGGTCCACTAAAAGGTCCGACGCCAAGCACCTGAGCGACAAGACGCCATTCGGGAGGAGGTATATAAGCTGCTGCGCACAGGGATCATTCGGGAGGTCTCTCATCCTGAGTGGCTTGCCAACCCTGTGCTCGTCAAGAAGTCCAACGGGAAGTGGCGAATGTGCGTCGATTTCACTGGCCTCAACAAGGCTCGCCTGGCGACCCTTACCCTTGCCGCTACCGATCTCATTGTCGACTCCACGGTGGGATGTGAGCTGCTGTGCTTTCTGGATACGTACTCTGGGTACCATCAGATTAGCATGGCGGCAGAAGATGAAGACAAAACCGCTTTTGTAACACCCATGGGCGTTTATTGTTATATTAGAATGGCTTTTGGGTTAAAAAATGCTGGTTCTACTTCTCAACGTGCCATGCATATTACTTTTCATCCACAAATAGGGCGCAATCTTGAGGTGTACGTCGACGACCTGGTCGTAAAGGTGAAAAAGAGCGAAGAACTGATTGAAGACCTGGAGGAAACCTTTGCTAACCTCCGGAAGAATCACTTAAAGCTCAACCCCGAGAAGTGCGTGTTCGACGTGCCCTCTGGGAAGTTGTTGAGGTTCCTCGTGTCCAGGCGGGGCATCGAGGTCAATCCTGACAAGATAACGGCCATCAAGCACATGAAGCCACCTGTTCGGCTCAAGCAGGTGCAGTGCTTGGCTGGTCGCCTAGCCTCCCTCGGGCGATTTATCGCCCGACTGGAAGAAAGAAGTCTGCCCCTTTTCAAACGGATGAAGAAGACGAACCACTTCGAGTGGACCGAGGAGGCTCAACGAGCATTTGAAGACTTGGAGCAAGACTCTCTTACCCACGTCTTGGTCGCCTCACGGCTGGCGAACCATTGCTCTCAGACATCGCTGCTACCCGGCGGCAGTGGCGCAGATCGTGGCGAGAGGAAGGCATCCTGGCCGCCTACTACGTTAGAAAGGTGCTACACGAGGCAGAGACCAGATACCCGCAAGCGCAGAAGATGCTGTATGCCGTCCTGGTGGCGTCCAGGAAGCTGCAGCACTATTTCAAGGGCGAGAAGTAACGGTGGTCACTACCTACCCTCTGTGGGAGATCCTTCACAACTAGGAAGCAGAGGGCCGTATCGCCAAATGGTCGGTGGAGCTGGGGGAATTTTGCCTCAAGTGTGTACCCCGCACCGCCATCAAGAGCCAGAAGTTGACGGAGTTCGTTGCCGAGTGGACTCCCGCCGCTCCTAAAGCTGAAGAAGCACCCGCGCCTTCCCCTTGGATCTTGTTTTTCGACGATTCCTTCAGGCTTGAAGGCGCGGGGGCTGGGGTGGTCCTGGTCTCTCTGGCCGATGACATCCTCCAGTACGTGGTCGCCCTCGACTTCAAGGCCACCAACAACATTGCTGAATATGAGGGCCTGCTGGCGGGGCTGCGCGTCGCCTCAGCGCTAGGCGTTCGGCGCCTCCAAGTTAAAGGCGATTCCCTGTTGGTCATCAATCAAGCGCAGAAGGAATTTCAATGCTCTGATCCTACTATGGCCGCCTACTTGGCAGAGGTTAGGAAGATGGAGCGCCACTTCGAAGGACTGGGATATATCCATATCCCTCGACGCGATAACCATCTGGTGGACGAGCTTTCACAGCTCGTGTCCTCAAGAGCCTCTGCTCCGGTTGGAGTCTTTGAAGAAAGACTCTCACGACCGTCCGTCGTTGCCCCCACTCTCAGTGGGGAGGACGGTATAGCTGTCGCAGCCTCTGATCCAGGTGCGGGCGGCGATGCGGCCGTCGTGCCCTCCGACTCAAGGAGGGTAGGCAGCGCACCTACCTCGGCCCCCTGGTCCGGGAGAGAAGACGGCGGTGCCGTCGATGCGGCACCCAGGGAAAAGCCTGGCCAAGTGGAGTACCTGGGCGATCACCGAGTGATCGCCACTCTTGGCCGGGAAGGCCAATGGATGGACCCCATCTTAGCCTTCCTGCGAGACCAAGAGATCCCCGACGATGATGCCTCAGCTGAGAAGATAGCACGCAAGGCCAAGTGCTATACTCTGGTGGGTGGGGACCTATACCGCCTGAGCAGAAACGGAATTCTACTGAAGTGCATCACTCGGGAAGAGGGGCAGCGCTCGCTTCCGATATCCATGGAGGCATGTCTTGGGAGCCATATGTCCCAAGCGACGCTTGTCGACAGCGTTTGCCAAGGATTTTATTGGCCTCTCGCCTTCAGATGCTTATGGGTCGGTGAGGAAATGCGAAGCATGCCAATTCTTCACCAGGCAAATTCACCGACCGGCCCAAGCTCTGCAAACCATCCCGCTCTCCTGGCCATTCGCGTCCGGGTCCGACATCCGGGTCCGCTCTCGCGAACTCTGTGGGCTTCACCCAATTATTCGTCGCCATCGACAAATTCACCAAGTAGGTCGAAGCCAAAGCAATACGTGCCATCACGGCTTCCGCTGCTATCAAGTTCATCCACGGAATCTTCACCCGCTTTGGAATCGCTAATCGTATCATCACCGACAACGGCACTCAATTCACCAGCGCGGCTTTCCTGGAGTTCTGCGAAGAGATGGGCACCAAGGTATACTTTGCTTCGGTGGCCCATCCCAAGAGCAATGGCCAAGCTGAGCATGCCAATGCGCTGGTATTGAGAGGCTTGAAGACCAGAGCATTTGATCGACTCCATAAGTGGGGGGTGCGGTGGACGGAAGAGCTCCCGGTTGTGCTGTGGTCGCTCCGAACCACACCTAGCCGGGCGACTAGCGAAACACCCTTCTTCCTGGTCTACGGCGCCAAAGCTGTCCTTCCGTCCGAGCTGTCATTCAGTTCGCCGTGCGTCTCGGCGTTCAGCGAGGAAGGACAAGAAGACTACTGCGGTGAAGATGTCAACCTTCTGGAGGAGGTGCACGATCGGGTGGCATTGCGCGCCGCCCGGTACCAGCAAAGTCTCAGGCGGTACCACGCCACCCGGGTCTGCGAGAGGACACTAGCAGTTGGCGACCTGGTTTTGCGTAGAATCCAGACGCATGCCGGGCTCCACAAACTGTCTCCCCGATGGGAGGGCCCCTTTAAGGTGGTCTCAGTATCTCGACACGAGGCAGTCCGGCTGGCCACTGAGGACAATCAAGAGCTGGCCAACTCCTTCAACGTGGAGTTGTTGCGAAAGTTTTACCCCTAAAAAACTGTAAGTTCTCAGTGGTTCACTTTGATCGGTTGTGTGGGCGAGGTTTCCCCCGGCTTATCGGTGGCTGCTGGCGGTTAGCAAAGTTGTTTACCTTAAGAGCTTTTGCTTTATCCTCCTTGCTTGTCCCCTGGCGGGAAAGATTGCGCGGGAATGTCATATGTTCTGGCGGTTTGGCCGCTCTTTGCTGATCTGCGGTAACACCCGGCATTCGCGTCGTGCCCCGACGGGCGACCAGGAGCGCGAGTGTGGCACGGTGACTCAAACGCGGTTCGCACACCCCGGTTCGGCTCCTCGAAGCACCGCTGGCTGTCACCGCGAGCACCGTAAGCCCAATACCCCTCCTAGGAACCTGCTCCCATGCCACACACTGTAGTATGACCCACGTCAAGAGCCTAAGTCCCAAAGAAAAGGACCATGACATACCCGCGCAAGGACTTGCGTCCTTTAATATATTTTCTGTTTGGTTTGCACAATGCTTACTTGTGCTTTTAGTAGCCATGCGCGATCGCAGATGAAGTGCTGGAGCGCCTATAGCTCAAGCATCCAAGGTAACCCCGTGGCAGTCGGGCGAGCAGGCGGGCGATCACGCCCTACCCGCCGGGTGAGAGGCCCACGTGGCCCCCTGGTAAGCAGGCGGGCGATCATGCCCTGCTCGCCTAGCAAGAAGCCCACGTGAGGGTCCGGCGGGCAGGTGGGTGACCACGCCCTGCCCACCGGGCAAGCAGGTGGGCGACCGCGCCCTGCTCACCAAAGTGCTAGCCTCCGTGACCAGTCCGGGGGCTAGTTGCCCAGTGGCCTATAGCAAAGATAAGTTGCTTGCTTTAATAGTACCAACTTATTTTTCGCATTTGCGCCCCGTTGGGTTGAATTATGCGCCCAGCGTTTGTGTCGCAAGGACGGGTAACCGGGAGTGCGAGTGTGGCACGGTGACTCAAACGCGGCTCGCACACCCGGTTCAGCTCCCCGAAGCACCGTTGGCTGTCTCCGCGAGCACCGCAAGCCCGATACCGCTCCTGGAAGCTCGCTTCCTTGTTGCGCAATGCTACGGTCAGGTTCCAAGAGGTCACGGGGATGTAAGTTCCAAAAGAACAGGAGTTAGTGACACCCTTGCGCAGAAACCTAAGACTTTACTTGTCTACATTCTGCATGTTCTGCATAATTCCTGTTCGCATTATTGCAATCACTCAAAGAATGCCTAAGTATCGACCTAACCTGAGTGCTTAGGTTCAAGATCATGACAAAATCAAATGATCGCTCAAGATTGAGTTGAGCAAGTATACCCAAAACGCGAACAGACGAACATGCCCAAGTGAAATCGAAATATGCCAACTTTATTACAATTGCTAATATTGTTCTGGCATACAAAAAACAGGAACAAAGAAGAAAGCAAAAAAGGCCCGAGCCACGATGCCGTTAGCGACTTGGATGCCCCGTCCTCCTCTTGACCTTCTTCTCCGCTTCTTTGCCGCCGCTAAGGTCCGGGGCTTCCGCCGCCATCATGCTGACGACACGCTCCACGGCCTCCTGCACGCGCGCCTGCGCCTGGGCCTCGTCTCCCTCAATACCGTTCGCAACGGTCATTGGGTTGAAGGCGGCGTCGCGGCTGGCGTAGCAAGCTTGCACGAAAGTCGCGGTGGCCCTGGCGACTTGCTGCCCTTACTGGATGGAACGGGCGGCCATGGCGGCTGGCAGGTCGGAGAGCACCTCAGCAACCCGTGGTGCAGTGGGCGTACTGCATCGTCGTGGGCTCGAGCGGCTCGCGAAGGTCCACCCCCAACGGTGCCAAAACCCTCGCCATGCGCCGGTACGATGACCGGAGCATGGTCGTGATGTTATGCAGCGCCCGCCGCTGCTCCTCTGCTACCTCTCTCCGCGCTGCCTCGGCCTCCTGCGCCCGGGCGAGTAAGGTCGCCCCAGTGGCCTTCTCTTGGGCCAGCTGCGCCTCTGTCCTCTCCAGCTCCTCGTGCAACACCGCCACTTGCTATGTCACGTGGACTTCGCGTTGGGTAGCTGCCGTGAGGAGTGTGCTCGCGGCTGTGAGAGCCTCGCCAAGCTCAATGAGCAACATGCAGGCGGCGTGGCGTGGGGGCTATCGTATGGGGAGCAGGGAAGCGAAGCGTCCCGTGACGCCCATCTGGCGGCCGGAGCCGCCAGTTTCCTGAGCGAAGTGCCGCCAGACCGCCGGCGCCGCGATGTTCTGCAGGTGGGCGCGATGATCCGGGGCGATTTGAAGGCAAGGAAGTGACAGCCACCGCAAGCCCGCTTAGGCGGGCACCAAAAGCGATTGGACTCGGCGCCGCTGGAGTTGGCGCCGGTGGAGTCGATGCCGGTGGAGACGGCGCCGCAGGAGTCGGAGTCGGCGTCGGTGCAGCTGGCGCCGGAAGAGGGGCGGCAGGCGTCGCCGCCCCGGAAGAAGACGTCGCCGCTTCAGGCGCGCTTGGCGGAGTTGCGGAAGCGGCGGCAGCAGAAATTGGGCCCCCGGTGCAGACCCTCTTAGGGTTCGTGCCCGGAGCATCCAGAGCGATCGGTCATTTGCTTGAGCTTCGATCGTCGACCTGAGGCTGGTCCCTGATCACCAAGGGGCCGCTGGCCAACACTACAGTGGGACCAGTGGAGTCCATCGCCGGAAAGGACTGGATGATCCGGAGGCGCTCTGCGAACTCCAGATCACAGAGCGGCCGGGCCTCGGCCGAAAATTCCAGGCCACTCAACACTGGCGGGATCAGCATGGACAACCACCTGGAGAGGGCAGGACAATCCAGGTTTCCCTCACCTGGTACCAGAAGAAGATAGAAATATTAGTTGATGGTAACTGCGAAGAAGAATATGCATTCAAAGGAAGGGCAATAGGACTTATTGCCCGGGTACGTGCGCATCATGTCGTCGTCCCCTGTATACTGCCATGCAAGGCGAGCACGACGACACAGGGGACTGATCCTCCGAGCCACAAAGTCTCGGACTACCAGCGCCCCGCAACCGATCGATGCGGGCCGCCATCGCCAGGAGTTCCGTCGTCTCTTCAACGGGCGAGCTCTAGCTCTCGCGGGCCTCTGCCCGCGCGCAAGGCACCCCAAGAAGGTAGCAAGGGGTCGACCCATCGCGAAGGCGTAAGTGGCAGCTCCCTACGACCCCACTGTCGGAAGAGCTGCGGCAGGTGAAGAAGTAGCGAAAGAGGGGGAGATTGGGCATTACCCCCACGAACATCTCGCAGAGGTAAGCGAAAGTGGAGAGAAGGACGATGGAGTTGGGGGAAAGATGAAGATGGTGAATCTCGTAGAAGTGAAGGACGGTGTGGAAGAATTCAGAGAATGGCGGCACTAAGCCCGCCATAAGTCCCCAGGTGAAGATAATGATCTCCCCTAGCTCGCAGCCTAGCATGACGGTCGCCTGGCGAGGGTGGAGGGAGCCCTCGGGTGCCATCTGGGCAATGAAATCCACCCTGCTCTGTCCAGCGGTGGAAGAAAGGAGAGGTTGTGCCATTGAAGCGGAAGCGAAGCTCTTTGAGCAAAGGAAGGCGAAAAAGGCAGAAAGCAAAGTGCGTAAAGATCAGAAGGCGTGAACTACTAGCTGGGGGTGTGTATATATATAGACCTCCCACGAAGACAGTTCGCGAACAAGCAAAAGGCGCGGCGTTTCGGGTCCCAAGAAAAATCGGCGGAAGTGGGGAGGACCGAAGCGGTCGCGTGCGCAGAGGTGGTGGGCTCATCCAGGAACGCACTGGCATTAAATAAGGTCTGAAAAGTAACTGGCGCGCGTTCTAGGACGGCCCTAGGGGCTATTGTCGGTGTACTTTGCACCGGGGTACCCTCTCCCCCGTAGAAGTAATAGGCCCAAGAAGCGGCCTGGCCCAATTTGGTGCCCTGCAGCTCGCGTGGCCTCCTAGCGAGCAGTCAGGCGATCACGCCCTGCTCGTCGGGCGAGCAGCCCACGCGGTGCCCTAGCGGGCAGCCGGGCGATCACGCCCTACCCACCGGGCGAGGAGCCAGCGTGGCCTTTAGCGAGCGATCACGCGACACGCCGCTCATTGGCGAAGCAAGACGCGGCGCTTCTGGCGGCAGCCGGGCGATCACGCCACTTGCCGGTCGAGGAGCTCGCAGGTGGCCCCGGGCAAATGAAGGCGATCATGCCTCGCTGCTGAAGCGAAAGCAGCCACGCGGCGCCGGCTTATGAGGCGGCCTGGCGAGTAGGCGGGCGTCTGGGCCCCCCTTGTCAGGCTTGAGAGGAAGGCATCGCCTCAAAGTTTCCCTCCCTTGGCACCTCGTGTCAGGGTCATTAATTGTGAAGGGTTCTGCTATCGACACGACGACGGCACGTCCCTCTAACACCTCTTACCAAACCCGTCGCAGGAGCGTCATATCCTGGGCGGACCGGGCGAACCCACTCACCGACATTAAATGAAGTTTGAAGGATGAGGCCACGGAGGCGTGCGTAATAAATGAGTCGTGGGTCGACGTGGAAGTTGGAATAATAGGTGTAATTAATGTGTTGTAGATAAGTATGCTGTCTCCTTCTCCCCTGCCCGGGCCAGCCCGTCTATATAAGGGCACCTCGGTGCATGGGACGAGGGGGCCGGAAGGAGGAAGAAAGACCGAGAGATCGAGAGGTTGAAAGGAGAAGAGAGAAGTCGTTGTAATCCCCTTCACATTTCCTCAACAAAGAGCCAGCAGAACGTAGGGCCATTACCCGAGCTGGGGGCCTGAACCTAGGTACATCGTCGTGTCCATTAGTCTTTTGGTTCCCGGAATCCATCGTGAGAGATATTAGGGTTTCCAGCCACGAAGATGCCCTCTACCGAACCATACCTTCCGTCTAGGGTGTAGTCAACCCCGCTCGTTGACAGGATCTTGTCAGGTGGAATATGCCGACAACGTGTAAAAATCCTATGCGTGCAGGAGACAAAATAGAAGGGACCAAAAGTGAAAGAGGTGGAGAACACTGGCTTCAAGCTCTGGTACACAGGAACAGTTGCAAATAGAAATGGAGTAGGCATCTTGATTGATAAGAGCCTCAAGAATGGGGTGGTGGACGTTAAGAGGCAAGGAGATAGGATCATCCTAGTCAAGCTTGTCATTGGTGATTTAGTCTTGAACGTAATAAGTGCGTATGCGATCCCCAGGTAGGGCACAATGAAAGTGCTAAGAGACAGTTCTAGGAAAACTTAGATGGCGTGGTTAGAGCGGTACCCATCAATGAGAAGCTGTTCATAGGAGGAGATCTCAATGGTTATGTAGGTACAACAAATGCAAGGTATGAGGTGGCACATGGAGGTTTTGGGTATGGTAGTAGGAATCAGGAGGGAGAGGAAGTCTTGGACTTTGCTTTAGCTTATAATCTGATGATAGCCAACACTTTCTTTAGGAAGAGACAGTCTCATTTGGTGATCTTCAGTAGTGGCTAAAACTCTAGTCAGATCGACTTTGTTCTCACAAGAAGAGAGGACAAACGGGCATGCTTGGATTGTAAGGTGATACCTAGAGAGTGTGTTGTCTCTCAACACAAGCTTGTGATGGCTGACTTTCACTTTCAGTTGAATGCCTATAGGGATAAACAAACCAAAATCGTGAGAACGAAGTGGTGGAAGCTCAAAGGGGAGGCATCGGGAGTCTTTAAGGAAAGGGTTATCGCGGAGGGCTCTTGGAACGAAGGAGAAGACGCAAACAACATGTGGGTGAATATGACAACTTGCATTAGGAAGGTGGCTTTAGAGGTGCTTGGAGTGACCAAAGGGAGCGGAGGTGTACCTAAAGATACTTGGTGGTGGAACGAGGATGTCTAGAAGGCTATTAAGGAGAAGAAAGAATGCTATAAGTGCATGTACCATGACAGGAGTGCGGATAATATAGAGAGGTACAAGGTGGCAAAGAAAACCGTGAAGCGAGCCGTGAGTGAGGCAAAGGGGCGAGCCTATGAGGATCTTTACCAACGGCTAAGTACAAAGGAAGGAGAGAAGAACGTCTATAAGATGGCTAGGATTCGCGAGAGGAAGACAAGGGACCTCAATCAAGTTAAATGCATTAAGGATGAGAGGGATCAACTCTTGGTGAAGGAGGAGGACATCAAACATAGATGGCGTGAGTACTTTGACAATTTGTTCAATGGTAAGAATGAGAACACGACTATTCAGTTGGACGACTCCTTTGATGACACCAATAGACGCTTTGTACGTAGGATCCAAGAAACTGAGGTTAGAGAAGCTTTAAAAAGGATGAAAGGGGGCAAGGCGATGGGCCCTGATGGTATCCCAATCGAGGTGTGGAAATGCCTCGGGGATATAGCTATAGTATGGCTAACCAAGCTGTTCAACCATATTTTTCATTTAACAAGATGCCTCAAGAGTGGAGGAGAAGTATATTAGTACCAATCTTCAAGAACAAGGAGATATTCAAAGTTGTACTAATTACGGGGATTAAACCGATGAGCCACACTATGAAGCTATGGGAGAGAGTTATAGAGCATCGCTTGAGAAGAATGATGTATCACCATGAACCAATTTGGGTTCATGTTCTAAGGTCGACCATTGAAGCAATGTTCTTAATAAGACAAGTTATGGAGTGGTATAGGGAGCAAAAGAAGGACCTACACATGGTTTTCATCGACTTGGAGAAGGCTTATGATAAGATACCAAGGAATGTTATGTGGTGGGCTTTGAAAAAGCATAAAGTCCCAACAAAATATGTTACCCTCATCAAGGACATATACAACAATGTTGTGACTAGTGTTCGAACAACTGATAGTGACACGATGACTTCCGATTAAAATAGGATCAAGATCAAGGGTCGGCTCGAGCCCTTACCTCTTCGCCTTTGGTGATGGATGAGGTCACGAGGATATTCAAGGAGATATCCGTGGTGTATGTTTTTTGTCGATGATGTAGTTCTAGTGGATGAAAGCCAAGGAGTAAATAGGAAACTAGAGTTGTGGCGCAGAACCTAGAGTCGAAAGGTTTTAGACTTAGCAGGACTAAAACCGAGTATATGAGATGTGACTTTGGTACTACTAGACATGAGGAGGGAGATGTGAGTTTGGAAGGTCAGGTAGTGCCCAAGAAGGATACCTTTCGATACTTGGGATCGATGTTACAGAGAGATGGGGATATTGATGAAGATGTTAGCCATAGAATTAAAGTGGGATGGATGAAATGGCATCAAGCATCTGGCGTTCTCTGTGACAAGAGGGTACCACATAAGCTAAAAGGTAAGTTCTATAGGACGACTATTAGACCTGCGATGTTGTATGGTGCAGAATGTTGGCCTACTAAAAGGCGGCATGTTCAGCAATTAAGTGTCGTAGAGATGCGTATGTTGCGTTGGATTTGTGGTCATACAAGAATGGACCGAGTTCGAAACGACGAGATACGTGATCGGCTAGGGGTAGCTCCAATTGAAGAAAAGCTTGTACAACACCGGTTGAGATGGTTTGGATATGTACAACGGAGACCTCTGGAGGCACCAGTGCATAGCGGCATCATAAGATGCAACAATAATGTGAAGAGAGGTAGGGGCCGGCCAAACTTGACTTGGGAGGAGGCAATCAAAAGGGATTTAAAAGGATGGAATATATCGAAAGAGTTGGCTTTGGATAGAAGTGCGTGGAAAGCAGCTATCCACGTGCCTGAACCTTGATTAGGCTTTATGCCACGTTTTGGTATAGTTTTAGGCTTTGTTCTACTTCCTCATCTCTCTCTGTCTCCCTTTGTTAACGGATCGTTTTGGGTTTCAACTCTAGCCTACCCCAACTTGCTTGGGACTAAAAGGCTTTGTTGTTGTTGTTATTGTTGGTTAGATTTTATACAATAAAACTTGGGAGGGAACATTGTGAGCTAAGAAAAGGAAATGGTGTAAGTTGTGTGCTAGTTTAACTTGAAAAATCTCTGAATAACTTATTATTACTGTTATTTGTTTTACTTATAATTTCAATCTAGTATTCTATTCAAATGCTAAAGTCTACTTTGTGCAAAAGCAACCATATCAGCCATTCTTTGAAAATGCCTTGCATGTAGTTATATTAAACTTGCATTCTGTGATGACACTTGCTAAGTACTCCATGTACTCACCCTTGCTATAAACAATGCTACTCAGTTGCTAAAAGCATTCATCAAGATGTCAGTGGTCAATGATGACTTCGAAGATCGTGAAGAATTAGGTCGCACAACCCAGTCGATTGCCTGTGGGCATATAGATGGGTTTTACATTAAGATAATCAATTTCATTGTGCTATAGTTTATTTGAGTTGTTCACCTACTAAGACAATAACTTTAAGCTTTGATCATAAGATCGCTACTCTGATATTTAATATTAATTGATTTTTCCTTAATTATTATGCATATGGAATGGTATTTCATCAATGTTATTACTGTCGCGTGAGACTAGACTAGTGCAGTATATACAGAGCGTCCAGATTTGCATATTCGATCCCCGACACCAAGTGAGGTCAATGACAGACAGAGCTCACATAGGCTTCTCCCCAGCTGAGCTCACAATCATGATTCCATGATTGTCAGCCCCTTAGCTCCCTCCCTCTCTATTTCCATTTGAAAGATAAGGCTCTGTGGCCTTACCTATTATTCACCTAAACTTTCCCAACTTGTCATCCTAAGTGGCAAAATTGCCTACTCATCATGCCACGTAGCCAATACTATTATATAAAACCATGTCAATGTGTTATTTAAACCGAATTGCAAAGTTCAGAAAATCAAATGTCTAATTTCACAGTTCATGGTGGGGTGACAAATGGATTTTCAAGCAAAGTTGATGTGTTATATGGACTTTTTTTTCATTATAATACAATCACTACACTGTAGTGCTACGACCTATATTAGTATCGGAGTCAAGATATAATGGATAACTAGAACAATAAGCGCGGCGCACGCCGCGCGCGTGAACGGAAAACAAATTTATGTTTTTTTCGGAGAAAAACGGATTACGAAAACAAAAATTTTGTCACAAGTGAACGAAAAACAAATTTGTGTTTTTCTCGGAGAAAAACGGACCACTTATTTTTTTTGGAAAAGCGAGGAAAAACGAGCACGAAAAACATTTTTCCTGAAAAACAGAGCACGAAAACAATTTTTTCTAAAAAATGGTGAAAGGATTAAGCGCGGCGCCGTCATGAAGTGAACGAAAAAACAAATTTGTGTTTTCTCGAGAAAAAAGCGGACCACGAGTTTTTTTTGGAAAAGCGAGGAAAAACGGACCACGAAAACATTTTTTCCAGGAAAAACGAGGAAAACGGAGCACGAAAATATTTTTTCCGGAAAGAACGGAGGGAAAAAGTCTAGAGATAGAGCTGAACATATTTTTCTGGTGACGAAAACATTTTTTCTCGAGAAAAACGGAGAAAGGACCTAAACGTAAAGAGCAAGGACCTAAATGTTACGTTTTTGGACCTGTTCGCTATCCTGAAAAATTAGAAAAGGGCTTGTTCGCGATTTGAATTTAACAGGAGGTTTTTTCTGTAAAACGGCGCACGAGGGACCCAAATGTGATTTAGAAAAGAAAATCTTTCTCTCACAAAAAATCGCGAAGGACCTATTCGTAATTTGCAGGGACCTATCCGTAATTTAAAGAAACACAGGGGTTTTTTCGCAAAACGGTGTACAGTGACACGTGGGCGTGGTCTCTGGCCGTGAACCTTGCAACCTTTAATATAAGGTATGATAAAGGATGGTGCTCCTTGTAAGAGTATGTATAATAATAGATACGACTGTTATTTATATACTCCATATCATCTAAAAGCTTCTACAATAGATATCATCTTAAGCTTGTCTATATGAGACTCTATAATATTTTAATTATAGTACGAAAAAGTGTTTATTATAGATAATAACTCATGTAATTAAGCTCTCTGTTGGTTTGACAGTTGTCATATGTGTACCGTTTAAATTTAATGTATTTTTGTAACTTTATTGAACTATCTAATAAAATGACTTATTAGACTGCGATAATCCTTTTGCAGGTTAAACTCATATGATTCGTTAATCAATGCTATATGTGTGCTTTATATGATATCTGTTTTCATTCGTTATCCAACAAAATTAATTCTATACCGTATCGATTCCACTCTGTATTTGATTCAAACCCGCGATCGATATTATCCACGCCGTATTCGTATCCAGTACTATCCAAATCAGACAAAAAATATAATTTAAGATATAAAAAGAGCAATATCCGACCGTATCTGAGTCGATTGTACCCGTATCGATATGTAGCAACTTCTGACGTGCTACAGCCTACAACACGCTTCTGCCTCAGTCCAGCGACTATCACATACATACAACCTCACTCGTTGGCTTGTCACGAAAAACTAGGAATCAGATATAAATCATAAGAGTGATTTGTCTCCAGCCAGCGATTGTCACGAGAAAAATTAGTGCTCAAGATGTAACATTTCAGTGTCATAAGAAATGGACAATTTCGCATTCAAGCACGCTATCATGTTATTATTATTTTTTTATCAGCTCGTATAATGGAGTGCACCTCAAAACCAAAACAGGTTGAGGTTTATGAACTGTGCAGCCCAAAGCTAGGGACAACAATGAAAACTGCACAACAGACAATTTATCGGGAATGAAGTACTTACAATTCTCACACTTGCAAAACGCTTATGGTCTTTCCAATTCTATTGACTACAAAAGTTCCCACAGCTCATCAGGAAATTTTTTTGACGAAAACAGGGGGTGAATGGAAGATTCTGCCAACATGAGTAAGTTTCTTGTTATCAAAGGATAGCAGTCGTCAATGGTACTCTAGATTGGCGCTACAAAAATATGGTTCCATAAAATTGCACCTGATAACACTGGGTTTGTAGCACAATCAGTGCACATAGCTACCACAGAACGTCCTTGGGTTACTACCGCTGCCCCATGGGTTACCTATTTCTGATACAGGTACACAAATGAGAATATGAAGAAGGCTCCCATCTGCAACGAAGGAAATTATGTTAAGAGCTAACACACGAAGCTGCCCCACAACTTCCATGAAAACTTACAAGATCACAGCTAAGGAAACAAAGACTTGGAAAATTCAACACTGTAAGCAACTTCAATGATGAAGTCCGTCTAAAATGAAAAGATGCAAACAATGGAAAAAAAAAATTCCTATATCTATTGAAGTATATTTAAGTGTATCTTACTGTTGAAAATGAGGCAGCATAGTACGGATATGCTGAAGTAATGAATCTCTCATACTCATTATGCCTGTAAGGGCGCACTGGAATCTGCAGCAGATAAACAAATTGTCGAATACAATTTCATGAAAAACTGACAATAAATGATGGTCCAATGGATATGGTTTTCTTAAAAGAATGGAACAATTATAGAAAAGAAAGCATTTCGTGAAACCACCTGCTTTGAAAGAGAGAGACCGGTGTATCCAAGTCTTTGGTACTCAACTTTGAACTGGAAAACTCCATAAACATCCGGAACTTTGAAGGATGTTGAATATACACCCTACATTAGCAGGACATGATATTTTAGCCACTGCAATCTCAACCAACCATAATACATCACAGATTTATAATGGTGCATACCTTCTTGTCAGTTGACAGGGTTTTCAAAACATAGGGGCTCATCATGTAAAACTGAACTTGAACATCATCAGCAACATATGGCTTCCAGCTTGTTCCAGACCATTCATAGATTTCAACAGAGTATTCCTTGAGAAAAACATTTATGTTAGCACATTTAACTTCTCACTGCTTGATATGCAAGAAGGGAAAACAGTTACCAAGTCATCATTGATGCGATACATGCCAGGTTCATTTGTCTCCCCAACCTTGTAGTGCTTGACATTCACTGCCTGTGAAGTTGAACAAAACAAAGGTTATGGCATCCTTTTTTTATAATTTTCTTTTTAAATCGCACATCTTCAGATCAATACAAAGTGGGGAAGATTGCGAAATAAAGGCAACATATAACCTTTAGATGGCCTCTCTCATGGAAGACCCATTTGCTCGTCTCTGTCACAAATTGTTCATTTCCAGCTTTCTCATAGCTGTACATACAAACTAGAATGAGCATATAATAAAAAACTATTTTTCATATATAAAGAATATGACAAACTTTGAGATGAAAAAGTTACAGTATACTTTCACATTTTTCTTTTTTTACAAGTAACAGTAGGGGAGGCCCCTACTTCGTATAAATAAACGTATAAAAGATGGTTTATGTACAATGGGGAAAAGATAAAAATATATTACAACCCTCTAGGAGCAAATATCATCATGTAATTGTTTCTAGCCAATCGAAGATTATCTGTCTGTGTTCTTCCTTGACTCGGTGCACATGCATTGCGAGCTCATTCTTTAACAGACATTTCCAGTTTGACATTTGGTATGATATTCTCATACACTTCAAATTTGTCTATTTGGTGATATGCAGTACTAAACTTTGCATATATTCATCAATCAGCCATCTGAAATACGGTATAAGCATATTTGCAACCTATGCCACAGACTACAGCAGTAAATTGGTCATTTGTTCTCATTGGTTTAGCATGCTCCAAGATCCTTTAACATGTTAGCTAATATCCTCTTCTTTTACCCCTTTCTCAAGCAGCAGTGCATTAAACTTAATTAGTCAATAAATGTTCTCTGCAGGGTCATAAAATTCTGACTCAAAGCTGTATAATCTCACTACATATGGATCAATCTTGCCATATCCTATGAAATTGTAACTATTGCTGGGCATGAAATATTCAATGTTTGATGCAGAAGACATGCGTTGGTTAATCCAAGTTGTAAGCTGCTTAATAAATAAATCAGAACAAGCAAAACAGTTCCCTTATATACTTCATTACCCCGCCAAAAAAGTATTCAGAAGGAAAAAAAACCTCAACTAATGTCAAGAATTTGGCATTAGGATAACAACAGAATTTCTTAGCAAAATTAACAATATGATCAATCTTTTCTCTATAGTCAGAAGATCATATAAAGTTTGCTTGCGCAAGGATTTAGTACATTATGTCACTATCTCAATTTTTTTTAGCTGAAACCTAAGCAATATTAATGATGCGTGAGTGCATGACATCTCCAAAAA
Organism: Guadua angustifolia; assembly: GCA_036346375.1. Lineage (NCBI taxonomy): Eukaryota > Viridiplantae > Streptophyta > Magnoliopsida > Poales > Poaceae > Guadua > Guadua angustifolia. Next base: position 24,183,350 of record CM070513.1, read on the forward strand.
TTTCAAAAGTAACTAAGCTCACCTCATCTTGCTACCAGCCTTCTGGACACCAGATTTTAGGAATCTGATTAAACGAAAATAAATGAGTGATTTTGTAAAACCAGAGGAATAATTTGATGTATGTGGTAGCATACCTATTGCTAAACAGATCGAGTGATCCAGATATCAACACACGAGCATTATTTCTTGCCTGAAAGAAGACAGATAAAACTTGTTAGATAGATTCTTTGGCACAGTAGTCACTCATGATCCCATAAAACTGCTGATACAAGTATGTTCGCAGGCCTATCGTATATTAGTTAAAATACTCAAAAAATAACAATAGAATGAATAAGTAGCCAAAAAAACTCATATTTCCTTTCACCTCTTTTAAGAAATAAATATCCAAAACGCTTAGCATCAAGCCACCAACACCAGGCAAATACTCTCATAATTTTTTGTAGGCTATGAACGAAAGGGTTGTGGGCTTCTGTGGAATTTTACAGACTAACCATTTTACTGAAAAGGTGTCACGTGTCCATAATTATGGTTCAGTGACATTTAAATGTAGACAAATTTTAATGAACAACATTATGTGCAGGATCCAATGGCACACCAAGTCAGAGCAATATATTGTGTAGACCAAGAGCGTAGACAAGTAGAAACCAAGGTAATTACCTGCATAACAGAAACCAGTGAAATAGCTGACCCTGTGAGAGATGGTGGTGATGTCAACTTAGTTTTTGGGTTTACTGAATAAGCTGATGAAGAGGCTGACAGGACTTTCAGAACCTACAAATGCACAAAGATGGAGGAGAAATGTAAGGTTATAGAGTAACTTTGAAAAATCTATGTTTATGGTAATAAAATAGTCTTTTGGCTGACCAGTAAAAATCTGCATGTAGAATTTAGACGACTTACCAAACTGTTTGATGGATTAACTGCATGTCCAATTCCTCGGAACAATACAGGAGCCTAGCAAATAAAAAGAACTATTAAAAGAAAACAAATCACAGGCAAGCACTGTAAAAAAAATGTAAAAGGAATGCGGAAATTAAAAACATCCAGCAATCTATACATCTTATCCTCGTCGACACCCAATGCTAAGAAATGTTATTAGCGCCAAGGATACTCTAAATTTAAGGAACTGCAGATATAAAATAGCTTCCAATAGGGATAAGGCAATAATCCAGTTTAGTAACTAGGGTCTAGTGCTAAATATAGATATTCCATGGGACAGCAGAGTGAAGACATATTAAGCAGCTATTAAATTTAACAGGCATACTTAAACTGACAATGTATGGGCATGATGGACAACAAGGTTGGGTCAAGATTGTTACTCTTGTGATAAAAAAAAACAGATAATAAAAGGCCAAAGTTTGCTATCTACAAATAGTAAAAACATGAATACCATGAATAAACCACCCTGCACAAAATAAAGTAGTTCACAATTCTCATACTGAAAATAGGAATGCAGACCAAGATTTGGTCTCAACTTAGGTCAAATTATGGATTATTGCAATGAACATGTAAAAACCTAAAAGGGGATGAGCGCTTCAAGGAACCAGGTAATTTTTTTAGTATTGGTACCGACCTCAATCTTTTTGGACCCCAATATCACATCTGACTGGATGAGATCATCCCCAGCAATCAAGGTGTGATCACCTTCAACCTCTGTGACAGCATAATTAATGTGATCAATAACCATCGCCTCTGGATCCTGAAACCATTCAAGCAGCTGAGATCAAAGAAAATGGGAGCAAAGGTAGAAAAGGGTGGATAAACAGGGGCAATAACGACCAGAAATAACTTGCCTCATCGAAATCAACTCCACACTCTGTTGCGATGCCTCGAATAAGATCAGAAGCCGAAGAATCTGCCGCCATGATCATATCATGCCCAGCGTCAATAAATTCCAGAACCGCATTTTGGTCCACTGATCCACCGAAACCTGCCGTCAAACAAAGACTAACGTTAAAAACCAACAAGGCTGAAGCAAAACCACTGAAATAAAAAAAAAACATCACACTTCTTAGAAATCATTGAATAGTTGCTATGTCGAATAAAATTAAAAAGCTCAAGTGTTGAACCGTAACAAGCTAACCTAACGCGAACTAGCAACAATTGATACCCTTATGATCCCATTTTCCCATCAGAGCTAATCGACCATGCATAAATTTCAACTGAACCTTATGATGTACATACAAAATTCTACATCCGAAATCCCAAAAGATGAAATTTCCCACAAAGATCACAGAATTCCACTATGAAACTACTCCAAGAGAACAGATCGGATCACACAAACGACCAACTCTTTACCCACAGTTCCGATCTTTCCAACGAAGCTAGCACCAAAACCACTCCAATACCACAGATCGGATCAGGACCCATCCAAGAGCTACACCACCACGCGCAACTGAGTCAACGTAAGGAGGGAGATCTCAGAGGTAGGGAGGGAGGGAGGGAGGGAAGGAGGAGTCGATTAATTACGCGGGGTGGAGGGGGCGAAGAGGACGAGGCCGTCGTAGAGGTACTGGCCGTAGCGGTGGAGCGAGAGCTTGGGGTCGTCGGCGAGGCGGAAGTCCAGATCAAAGCCGCGGGCCTGGAGCGAGCCGAAGAAGGTCGAGTGCGACGACCGCACGGCCAGGTCGTCCACGAGCACCAGCAGGCGCCGCCCCCGGGGACTCTCGCCCGCAGCGCCGTCACCCACAGCGTGGGAGGCTACCGCGAGGAGGAGGAGGGCGGTGAGGAGGCGCGGCGCCGCCATCGCAGTGGCGAGATGCGCCGATCTCGCGGCGGAGGGGTTTAGTTTGGGGGGTTTGGAAGAGCGGCGCTGCGACGCCGCCGACGACTTGGGAGTCTTGGAGAGGCGAGAGGCACATAATTGGTGGGATGAGATCGTTTAGACCGTTCGATCGTGCGATCGGATGGTCCAGACGGATCGATCCTTGGAGTAGTGCAAACTGTGTGAGGATTGTCAGAAGTGGGGCCCACGTGAGAATCGGCAGCTCCTTTCTTTTAGCGAAAAGATCCATGATTTATGAATATAAGGCTTTCCCACGTGTGCATGGAAAATTGTTTTTTAAAATAATATTTTTTAATAAAAAATTATAGAAATAATATGTTAAAAATAAAATTTGCAACTATATCTATCTGTCATGGATTGAAATCGCGACTGAGAGTCTGTCACAGTATCAAATCGCGACAGACTCTCTGTCACTTTTTGAAAAAGCGACAAAGACTTTGTCGTCATTTGAAATGGTGATAAAGAACTGTCGCTAACGGTTAAGCTCTCTATCGCTATTTCAAATGGCCACAGAGAAGGTTTGATTGTTTGCACAAGCCTTCAGTCTCATTTCTACCGACGCTTCACATTCCACCAAGACCAAGCGCTGCGCAAGAGAAAAGAAGAGAGGAGAAGGAGGAAGAAAAGAAGGAGGTGGCGGAGAGGAGGAAGAAGAGGAGGGGGAGAAGGAAGAGACGAAGAAGAAGAGGGGGAGGAGGAAGAAGAGGGGTAGGAGGAAGAAAGTTCGTCGTTTGTGTAGGTAAAATTTTTATTGTCTATTTAAATTAAGTTTAGAAATGCAATTTAGTGACTAGATTAAATATATTGTAAGTAATTAGGTCTGTAAAGTTATAATTATTTAGTTAGACGATATAGGAATCAGATTAATTTTTGCAGTTGACAAAATTAATTTTTGTATGGCTGCAATAGTTTTTTGAAGTAGTGTAGAGTACGTCATCGTGGTACATAAGTGTAGCAGTATGGGTAGATTGAGAATTGAAAAGATGTTATCGTTATGTTGTGCACATATTAAAAAATTCGTGAAATGGTTGATAGGTATAGATGAACGAATACAATTTAAAATACATTATGAAGAAGGGGTTTCGCATATGGGTGCATAAGGGATAGAACTTAGTCATTTTTTAAGTGTCGTGGCTGGCCTGTCACGTGCCAGGGAGCGTTCATGGGGCACGGTTACCAGATGGTTGTACTACATGTTCTCGTTAGACCGTGAATTGCATGACCACAAGCTGCACGGAATAAGGTGTCAGAGACGGGATTGCACGTACTTGGAGTTAGTGGAACTGAAATAGCCAAAATCCTAGAGCTCATATGTAAGATTGGCGACTGAAAAAGTTTGGCCATTATGTTGTTGGCGCAAGAATTTTAGAAAGCCAATCTCGGCCATGCTACGTAGGAGGAGGTTGTTGAAGGCGAACCGGAGGAAGCTGGGGAGAACAGCCAAATAGGAGAATACTTAGTGAGGTAGTATGTTAGCTTGAGTCATGAGGGTGTACAAGACGAGGAAGTTGAGGTTCCAATATTAGATGTGCAAGTACCAATGGGTGTGGCAGACGAGGGAGAACATATGGAAACGTTGGTTGAAGCGATGTATGCAGAGAGCCAAGACTATGAGGTTTCGAGTAACGACAAAGACGATGAAGAGCATTGTCTTGCGGAGTGGGATGGGTGTTAGTTTCATAGGTTGGTGGTCAACGAGGGTGAACACTTTTCATGGCAATCCGATTGAAATGAGGTAAGACAGGGTGCAAATTACAAGAATAAGTATGAGGTTTAGAAAGCAATGACAACATGGGCAGTGTCGTTGTGTAGAACCTTTAAGATGTGAAGTCAGACAGCGGGTGTATGATGTCAGATGCCAGATGGAGGGTTGTCCATGGCTTGTGCATGCGTACCAGCCTAAGTGGGATACCATTTGAAAGTGCTTTATAGTCGTTTCACACACATGCGTGCTGACGGAGTTTGCACAATCGTATAAAAACATATCTTTAGGCTTTGTTGCGAATGCAATGTATGAAAAGATTATGGGCAACCTGGATTTAGAGCCACGTACCATCATATTTGCAATAGAGTAGAGGTTCCAGTACACCATAAGTTATGCCAAGGCGTGGAGAGCGAAGCAGAAGGCTCTGAAAACAAAGCTTGGTACGTACAAAGACTCCTATCAGAACCTGTCAGGTATGCTTGAGATGATCAAGAAAAAGAATGCTGGAACTTATATTGATATTTGTGAGCAGCTCTCGTAGCGCTTCCCTAGGAAGATGGTACTAAGCGGTACTCTTTGCTTTCGGTGCATGCGTCAACGTGTTCAGACATTATCATCCATTGTTATGCATGGACAAGACATTTTTGACTGGGAAGTATAAAGGCCATATATTGACTATCAAAAGAGTAGATAGCAACAACCAGATTCTTCTTATAGCGCTCTCATTCATGAAGGACGAGAACACAGAAAACTGGCTCTGGTTTCTAAAGAATGTAAAAGTCGGTGTCGTGGATCAGCGGCCTGGAGTGTGTGTTATACATGATCGACATCCCGCCCGACGTTGAGCCGCTTTTTTCTCGGTCGCCGGCTCGGTTCGCTACCACCACCACGGCGCCGCCGGTGGCTGCTGGCGGGGAGGCGACGCCGTTGAGCGAACTCGACGCCTCGATTGCCGCAGCGATCCTCTGGCGGGGAGCCCGAGCGGCGGATCTGGCGGCCACTCTAACGAGGCTGAAAGCCTCCTTCAATGTCCAGGCCGCAAGGGCCGCTTCCCACGAGGCAGAGGCGTTGTGGCGGCGTGCTTAATGCCGGGCCGCTGAGGAGGAGCTCGCCAAGACGCGCGAGGAGGCTTTGGCGCAGCGGGCCCGGGCCGAGGTGGCCGAGGAGGAGCTCGTGAAAACGCGCGAGGAGGTGGCACCGTTGCGGGCTCGAGCCGAGGACGCCGGGGAAGAGCTGGCTAGGCTGCATGCGAAGCGCTGGACCACGCGCGAGAGCCTCCTGTCCATGCTCCGCCCAGCCTTCGAGAGCATGGGCAGGAGCCCGAGCTGGGTGAGGCCGAACCAATACCGGAGGATATCAGATCGTAGTATGCCTTCGGCATCACCCAGGCGGCCGATGCCTTGGCCGACCTACCTCGTGCCTTGCGCGAGCATTCCGCCCGAGAGGGGCGGGAAATTGCTGTCGACGTAGAGGAGTACGTGCTGGCCTGCTGCGCCAGCCGCGACGCCTCCCTCGACCCGATGGCGGCCGTTGCCGGCATCGAAGGTGACGCAGACCTGGTTCGGGCCAGAGTGCGGGCGGCGGCGAAGACGGTGGCAGGGCTAGGCGCGGTCGTTGTGAGCAGCGACAGCTCCGACGACGATGACGCCTTCGGTTGAGGATCCTCCAGGCGCCCGCGCCTAACTTTTGTTTTTGTGTGATGTAATATATTTGGATTTTGGGGACTTTGCTTGCTATTCTGCATTTCCTTGCTGCGATGAGCGCTCGCCGAATGACCGTAACCCTTGGGAACCATTGGGGTCGTTAGAGCGTAGGTTGGAGCGCTAGCACTTTGAGGGAAATGCGAAAATAGAGTGGGACCCAGCAGCCCGAAGAATCGTCCCTGATCGACCATGGGTTACCTCACAGAGTCACTCCTTCTCCCGACAGCGCGCTTATTGCAACCATAGCCATCGGGCGAGGGTCGAGCACTTGGGTCGAATGGGTTACCGCTAGGGAGATCCCGATGGCCGGTCGGGGCACCGACTTGGGCGAGTATGCGAGCAAGTAGCCTCCGAGTGGCGCACGAGTACCAGGGCGTGGTCGGCATGCCGCACTTCGAACTCGGAGATTTTGCCGGAGACACAGGAATAAAGGAAAAGTTTTAGGGATAGAATCGCCTTAGCTTTTCAATATTTCATGCGTTTGATATAACGTTGCCGTCGGTGTCTTTGAGTCGAAAGGTGCCGGGTCGAAGGACCTCCACGACGGTGAAGGGCCCTTCCCATGGAGGGGACAACTTGTGTCTCCTTCATCGGATCGACTCGCACAAGACCAGTCGCCCACGCCAAGGACCTTTCACGGATCTACGGCAGTGGTAACGCGCTCGGCTCGCCGACACTTGATCGACGCAGAACGGCCACATCGCGTGCCTTGTTGAGTTGGTCGATTGCGTCATGTTACGCGTCAAGCCCCCGTGCTTCGTCGAAGGCTTGTAGTCTTGGGGCGCCGACTCGTGTCGGTTGGCGGGGATTTGCCAAAGATCGAACACCGTGAAAATGGTGTAAACCCGGTCTACCGGGTCGGTGTGGTCCGCAGGCTCCAGAGGACGGAGGGCAGTTCGGCCGCCCAACGCCCCGCGAACTTCTTTAGTCGGCTGAAGATTCACGACTTGAGCCCTTGGAGGATCATGCCATTCGCCCGCTCGACCTGGCCGTTGGTCCGCGGATGGGCCACGGCAGCCCAGTCGACGTGGATGTTGAAGTCGTCGCAGAACTCAAGAAATTCCTTCCCCGTGAATTGCATCCCGTTATCGGTGATGATGGAGTTCGGGACTCCAAACCGATAAACGATGTCGCGGAAGAAGTTGGGCGCCTGCACCGAAGTGATGGTGGTGACCGGTTTGGCTTCTATCCACTTGGTAAACTTGTCCACCGCAACAAGCAGGTGGGTCAAGCCCCCGGGCGCCTTTTTGAAGGGCCCGACTAGATCGAGTCCCCAGACGGCGAATGGCCAAGTGATGGGGATTGTCTGCAAGGCTTGTGCTAGAAGATGCGTTTGTCGAGCAAAATATTGGCACCCTTCACAGGTGCGAACAATTTGCTCGGCGTCAGCCACGGCGGTGGGCCAGTAGAAACCTTGACGGAAGGCTTTGCCCACGAGGGACCGCGGCGCAGCATGGTGGCCGCAGATGCCACCATGGATGTCTAGCAATAGCTGCATCCCTTGCTCCGCCAGAATGCACTTCTGGAGGACCCCGGAGGGGCTCCTCTTGTAAAGGTCTTCTCCAACCAGGACGAAGGATTTCGCCCGCCGAGCGAGGCGCCGGGCCACAGTGGGGTCGACGGGGAGAGATCCGTCAGTCAGCCGGTCGATGAAGGGATTCCTCCAGTCGGAGTCGGCAACCATCACGCCAGGTTCGACCCGGAGAGTCTGCATCCGATCGTCCGTGATGGAGCTAACACACCCGGGGTGTCGGTCGGCTACTCAGTTGGCGAGTCCAGTCGAACGGAAGGCTTGTGGAGGTCGGAAACAAAGATCCCAGGCGGGATCGGTCCCTTGCTGGAGGTAAGATTGGCTAGGTGGTCGGCCTCACCGTTGTAGCGACGGTAGCTATGGTGGAGCTCGAAACCCTTGAATCTTTCTTCAAGTTTACGTACCTCCCGGCAGTACACTGCCATGCGTGCGTCACGGGGTTCCGAAGCCTTCATGACTTGGTCGACGACAAGCTTGGAGTCGCCGTGTACGTAGAGTCGGTGCGCGCCGAGGTTGGCAGCGATCCGGAGACCGTTGACGAGTGCTTCGTACTCGGCGACATTGTTGGTTGCGTCAAAGTGGAGTTGAATGGCGTACTGGAGCTTGTTTCCGAGCGGAGAAACAAGGACGACTCCAGCACCGGCTCCATTCTTGGTGTAGGACCCGTCAAAGTACATCGTCCAGTACTTGGGGTCTTCAACCATCGGTGGCGCCTGGGCTTCGGTCCACTCGGCGACGAAGTCGGCCAAGACCTGCGACTTAATCGCCGTCCGGGGGACGTACGATATGTCATGGCTGTTGTGTTCGAGTGCCCACTTGGCGATTCTTTCGGAAGCGTTGCGGTTGCGGATGATTTCGCCGAGAGGTGAGGAGGTCACCACGGAGACGGGGTGCCGGTTGAAGTAGTGGACCAGCTTCCTCTTCATGATGAGCACCGCATAGAGCAGCTTCAGCACCTGCGGATATCGAGCCTTAGACTTGGAGAGTACTTCACTGATGAAGTACACTGGCCGCTGTACCTTGAGCACATGGCCTTCTTCGGCTCGCTCCACAACAAGCGCCGCACTGACGACCTGGGTCGTGGCGGCGATGTTGAGGAGGAGCGGCTCCTCTAGCGCCGGAGCGACCAGCACCGGGGGTGAAGTCAGGAACGTCTTCAGTCGGTCGAGGGGTTCCTGCGCTTCCTTGGTCCAGCTGAAGTGGTCGGACTTCTTGAGCAGCTTATAGAGTGGCATTCCGCGCTAGCCAAGGCGAGACACGAAACGGCTCAAGGCTGCAAGGCATCCTGTCAGCTTCTGGACTCCCTTTAGGTTATCCACCAGGCCCATCTTCATGATCGTGGAGATGTTCTTCCGACTAGCTTCGATGCCGCGCTCGGAGATGATGAAGCACAGTAGTTTTCCCTTGGGGACCCCGAAAACACATTTCTCGGGGTTGAGCTTTATGCAAAACAGTTGGAGGTTCGCAAAAGTCTCTTCTAGGTCGGCGACGAGATCGTCGGCCTTCTTAGTCTTGACGACGATGTCATCGACGTACGCCTCGATGTTACGGCCGATTTGGTCCTCAAAACACGTTTGCATACATCACTGGTATGTAGCACCCACGTTCTTCAAACCAAATAGCATCGTTACGTAACAAAACGAGCTAAACGGAGTGATGAAAGAAGTCGCGAGCTGATCGGACTCTTTCATCGCTATCTGGTGATAGCCTGAGTAGGCATCCAGAAAGGACAGAGATTCGCACCCTGCGGTGGAGTCGACGACCTGGTCGATGCGAGGCAATAGAAAAGGGTCCTTGGGGCATACCTTGTTCAGGCCCGTGTAATCAACGCACATTCTCCATTGCCCGGACTTCTTTTTTACAAGGACAGGGTTGGCGAGCCACTCGGGGTGACGCACCTCTTTTATAAACCCTGCGGCCAAAAGTTTGACGATCTCCCCCCTATGATCCTGCGCTTCTCCTTGTCGAAGCGGTGCAAGAGTTGGGCAACCGGCCTTGAGCCAGGTCGGATACTCAAGGAGTGCTCGGCGACTTCCCTTGGGATGCCTGGCATGTCGGAGGGTTTCCATGCGAAGACATCTCGATTGGCGTGGAGGAAGTCGACGAGCGCGCCTTCCTATTTGGCGGGGAGCGTGGCTCCGACCCGCACGGTCTTGGTCGGATCCTAGGGATCGACCGCGACCTCCATCGTGTCCTCGGCGGACTGGAAGGATCCGTGCCCTGTCTTGCTGGAGTCGAGGGCGGACTCGGAGGTTTCCCTCCGGAGACTCTCGAGCTCGGCGGACGCGATGAGCGTCGACGCCAGCTCGCAACTGCTGTGCTCGCTGTTGTAGGCGAGCTGAAAAGACGCGGCCACGGTGATCACTCCCCGTGGCCCCGGCATCTTCAACTTAAGGTAGGTGTAGTTGGAGACGGCCATGAACTTGGCGTAGCACGGCCTCCCCATGATGGCGTGGTAGGAGCCTGGGAACCCCACAACCTCAAAGGTGAGGGTTTCGGTGCGGAAGTTATCCGAGCTCCTAAAGGTAACGGGCAGATCGATCTGCCCGAGTGGGTGGGCCTGCTGACCAGGGACGACGCCATGAAAAGGCGCCCTGCTCGGTCGAAGACGCGAGCGGGGGATCCCCATGGCGTCAAGCGTCTCAACATACAGGATGTTGAGACTACTGCTGCCATCCATGAGCACCTTGGACAGGCGCTTTGGTCCCACGACAAGGGCAACGACCAGAGGGTACCTCCCTGGGTGCGGGACGTGGTCGGGGTGGTCGGTTCGATCAAAGGTGATCGGCGACTCCAACCACCGAAGGTATTTGGGCACGGCGGGAGCCGCCGTGTGAACCTCGCGGAAGGCAAGCTTCTGCTGCCGCTTGTCGGTGTAACTTGCCGGCCCGCCGAAGATCATAAGGCAGCCGTCGGGTTCCGAGAACTCGGCGTCCGCCTCCTTTGCCCCGGCTTCCGGTACCGGGTCCTGCTTCTTCCCTTTACCCCGCGTGGGGGCTCTGGAAACAAAGCGCTTCAGGGTTTCGCAATCCCTGAGCTTGTGCCTGACGGGGTACCCGTGATGCGGCACGGCCGTCCATCACCGCTCAAGTGGTTTGGACGACCGCCGCTTGTCGCTTGGGGCGCGGCTCGGCAGCTGCGACCACTTGGCCCTCGCGGCCTTGCTTCCCCTTCCGCTTCCGTTTGTCGGAACGGTCGGAGGGGGCAGCGGCGTCGGGACCGGAGTCCCGCTTGGCCTTCCCCTTGTCGAAGATGGCCCCCACGGCCTCCTCGTCAGAGGCGTGATTGGTGGCGATGTCCAGGAGCTTCTTGGTGGTCCTGGGCTTAGCGCAGCCCAGCTTGTGGACCAGAGCTCTGGAGGTAGTGCCGTATATGAACGCCCCGACGACGTCGGCGTTGCAGATGTTGGGGAGCTCGTTGCATTGTTGGGAGAATCGTCGGATGTAATCTCGCAGAGACTCCCCGGGCTGCTGCTTGCAGCCCTTCAGGTCCCAGGAGTTTCCAAGGTGCTTGTAAGTGCCCTGGAAATTGCCGACGAAGAGGTTCTTCAAGTCGGCCCAGTTCCAGATGGTGTTCGTGGGCAGGTACTCGAGCCAGGCTCGAGCCGAGTCCGCGAGGTAGATGGGGAGGTACTGGACGATGAAAAGATCATCAGTAGCTCCCCCCGCCCGGCATGCGAGCCGGTAGTCTTCTAACCAGACACTGGGGTTTGTAGCCCCAGTGTATTTGGCAATGTTGACAGGTGCCCAGAACCGGGCAGGGAAATCCGCGTTGTGGATCTCCCGGCCGAAGGCTTGAGGCCCAGGGCCGTTAGGGCTTGGGCCGCGGTCGAGACGTCGACCGCTGTCCACGGCCCGCGATCGGGCCGCTTCGTCCATCACCCTCCTCCGTACCTCGAGGGTGTCGCGGACGTCGCGACTGTCGCCCAAGCGCCGGCGCACCGGAGTGCGCGAGGCCTGCGACCGCTCAAGGAGCGGTGCCGTTTTTGCTGAACCTTGCTGGTCCCGTGTAGCGGTACGGCTCGGGTGGCTTGAAGAAGCCCCCGAGTGATGGGGAACCGGAGCCTTGCATGTGCTGGACGGCAGCACACTCCCACCAGCCCCCGAAGGCTCTGGTATGCGAGCATGGCCTCCGGGTCCGCTGGCTCGGGGATGCCGCGGAGCGGCACGGCTGCCGCGGCGACATTTTAGCTAGCGTGGGGGAAGAACGGGACACCGTCGGACCCCTCGCCGCTTGGTGCCGGACTGGCGTCGCGGCGTCTTGGCTTGCGCGCCAGCGCGCGTGTGGGGGCTCAGGCAGGCGCTGCTCCAGGTCAGCCTGGAGCTTGTCCAGCTAGGCCTTTTGAGCCTCCAACTGTTTCGCCCATCGCTGGCTCACGCGGCGAGCTCGAGGCTCACCTCCGCCTCGCCTCGGCCAGGCCACGCGGCGGTTCCGGACTTACGGGTCGCGGCTCGTCACCACTCCGCCATGTTGCACTCGCGAGAGTACAACTCGCCGAGGTGTGCTCGCGTCGGAAAGCCGAGCTGCCGCCGAGGAAACCTCCAGCAGCCAGGACGGAGGTCGGCGATAGCCGCCATCGCCATTTAATCGTGAGCTCGCAGGGGCAAAGCCTCTACCCAGAGGCCTTCGCGCCGCCCGCTAAGGCGCGCAATGACGGACAACCCCCGCCGAGGTTCGTGCAGGGCCTCAAGCCGAGGTCATCGGCGCGTGGCAGGACGGAGTCTGAGCTCTAAGCGAGGCTCGACTCGAGAGGCGGCAGGGACGAGCACGAGTTCTCCCGCCAGAGTGGCGACGAAGTCGAGGGAGCCGAAGTGGATTCGGCTCTCCGGTGGAAATGCGCCATCGTGGGTGAAGAAAGCCATCAAGGAGGTGACAGGGAGTCCGGAGACGAAGACGATGACGCGCGAAGGCCCCTACCTGGTGCGCCAACTATCGGTGTTCGTATAACCGGCAAGTAAATTTGTAAGTATAGGGGTCGCGCGCTCCCTCTCCTTGAATAGTTAGACTACGGGAGTCCAAGATGTATACTGGTTCGGGCCGAATGTTCCTACTTCCAGTTCATGGTGATTCTGTATTGATCGGGGTGCGAAGGATTACACTGGATTACAAGCAGTGGCTAAGGACAGTCCCTTAGCGCTCGTCCGAGTGGGAGAGCTCGGGGATGTTCGTTTGGGTCGGATGATGGACTCGATGCGAATGGGAACGTGAATCGGATTGAACCGAATCGAATGAAATCGAATGCCCATCCTGGAGGGCCCTGCCTCCCTTTATATAGGTGGAGGGGGCAGGTTACACGGGAGTTTGGAGAGAAATGGTAGGGGTATGCTACGCCCGGGAGTCCCGATCTTCGGTCTTGGTGACTGACAGGTTCCTGTGCGTCCCATGCTGGGTTAGTAGACACAACGAACAGCGTTCCGTTGGGAAGGTGCGCACCTGCCCTCCGTGCGCCCGTTAGATAGTGACGGCGTGAAGGGATGGGCGCTTGATTCTGGCGGCCCCCTGGCCGCCTTGGGAAGGAGCCACCTTCCCCAGCATGGCCGACGTGTCCGTGGGGCAGGTGACCAGCTTATGGTCGACTATTGACGTGTCGGAGGTCGCTGAGTTGAAGCTCGTTAGGGCCCCGGCCTAAGGCCGGGTCGGAGCCTGCGGAGGCGTTGGACCCGGGTCTAGGTCGGGGCCTGCGGGGGCGTCGGACCCGGGACTAGGTTGGAGCCTGCGGGGGCGTCGGAACCGGGTCTAGGTCGGAGCCTGTAGGGGCACCTGACCTGAGGCCAAGGCGGAGTTCTCTCGGCGGGCTCGGCCGAGGCCGGGGATCCTTCGTGACCCGACGAGGCCTTCGACCAGAACATGGCCTAGAATGGCCCATTTGGTGTTTCATCCAATATTCGGTGATAACCCCATCTGTGAGGGACGGAGGCTTTGGTAGTACTCTTTCCAGCGCTCCGCATCGCTGCCAACCTCGCCGCCATGTCCGTACGGCTGAGAGAGAAATGATCTTGAAATAGATGTATACCTTGCTGTGGGGTACCCCTAGTTTAAGTATTCGTCAATTACTATTTAGCTTATAGTCTTGTGTAGGTTATATTGCATTATTCATGAAAATCAATTTAGATTACTTGTTATATGCTTGCTCATGCTTATTAGTTGTTTTGATTGCAATCTTGAGCAAGTTTGGGATAGTGGCACATTAAAGGGGGAGTGTTAATTCATATCCATGTAGTCAAAAGTCAAAATTTTGTATAAAATTAGTATTCTTATGAAAAACTAATTGCAAAATGTATACAAATGTATTTGAAATGTTTTTCAAAGGTTTTGGCTTCACAAAATCTATTTTGAAAGGAAAATGAGTTTCAAGCTCCAAAATCTAGATAGTAGTATTTTGTTTTGGATTTAAACTTATAATTTTCATAGAATTAAATATAAAATAATTTTGAAAATAATTCCAAAACGAAAATCCTAGAGTTGGTCATTTTTAACAATTCTTGTGTTCAAAAGATTTTCAAAAGACCAACCTAGCAAAAGTTATTTGATTTTGAAACTCGCCGAAAAACTATATTTGACCCATAATGGTCATATTATTGCACTTAGTGAGTTTCTCTGTTTGGACCAGATCTTGTGTAGTATCTTGGTTCAAAATGGTATCTTAGACTCATACACAAAATTCAAATCTCTATATCTTATCCCTTGCTTCATTTGAATTTTTGTGTTGTTGGATTTTGGCTTTGCCTCTCTTTTGTTTCTTCAAAAGGACTATTTAGGTCAAAAGTCAAAAATATTGCTTAAAAGGTCCATATTTATAAAAATCCTTGTAAAAGTTCTTAAATATGTATTTCAAATGTTTTACAATGCTTTCGGAGTAAAAATTCCTATTTTAGAAACAAAATAGCAAATTTGGCCTCAAATGGATCTTATAGGATCTTGATTTTGGATTAAATGAAATATTTTCATAAGTTAAAATCTATTGAGTTTTTGGAAAAGTGATCAATACAAAACTTGTAGGGTTGGTCATTTCAAGCATTTCTTTAGTTAAAAGTTTTTCCAAACGACCAACCGTTCAAAAGTTATAGTCATTTGAATTTGGCCAAAATTATCCATTTGACCCAAAATGACCTATTCTTGCATATTGTGAGTTTTGCTATTTGAGTTAGATTTCTTTATGTATCTTGGCTTGAAATAGTATTTCCAACTCATTCAAAGCTATGAAAGTTCAAATCTCCATGAAATACAAGTTAAATTGCATTTTGAGCTTTCAATACAAATTTAACTTCTCTTTATACCTACAAAGCGCAATCTACCATATCTTTTGAAAGAATTTTTTTTAATAAAATTCTTTTTGAAAAACCATTTAAATAATCTAAAGTTCATTTCTGGAGATTTTCAAATCATTTAGACTTAATTTGAAAAAGTTTTGACTTTTCTTCTCTTTGATTGAAAATCATATCTACAAAGCAAAATTTGGCATATCTTTTGATTGGAGACTCCTTTTTGAAAAAAAAATTTTGAAAAAGTTTCTAAGGAGTCCAAAGTATGTTTCTGCACAATTTCAAATAGTTTAAACTTTATTTGAAAAAGTTATGGCCTTTTCTCTCTTTGATCAAATGCTGAAAATTCAGACTCTTGCATGGTTTTGAGCTGATTTGTCATTTTTGTATTTCCAAATTGGAGCATAATTTGAGAGAAACATCTTTGTAAGAATTTATCCTCAATAGTTGGTCTATAACACTAAATTTTATTAGATTTATTGGACCACATTTGAGCTGTTTTTCAGCCCTCATTTAAAGCCTAAATGAAATGTCAAAATCTGAAAACTTGAAATTTCAGTTTGTGAACTCTTTGTGGTTTTCATGTTTTGAAAGTGGCTTCAAGTTGGTAGAACCTCTCAAAACAAAACTTGAACATATTCAAATGTATTAGCTCCATGATATATCTTATAATCCTTTTGGAGTTTGTTTAATCAAGTTTTGTATGTTTGAAAGAGGATCTCCTTTTGGTTATGTCATGGTATTAAGTTGATCATTAATTGACATATAGTGTTGGTTTCTGAGACAATGAGCTTGTTTTGAAACAAATATAAATATTTTTCTCAAAATTGGTATCCTTATGCAAAATGATATTTACAAGCTTTATGTTTTCCTCAAGTTGTATTTGAGAAACTCTTTTCGGAGAAGTCTCTTGTATGTCCATGGATCATTTCTATAAAATCTTAAGGCTATTGGACTTCATTTGATCAAGATTTGACCCAATTTCAAAATGCTCAGTTGGAGCTCGGACAGTCCGAAGTACTCGGATACTCCGAAGATTTATCCAGACATTCCGAATGGAAATTTTTTAGTTCCAACAGAGAGGGTCTACTCGGATATTCCGAGGTAAAGCTCGGACATTCCGAGGTTTAGGCTGATTGTGGGGCAGTTTTGTGATTTTTGTATCTCCAAATAGGTTCATAATCAGATAAAGGTGTTATGACATGTTTTAATCCTCTATAGTTGGACTTCATTGTCTAATTTTTTCAGAATTTATGAACCTCGTTTGAACTTTCCTTCAGCCCTGTTAATAAGCTTAAATGGAATATTAAATCTGAAATTTTCCAGCACATTGTACTTTTGAAATCTTGCCTACCTTTAAGATGATTTGAGTATTTTCTTGTGATGAAAACTAAGGTAACTTAATTTATTACTCCATGATTCATCTAATATTATTTGGGAGCTCATTTACTCAAGTTTTTCCTCCTAGTAGTTAATTGAAGATAAGATTTTTTTTCTGAAACCTTCGATTCAACATTCACTATTTTCAAGTTTTCGGGGTTTTTCTTTGCACAAATGAATTTTCGGTCTTCATAGCCCTCGAAGAGAATTTCGAGACAGATCTTTTCCATGTTGATGATTTTTGCATTTGAGCAATGGTTTAAAAGCTATAATCGATTTTGTGCTGCTATTTGCATCTTTTGAGATTTTGAGAGTTTTAAATTGGAATCTTGGCAAGCCTTTCAAGATGAAAACTAAGTGAACTTATTCATTGCTCCAAGCTTCAAAATGGAGCATATCTATTTAAGTTTTCATTCCAATGAAAGTGCATCTTTTGACTAAGTTCTTTTGGAAATTGGATTTAATTGTATCTTAGCCTCAAAATGTTTCCTCTCTTGCATAACTCGGAGTTTATTATGAAAAAGAGAAAATTTCCCTTGTAAGCTCAAGAGTGAGTTTGAATATGTTTTACCCATTGTCTCTCTTACAAGTGGATGTTAAGATTAAATTTGAATGAGTTTCAAATATTTTCATTGTAAATTGGTGTAATGAAATCTTCAATTGGTATCTTGAATTTTTTCAAATTGCGTGCAAAGAGTATTGTATTGTATATCATCTATATCGTTAATGTTGTACTTAGACATTATCAAACTAACTTGGGTCAAATTAAAAGATATTTGTTCCCGAAAATCGTGTGCTTGTCTATTGATGTTCAAGGTATTGAAAAAGGGGTCATCTTCGACGGTGGGATGAAGGAAATGGAGAGGAGCTCTATAGTCCGAGGGATCTAAGGCCGGGCGCGGTGATCATGACCGATTCGAACATGCGGTGGATAAGAATCGGCAAAGGGACGTGTTTCTTTTTTTACCATATTCAATAATGTCTTTGCACACCATTATGCTAAATTGTGTCATTCTAAATGGTGTTGTATCTTTCAATTGGTATCATTAATTGGTATCTTTCGAGAGGTATCCTCCAATCTTAAATTGTTTTGAAGTGTCATCTAACTTGCATTTGGCATTATCAAGAATTAAAAGGTACATATGGGTGACACATTGCAAAAAGGTATGCCCTTGATAAGTTTATGAAATTATTGATCATGAAAGTGCATCTTACTTATACAATTTTGATTCATGATCTTGTATACATCTTGTGATCATATAAGCAATTCTTTCTTGTGTAATCTTCTCTATATGATCTTGATTGTTAGAATTTAATTTGATCATGAGCATGTGCTTAAATTATATAAATTTGCTATATGATCTTGATGTTTAAAGAATAAATATTCTCCATTTGAAATCATATTCATGTGTCATGTTTAAGCATCACTTATATCTTGTGAATCATGACTACTTTAAATTGGTATAATTAGAAACATCTATTACCTAAATCTTGGATATATTGGTATCATATCTTGCTTAGATTTAGAGGGAGCTTAATATTATTGTCCTATTACTAGCTCCTTAATTTTATTTTGTTCTCCCTAATCTTTTTATTGAGTGTGCAATCAAGGGGGAGAACAGATTTTATTGAATAAGCAATAAGGATCTTTTAAGCA
This sequence comes from Guadua angustifolia, assembly GCA_036346375.1. Classification (NCBI taxonomy): domain Eukaryota; kingdom Viridiplantae; phylum Streptophyta; class Magnoliopsida; order Poales; family Poaceae; genus Guadua; species Guadua angustifolia. Next base: position 24,201,373 of record CM070513.1, read on the forward strand.
CCTTTTTGGGATTAATGACAAAAGGGGGAGGATTTATGGATTTATCAATTGTCCCCTAATCGATTGACAAAAAGGGATAATTTGTACGTATGATCTCTTATTGTTCTTCATGCTTGTTTTAATGCTAAATATCTTAATTTTGTCATTTGGTGCAATTGATAATATGTTTGTCATAAATCACCAAAAAGGGGGAGATTGAAAGTGCATCTAGACACTTATGTTATTTTGGTGATTAATGACAAACGCATATAATGATAATCTATGTAATTGAGTAAATGCTTAACTTAGTGCTTAACAAATGACAAACCTCTAATATGATTATATTGCTATGAGACTAACATGTTATTGCCTAGTTGAGTATCAGTCTCATCTATTTAGAGGAAAATCAAGTGGGATGGTTAAGCAAAGATAAGGTATGCAATTTTGGTATCTCTTCTATATTTGTTTTTGCATTCCTTTTGTGCAAATGCATAGTGAACTCCAAGTAGCATGTTGATTATATATATGCATATTGGTTCATGTCATATTTATTTGTGCATATATATTCATTTGAGTTCATTATGTGCTTTGTTTTTAGTATAAATGTATTAACTAAAGTTAAACTTCATATTGCTATAGATTGACTTGGTGCATGCTTCATATTGCTATAGATTGACTTGGTGCATGCATGTTTTAGTTGTATATCTTCTCATGCAATTCTCTTAGTGAAGTTTATTCTAGTGTTGGATCACATATTTACTCTTATTCCAAATATTAGTTGCACATGTACAATTCGTGTATATTCTATCATGTGCATCATTTAAGTAAAGACTGTGATCCTTGCCATAATTTAATTGATTCATCATATCGGCAATTATCTCTCTAGTGCATATAAATCAATTACATATTCATCATGATGCACTTAGTAGAGAATATTTATTATGTCAAGTGTTTCCATTTATGTTGTGCTTCTTTATATGAAACACTTGTGGTAATCAACTGCTCACAAATATCAATTTCTTCATATCTATTGAGCTTTTGGGACTAATGCTCTTCATGAGTGGTTTGGAAAGAATTAGGTCCCGTGTGTGTATGATGACCAAGGTATCGTGGAGGATGATAGTTAAGCCGAGGTCAACAAGACGGCGGTGTCACCAAGAGTTGAGGACTAAGTAAAGATCGACTTGGCGTGGAGATCGTCGGAGAGGATGATCAAGTCAAGGTTGATAGAACGAGAGTCTCATGAGGTGAATCGAGTCAAGTTGGACAGGGCGAAGATGTCATCAATTATATGGTGAAAGTCTTCATGCACCGGCATTAAGAAAGAAGATGGCAAGTGACTATTTCTAGACTTTATTATCTTTGATTTAATTTGAGTCTAAGAATTGTCGTACTATTAAGAGGGATGCGACGTCAAATGACTTTTAGATGTGTCAAGTGCTCAAGTGATCCATCCTTGTGAAACTTAGAGAGAGAGTGGTGTTGGTGGTACCGAAAAGTAAGAATTGTAGGTCTCCCTTAGATTCTTGGTGAAATCTATATTTATCCTTTGAGATTTGGGTAGTGAGACCCTATTGGTTGTGTAGCCCTCGTTCTTAGCTTTCGGTAGAGTCTAAAATCACTAAAATCGGAGTCCGGAGTCAAAAGTTATGCTCGTTTTCGTCGGGCTGCTCAGTTCTACTCGGACTATCCGAAGTGAGCTCGGACTATCCGAAGTTAGTTCGGACTATCTGAAGTTAGTTCGGACTATCCGAAGATTTCAGACTATCCGAACATATTTTCGGACTATCCGAGCTGAGTCTCTCTGTTAGCCATTCTTAACTCGTTCGGACTGTCCGAACTTGAGCTCGGACTGTCCGAACTGACTCGGGAATGAGTTCAAACGGCTAGTTTTTGGGGCCCTCTATTTATACCCCCATCCTTCCCCATTTGTGGGGGCTGCAACCCTTTAGATTTGAGAGGTTATCCTCTTGCTCTTGAGCCCCTAAAATCCCTCTCCACTCTTAGATCTAAGTGATCCCCTTAGTGAGAAGGGTTGAGAAGAGTTGGAAGAGGTGTATGTTGAGGAAGAGTTGATCTTTCAGCACTTGATTTCATTTTCAAGCTTGTTCTTGTGAGCATTTGTTACTCTTGGAGGTTGAGGACTCCTAGACGGCTAGGAGGTCGCCTACGAGCCACCGAAGCTTTGTGTGGTTGGCCGTGGGAGTTTGTGAAGGCCGATTCCGCTTTTGCAAGGAAAGGAATCAAAGAAGTGAAGTCTGGCGAGTGCATTTGTGCAACACCGGGTGGAAGAGGGTTGAAAGAGACCCCCGGTTCAAGTGTGTCCGAGCCGCACCGGCGAGTGCATTTGTGCAACACCGGGAGGAAAAGGGTTGAAAGAGACCCCGGCTCAAGTGTGACCGAGCCGCCTCAACAGAGATGTAGGATCCCCTCAAGGATCCGAACTTCGGGTGAAAAATCTACGTCTACATGTTTGCTTCTTACTCTTACTTTAGTATTTGATTTTGAATCTTGAAATTGCCCGATCTACTTTTCTATTAAGTTTTCCTCTAGATCTATACTTGATTAAAGTATTCTAGGCTAACTAGCTTAATTTGGTGTGTTTAATATCCCCAAATAGCCTAGATATATTTTTGCGAGCTGTGTGCTCTGGAGCATTCGGAATATCCGAACTCACCTCGGACTATTCGAATAGAACTCCATAATATCCGAATAATACTCCGGACTATCCGAATCACTCGGATAGTCCGAAGTATATTTCAGATACTCCGAACTGTTAATTTCCACTGCGATTTAGTTTTAAATTTTAATTCTCCTATTTACCCCCCTCTAGGCGACATCCCCTGTCCTTTTCAGTTATGCTAGGGCATTCACCCGCATAATTAATCCTGTTGTGAAATACTCCGAGGTGATTTGTACATATATGGAGGAGAAAGGCAAGAAGGGGGAGATTCATAGAGCATTGAAGATAGCACGAGAGAGCTTTGTTTTGAGGTACTGTGCAAAGAGAAAGTTGGTCGTGAAACAATCCTGCGAAAAGTTGCTCACGAATGCATCCTACATAGGCAAAAATATGTATGCAGCTGCAACAAGACTCGTCTGTTACAAAGGCCATGCTCACATGTCATGGCCGTCTGCTCAATAATCTATATGGATCCAAGTATATTCTTATCACAATTCTTCAATAAAGAAGCGGTGACGGTAATTTGGGGCGGAGAAATTTATGGTTTTCGAGTGGTGGGTTTGTTCACGAAGCATCAGAGGTGGGAGGATACACGATTGGTTCCTGATGTCAACAGGCTGAAGGGTGTAGGGCAGCAGCAGACTAGGTGTATAAGGAATGACATGGATGCTGCGGAAAGTGGGCGTTATGTGAAGAAATGTTCAGTTTGTAAGAAGATGGAGCACACTTTCAAGTATTGCTCGATGGTTCAGAGGCCATGAAATTATTGTATGGACTTTGTATATGAAATTGTTGTGCTTTAATCGTATGTCAATGTAATATATTGAATTCGTATGTGTAATGCATGTATGGACATAATGATGTGCACTAGGTCGGCCCGATCTTCTGATGAGAACGATACGTCGGTTTGATAGCGCACGAAGTAGATGGATCGGCTACTAACCATGAGATCAGCAACCAAGCAATCACAACGTCACCACACGAAGCGATCAACTGAATCAAAGACCCGATCGATCCTTGTACCTGCTGCAACCGAGAATAAGCAAGAACAAGGTGAGAGCAATTCCAATCCAATAATCTCAAAGATACAAAGGTGAGGTTCTGTTTCTCGTCACGGGTGGTCTAGTCGACACACGCGAACACGAGGAGGGACGCACAAGGGGTCTACCAAAACACAACAAAACCTAAACGTAAAAGAACGGTGGCGGCTACATATATAGCGGCGGCCAGGAGGTGTCGGACAGCCAAAACAGCGGTGGCCCCCAAAACCCTAAGATACATGGGCCATAGGGCCAAAAGTGAGGTGACGCAGCACCCTGAATTTCTAGTCTGTAACATTGCTCTACATTTTCCTGTCGTTCTGGAGTGAATTTGGAAGTGGGGTTGGATCCATTGGAAAGCTTATCTCCTAAGCTTTCAAACGGGTGGTCGCACGCTGAAATCGGAGTCCGGGAGCCCGAGTTATGCCCGTTTGAAGTTGGCTTGCTGCTGGATGGCCGAACCGGGCCTTTTGGCATCTTGGGCTTCCATATGGGCCTTCCTTGACACGTGGGCTGTCCTCGGGGTGTGTGCTTGAGGCCCTTGTCTATTGATGTGGGCTTGAATAGCTGAGCTTTTGGATTAAGGCCTCTCAGCGATGAAGATGCCGCAGCGTCGATCGTATGTGACGAAGATGGAGCAGTGTCGATAGTCGTTGGAGCGGTTGGAGAGGAAGGAGAGGCAGCGGTCACGCTGGTCGTATCCATGCTGGTGATGTCCTCATCATCCTCCCCTTCTTGAATTGGAGTCGTCCTCGACTCCTTCTCATGATCCTGCAAAAGGTTAGTGGCAGGGAGGCAAAAGAAATGATGTCTCAAAAGCAATATCATGTGAGGAAATAGTCTTATCTAAAAGAATTACTTTCTTTAACATTGGTTCAGATTGTTGTACATCGCTAACAAGTTTGTCATCCTCATGTTCTTTACCATTAGTTCTTTTTGCTTTAATTTTGGCTAGCTCAGCAGGAGTCATTGGATTCAAAATCAATTTTTTTCCATTAAACAAGAAAATATATTGATTGGTTCTAACATAGTGAATAGCATCAACATCATATAACCAAGGTCTACCTAATAAAAGTGAACATGATTCCATAGGTACGACATCACAATAAACATGATCATGGTATGAACCAATGGAGCAGAACTTCGCATAGTTTGTGTTACCTGAACCTTACCACTTGAGTTGAACCATTCCATTGAGTAAGGTCGCCGAAGTGGAGTCGTGGTCAAGCCAAGCTTCTCGACCATGTGTAGACTTGTGAGGTTGCTACAGTTTCCTCCATCAATGATGATGTATATCCGCGTTCTTGCACAACAAACTTAGTTTGGAATAAGTTGTTGCGTTGAGTTTCATTGGCATGCTCGGTGGTGCACTAAGTAGGCGATGAGACATGAGGCTCATGTAGTTGTGCATCAAATGTAGCACTGGTGCACACCATCTTGATCATTCTTGCCTATAGGGTTAGTCGTAGGAATAGCCAGAACATTCGTATCATTATATATTGAAATACACTTACTATCCTTCTTCTTGGGTGAGGTAGGCTTCAAATCTTTCTTCAGTGGTGTGTTCTCATTCTTGGTCGAAGGGATAATCCCATGCTCGACCGTCTCACCCTTTGATTTCTGCAGAGACTCAAGTCGCTTAAGTTTTCGCCATTATTTCTTTTCTCTTTCTGTCAAGCATGGACAATCCTCAATATCATCCTCGTAAGTTGTCTTGCTATGTGAACCTGCCATTGTTAGGGGCAACAAACAGAGAACTCACAAGAGAATTAGTTCCTATGAACTACTAATATGTGGATAGTGGAGGATCTCACACGCTCAAGCTTACACCAAGTTCATACCCGTTCTTACCCTGCAGCTTTTCAAGTTTCAATCGGTGGATGATGGTAATCTGCACTCAGAGGTGACAAAGCGATTGCAAGGTGCTTCTCCTGTGGTTAATAGTAGGTGGAGCTTAGATAGGTATAATTTGTAGCAAAGGATATACTAGAACCACACTAGCCAAAACAAGTTGAAAGAACGTTCAACGGCGGTACTTTGCTGGTCCTAGGCTAGACCGTACTAGAGACGCGAGCCTGGACACCAATGAAGTCACAGAAACAGCAATCAGAATGACCACAGAACACAAGCAAATAGCTAGGGTTTCTTTTTTCACCTTTTAGTGCGGCTCTTTTATATGCACTTGCCTTCTTTTTTTTAATTTTTCTTCCTTCTATATCAACAAGTGGCTCATATGATGAATTACAACTCAAACTTTTTTCCTGCTGCAAACAGATCTACTATGCAGAAACTTCAAACGCTATTTTCGGGTTTTTATTTGCTTCCAATACAAAAAAGTATAACTGGAAAGTTGTAGATCTTTTCGAGCTGATCAATTTGTATATATGGAACGTCTATTTTGGATAAAGGAAGCCAGAGATATTGACCCCGAAATACAGACTGCTCAGAAAATCCAAGACGAAAACAGATTCCAATCCGACAGGATTTTGGGCAAGAAGACGGCGTTTCTGGAAAGTTTCAAAATGGACAAAGTTGTAGATAATTTCTCAAGCTTTCAGGAAAGTACGAGAACAGCAAAATCCGAGTTCGTATGAGGGAGTTATGACCAAAAAACCGAACTAGAAAGAGAAGGATCCGAATTGGACGTGACGACGCGATGGAGTTCAACTCGGTGACAAGAACGTGACAAGAACTCGAAACTCTAAAGATCAAAACACTAAGACCAGCAATGACACGACGATGCAACGCAAATTCAACAAGAACTAAACTAGGTAGTAATAATAAAGGCCAAAAGGGGCTCGGATTAGATTGATCACACAGCGAATATATATATTTTTGAGCTATTTTTCTGGATTCTAGGACGAACAAGATGAACTAAACAAAGATTAGGGTGTTCTCACCAGGCAACTGTCGCTCTGATACCACTTGATGCGCACTAGGTCGGCCCGATCTTCTGATGAGAACGATACGTCGGTTTGATAGCACATGAAGTAGATGGATCAGCTACTAACCACGAGATCAGCAACCAAGCAATCGCAACATCACCACACGAGGTGATCAACTGAATCAAAGACCCGATCGATCCTTGTACCTGCTGCAACCGAGAACAAGCAAGAACAAGGTGAGAGCAATTCCAATCCAATAATCTCAAAGATACAAACGGTGTGGTTCTGTTTCTCGTCACGGGTGGTCTAGTCGACACACGCGAACACGAGGAAGGACGCATAAGGGGTCTACCAAAACACAACAAAACCTAAACGTAAAAGAACGGTGGCGGCCACATATATAGCGGCGGCCAGGAGGTGTCGGGCAGCCAAAACAGCGGTGGCCACCATAACCCTAAGATACATGGGCCATAGGGCCAAAAGTGAGGTGACGCAGCACCCTGAATTTCTAGGCCGTAACATTGCTCCGCATTTTCCTGTCGTTTTGGAGTGAATTTGGAAGTGGGGCTAGATCCATTGGAAAGCTTATCTCCTAAGCTTTCAAACGGGTGGTCGCACGCTGAAATCGGAGTCCGGAAGCCCGAGTTATGCCCGTTTGAAGTTGGCTTGCTGCTGGATGGCCGAACCGGGCCTTTTGGCATCTTGGGCTTTCATATGGGCCTTCCTTGACGCGTGGGCTGTCCTCGGAGTGTGTGCTTGAGGCCCTTGTCTATTGATGTGGGCTTGAATAGCTGAGCTTTTGGATTAAGGCCTCTCAGCGATGAAGATGTCGCAACGTCGATCGTATGTGACGAAGATGGAGCAGTGTCGATAGTCGTTGGAGCGGCTGGAGAGGAAGGAGAGGCAGCGGTCACGCTGGTCGTATCCATGCTGGTGATGTCTTCATCACATAAGATGTGTAATGCATGTATGGACATTAGATGTGTAATTATTGCATTCAATTTTTATCGAATTCGTATGTGTAATGCATGTATAAACATAGGTGTAGTAGTATGGATAATATGTGTAAAGCATGTATATCATGTTGTTGTACTCAAATCGTATTTGTAATTACTGCATTCAGTTTGTAATTATTGCAATGAAATATATTCATATTAACCAGTGTAGAATGATGCTGAGTTCTTTGTCGCTGAACCAAATGATGATAGAGAGACTGGCGATAAGCTCTCTGTCACCATTTGGATTGGTGACAGAGTCTATGTCGCTATTTTGAAAAGCGACAGAGAGTATGTCGCCATTTGAGACAGCGACAGACTCTCTGTCGCTATTTCAATCCGTGACAGGTATGTATATTTGTAATTTTTATTTTTGGTATATTATTTTTGTAATTTTTTTATTAAAAATATTATTTGAAGAAAAATTCTGTGCATGGACCTCTCATGTACTTCCCCTACCATTAGATCGCGTTGAAATTTGTGCCTCTTTCTCCACTGCTCCATCCATTTTGCATAAATGCCTCCTCATTCATCTTCCTTTTCCTGTGTTCCCCTCTCTCTCCCCCATCCCCTCTTCTCCTCCACATTATTCTCTCCTGACTTTGTGTGCGGTGGTGGTGAGCTTCTCGACAAGCGTTGACGAGGTTTTGTGAGGTTTCCAATGAGCGATGAGGTTTCTAGTGAACAGTGGCTGCGTGGATTCCAGTAGGGACGGATGGTGGCAGCATGGCTTCAGAACGATGGCATGGCTTAGTGGGTGAGGGCGTCATCAGTTTGGGATCCGCGAAAGAGGATGGAGAAGGAGATGGAGAGGGAGAGAAAAAGAGAAGGAAGAGAAAGGAGGGGTTCTTTTGCAAAATGTGATCATGAATCTCAGGGTCATCCAAGGGCACTGCATGAACGTGGAGTTCCATGTACATGAGGCTTGGCATTTCCAATGATTTATCTAAACTAATAATAAGGGGAGTTTCTTCCGTTCGTCCAACCCAAAGCATTATAGCCCTCCTCCCGTCCACATGTCTCGAAAAGCCGTCTCTGACTCTATACATATAGCTGATCCCCCAACCCCACCCGCACGATCTCCTCACCCTACTGCGCCCTCCCAGTGTCGCTGCCCGCATGTTCTCCTTTCCTTGTCGCGTCCGCTCCTCATCTATCACCGCCGACCCACCGGTCATCACCCCACCGCGCCTACCGTGCCCACCCTGCCCCAGTGCTGCTAGCGCGCTTGTTCTCCCATCACCCCTACTACCCGCCAACTTGCTGCTCGTCGTCGCGCCCCTATCGCTAACCGCCCCGCCCCTACAACCCGTCGGCCCACCGCTCCTCACCCTGCCAGGACTATAGTGCCACTGCTCCTCTGTGGTCACCCCGCCTCGCCCATACCATAGCCATCGCCCCCTACAACTGTCCGCAACAATGCCTCAACAGTCAGCACCATCCCTAATCACCGCCTCTACCTTCCTAAACTTCTCACCACCCTCCCTATATTCAACTGCAAGCCATAGCCCTCTTCCTCTCCTCAGATCCGATGGTGCCCCCACAATTAGCTCCGCACTGCCACGAATGTCAATAGCACCGCCGAACCTCGTCTCCTCTGTCACCTCCCCAGCAGATGCAGCGCCGCCTCCCCCAACTCGGGCTAGCGAGGGAGGGGAGGTCAAAGTCACCGAATCGAGGTCGCTAGTTGACGGAGGATGCTCGCCAGCTGCTAGATACATTGGACACCTCTACTTCAGAGCCCCCCTATTGCTCACGCCCCAACCACCTCATCCCCGAGATGCAACGGATCTAGGGTCATGTAGGGAAACGGTGGTCTAGGCTCTGGGTACACCTGGTCATGGAGGTCAGCAACTTCTAGGGTGAGGCCGTCGGCTGCGATGGCGGGGAGGGTAACGGTGGCTAGCCCTTGGTGGCTGGTGGCACTGCAGATTACTGCAGAGGCGCCATTGAAGGAGAATGAGGGGTCCGCGCCCATGTGGGACCTACGACGAAGGCGATGGGAGTATGTGAGGTGGCTCCCTTTGTGGGGTGGTGACGGTGCAACAGGAGGCTAGGTAGTGGCAGACAGGAGGCAGCCACTGTGTCTGTAGAAAGCAGATAAGCCCTCAGCGAAAGGTCCAATTCTTGGACAAGGTTTTTTTCCCCTGATTGGGCTGATATAGTTGTTCAGTGGTGCAAAAAAATGAGGACTAACCGGTTTGGAACATCAAGCGTGGCTGGGGTTGTCAATACCACGTCTCCAATGTGGAGCAGCTGGTGCGGATCGGCCACGAGCTGAGTCTCCTGTCACTTCCCGTTGTTGCTCTGGTCCAGCTGTACTCTTCAATCTCATATGAATTTATATATTATTTTTAGGGGATATTGATACCATGTTAGATGCTAATGCCTGTGCTAACTGTCCAGATGAATTTATATATTAATAGCCGGTGATTATTGTCAAGAGAAGATGTTTTATCCTATGGGAAATACCAATGAACTACAAGACTATTACACCTATATAGATGAACTGCACGTGCATAGGCCTTTCTCGTCATCTATTGACTTGCTTTTGGTCTCTTTTTTTTTTCCTGTGTGTCTGATAGGTTGATATACTTTGAATGTATTCTTCAATGGAAAGTATTTTACTTCTGAAAGTTGGAAAGCGATTCTTAGATAGCATCCTAGGGAAAAAAAAGACATATTTGCTTTGTCTCTTGGACCTGCATATCTGAAATTTTGTGCTTGATATGCTGTAAAGAATGTAATCTAATTCGGGAGCATTGCGTGCACTCATGCTTCCGTGCAAACCAACTAAGAAAAGTTTCAAAAATTCTGAAAAAATAGTCATAGATGTACATCTCATCTTACCCCATCTACATATAACGAATTTCATGATCAAATTTTATATGTAGATGGGGTAAGAAGTTACAAACATCCATGATTTGGGGTGCATTTTTAATAGTTTTCACCCAAGTTGGTTTGCACGGGAAGCATGAGTGCACAGTAGTCGTTCCCTCTAATTCCATCATATTTGAAAATGAATTGTCAGGATGGAGTGTAATAGTTCAGGAGATGTTATGATGGTCCCCATCTTCAGCTTATGCGAGTTTGCTTTTAAGAGATGTATGTTATGCTTTCAATACACTTAGACCCTGTTTGTTTAGACTTAGGTTTTTTAGTTTATAGTTTAAAATTAGCTTTTTTGCTTAAACAGCTTAAAAGTTAATGGCTTTTGTACATGATAGAGGTGGTTAATTTTATCTAACTTTAGTATTATTAGTCTAAAACCAACTATCAAAAGCCAAAAAAACTTCTCTCCAGTGGCTTTTGGCTTTTAGTTATATGGAGGCTTATGGCTTTTGAAAAGCCTAGATAAAAAGCTACTCATTTTTTTAGGTTTTAGCTTTTAAGTCGGTGAAAAAGTCTAAACAAATAAGACCTTAGGTTAATATACGTTTTTAATGTGGGTTTCATGTCGCATAACTGAAAAGTAGGCATGTTTATTATAAAGGCTTCATGCTTTAGTAGTTTATTACGGAGACTAAGGTCCTGTTTGGCAAGGATTAAAATCTCACTGAAATTTCATGAGATCTCACCGAGATCTCAGTTTATGGACGTGGACGAATTTTGAAATGCTGACCGGAGTAAAAAAATTCAAAAAAATTAAATTGCTACAGTAATTCCAGAAATCTCGGTGAGATCTCACCAAATCTCAGGATTTTTGACCGCTTCTAACTTTTTTGATTGGATTTGACTGGATTTGGTCCAATAACCCCTAAGAAAATTATCTCCTATGAAAATTTGTTGAAAAACTGAAATTTTGAGATATTTTTTAAAAACTACAGAAACATTGTTGGATTTTTATAAAATTTTACATGATTTATCATGAGATGAAACATTTATAGACTGTCATAAGAAGTGTAGGATCATACACAAAAAGTTTCAAAATAATTAAACTTCATTTGTTGTCTTTAAAAAATCAGAAATAGAATGAACATAATTGGGATAGTAACCTTGTCAGAATTTTATAAATTTTCTTGAGTGTGATCATGATCCAAAATTTTTATGAGAGGTTGATAATTGCCTCATTACTATTCTATAAAATTTTCAAAAAATTTAAAATTTTTTGTTTGCTCAATCAAATCTATATATGCAATGAACTTTATTTGTTATATTTCAAAAACCCAAAACAGAAAGAACATAAATGGTACAGTGCAGTTGTAAGAATTTTATAAATTCACTGGAGTGTGATAATGATTTAAAATTTTTATGAGATCTTAATAATTTCCTTAGAACCTTTATGCAAATTTTTTAAAAATTTAAACCTTTTTTGATATTAAAGCAAATCTATGTATTGATCATTAGACTTTTATCAGGACATAGCACTTTCAGAATTTTTGGAACTTCTTAAAGTTTGATTAACATATGAAAATTTTATAAATACATTAATGATACATAAAAAATATATACAAAAATATTCAAAATTTTATAACATGGTTTGTATCATTTTTCATGTGGTTGAAATTTATCGGTATGGCTTTTATCAGGATAATAGCAATGTCTGAATTTTTAAAAATTCATGAAGCTTGATAATTATCTGAATTTTTTATGGGAATATTAATAATACATCATAAACATTTAAAAAAATTCAAAATTTTCTAACATGGTTTGTTTTATTTTTCATTTGGTTCAAATTTTGCCAAGATTTCGGCAAAACTGGCTGAAATTTCGGTTTTCTCGGTAGAAAAAAAATTTGGATTTGAATTTTTGTTTTTATATTTCATCCGGGATTTGTCTGAAATTTCTAAATCTCACCAAGATTTCGTTCTCCAGCCATGGACGAGATTTGGAGCGAAAATGAGATTTCAATCCTTGCTGTTTGGCAGAGCTATAGATCTCAACTTCAACTCAAATCTGAAACTTGTAGGCTAAAATAAAGTGAATTAACTTTATATTTTTAGTATAAAATGTAAACAAGATGACCCATCTAAATACTCTTACTGTACCTAAAGCTCTAGCTCCATAAATTTCTAGAGCTAGGAATACCTTGCTCCACCAATTCTACAGATTTTAATGGAGTTGGAGCTATGCCAAACATCCCTAACTAGCCATATTTGTTGTGAGGCAATGTACAGTTGTTAGCATAGTCTCTTACAAATATGCACAATATGTCAGGACATGATATCAGTTCGTTGTGCCATAAGTTATTTTAGCATAGCAGGTCATTAGCCTTTACACAAATCATATTGGGTCTAGATTCTTTTCTCCTCAATTCAGTTCTTACTCACTACTATAAAAGACTTATATTATTGTGAATTCTATTTGCGAAATATATATATGTGATGATTAATTTGACAACAATATTTATGATGGAAAATAATAATATTTGTGATGGAATATTTATTTGTAGAAGAAGGTAAGTACTGTGTGGTTTGTTGTTTATTTGCAACAGGTATTGCAGTGTAGGCATGAGGAGGTGTATCGCAGGGACATAAGATGCACATTGCAGCGCAGGGATGTGAGGTGGACATACACTGCGGGTCGCAAGTGCAAGTGTAGCATGCGAGGTCGCAGAGATACAGATGGCATTGCGAGATCGTAGGTGCAAGAGGCGTAACACGCAAAAGACGCTGGTGCAACGACACGGAACACATAGAGGTCTACACAGGTGGACGATATAGTGTAGCGGCTAGCGGGTCATGTAGGCGAGCGAGCAACATGAGCGCAGCATGTGGCTCTGCACATGGTGTAGGCGAGTAAGTCATACGAGAGTAGCAAGTGGACCGCGCGTGTGCATATGTGAGTTTTGGTTATATGCATGTATTGAGCCAATTGTAATTATAACAGGTAGATATAGATGCATATATTTAATTAAAGATAAGAAATTAGGGTTTAGCGGAGAATAAATAGAAAGGTACCTCATGATTTTAGGAGCAGTGTCGGAGGAAACGAAAGAAAAAAGGGCACGCGAGCTCGGGCGGCGTGTAGAAGGAGAAGAAACGGCGCAAGAAAAAAGGGGAGGTGAGACGCTACGAGAAGGGACACGCACGGAGAGGAGGTGGGGTCCTCGTCGTCGCTCTCCAACAGCAGAAGAAAAGCTTTCGGTGATGTGCAGCAAGCTTCGTATGTGCATACAGCAATAGAAGCAAAGGGAAATCTCGGTGCTACAGAAGTGATTAAGGATGTCATACGAAACGTTCGGACTAAAAAATAGTATACATAGAGACGAGTGAATCACATGAGAGAGACGGTGGACCATATACGTACATGTGTCAATTTTGAGTTGTATGTATATATTAGGTCATGTGTTATTGGATCAGATGGATATGCATGTATGTATTTAATAAGAAATTAGGATTTTTGCTTTCTACGGCTAGAGCTTTAGGTTGCGGTGGCTGAAGACCTTCCTTGCGGCTGGTGTCCCTTGCGGCCAGACTGTTCTTCCTTGCGCCCTGGAGGTCCTCGTAGCTAGGAAGTACTTGCGCCTGAAAAGCTTCTGGTGGCGAGAGCTCATGCAGCTCGGTTAACTTTGGGGATTGCTGCTGGCCAGGAAAGCTAATGGCGGCTGGACACTTCTAGTCAGCTGGACTTTCTTGGCCTGGAGTTTTGTGCTAGCGCCAGCAAGTTTTGGTGGTTTGAGGTGTTTTCCTTCGACTTGGAGTTCCTGGTGGCGGCTACACTAAGAAAAAGGGTTATGTGATCTAAGACATTCTGTGAACACATCTTGACAATAAAAATTAAGATTTACAAGTTGATGTGTTGGTAATCTTATTCTTTATTTTCATTCTTCGTTTGCATACCTGTTTTGTCTTTAGATTGATTCATTGTTTCACTATGATAATTTTGATTTGATCCATTCAAAACCTTTCTAGGGCATCAAGTAATTGATCTGAAAAGTTTGTTTGGTTAATTCCTCGTAGATCCCGATTAATCTCATAATTAGGGTTTGATCATTTTTCTTCATTATTTGGTATAGTCAACTTGTGAAAGTCATAACAATAGATCCGTAGATCCGATTGAGCTGATTCTTATTGGGTTAGTTTTGAAATTGAATTTAGTTTCTACAGTTCAAATTTTGTGTCAATCCAATGGTGGGATCTTCAAGAATTATAGTTTTAGTGAACATATATCAATCTATTTTCATGGAAAACCGAAGCAATTTTTCATAATTCATTTAGGGGTGTATTGAGAATCACTAAAAAAATTGGTTTTAGCTTCCACGCAATCATTCAACCCTCTCTGATTGCTATATTAGTGTATATAGATCCTACACAATAAATAGATTAAAAAATTTATAAAAAGATAATAAATAACTGGTAAATCAATGGTAGATAACATAAACAATTGGGGAGGCTTCACCCAACACTATCTAAAACCATTATCAAACTACTAAATTTATCACTATTAACTTTAGACGATAAAAACAACAGTGGACACTCCGTTCACATCCCAACAGTTCCAACTTCCAACATTCTATGAATCACTAGATCTACACCTTATACGAAATTCCCGGACATGTCCATAACCACAAACATGGCTATTCGAATAATTTTACACATTATGCAGAGGTTGTACTGCTTTACCTATAAGACATGATATTCTTGTATTACCACGCGATAAACACACTGTGGTGTGTCTGCAGGGAATCATGACAAAGTCTTTACAATGTTCTATCTAAACTCGGTATTGCCCACTAAGGTTTCATCTCTTAGGGCCCTTTCTTGGGTCATGTGAATCTACCTGTCCATCTCAGAACCCACACCACCAAATGGTAGTACTCAAATTTAGACATTGCAAATTAATCAACTAGATCTGTTGTAACACCCCAATTTTTGCTTTTCTTGCATCTAAATGGTATTTTGAATTTTTGGGAATTTCTGGAATTTATTTGGAATTATTTGAATTTATTTTGAATTAAACCATTTATCAAATCAATTAAATATTAGAAAAGTTAAAATAAAATTTTGCTGAAAATATTTTATTTGAGTCACAAATGTCCTAAAATATTTATGAGAATTTTTCCGAATTTTTCTAGTATTTTAAAGCCTCAAATGAATTATTTTATTTTCGGAATTGTTTTTAATCGAAAAAGAATTAAAATCACGATGAACGATCTTGGGCGAAATCTTGTGCGGCCCGCCCGAAAAACCCTAACGCGTCGGCCGCTCGATCTTCATCCGACGGCTCTCATCGCGCCATGTCACCCAACTTTGAGTTCCGTCGGATTCCGCCGCCGCCAGCAAGGTGGGCCTCGGTTTCACGATTTCACGGACGTCGAAGGCACTATTTAATCGCGCCGCCTCTCCTGTGTTCCTCGGTTTGACGCATCCATCCGTACACTTCACCGCCTTGAGGCGCCGCCGCCGCGCACGAGCTCGCCGAAGTCTTCCAACCTCCGCCGCACTTCTTGCCGCTTTAAATGCCGCCGGTGATCCTCCGTCGCCGCCGTTGGTCCCTTGAGTCCTCTCGCCGAGCCGCGTCGGGGCGTTACTTCTTCGCGCCAGAGAAGCACGGAACGCCGCCACCACGTCTTCGTCTCGCGTCTCCGGTTGGACCACGCCGCCGCAACGCCGCCGGGATTCGCGAAGCCGCCCGGTGGACGATCTCCATCCGATCACGAGGTGAGCCCACGCCGCCTTAGGAACATGAACTCCATCTTCTAATCTCCACCGTTAGATGCAAATCCGAGGGTAGTGAGAGAGCCACGCCGCCGTTCATCGTGCGTGTGACCGACAAGGCGACCCACATGTCGGCCGCACCACGCCACAAGACTATGCGCATGAGTCGCCGACAAAGACGGGCCCGCATGTCGGCCGCCGGACCGGTGACGTCAGTGACGTCCACGTTGGGTCCCACTGTCGCTGAGTCAATGATGACGCATCTTGGCGTCGACGCCAAGACGGAGCGGTGGCGTCGGCAAGGCAGCGTGTCGATTACGTGGTGGCGACCGTGTCACGATGACGCAATAATTAATTTTCCAAAAAGAAAATATTTATTTAATTCGGTATATTGATTTTAAATATATTTTGAAACTTCAAACGCTTATAACTTTTATGTTTTAACTCCGATTTGAGTGATTCCAATTTCTATAAATTTGTAAAATTGTGATCTTTCTGTTTATGAATTTTATTTGAATTTTTGAGCACTGTTTGTCTACTGTTTATTTATTTTATTGTTTTGTGTATCGTTACGCCAGTGACGCGTTGAAGTCCCCGACGGTTTCGAGGAGAAGTTCGACCGAGAGCAAGTTCAAGAACCGAACCAGCACTTTTTGAAGGCAAGTTGTGTTTGATCATGTTGGACCTATTAGAGCAAATTATTTTGATTTAAACTATTGCATGCTAATTTGATAGAAATGATTTTGAATAAGTTTTGGGATTAGTTAAATGCCTAAGTTGTTTGTATGCCACCTTGTCATATATAATTGTAGGCCATGAATCTTTTGTCACCCTAGGATATGGATTAATAGTTGGACTTTTATAATTTGCCAACATGGGTTGAATAGACCGAAGTAGTATGTTTAGCCCTGCCACGTGGACATTTCATGATTTTGGAATACCAAAGTGAATACTGACTTAATGAGATATTGAACATGCTTTGTGAATGAGACATGTGTTATTGAGTTGATGATGGCACGTGGTGCAATGGTAAAGAACCGGGGTGGGAAAATGATTTAGACTGGGGCAAATGGCAAGATTGTTTCGTGGGCCAAGAGTGGCAATCGGGCGGTCGATTTGGTTTTATTGGTTTTGGATAATTGAGATCACACTTGGTTAGTCTTGCCTCGGTCAACTAAGGACTTAACCTTGCGAGCATTTGAACTGAAGTCTCTCATACAGACCACAAGCTCCGTAATGGGACGGGCTTAGCTGAGTAAACTAGGAAATCTATTCTTTGGTATCTTGTCGTGGTGGTGTGAGGCAGGAGAAGCGGAATGAGAACTCACATGGCGCAAGAGGGGGCCCAGGTGTGGTAACCAGTCCTCTAGTGTTAAAACCTTAGCGGCAAGATTGGGTTTAGATGGAACTTTGGAAAGGCTTCATTCATTGTTATTTGCCTTGGTGGTATTTGATCAGTATCTTGTGGGTAAAGTGTATAACCTCTGCAGAGTGTACAACCTATTCAATAGCCGTGCTCACGGTAATGAGCATAGCTCGGTGATTACGGCCAAGGGTTAGATTTTCATGAAAATGCCTTGTTTATGGAAAATGCTTGGGTTGGTGATGATGAATTTGACTTAGGATGGAAAAATGAATTACAATTGAAATGCTTGTGAAAGCTACTATTCCTACTACTGTTTTACTGCTTTGCAATCTATTATTGTTTATTTGAAATCTTTGATTGCACATGAACCATAGCCTATCCTTTGTACTAAGCCATGCATATAGTATATTAGCATTGCATTACATGCATGACTTGTTTGAGTGCTCAAAGTACTCACCCCACAACAACACAACTTCAGTTGAAAAAGAAGCAACCCCCGCCAGAGGAGGAGTTTCGTGAAGAGCCAACGAACTAAGGAGCGAGCCCGGTCGGTTGTTCGTGGCAAATTGGTTGGCGCCACGAGTTTATTCTATTTCATTGCATTTGGATTTTATAATAATTCTTCGCCTGCTGAGGCGATCTTTGTAACTTGACCATAAGGTCGATCAACTAGTTTGAGTATTTAATCAAAGTACTTATTATTTCGTTGGTTATGACCGTGATATGTACCAATGTTGAGATCGTGTGCACTAGCGTGATCTGGACTAGTGCTGAATACACGAGGGTCCGGATTTGCAAATTCGGGTCCCGACAGAGGTGGTATCGAGCCATACCGATCGTAGGATCGCCCTTAGTTAGAATGGTCGAAGTGAGGATAAAACTATTTTCTAAAAAGCTAAAATGTGCCAAGATGATAATGCAATCTCGACTTACCCTTCTCTCCTTTCATACCCCTGCTGAATTTATCACGTCTCGCTTTGTTTTAAAAATTTCTGAGTTTCACGTGAGTGTCCTTTGGCGATGAGGATGATCCACTTTTGGTGAGCGACCGAGGGTACGCCATGAGCTTTGGTGTATGATGCAGCAGCGGGAGGATATGACAGGCCGATCTACGGGGACTCATCAGGATCGGGCAGATCGATATTGCAGATGTCACCATCACGCTTTCACGCTTCGGAATAGGGTGAGGGCGAGTCGTCCCATCCGCATTACAGCCAGGAGGTTGTCATTTGACGCTGGGATTCAGGAGACATCGCGTCTGGCGATGAGACAGATTGCTCGTACCTACCCCAGGGAGTTGGATGGCACAGTGTTTCGTCACCACCCACGCAGAGACACTCGCTGGCCGAGAGCCCATAGAGGACGAGGATGCCACGATCACCCACCGGCGGATATGTTATCGCCAAGAGGATGTTATCGACGAGACGGTTCAGAGTCAAAGGGTCTCGTGATTTAGTTCACGCAGCGCAGGGCGATTGCAGAACTTGTGAATACTTGGCCCACTCTATCCAGAGGATTGGGGAGCTGGAGACACAACAGACGGACCAGAGCCGAGCGATCTTTGAGCTACACGACCTGCACCGGAGGAGCCACAGCAGGAGCCACAGCCAGAGTCGGAGCCAGTGGAAGTGAAGTCGGAGCAAGTGGAAGTGAAGCCCGAGCCTATGGAGGTCAAGCAGGAACCAGTGGAGGTTGAGCCTGTGCAGGAGGCGCATCCAGCGGAGGATTGTTGGGATAGGTTTGTACCATCACCAGCACACCCGCCGGTGTATCCACCAGGGAGTTCTGGTGGGGGTTGGCTCGAGGAGTGAGCGTTAGGGTTAGCAGTTGAGACTCCTGCGACGAGTCGCGTCTTGGAATAAGAGTCACCCTTAGAGGCGTTTGACTCCAGAGTGTTAGTTCGGTATGTGTTGCATGGCCCATAGGCATTGTGAGCAACCATACCTCGATATTAATAAAGTAATAAAGTTAGATTTTGTGTTATACCTCTGTCCCCGCATAAGTACTCCATTACTTGTCTATTCTTATTTCCCTCTCGTCTCTAAACCATGGCGCAATCAGCAAATGGTGAACACTCGAGGAAACCAAGGAGGAAATGGGATTGGTTCACGCTCAGCTGGAAATATCGAGGGTGAAGGACAAGGAGCTCAACCAAGACCGCCAGCTTGATATCTGTAACTTTGGAGCCTTTATTGCTGCCTGAGACCCGTTAATGCATGCCATGATGCAAAGAGATCAAGAAGTCACCGCTTGCCGCAGCCGCGCCCAAGTTAACGAGTTAACCCAAAGTCAGAGGCCACACTCGAGGTCGCTCGAATTCATGAGGACACGACCGCCTACATTTTACGGGAATGCCAATCCATTGGAGGCGATGATTGGCTAAGGACGATAGAGAGAAAGTTGCACATTACCCAAAGGTGAAGGAAATGAGAGGGTACTCTATGCCTCTCATCGACTTGAAGGAACCGCAATGAATGGTGGGAAAACTATCATACGCTCATGAGCACCCACAGACATCACCGGGAGGAGTTCACAATTGCTTTTGGCAAGCACCATGTGCCCAAGGCATCATGGAGCTGAAAAAGGAGGAGTTTAGGGCATCAAGCGGGGCAATCAATCGATGTCTGAGTATCTCAATAATTTCACGTGGTGCACGCCACGCACTTGAGGATGTAGCAACGGATAAGGCCAGCGCCTCGATTCATGAAGGGACTGAATTCAGATCGCAGGGGACTCAGAACCCACACTTTTCCCGACTTTCGAGCTAGTGAACAAGGCACGATATTGGAGGACAAGCGCAAGGAGCCGGAGGACAATCGAAGCGCAGATGGCACAAACAGGAGCACGCCAGTGAGCGCAGCGTTTGAGGGTTGCACCAAACCGTTCTTGATTCCAGCTAAGGAATGTGATGACGACGCCACCACCGGTACCAAGACCTGCCGACAAAATTTCCGAACACCAACACGGTTGGGAATGCAATCTAGGGAGCAGCAATGGCGCTAAACGTTGTTTTATCTGGTCACGAGCGAGCATTTTGCCAATTCTCGTCCTAAGAAGGGAGGAGGAGGAGTGACACCGCCGCTTCAATCTTGGAACTACTCCAACGAAGGCACCCGTCGAGAGCAAGCCGTGGAGCTACACAACTGGAGCCGCCACACGTCGTGGTAAGAGGCGAGTTAATCATGTCACCGCCGATGCAAAGGCGTAATACATCGACGTCGTCTTGGGTAAGTTACTTGTCAACTCAAGACTGCAATAGCTTTTATTTAATTCGAGCTTCACATTCGCTTATATCTCGGATTTTTGCTGTGAACAATGGGTTGAAAATGGTGAACCTTAGGCATGTATTGCTAGTACAATCCCGGGATCGTAACTCCGATCCGATGTAGGATGTTCGGGGTAAAGTTGCTTATAGATGGAACGAGTTCCTAGCAAACTTAGTGGTGTTAGATACCTGCACCTAGATGTTATTTTGGGAATGGACCGTTGTCTAAACATAAGGTTGTATTAGACGTGGACGAAGAGTCATATCACGAGAGTTCTTGTGGGAGGAAAATAGAGTTTCAGCAACCGCTGCTCGGGATGGACAGTTGATGGTCAATAGTATAAAGACCGTCAAGATAGAAGATGTACCGGTTGTCGAGAATACCCGGATGTATTTCGGAGGATTTACCCGGATGCCACCAGACAGGACATAGAGTTTGTAATCGAGTTAGTACCGTGAACGGCCCGATAGCTAAGAGACCTTATCGGATGTCAACCGATGAGCTGGTCGAAATGAAGAAGCGATTGAGGAATTATTGGATAAGGGATTTATTAGACCTAGTTCGTCGCCATGGGGAGCACCGGTTACTGCTTTGTCAACAAGAAGGACGGAAGTTACTGGATGTGTGTGGATTATCTAACCGAATGAAGTCACTATCAAGAATAAGTACCCACTACCGGGATCGATGACCTATTTGATCAGTTGAGAGGAGCCGGAGTTTTCTCCAAAATTGACCTACGATCAGGATATCACCAGCTGAAGATTCAATTGGAGGATGTGCCGAAGACCGCATTTTCGTCAAGATATGGCCATTACGAGTTTACAGTGATGTCTTTTGGTTTGACAAATGCACCCGCATATTTCATGAACATGATGAACAAGGTTTTCATGGAATACTTGGATAAGTTCGTTGTTGTATTCATAGATGACATTCTAGTTTACTCCAAGACCGTGGAAGAGCATGCGAGCATCCGGCTAGTTACGGAGAAGTTAAGAGAGCAAAGAACTTTTCGCTAAGTTTAGCAAGTGTGACTTCGGAAGAACAAGGTGGAATTTCTTGGACATGTGGTGACCGCCAAGGAGTCACAGATTGACCCAAGTAAGGTGGAAGCGGTGTTGCATTGGGAGCCACCCAAGACGATGACTCAAATCAGTAGTTTCCTTGGAATGGCCGGTTATTACCGCCGATTTATTGAAGGATTCTCAACGATTGCGAGACCTCTTACGCAATTGTTGAAGAAGGAGAAGAAGTTTACATGGACGCGGAATGTGAGCGGAGTTTCCGGAGTTGAAGAAACGATTGACATCGGCACCAAGTGTTAGTACTACGGATTTAAGCGAGTTTTGATATATCTTGTGATGCATCGCGCCAAGGACTAGGATGCGTGTTAATGCAGAAGCGTAAAGGTCGCTATGTATCGTCCAAGGCGCTTGAGGCCGCATGAGGAGAACTACCCAACACATGACTTGGAGTTAGCGGTAGTAGTGCATGCTTTGAAGTTATGGCGGCACTATCTAATTGGGAATGATGTGAGGTGTACACCGACCATAAGAGTCTTAAATATATATTTACTCAATCGGATCTGAACATGAGGCGGAGGAGGTGGTTGGAATTAATTAAGGATTATAACTGAAATTCATTATCACCCCGGAAAGCCAATGTGGTGGCCGATGCTTTGAGCCGAAAAAGCCATTCGGTGAATATGTTGGTGGAAGCAAGTCGTCGAGTTATGCAAGGAATTTGAAAGTCAAGTTGGAAGTTGTACCTAAAGGATTCTTAGCCGCTTTAGAGGTGAAGCCTACCGGAAGGTCGATTCGTGAGGGATGTATGATGATGTCAAGATTCAGAGGATTAAGTCTAAAATGGAGGAAGGCAAGGCAAAGGATTTCAAGCTGGATGAGCAAGGTACATTGTGGATTAAAAATCGCATATACGTACCGCACAAGAAGGAGCTGAAGCAGCTGATCTTGGAGGAAGCCCATGATTCCAAGTACTCCATTCATCCAGGAAGCGCTAAGATGTATCAAGACCTAAAGGAAAGATTTTGGTGGCCAAGCATGAAGCGTGAAGTTGCAGAGCATGTTGCGTTGTGCGACATATGCCAAAGAGTCAAAGCAATGCATCAGAGGCCAGCAGGGTTGCTACAGCCACTGAGGATACCCGAGTGGAAATGGGAAGAAATCGGAATGGATTTCATTACCGGTTTACCAAGGACCCAGACAGGGTATGACTCTATATGGGTTATAGTGGACCGTTTGACAAAGGTTGCCCACTTTATACCAGTGAAGACTACCTATTCGGGGGACCGCTTAGCAGAATTGTATATGTCAAGGATTGTGTGTTTGCATGGAGTTCCGAAGAAAATTGTATCGGACAGAGGTACTCAGTTTACCTCAAGATTTTGGGATAAATTGCATGAGGCTCTAGGGACCCGTCTGAACTTCAGTACCGCATATCACCCGCAGACAGATGGGCAAACGGAAAGAGTTAATCAGATACTGGAGGACATGTTGAGGGCATGTGCACTGGCTTATACAACTTCGTGGGACAAGTGCCTGCCATACGCCGAGTTCAGCTATAACAACAGCTACCAGGCAAGTTTGCAGATGTCTCCATTTGAAGCGCTTATATGGAAGACCACGCTTAACGCCGTTGAACTGGAATGAGACCGGAGAACGCCATATGTTTGGGCCGGATATTCTTCGAGAAGCTGAAGAGCAGGTAGCCATGATCAGGGAAAGGTTGAAAATTGCACAATCAAGACAGAAGAGTTATGCTGATAATCGCCGCAGGGATTTGAGCTTTGAGCCTGAAGATTTTGTGTATCTCAGAGTTACCCCACTCAAAGGAGTTAAGAGGTTTCACACTAAAGGGAAGTTAGCGCCAAGATATGTCGGCCCATTCAAGATCCTGAGTCGTAGGGGTGAAGTAGCGTATCAGCTGGAGTTACCGCAGTCTCTAGCGGGTGTGCATGATGTATTCCATGTGTCACAACTAAAGAAATGTCTCCGAGTGCCAGAAGAGCAGATGCCGTTAGAGTCGGTCGAGCTGCAGAAGGATTTGACTTATAAAGAGTACCCGGTGAAAATCTTGGACACAATGGATCGAGAAACGAGAAATAAATCGACCCGCTTCGCAGTTCGATCAAGGAGTAACCATTCGAGAGCGAAGCAACCTGGGAGCGCGAAGAGGACTTGAAGAAGGAATTCCCTAACCTATTCCTTAGTCAGCCCTGAATCTCGGGGTCGAGATTCCGTTAAGGGGGGAGGTTTGTAACACCCCAATTTTTGCTTTTCTTGCATCTAAATGGTATTTTGAATTTTTGGGAATTTCTGGAATTTATTTGGATTTATTTGGAATTATTTGAATTTATTTTGAATTAAACCATTTATCAAATCAATTAAATATTAGAAAAGTTAAAATAAAATTTTGCTGAAAATATTTTATTTGAGTCACAAATGTCCTAAAATATTTATGAGAATTTTTCTGGAATTTTTCTAGTATTTTTAAAGCCTCAAATGAATTATTTTATTTTCGGGAATTGTTTTTAATCGAAAAAGAATTAAAAATCACGATGAACAGTACTGGGCCGAGTATCTTGTGCAGCCCGCCCGGAAAAACCCTAACGCGCCACCGCTCGATCTTCATCCGACGGCTCTCATCGCGCCACATCACCCAACCCGAGTTCCGTCGGATTCATGCCGCCGCCGCAGGGCCTCTCGGTTTCGCGCATTTCACGGACGTCGAAGGCACTATTTAATCGCGCCGCCTCTCTGTTTCCTCGGTTTGCACGCATCCATCCGTACACTTCTCACCGCCCGAGGCGCCGCCGCTTCGCCGCACGAGCTCGCCGAAGTCTTCCAGCCCTCCGCCGCACTTCTTCGCGCCGTTTAAATCCGCCGGTGATCCTCCGTCGTCGCCGTTGGTCCTTGAGTCCCTCTCCCGAGCCGCGTCGGGAGCGTTACTTCTTCGCCACGGAGAAGCACGGAACGCCGCCGCCACGCTTTCGCTCCGTCTCCGGTGGACCACGCCGCCGCACGCCGCCGGATTCGCGAAGCCGCCAACGGACGATCTCCATCCGATCCGTGAGGTGAGCCCACATCGCCTTAGGAACGATGAACTCCATCTTCTAATCTCCACCGTTAGATGCAAATCCGAGGCGGTAGTAGAGCCACGTCGCCGTTCATCGTGCGTGGACGCCGACAAGGCGGACCCACATGTCGGGCCGCACCACGCCGCGCCTTTGTGCGCATGAGTCGCCGACAACCGCAGACCCGCATGTCACCAAGACGGACCGGTGACGTCGGTGACGCCACGGTGGGTCCCACTGTCGATGAGTCAATAATGACGTCATCTTGACGCCAAGACGGAGCCGGTCGGTGGACGTCAAGAAGGCCGCGTGTCGATTCGTGGTGGCGACCGTGTCACGATGACGAATAATTAATTTTCCGAAAAAGAAAATATTTATTTAATTCGGTATATTGATTTTAAATATATTTTGAAACTTCAAACGCTTATAACTTTTGCGTTTTAACTCCGATTTGAGTGATTCCAATTTCTATAAATTTGTAAAATTGTGATCTTTCTGTTTATGAATTTTATTTGAATTTTTGAGCAATGTTTGTCTACTGTTTATTTATTTTATTGTTTTGTGTATACGTTACGCGTAGACGTTGAAGTCCCCGACGGTTTCGAGGGAGAAGTTCTGACCCAGGAGCAAGTTCAGGAACCAGAACCAGCACTTTTTGAAGGCAAGTTGTGTTTGATCATGTTGGACCTATTAGAGCAAATTATTTTGATTTAAACTATTGCATGCTAATTTGATAGAAATGATTTTGAATAAGTTTTGGGATTAGTTAAATGCCTAAGTTGCTGTATGCCACCTTGTCATATATAATTGTAGGCCATGAATCTTTTGTCACCCTAGGATATGGATTAATAGTTGGACTTTTATAATTTGCCAACATGGGTTGAATAGACCGAAGTAGTATGTTTAGCCCTGCCACGTGGACATTTCATGATTTTGGAATACCAAAGTGAATACTGACTTAATGAGATATTGAACATGCTTTGTGAATGAGACATGTGTTATTGAGTTGATGATGGCACGTGGTGCAATGGTAAAGAACCGGGTGGGAAAATGATTTAGACTGGGGCAAATGGCAAGATTGTTTCGTGGGCCAAGAGTGGCAATCGGGCGGTCGATTTGGTTTTTATTGGTTTTGGATAATTGAGATCACACTTGGTTAGTCTTGCCTCGGTCAACTAAGGACTTAACCTTGCGAGCATTTGAACTGAGTCTCTCATACTGACCACAAGCTCCGTAATGGGGCGGGCTTAGTTGAGTAAACCGAAATCTATTCTTTGTACTGCGTGGTGGTGTGAGGCCCGAGAAGCGGAATGAGAACTCACATGGCGCAAGAGGGGGCCCAGGTGTGGTAACAGTCCCTCCAAAGGTTGAAACCTTAGCGGCGATTGGGTTTAGATGGAACTTTGGAAAGGCTTCACGGTTATTTGCCTTGGTGGTATTTGACTCGTATCTTGTGGGTAAAGTGTATAACCTCTGCAGAGTGTACAACCTATTCAATAGCCGTGCTCACGGTAATGAGCATCGCTTCATGATTACTGGCCAAGGGTTAGATTTTTATGAAAATGCCTTGTTTATGGAAAATGCTTGGGTTGGTGATGATGAATTTGACTTAGGATGGAAAAATGAATTACAATTGAAATGCTTGTGAAAGCTACTATTCCTACTCTTGCTTTTATGCTTTGCAATCTATTCTTGTTTATTTGAAATCTCAGATTGCACATGAACCATAGCCTATCCTTTGTACTAAGCCATGCATATAGTATATTAGCATTGCATTACATGCATGACTTCTTTGAGTGCTCAAAGTACTCACCCCACAACAACACAACTTCAGCTTGAAGAAGAAGCAACCCCTTTCGGAGGAGGAGTTTCAGAAGAGCCAACGAACTAAGGAGCGAGCCCGGTCCACTACTGTGGCAAATTGGTTGGCGCCACGAGTTTATTCTATTTCATTGCATTTGGATTTTATAATAATTCTTAAGCCTGCGAGGCGATCTTTGTAACTTGACCATAAGGTCGATCAACTAGTTTGAGTATTTAATCAAAGTACTTATTATTTCGTTGGTTGTGACTGTGATATGTACCAATGTTGAGACTGTGTGCACTAGCGTGATCCTGGACTAGTGCTGAATACACAGAGGGTCCGGATTTGCAAATTCGGGTCCCGACATCTGTCCATACCAAACATATGGTTATACGGTTAGCTTAGTTCCATAGCGCACAAGATTAAGTTTTTAAGTAGTCTTAGACAAGACATCCACAACTTAAATGTGCTAACGGTACCTCCTTTATTGCATGATTACTTGTCTGAGGGAAAATAAGTTTGTTCAATCAAGACAAATGGCAAACTCTGCCATGGTACAATAAATTTACAATAGTAGCTACCGACCACAATTCAATATCTTATTAAGTCAAGATTAACCTTATTCAACATGTAACATGAATCTCATCTATAACTAAACATGTCCAACTAATAATATTGACGAGGGCTGGGAACTCCTTGACCGGCTGGCGTACGGTCAACGGAGTCCCCAAGCTCGGAAGGCCCCGACCACGACCTGGGTGCATACTGGAGCGCTCGACCTAGAGCGCTGTGGACCCGGGTTTGACCCTGCTCGACCTCAAGCTCGGGCGGGATCTCGTTCGAAGCCTCGGTCCGCCCTGGGATTTCGGATCAGGCATCTGACTGACAGTTGCCAGAGAGCGGGTCATAGGGATGACTCAGAGTGCGCGGCAAGCTCGGGGGCAGTTGCTGCTGGCCCTCAAGGTGCACGAAGGCCCCCTCTCCGAGGATTGCTCCCGGCCGTTGCGCACAGAGGAAGTATAAAAACCAAGGACGCATGAGCTCCAGAGACACGAAGACAACACAGCACACGCAGCAGCGCGAGCTAGGAATCACCTTTACCATCTTAAGTTGTAAACACCGCTCAGATACCCAGATAACAAGAATCACCGCCTGAGGCGAATCGGAGTAGAGCTATTACCTTCACGGGGCTCGAACCAAGATAAACTCTTGTCTCGTGCTCGTTGTCGCCTTGCTCCTACCATCACCGCGATCGATTTTCTTCCTTCGCTCGAGTAAAACGCAGCTTCGGGTCCCATAAACTCTCGACTTCTACCTCTTTCTTGCGGTTGACGATCCCGATCGTCGACAATTGGCGCCACCGTGGGGCCCGATTGTTTTGTTCTTTCGCAGAACGACACCAAGACTCTAGGAGCATGGCGCCTTCATCGACGGATTTTTTTCGAACGGACTCACCTGCGTGCCTGTTCACGCCCTCGCCGCCACCGCCGGCGCACGCTCGTGGCGGGCGGGCAAGGCATTGAGGAGATGCGATGATCGTGATCCGCAGACCGGAAGACGCTTCGCCGGATGGTGCAAGTTGCCATCAACCAAGCCATAACAGCTTCTCCGTGGAGGCCCAGAGAAGGCCAAGACATCTTCGGCCACCCAGTCCCCTTCCGGAGCGCCTCGCTTATCGCCGGGTCATGGCTAACCCCGATAGGGCGAGGTCGACCTCTTTGGCCGAGCCCCGGCCGAAGAACTTCGACGGGCTGCGGCCAGGTGGCACCTCCGCAAAGATTAAAGTCAACACTCGGGACCCGCCCCCAGAGAAGTGATGATAACACGTCGCGCCATCGACAAGCGTCGGACACCTCTACGCGACAGAGTTAGCCCCGAGCAACAGCTCGGGGACGAGGTTTCGACACGGACGCGCCGGGCGTCCCACGGCACCGCGCCAACCAGACCGAACTGAGCCGAGCCGCCCGAAGTCGATGGCAAAGCGGTCTCGGACCTCTCCCGGACGTTCGCCAGCGCCGCAGGTCCAGACCGCTGCGTTACCAACCAGTGATTCCGTGCTCGGCACCATGGCCATTCCCGACGGAAGTCGGGCGCCGGAGAGCCTCGACCGAGTCCGGCAGAAGAAGAGGGATCTTGTCGGCCGATGACCATGACCGGCGGCTTTGTCGACCCTCGGCTACATGGCGTACTCGACGGCCTTCGTCGCGTCTGATGGCGGCTAGGTTCGAGCCCGCTGATCGAAGCGCTTCGATGGGACCAAGAACCCCGACGAAGTTCTGCCCATCTATTCGACCGCTATCTGGCGGTACGGAGGGACGAGCTCGAATGGCAAACTACCTCCCGACCGTTTCGGGCGGGCCGCTAGGACTGGCTTTTAATCGGCTTTGCTCTTCGGTCGTGGCGCCAGATTCAGAGCGCCCTTCGCTCCAACTTCCAGAGTTGTTACGAGCGGCCGGGCAGGGAGAAAGACCTAGATCGTGTCATCCAGGGGAAGAACGAGCCACTGCGCGACTTTGTGCGGCGATTCATCCGCACAAGGAACCTGATCCCGAGCATTTCTGATGAGGCCGTCATCAAGGCCTTCAAGTTCGGGTCCGTGATCGACGCCTCACCAAGACACAGAGATCACCTCGAGGCTCAGCGTCAACAAACTTTTTCGCATGGCGGGCGATACCGACGCGACGATGCCGTCCGCCGGAAGCGTGATCACGACCAAGGTAAGTTTGGTCTGAACCAAACGGAGGCCGGACCGTCCAACTCCAGGGGCGCCGACCAAGGCGCCACCACCAAGAAGCGAAGCGCGATCGCAGAGGTGGCGGAGGGCTACCGCTGCGTGATCGCTCTCGGCGGATGGCGGCCATGAGGTCCTCGAGGTTCGAGGCCGTGCTCGGGAGGACTCTAAGCCTCGCCAAGGTCGACCCGACCGCACCAAAGCGAAGAACCAGCCCTAGCAAGAGGGCCGTGCGTGCCCGATCGGCCGATGCTCGGCGGCCGGGGTCGAGGGGCGCTGGGTTTGATGAAACAAAGTTCATCTTTTCCACAGGCGGCGGCCACGATCTGCGAACTGCAGGCTTGGCGTATAAGCTAGACGCCTTCTCGATGGGCGGGTGAGATGCCTATGCTCCCGAAAGATGACGACCACCGACCGGGTGAATGCTTGTGGCGAACCACGACGACTTCGACACAGAGTTTCAAAAAGGCGGCGTCGGATCGACGTCATGTTCGGTGGCTCGTCGGCCTACCGACCGGCGCGAGGTCAAGGCGCCGATGCACCATCTACCGTGTCGCCACCGAAGCCCACCGAACAGCCCGCAAGTGGGCCGGGCCACCATCACCTTCTCCCGGAGGATGCTCTCCTGTATGGCTCGAGACCTAAAGACCGCTTTGGTCGTGACCCGACCATCGGCAACACCACGGTCGGTCGTGTCATGGTCGATGGCGGCAGCTCTCTTAACTTATCGCAGCGGGGCGCCGACCGATGCGATTCCCGATCGAAGGTCAAGAGCGCCACCATACCATTCTTCGATAGTCCCCGGAGTTCGACCACCCCTTGGGGCAGGTTGTCTTGCCGGTCACATTCGGTGGCTCGACAACTTCGCGACCGAGTTGATCACCTTCGAGGTGGTCGAGGTGACCTCCGCATAACGCCATCCTCGGGCGACTGCCTTGGTCAAATTTATGGTCGCCAACCATTATGGCCATCGATGCATGAAGTTACATGGCCCCAACGGTGTCATCATCGTGCGGGGCGACCTACAAGCGGCGCATGGCTGTGAGACCAAGGCCTTGGCCCTTGCAGGCATGCTGCCCTAGCGCGGTCAGGAGGAGACGACGAAGAACGCCCGCCGTAGAAGCGGCGATACAATCTGACCTAAGGGAGAACGAAGGCGTGCCGCCGGCGAGAGCGACCCGACCAGGTGTGTCCACGTCTCCGATGAGCTGAGTCCCAAATAGGAACTCGAGCTCGTCACCTTCCTTCACGCCAACAAGGGTATATTCGCTTGGGAGCCCGCGGATATGCCCGGCGTCCCGAGGGAGGTGATTGAGCACAAACTATAGGTGGGATCCGGCCCGACACAGGCGCCAAAAGCTGCGTCGCTTCTCCCCGGAGAAAGTCGCAGTCATCAAGGAGAACCTCGACAATCTCTTGAAGGCCGGCTTCATTCGTGAGATTAACTACTCCGAGTGGCTGGCCAACCCGGTCATCGTACAGAAAAAGGGAGGAAAGTGGAGAATGTGCGTCGACCATACGGGGTTGAACTCGGCTTGCCCGGCGACAATTTCGCTTCCACGATCGACGAGATCGTGGACTCCACCGCGAATGCTAAGATGCTGAGCTTCTTGGATGCTTACTCGGGGTACCACCAGATCAAGCTGGCGGTCGACGATGAAAGCAAGACCTCCTTCATCATGCCGTTTGGCACCTATTGCTATACGACCATGTCATTCGGTCTGCGCAATGCGGGGGCCACTTTTCAACGTCTGATGACCAAGACTTTCGAGCCCCAGATCGGGCGGAACCTTGAGGTCTACGTGGATGACATCATCGTCAAAAGCCCGCCGAGGGCGACCACGTTCGCGACCTCGGAGACCTTCGCCAATCTGAACAGCACAAGATCAAGCTCAACCCCGAGAAGTGCGTGTTCGGGCGCAGTCCGTGAAGGTGCTTTCGGCTACATGATCGGGGGCTCTGGGGTTGGTCCAAACCCGGAGAAGATCGAGGCGATCGAAAAGATGGCACCCCCGGCCTCGATCAAGCAGGTGCAAAGCCTCACTGGCCGCATGGCCGCCCTCAGCAGATTCATCTCGAGGCTCGGCGAGCGCGGGCTCCCATTCTTCCAAACCTTGCGCAAGCACGGGGGCTTCGAGTGGACTCCAGAGGCCCAGCGATCCTTCGACGACCTGAAGGCATACCTGCTCCCCACCCTCCTTATAACGCCACAACCTGGTGAGAAGTTACTGCTATATTTCGCGGCCACCCCCCATGCTGTTAGTGCCGATCAGAAGCGAACGGGGCCTCAAAGAAGACCCCATTTATTACGCCAATGAGGTCTTGCACGCCCAAGGAGCGCCTACCCGAGTACTGTAAGTCATTATATGCTCTCCTCATGGCTTCGCGCAAGCTCCGGCACTATTTCCAGGTACACTCCGTGGTCGTCCCGAGCAACTTCCCTCTCGGGGACATCCTGAGGAACCCGGAGGGCGGCGGGCGAATCGCCAAGTGGGCCATGGAACTGCGGCGTTGACGCCTGTGTCGTGGCGCCGCGACGACCATAAAGTCGCAGTGCTCGCCGACTTCGTGGTCAAGCAGACGTCGCAGCCCGCTCGAGCTTGTGTCGAAGACGAAAAAGCCTGGGTCATGTTCTTCGACGGCTCGAGATCCTTCAAGCGCCGGGTGGGATCCTTATCCTCACCCAGCGCGACAAGTCGAGGTACGTAATTGCTTTGGCTTCTCGGCGACCAACAATGTGGCGGAATACGGCTCTCTTGGCGGCTTATGAGCTTGCAAGGCCTTGGGAGTACGCCTGGTCGTGAAGGGTGACTCGGCTCGCCATCAATCGGTTCAACAAGGACTACCAAAGGTTCGGGAGACTTCGATGACAAAGTACCTCGCCGAGGCGCAAGATGGAGAAGTGGTTCCAGAACTTGGAGCTCAAACACATCCCGGGAAGGACAACTCCAGCCGCGGACTCCTCTCCAAGCTCGGCTCCTCCGACGACGAAGTCCCACTCGACGTCATCCCGAGACACCGGCGGCCCGTCAATCTCCGACCAAGAGGTCGCGCCGCCATGGTCGGTTGTACACCCTCTGGCCGAGGCCATCCACGCTTCCTTGCTCGGGCGACCTACCACCCGACCGCCGAGAGGAGCGGATTGCTACCGGGCGAGTCTCAGACACGCTTGTCGAGGAGAGCTTCTGACGCAATGTTTCCGCATCCCGACGCGTGCATCTCCACGGAGGAGGGTAAGTACCTCTTGCATGATATTCACTCGAGCCTCTGTGGGGCCCACTCTTCAGACAGACAATGGTCGGGAAGGCCTTCCGCATGGGGTACTATTGGCCCTCGGCCAGATGCTCGTGATATCGTCCGCACCGCCGAGCTCGCCAATTCCACGCCCGAAAGTCGATCAACCCGCCTCGCGCTTCCGCACCATCCGCCACAAGGCCCTTCTCGACACGGGCCGACATCCTCGGTCCTTTTCCTCAAGCAACCGGGAAGAAGTTTACGTTAAATCGTCGCTATCGACACCTTCACCAAGTGGATAGAGGTGAACGGTCTCGACCATAATCGCCGGCGGCGCTTCATTTCTTCCGCTTGTTCGTGGTCACCAGGTACGGGGTTCCATGCAAGATTATCACTGACAACGGTACTCAGTTTACCAGCGAGTTGTTCCAGGAGTTTTGCGAGGAACTCGGCATTAAAATTTGCTTCGCTTCGGTGGCTCACCCCCAGAGCAACGGAGCAGCGGAACGCGCCAACGGGCAAATCGTCCAGGGCGTCAAGAAACGAGTCGCAGATGAGCTCGACCGATACGGCAAGGCCTGGGTGGACGAACTTCCCACCGTCCTATGGTCTATTCGTACCACAACAAGCCGAGCCACAGGGTCCACACCCTTCCAGCTCGTGTTCGGTACCGAAGCCGTCCTGCCTCCCGAGGTCACGCTGGGCTCTGCCAGGGTCAGCTTGGTCGACCAAGTCGACTTCGAGCGCGAACGGTCTCTCGACCTCACCCTCGCAGAAGAAGTAAGATGCCGCATCGCTACGATCAACGACTACCGCAAACTCTTCGCAGACATACGCCTCGGTCGGTGCGACCTAGGAAGCTCCTTGTTGGGGACTTAGCCCCGAGGCGGATTCAGAGCTCGCCCAAAGACCAACAAGTTATCCCATCATGGGAGGGCCCCTATAGAGTTGTTTCAACAGATCGCCGACGGGCTTCTCAGGCTAGCGATGCCCGACGGCAGAGAGCTCTCTAGCTCGTGGAATATAGATCACCGGAAGTTTTATGTAAACCCTATGCCTCACATTTCAATAAAGCTGGTCTTTCATTTTCTATGTCTGCTTCCGCTGATGTTACTGCTATTTCTTTTTCGAATGGTTCCTCGTTTGTTTTTCCTCGAACACGACCCTCGTGAGCAAACACATTCGCTCCTGGTTTAAGCGACGCAGGTTTGACGCTCACCGCCAAATAACGAGCTAAACGTAGTTTAACCTCTTCGCAATCTAGTTCTTCCTGTGCTCGGGCTCGAAGCCGAGAACCTCGCCGCTTAGCCGTCGAGCGATATGCATGGTCGCAAGGACCGTTCGAGCACTAACGATGTCCGCTTGCGCCCTTCTACCTTTGCGGTTGTTCCTCCACTCTGCGGGTCGTGGCCTCTCGTCCATATTTAAGTCTTGTGCCCGAGGCACGCCGCCGACCTCGAACCCAACGGGGCTGGGTAAGGCTACCCAATCGGCGACGACCTAGAAAGCACGGAACGGCTAACAAGCAAAGCAAGAAAGACTTCAAAGTATCCCCAAACCACGGGTCCACAACAGGACGAGGTTTCTTTGTACACCAAAACTAACCATTCTGTTAGTACATCCCTTGCTTTTTAAAGTTTTTTTTACAGTCGGCCATCTCGGGCGTAGCTTTCTTGCTCGAGCTCGGCAACTTTGGTCCTCGTGGCCGATAGCTCACTCACAGTTCGGAGGGCCACCGTGGAGGCATCCGGCGGTCGGCGCCGTTAGCCTTGGAGCTGGGTCATCGCGCTCATCGCCGCCCTTTGGCACGCAAGCCTCCTTCAAGCTCCGAGACCTTGGCCTCGAGCTCGGGGACGCTATGCCGAGGAAGACCGGTCCGCGGCGGCCTTCTCGGTGCCTCGACCTTGGCTCGCTTGTCCTCGATCGCCTTGTTGGCGCGCCGAGCTTCTCTTCTAGTTCCGGATCTTAGCCTCGAGGTCGGGGACGCTTCCGGAGAGGCGCCCGCCTGCAGCAGCCTTCTCCGTGGCTTCAACTTTGGCCCGCCGACCTTGAGCGCCTTGGCCGATCGGCGCTCTTGCTCGACGGCCAGATAACCATGGTCGCGTCGAGGCCCCGGCTCGCTCGAGCTCCGCCGCATGGGCTACTTCTTGTGCCCTCATCGTGCAGCGCCAAATCGTCAATCTCTGGGCCCTCGCTCGAGCTCTCCTTGCTCGACCTCAATGGTCCGGATAAGCTTGTCGCGCCAACCTCCGCACCTCTATTAAGTCCCGAAGGCCCTTCACTGACAACGCATGCTCTCAAGGCCTTGTAGCCCTTGGGTGGCATGGTCGATCACCTTCACGACGAGTAGGGAGGCCCAAAATGAGGGAATAAGGAACACAGGCTACCAGCTACGAAATGCGCAGGAAGACCCTTACCTTGCGGAGATGGCCTTCCAGGCGTATGCGGTTAAACTCCTCGCGGTCGTCGATACGATTGCGGGGGATCTCTTCCTCCTCGTCGGCCAAGACTACTAGTGTCAAGGTCGACCCCGACCACCACTGGCGCGCTCGGGCCGGGATCTCGAGTTACCGCCCTAGGGGCGGCCTGGTCGTTCGTCACCTCCTCCGGGGGGTTCGACCCGTCAACAACCAGGGAAGGCGCGACGCCAGTACTGGTCCCAGCCTTCATGACCGGGGCCCCACCCGCCTCCGCTCTGAGGGGGCGGCGGGTCCGCCACAGATTCTTGACCTCCACGGCCGGGGTACATGCGGCCTCGGTGCCAATGCCAGCCGCTTCAGGCAGTCCATGGAGCCTGTGACTGGTCACCTTCGGTGGTCGGAGGAATCGCGCCTCGACGCTGGGCGGCCGTGGTCGGGAGCTCGGGGTGTCGCCTCGGCGCGACCACGGCCTGGGCACCCTCCCTCGCGGTGAAGCCGGAGAGTCGACAACGGCGGCGATCATGAGCCTCGCCGAAGTCAAAATCCACGCCGGTTGCGGGTGGAGCTCTCCATCGTCCAAATCATCAAGGGCCCGGTCGAACTCACCGACCGAACCAGTCCGAGCGACCCGGCGGGTCCGTGTTGGCGAAGGCGACGGACCAACTCAAACGTATCCTCCTCCTCGGACTCGGACTCGGACAATAGCCATCGTCAAAATGGGCAAATTTCGAGCTCGGGTGCTCACGGTCTGCGATCAAAAGCATACACTAAGCCAAAAAGATGCGAAAGGGGCGGCGCAGCCCGAGATGCAAAGAATTTACCTGGGTCACCAGTCTCCGTCTCGCCGAGGGTCGTCGAAGGTCTTGTTGCCCGATCTTTGAGGGGTCTCGCTTCTGCTCCTCGCGACACAGGATCTCGAGGTCCGAGCCGGCTCAGATCGCCCGCCAGGGCAAGGGCCCTGCTCAAGCCCTAGGGCCGGGGTACTAAGACTGGCGGCGGCCGCGCTCTCTTCTTTGCAACTAGGAAGGTCTCGTCAAACCGCAAGGCGCATGAACTTAGGCTCGGGGCTCGGCCGTGAGGGTCCTTACCGTGGCGCGGTTCCCCACTCGACATCGGCCTCTTCACCTCCTCGACGGCTTGTCGTGGTGAGGGGGCCTCTTCCTCCCTTCTTGAGTTTGCCCCACGCCAGCGGAGCATCCTCCCGTCAGACGAACAGCCTCGATGGTCCCGAGAACTTCTTTGGGTCGAGGGACCTTCGCTAAAAACAAGATCAAGGGCAAGGTCGGGACGGCTTGCCTCAGCCTTCCGGCGAAGTACGTTCTTCGGGACCGGGTCGTCGAGGGTGTATCCATGCGCCAGCTTCCCGAACATTTCGAACATCCTGTCGGAGACCCAGGAATCCCTCGCACAAATGGGAAAAGATGGCGAGCGTAAGGACGGAATTCGGTGCCAGATTGATGAGCTCTATTTCGCAGCTAGAAAGAACGTCCGCCATGAACTCGCTCTCCGGCGTCCGTAGGCCAAGGAGAGCGTAATGCTCGGTGCAGACGATCTCATCATCCCTGGGGCGAGGTTCGGTCTCGCCGCCCGGCAACCGCCATGTCACCGGGTCCACTATCCCCAGGGCCTCGAGCTCCTTCATCCTCACGGACGACAGGGTGCTCCTTCCAAGCTTGGTCATGGCGCTGTAGGGCGCTTGGTCGAGGAGGCGAACGGAAGGGACCTTGCTCGGGCGAGAGAACTTGGAAGACGAAGGGCTCAAGGGCGAGTGCTTTTCTTCTCAAGATGTGGCGTTGGGATTATGAACCGCAACACGGTAAAATCCATCCACGCGCCTTAAAAGGCGTGCCAACTATGACTTGACGGCTGTGATTAAGGCTTGGGCTACGGGGTCGAGACGCCGCCAGGTGCCCATCAACCGTTCACATCCGTACCAACATCGAGAAGTCCGAAGGTCGCCAGGTGTCGTGGCCAAGAGACTTGCCTTATGGTCTCCGCCCGACCTCGACCAAGGCGTCAAGACCTACGAAGGGTTTTTCCGTCCCAAGAATAAGGCTCGAGGTCGTCCTGAGGGTTCCCTCCGACCTAGAGCCTCGGGGGCTAGCTGACGAGGGCTGGGAACTCCTTGACCGGCTGGCGTACGGTCAACGGAGCCCCCAAGCTCGGAAGGCCCCGACCACGACCTGGGTGCATACTGGAGCGCTCGACCTAGAGCGCTGTGGACCCGGGTTTGACCCTGCTCGACCTCAAGCTCGGGCGGGATCTCGTTCGAAGCCTCGGTCCGCCTCGATTTTGGATCGAGCATCCGATCGACAGTTGCCGAGAGCGGGTCGAGGGATGACTCAGAGTCTTGCTGCAAGCTCGAGGCGATTCTTCAGCCGGCCCTCAAGGTGCACGAAGGCCCCTCTCCGAGGATTGCTCCGCCGCTATGCGTCTGAGGAAGTATAAAGACCAAGGATGCATGAGCTCCAGAGACACGAAGACAACCAAGACACGCAAAGAACGCGAGCTAGGAATCACCTTTACCATCTTAAGTTGTAAACACCGCTCAGATACCCAGATAATAAGAATCACCGCGAGGCGACTGAGTAGAGCTATTACCTTCACGGGGCTCGAACCAAGATAAACTCTTGTCTCGTGCTCGTTGTCGCCTTGCTCCTACCATCACCGCGATCGATTTTCTTCCTTCGTTCGAGTAAAACGCAGCTCGGGTCCCATAAACTCTCTGACCCCTACCTCTTTCTTGTGTTTGACAATCCCGATCGTCGACAAATATCTCAACTTAGGGCTAACAATGGATACATGGTATTCTAATAATCAAGATGGCATAACGACAAGTAGGCATATAGCTATTTCTTGCAATTAATCATTGATACCCAAATAGCATTTTATATAAAAGAATTACTTTTGGAAATATTGGTTCAACATGATCAAAGGTTACAACTTGCCTTATTGATCTACTATTGAGTCTTGATCTTCAAATTCTCCGTTCGCTCCCTCGGAATTAACGTCTACCAGAAAAGAAAGCAATGAATACAAATAAATAACAAACATGGACTCAAACAAACTCAACATTAAAAATAAATAGCTCTGAAATGTAGAGATTGATTTAGAAAAATTTAGAAATTTGGATCACCTCAATCGGAGTTTGTTTGAAAGAGAACGGGCATCTGAAAGATTAAATTTAGAAAAATAGAAAAAGAAGATTTTTTGAATTATTTTCTAAAGAAAAATCCTTTTTACTGTGTCATGCTGATGTCACAACTCGAATTTTGAAAATAAAACAAATCTAAAAAAGGCTTTAATAGACTAGCGCATGGACCCATGGTCTATAGACTAGGTCTATAGGAGGGCTAGGGTCTATGGTGAACTGTTTACAGCACAGGGTTATGGATGACATCACCGCTAACGTCCTTGCTAATGGGGTAGTTGACCGGGAGGCTGACTGGACAGATTAGCTAACCAGGAACTCCGGTGGCACACACACAGCTGATGCGGACGTCGCGTCAGCTTGGCTCGCGACAAAGCTGCTCCAGCGAGGAACAGCGGTGCAACGTCGCTGGAGACAAAGAAGAACAAGCGGGACTCAGTGATTCTATACCAGATCAGGCGTAGTTTCTCTTGGATCTAGAAGAGCATGTTGCGGTGAACTCGAAGGGATGCTTGAGAGTGGCATAGATGGTCCATAGATGGTCCTGAGATGGAGATCGACGGAGTAGAAAGCTTGTGCAAGGCGATTATGGACTCTCAAGCGATAGTGAGGAGGGCTTCGGGTGTGGCACAGAATA
Source organism: Guadua angustifolia (assembly GCA_036346375.1). Classification (NCBI taxonomy): domain Eukaryota; kingdom Viridiplantae; phylum Streptophyta; class Magnoliopsida; order Poales; family Poaceae; genus Guadua; species Guadua angustifolia. The sequence goes on from CM070513.1 coordinate 24,240,254, forward strand.
GGGAACATGAATCAAAGATCCCCTGGGCTTTTTATAGCCTCGGAAGGCATGTAGAACCCAAAAACTGCGGCGACAACAGCATACGACGGGTGGACTCCACGACTAATTAGGGTTAGGGTTTTGGGGCAGCGGTGTGGACGCGTGGACAGAGGTAGGATGGGCCAGTTGGAGCGCTTTCTGGGCATTTTCTCCCATGTCGGCACTACCGTCGTGTTATATCCGGTACTGCCGCTGGTGCGGTAGTACCACCATTTGATGTGGTAGCATTTTTCTAGAGAAGTATTTTTAGGTGTTTTTATCAGGATCGGTACTACCGCCATTGTTCATGTGGTACTATTGGAGTTTGGTGGTGCTAACCTTACTGGCCGGTACTCTTTTTCCAGAGAGCTCCTATTTCTGGGCCAAATTGGCATCAACACTACCAGGCTCATCGACGGTACTACCGCTATGCGGTAGTATGACCTTTTAGTTGGCGGTGGTGCCAAATTTTCTATTGTAATGGCTAGTATCGGTGCATTTAATGCACTATTTCGACTATTGGTCTGGGGTCAGTACTACCGCATTTTACATACCGGTAGTGCTAAAAATGCTAAATTTTTTCTAGGATTTTTTCCAATGGATGGAATTGTGGGTGGGGGCTATAAATACCCCTATAGTAACAAGGGTACCTCTTGGACATTTATTGCATATTAGTTGAGCCCTTGAAAGCTTTCATCATCTCTTGAGCATTCAATTCATATTTTGAGTGAGATAGGTGCATTCAAGTGTAGAATTCATTATTAAGCCATTTAGACACCTGATCATTCTCAAGCAAGCGTCATCACTTTATCTCTTAGAGGTTGCCGTCTTATAAATGGCTTGAAGGTATGAGAACCGATGATCTCCTCAAAGAAGCATGTGAGGAGGTCTGGTGGATTGTGAAGGCTAGAGCTCGCCTACCCAGAGTAAAAAAGAGCTACCACTAGTGATCGATGGAGGCTCATTTGCGCAAGGAGCCAGTTTGATTCGTTCAAGCTTTCTCAATTTGGATTAGGGAAAATCGACAAATCTTTGAGACCACGGGATAAAATTCTTTTATCCATCTTTGTGGTTTGCTTTCTTGTATTCAATTTTGACTAGTTTACTTTCCTAATGTATTTAGCTTTGATTATCTATATAGGATAGTTAAATTTCTTAGATATAGCTTGTTGGTGTACTTAGTGAAATTTAGACGATTTAGGCTTTGATTGTTAAATTTCTCAATTCTAGTATCTCATGATCATCTATTGCAATTAGAGTGAAAGTGCATCTAGCCCCCTTAAGGATTTTGGTGATTAATGACAACAGGATTAAGTGACTAACGAGATTTGTAAGCGTTATTAACAGATTATCGCATCCGGTGATGAAGTCTCGAAGCAAAAGGTCACCCTCAAAACAAAGGAGGAAAAGGCATTGTTTAGACTCAATTATGTGTATCTAGCTTATTTTTTTGAGTCTAAGGACAGCCATACTATAAAAAGAGATGTGACGAGAAATAGCTTTAGAATGATTTTATGTGCTCAATGATGGATCTTAGTCGCAAAAAGGGTCAAAATGTCAAGTCCTAGAAGCATTTTGCCCAAAATCATTCGGAGTATCCGAACTCTAGTTCGGAATGTCCGAGTAGACCCTCTCTGTTAGTTTTGAAAAATATCTGTTTGCACCAGTTTTGGGAATTTCCAGAAGGATCGGCAGAAAAGCATGAGTTTGGATAAGGTACGAGAGAATCTGCGGGAAATTTGGATAAATGTATAAAATCCCACACGACGCGTGATAATAACCGGAAAAACTAGAGACCGGAAGGAAACTACGGTTTATTCGACTACGTTATCGTGTTGGATCGTAACTCGGATCGGCTAGGTGGGTATATAAAGGCGCACCAAGGTCGCTTTGAGAGGACATCCACAATCAATCAACACATCTACCGCTTTTACTTTCGTAGTCTTTAGTCTTTTTAGCATTGTAATCTTTCCTCCGTAAGTCGACATCGATCAAATAAAGTTGCGCATCGCCGATTGTTTGATCGCCATTGGCTTTTTTCGAGGTCAAATCGATTGGCACGCCGCGCACACTTGAACCCGGTGTTAAATCCGGTGTGTTGCAACCGAAACCCTCTTCACGCTTTTGGCGCCAACACATTTTTGCACGACGGTGGGACCAGATCGACAAAGATGATCGCAGCAAATCCACCGCGACCGCCGATGTAAACCACGACGCCATAATCGCCCCCACCTTAGACGATTTGACTCGAGCAGCGCAAAGAGATCGAAGATCGAAGGCGCTTTAGAGGAGTTGATGTTGGGTTGCTACCGTAAAACCCGACGGGGTTACACGAAGATGGCGCTACCCACATCAACCTCTTCGCGAGATCGGCGCGCCAAGAACTCGTAAGCCGATATATGCCACTCAAGTGAATTATCCGCTATGGTCGAGCGATCAGGCATCATGCATTAATTAATCAATCATCGGCTTTGGTCACGACCTTAAAGCCGATGATAGAGAATAGCGTAAAAACAATTGCACAGGAGTTGGCAACATCTGGAGGATTGTTGGATCCGTTACAACCACTTCCAACATATCCCGTATACTCTGTGGCACCAAATGCCAGCACGAGTAAAGTGTCGGCACCTACACCCTCATTGATGCCGACTCAACCCACTGTGTTAGCACCACCAAATCCTCGCTCAAATCCAGTTCCGCATTACCATGCATATACCGACGCCGCAAAACCAGACCCATTAGCGCCAGGTGTTCCTTACGTTAAAATCGGCTTCACAAATTAATCGAATTAGATCGGCTATAAACCCCAAGGGCCAGCTTCAATTAGAAATCCAGTCTCCGTACAAAGTAGTTACCTACATGCACTGTTTATTCCATTACCCGAGGTTACTACCGCTAAAATCGATGGGTGCGAACCATGGCAACAACGGTATCCATCGGTTAGAACAAGCCGCCCGTGAAGTTTACACTCGGGGCAAGATGCTACCCAAAATAGCTGGCCAAACCTTAGTATCCCATCGCTAACAATATCAATTGGGCCGATCGATTTCTATGGTCTTGAGAGATCACTATTTGGCTTGCGGCCCAAAGGAAGACAATCGGCTATAGAAAGTCAGTGCGGATTATATTGACCGTATGCCATACCCCCATAACTTTAGGATTCCTGATTTTATGTTCTCGGGGATGACTCGATCACCACTTTAGAGCACACGTGGACGATTTATCGCCCGATGTGGCGAGGCACTCGATCCGATGGGCTAAAGATTAGGCTTTTTCCTTTGTCTTTATCGAGGACCGCCTTCACTGTTCACCAATCGCCTCCAAATTCGGTCCACTTTTGGAACAATTTAGAAAGTCGATTTCATGAATACTTTTTCTCTGTAGTTTAGAGTTGAGAATTTCGGACCTAAGTCTTTGTCCGTGAAGTTTGGAGAATCGGCTTCGATTATATTAGAAGATTTAGAGAAGTACTGAAATCGCCGCTTTAGCGTGGTATTACCCGATAACCAACTAGCCGATTTAGCATTCCAAGGATTGATTCCCCATCGAAAGAAAAGCTTCTTTGGACAAGAATTTACCGATCTAAGTCACTGCTTCATCGTGTATCGTAGCGAAAGCCGATATTTGAATAAAGAATTCAAAGACAAACTTAGGGTAAACAATGGCAAAGATAAAACTAAAGTAAACATGGTCGAGTATAGTTCAAGTGAAACGTCTGAAGATGAGGCAGATGTAAATATAGCCGAATGGATAAAAGGATCTAAAAAACCACTTGTCTGTTCATGGCTTAAGCCAACTAGGAGTAAGTCGGAAGTCAAGTATGCTTTTGACGTGTCCAAATGTGATCGCATATTTGACATGCTGTTACAAGAAAAGCTGATACGATTACCTGAAGGGCATACCATACCTTCGGCCGACGAAATCAAAAAGCGGCGATACTGTAAGTGGCATCATTCCTTCTCTCATAACACTAACGACTGCAATATTTTTCGACAGCAGATACAGGCAGCTGTTGAAGATGGTCGGCTTAAATTCGCAGAATAGCCGGCCATGGAAGTTGACATTAATCCTTTCCCAATCAACATGGTTCAGTGCTCTGGCAAGGGAAAACAGATCGTCGACGAAAAACCAATAACAACACGACAAGTCGACATAGAATCAAGCTCAAAAGGAGAGACACTGAAGATAACGATCGGTTCTTTGCAAATCGAAGCCGATCAAGACGGGAAGAATTCAAGGACAATAAAACCAAAAGGTGAACTGCAGGTCGGGCGATGGTACAAAGCCGAGAGGTCTCCACCCCGGAAACCGACATTCAAACCAAGGCCAACCTTCTCGCAGTTGCTTGAGAAATATGAGAGAATGAGCCATCGGCAAAGGCGACAGTTCCGCCGACCAGACGAGCCGTATCGGCCAAACAATGTGTTTCGGCCAAACAATTTGCGTCAACCAAACAACGCAGAAAGAGCTCATGAAAGATGCCCTTTTTGGCGATTCTGCTGGGAGAAAGGTATGGCACTACCATCCTCAAGGACATGCCCTATGGAACATTATCCGCAAAAAAGTTGGCCAAGGCAATCGGTAAAACGATTATTTAGACCAACACCAAATCAAGATAAGTCGGAGCATAAGAGGCCAATAAAAGAGAGGCTAGGAGCACTAAACCAAAACAAGGAAAGGCCCGCTGAGAACTTGGTTGGTAAAATCCGCAAGCCAGTCGAACCCAAGCCCAGATGGTGCCCGAATGGACTTAGCCGATCGCAACGCAGACGGCTCCAATGCCTAAGGACGCAAGAGATGAGAGAAGCTGAAGAAGAAAAACAGAGAGATAGAGTTTTTAATGAATTACGGCCTGTGAAGCTTGTCACAAAGGAGTGGAGGAGGAAACAACAATCGGATAATGAATCAGATTCCTCGGACGATTTGATGTCACCAATAATTCGAGATGGCATTCCTATGGATATCAATATGGTATTCACCTTACCAGCCGAATTCAGGATTAAAACTGAATCGGCTAAAGATACATTTGCTCAATTGTGCCTAGGTGCACAAGATGCAGTGTTTGAAAAACCGCAAGACCCTCATCGGCATCTAAAGCCGTTGTACTTGAAAGGTTACATCAATGGAAAACCGATATCTAGGATGCTTGTGGATGGAGGGGCCACTGTGAATTTAATGCCACTCTCCACTTGTAAGAAATTGGGCAAAACCGATGAAGACCTAATCAAGACAAACATGGTGCTGAATGACTTCACCGGTGATCCCACTGAAGCAAAAGGGGTGTTGGTTACTGAGTTGACCGTCGGCCGAAAAACTTTGCCGACCGCGTTCTTTGTGATTGAAGCCAAAGGGAGTTACAGCGTGCTTCTTGGGCGAGATTGGATACATGCTAATTGCTGTATCCCCTCCACGATGCATCAACTTCTTGTACAGTGGGACGGAGATGAAGTCGAAGTTGTTTCAGCCGATACATTTGCTCATATTGCTATGGCCAGCTCTGATGCAAATTGGCCGCATGAAGAAGCAGAATGCATATCAGGTAAGGCACTAGAAGATTGCGACTTCATCTGCATCGAAATCAGTTTTCGCCGATCGATGTCGGGCGAGCACGCTTTGATCGGGCGAACGAAGTCTTGAGAAGATGGAGTCAAAAATGATCCAAATTCTACAAAACAAAGCAAGGAGCTATCGGCATATGATATGTTCGTGTGAAGCCATTGAAGACTTCCAAAGCGAAAAAATTAGGTCAAGGTTTTATCACGATATGCTCAAGAAGTCGATATAGGAGAAGGTGATAGAAAAAGGCCAACTTTTGTAAGTGCAAATTTAGATTTAGAGTACAAAACTAAGTTGGTCAAAATACTTAGAGAATCTGAGGATTGTTTTGCTTGGGAATACTATGAGATGCCCGGATTAAGCCGACAATTAGTTGAACATCGGCTGCCTATCAAGCCAGGATATCGGCCATATAAGCAGCCGCCTCGGCGTTTTAATCCAGAGTTATACGATATGATAAAAGAGGAAATTGAAAGGTTGTTGGAGGCCAATTTCATAAGGCCTTGCCGATATGCTGAATGGGTGTCCAACATTGTTCCTGTCATGAAAAAGAACGGAAAGCTTCGAGTATGTGTCGATTTTAGAGACTTGAACAAAGCCACGCCAAAGGATGAATATCCAATGCCTATAGCCGACATGCTTATCGATGCTGCCTCAGGTAACAAAATTATCAGTTTTCTTGATGGAAATGCTGGATATAACCAAATACTCATGGCCGAAGCCGACACCCCCAAAACGGCCTTCAGATGCCCTGGCGCAATAGGGTTGTATGAATGGCCAGTGATGACATTCGGCCTGAAGAATGCAGGCGCCACTTATCAACGCGCCATGAACTTAATCTTTCACGATCTAATCGGCCACATTGTTGAAATATACATCGACGATGTGGTAGTAAAATCTAAAGATGATCATCAGCACTTGGCCGATTTAGAAAGAGTATTCAAAAACACAAGGGCTCATGGATTAAAGATGAACCCCTTAAAATGTGCATTCGGTGTGTCGGCTGGTCAGTTCCTTGGTTTCATGGTGCATCAAAGGGGGATTGAAATCAACCAAAGGAGGGTTAAGGCCATAGTAGATACTAAGCCGCCAACATGCAAGAACGAGTTACAAAAGCTGATCGGTCAAATCAATTATTTAAGGCGATTTATTTCAAATCATGCGGTAGAATTCAAGCCTTCACGCCGTTACTGAAGTTAAAAGGCAATGAGAACTTCATATGGGGAACCGATCAGCAAAAAGCTTTTGATGACATAAAAAATTACTTGGCATCACCGCCATCCTGGCGCACTACGTAGAATTCCTTCAAGTTATATGTGTAACCGAAAAGGAAACTATAGGGGCTGTGTTGGCACAAGAAGTCGATGGCAAGGAGCGCGTAATCTTCTATCTAAGCCGACGGCTCTTGGAAGCCGAAACCAGGTACCTCCCTATTGAAAAGCTATGTTTGTCGTTATATTTCGCCTGCACCAAGTTAAGGCATTACATATTGGCATCAACTTGTATAATAGTATGCAAAACCGATATCATCAAATATATCCTGTCTGCGCCAATTTTGAGAGGACGACTTGGAAAATGGGCATATGCCTTGACCGAGTTCGATCTGCAATATGAATCGGCTAAAGCTGTTAAAGGTCAAGCCGTAGCCGATTTCATTACGGGGCACGATACCATGACAGGGATAGTTGACGTAGTTCCTTGGCGACTATATTTTGACGGATCGGTCTGCCAAAAAGGGAGCGGAATAGGCGTTGTGTTGATTTCGCCAAAGGGGTATAGTACTGAGTTCGCATATCGGCTCAATGGCCGATGCTCTAATAACCAAGCCGAGTATGAAGCGTTACTTAAAGGACTTCAATTGTTGGAAAGTATCGGAGTAAGTCATGTAGTAGCCTACGGTGATTCATTACTAGTAATACAGCAAATTAAAGGAGAATTTAGATGTAACGATGAGATGTTATCAAAATATCTGGAGCATTGCCTCAAAGTTATAAATTCTTTTACATCGTTTCGTATTGGCCATGTACCTAGAGAAATGAATGATGAAGCCAATACGTTAGCCCAAGCAGCGTCGGGCTATAAGGAATGTAGCCGACACGAGACCTTTGACTTGGTTGACAAAACAGTATTGTGTGTTGACATTACCGATTGGAGAAATTAAATAAAAGCATACTTGATGGACCCATCCAAGCCCACCGCTCGCAAGATTCGGCAAAAGGCTTTGAAATATGTCACGTTGGAAGGAGAATTATACTATCGGACGATGGAAGGATTGCTTCTGCGGTGCTTAGGCGATGAAGAAGCAAAGGTAGCCATGGGTGAAGTTCACGGCGAATTTATACGCACATCAATCGGCTCATAAAATGAAATGGATCTTAAGACTTAACCGGGTATTTTTGGCCGCGATGTTAGAAGATTGTTTCAAGTATTATAAAGGATGCCAAAGTTGTCAAAAGTTTGGGAATGTGCAATTAGCACCAGCATCGGCTTTATATCCGATTATCAAGCCATGGCCGTTCAGGGGATGGGGGATAGACATAATCGGCCAAAATTTTCTAGCATCAAGTAAAGGCCACAAGTTCATCCTTGCGGCCACAGACTATTTTTCAAAATAGGTTGAAGCCGTTCCACACAAAAAGGTCACCAGTGTAGAGGCTATCAGCTTTGTTAATGAACACATTATCCATCGATTCGGTATCCCTCAAACTATCACGACCGATCAAGGGACCGTGTTCATGTCTAACGATTTTCAGAACTTTGCCGAAAAACTGGGCATCAAATTACTCAATTCGTCGCCGTATTACGCTCAGGCTAATGGGCAAGCCGAGTCATCCAACAAAACTTTGATCAAACTGATTAAAAGAAAAATCGATGAGAAGCCTCGAACTTGGCACTCCACACAATCGGAATCTCTGTGGGCTTATCGGCTATCGTTCCACGGATCGACTAAATTATCGCCATATCAGCTGGTATATGGCCAAGAGGCCGTGTTGCCCGTAGAAATAAACATTGAGTCGATGCAGGTGGCGAGGCAGAATAATCTATCGGCCGATGAATACAAGGAATTGATGCTATGCAACTTGGATGACTTAGCAGAATTAAGGCTGGTTACTTTGAATCGGCTTAAAAAGAATAAAGAAAGGGTTGCAAGAGCATACAATAAAAAAGTTATACTAAAGACCTTCAGTGAAGACGATTTGGTTTGGAAAACGATATTGCCGACGGTTCTAAGGATAATCGATTCGCAAATGGTCGCCACAGGAAGGACCGTATAAAATAAATCGGCTTGTTGGTGGTAATGCATATATACTCGAAACGCTTGAAGGGTTAGTGTTACCGAAGGCAATCAACGGAAAATATTTAAAGCACTACTACCCTAGCGTTTGGATTGGTGCGTAGTCGAAGTACAGTATAAAGAATTGGGAAACAGATCAGGTTAGAAACAGCCGATCGAATAAGTTAATCGGTTAAACAGCCGAAGACATGTTTAAAAAAGTACTGCGAACAAAAGCGACATTGTTTTAAAAACATTACAACACATCATGGTTCATGCACTGCACAGGAATCCTAGCACCTAAAGCCGATAATGCTGCAACCGCCTTAGCCAATGTTTCGCGGACCCCATAAATTATGTCCTCATCGGCCTTAGCGATTGCAGTGTGAGAGGATGAGCTTGGCCGACTGGTCCTTCACCTTCACTATGGCCAAGCCAATATCGGCTTTCTGATTTTTCAGGGAAGCTGATGTCACAGTCACCAGAGCAAGGTTGTCTGCGAGCTCTTCTTCCACCTTGGCTAATTCCTCTTTGAGCTGCTGCCTCTTCAACTCCAGTTGTTGCGTGGAAGATTTGGCAGCCTTGAGGGTGGAAGAATCTTCGTCATACTTCTTCTTCTTGGCCTTTGCGTCTGCCACCAACTCCTCTAGCCGGCGCTGATCGGCTGCTTGAGCTTCTCGTCGGGCTATTCTAGCCGTTGCAGCTTCGACTTCAGCTCTCCTTTCGTCTATGTGACAGACGTCCAGAATAGCCTTAAGAGCCTCAAAGGGAGATCGGCTTCTACAATGCCATTGCATCACGAATTGGTGAGCATTGGCTAAGATGTTCCTCCCACGAGAGATCGCGATCAAAAGCGATTCAGCTTCTCTTGCATATTGGGCCCCGATTGACGATCGCCGATGCCCTCGAGACGATCAATAATGTTGCGGATATCATCACGTAATCATCGAGCAATCGCTTGAGGTCATCCAAATCGTCCAAAGTAAAACCGAAGCGGTCGGTCGGATCGGCTAGGTCCTCCGTCCTGAGCTGCTCAAAGAGGAGGAGCCAGAGAGGTAGCGAGGCCATAGCAATCCGTGTTGGAGAAGACGGCATCGAGGGCTAGCAACAGCGCTGTCTCAAGATCGGCCAAGACGCCACCGCTTGAGCCGATGTCTTTGTTGGTGAACGCATGATGTATTTAGATTAAGTAACATCTTGGCATATGAGTATAGATACGGTGGAAGGAATTTACCGCAGGTTTAGCGGCGTCGATGGGAACTCTCGGTAACTTTGCTCCTTGCGTTTCGACGGACGGCCGAGCTTTAGTCAATTTAGGTTTTTCTACCAGATTGGGATAAAATGTTAAAAAGATATTGGCAATAAAAAGGGATGTTATTGTCGATGAAAATACTTACTTGTAGGGCGGCCTTTTTCAAGCTCTGGCAATGATGGGCTCAACACCAAGGTCAGCTGGAGGAATAATCGTCAAACCCATCGCTTGATGGGGTCTTTTTCTTTTGGCTCACGGCGATGGGGCGGCAATAGTCTTGTTGCCACCGGCATCCTGAAAGAATGAAAATTAAGAAGATAAGAATGAAACCGAAACCGGTAAAGTGGAGGATCTCAAGGAAGATAAGTCGATACCTCTACACCTACTGGATGAGTTAGTGTAACCCGATGAGCTGGAAGAATCCGAGCTCCCACTTGAATTGTTTGCCGCTAGAAGGACCACCGCTCGGCTCATGATAATCCGGTAAAATTTCTCAATAATAGCCGACGGCGTGCGGTCCAAATAGAGCGCTTCGATATGGGTGCCCACCAAGTTGAGAAATGACCGTGGCCGACGTGAGTTCAGAAGAAATGTGGAAGGTTAAGAACTTGAAGCTCATCGGTCAATTCCGAGATGATCTCACCACTCACAGCTGTCATTCACTTTGGCTCGGGGCTCAAGGCGATCAAGAATCGGCAAAGAAGGTATCACCTGGCCAAAACCCAGCTGACGGGCGTAAACAGAAGGGTGGTAGAATTCATACGACGGCTGGAAGGTCCGATTGCGGGAATTCAAACCAACATGGAGGATACAAGGTGAAATAAAAATCCGATATAGGTCCAAAGTCGATGCTGGCATCAAAGAGCTATCAGCATCCAAATGAAGGAACGAGGGCCATGGAAAATCGGCTATGTTGCTGTAAGGGAAAAAGTCTTGCTGACCAAAGGTTGCGTGGTCTAGGTATAAAAAGAATGACAGATACTTCTTGAAATCGGCTGGAGTAATTCTGATGTCACCACTAGTGCACATCGCCAATCTTTCCCCGAATGATCGGCTAGCTCTATATTGGGGGGTGGTACCTTCCTGATAGTCTTCGGGGAAGGTCAGATCCTCCAGATGCTCAGGATCGCTGATCGCCAAACATATTGTAGAGCCATAATTGAATAAACCACGGCGGGCACCTACATTGCCAACGACAAACCGGGCAAATCCAGAGAAAAGCCGACTTCGATGATGTGCATCATTTGGTAGACGGCACCAAGAAGCATCTTCCCAAGCGCAAGCCGACGACCTTCCACCACCGCTCGCCAAGAATTGGTACACTTGTGTTGGCCCCAAGGACACGCCGAAAAACAAACCGGTCTAGCCATAAGTTCAAAAAGGCCACATGTTCTTCGTCCGATACTAGACCGCTCACCTTGTTATTATGCAAGATATACTTTGACCATCCTTCGCCTTTCGACGGATTAACCTTAGAGTTGGTCTCGCCATCGAAGTCGATATCTAGTCGCCGTCCGACCTAAGGCAAAGACAACTGGCTACATCTAGGAGGGTTGGGCCAATAGGGCCGGTCCTGAATAGGAAAGCATTGAGGGTATCAGACCAGAAATAACAGGCCGTGGCCACCAAGGGCTCGTTGGCTTCTGGATTGGCTAGACTCAGAGGGAGGCATTCGGCTATACCCATTCTTTCCCATTCTTCTCTTTTTTGAGCCGATACCCTAATGTACCATCTTCTCCACCCTTTTAGCGCCTGCTTGGCCAAGCCCTAAAACTTTTACCCCATTACATTATATTGTAACCTTGAGCCGATAAGGAAGTCTAGGAATGTCTTCGTCAATTACGGTGTTAGCAGTTGAGTTTCCTATTGGCCCTAGATAATATTGGTCTTCACTATCAGGGATTGGGATCAGTACCTGAGAAGGGTCCATTCAGCCGACTGGGAGTTCGCTTGAAGTGGCGGAAGTGCACGAAGATGAAAGCGGTTTATCAAAGGACGTTTTTTTGAAAGCGATGTGAAGAGCAGGAGCGCGTGAAAATGACCGTGGGGGTCCCGCATATATATAGCACGGTGAAAAGTAAAAATGGCGGGAAGTGAATTCGAGGCGACATCTGTCATTAAACCGCACCGAGATTTTTACGGCACAATCAAAGCAGCAGTTATTTATACAGTTCCCTAACTGACGACAAAGAAGCCGATCAATGAAAAAGCCGATACATATTTTTGAAAGATAACAAGTTATCTTCCAAAAATGGGGGGCATAAGTTTGCACCAGTTTTGGGAATTTCCAGAAGGATCGGCAGAAAAGCATGAGTTTGGATAAGGTACGAGAGAATTTGCGGGAAATTTGGATAAATGTATAAAATCCCACACGACGTGCAGATAATAACTGGAAAAACTAGAGACCAGGAAGGAAACTACGAAGCCGATTCGGACTACGTTATCGTGTTGGATCAGAACTCGGATCGGCTAGGTGGGTATATAAGGCGCACCAAGGCTGTTTGAGAGGGACATCCACAATCAATCAACACATCTACCAATTTTTACTTTATGTAGTCTTTAGTCTTTTTTAGCATTGTAATCTTTCCTCTGTAAGTCGACATCGATCAAATAAAGTTGCGCATCGCCGATTGTTTGATCGTCATTGGCTTTTTTCAGTTTGATTTGTTCTGCCTTGTTGCGCATCGCCTTTGCGTAATCGATCTACCTTTTACCCCGGATTAGTCTTAATCGGCTAATCTAGTTACCCTTTAAATCGGCTTTACGGTGATTCTTGTTCCAATGGATTCGCCTCGTGATCGGCTTGATTGAATTTTACATCATCCTCCTTATCGATTGCAGGGTCAAATCGATTGGCACGCTCGCGCACACTTGAACCCGGTGTTCGTCCGGTGTGTTGCAACCAGAAACCCTCTTCACGTTTTTGGCGTCAACAATATCCATTCGGAATGTCCGAAGATCACTTCGGAGTATCCGAGTGGACCCTCACCGTTAGGTCAAGAAAATTTGAGTTCGGAATGTTCGAAGATTTTTCGAAGTATCCGAACGCTCGGAGTATCCGAACACTTCGGAATGTCCGAAGAAGTGTTCGGACTATTCGAACTGGGTCACTCTGTCACTTTGAACTTAACCCGTTCGGACTATTCAAACCCTGGTTTGGACTGTCCGAACTGACTTGGGTTGAGAGCAAAACGGCTAGTTTTGGAGAGGCTATAAATGCCTCTCCCCTCCCACCAACCACATAAGGCATTCATCTCAAATCATTTATTGCTATTCCTCTTCCTCTTGAGCTCAAGCATTCAGTCCCCTTAGATCCTTTGATTCTTGAATCTTTAGAGGAAGAGTGAGAAGAAAGATTGAGAGATCGAGAGTCCTAGATCCATCTTGAGCACCTAGTTCATTCTCTCGCGGATTTCTCGCCAATCTTTTACTCTTGGAGGTTGAGGACTCCTAAACGGCTAGGAGTTGCCGGTGAGCTCCCAATCTTGGTATGGTGAGCCGCCGAAAGTTTGTGAAGGTTGGATCCACCTCCGGAAGGAAAGGATTCAAAGAAGAAATAGGTGAGTGCTTGGTGCAAAACCTAGAGGATTAGGGTTGAAAGAGACCCCGGCTTGGTGCCGCCTCAATGGAGATGTAGGATCCCCTCAAGGATCCGAACTTCGGGTAAAAATCTTGGAGTGTTTCGTCTTCGATTATTGGATTTCTATTTTCCCCCTTTTGTGGTTGATTAAAATCTTGGGATTTCAAGTGGTGATTTGCCCTCTTGTGAAGAGCATTGGTGGGTATTCAACTACTGCAGGTACTCTAAGCTAACATATTTCATTTGGTGCTTGTACCATCCTCTAGATAGCTTAGATCTACTTTTTTGCGTTTTTGAGCTCTGAAGCATTCGGACTATCCAAATTAAACTTGGACTATCTAAACCATTCGGACAGTCCGAAGATTAATTCGGACACTCCGAAGATTTAAGTTTCCACTGAAGTTTGAATTTAAAATTTTATAACGCCTATTCACCCCCCTTTAGGCGACATCCCGATCCTTTCATAGAGCCAAAGCATTTTTAAAACATCCTGTTCACTCCCTCTAGTCGATTATCCTTAATCCTACACAAAGAGAATAATCTCTAGTTACATGTGTTGCTTCTAGAGGTGGATTGAGTATCCACTTGTGCATATTTGCACTTAGTAAGAGTCAAGTAAAATATTTGGTTTGTTACTCTTGGTGTTTGTGTAAGATTGAGGATGCCGACTAGAGGAGGGTGAATAGATGGCTTTAAAAATTTCTTCTACGATTAGTTAAAATCTCGCCTATTTATCTCTATGTCAAAACTTAAACAAAAATCAATGTGGAAACGATAAACTAAGGTTTTCACAATTAAGCCTAAGTCAACTTGGCTCACTAAGTGCACTAACTATTTATGTCTCTAACAATAATTTGCTATCATAAATACAAACAATTAAACCATCAATTCTATGAATATAAATTGCTTGAGCATTGTCGGCGTACTTTACGCCAAGGTACCCTCTTCGCCGCACAAAAGCATGCGTGGCCTACGTGGCAGCCTAGCAGGCGGGTGGGTGTTTTACACCCCGTCTGCAGGGCATCAGTCCACGTGGCGGCGGCGCGCAGTGGGCGACCACGCCGCCGCCGGGCGCCAACCCACGTGGCGGCTTTGGCGGCGTGGGCGAGCACGCCACGCCCATCGGGTGTCGATCCACGTGGCGCTGGCGGCGAGTGGGTGACCACGCCGCCGCCTTCGGCGCCCGGCACGTGGCGGCTCGGCGGCGGTGGGGCGAGCACGCCACGCCCACCGGTGTCGGTCCACGTGGCGCGCAGCGCGGCGGGTGGGCGACCACGCCGCCGCCCGGCGCCCGGCCCACGCGGCTCGGCGGCGGTGGGCGGCGCCCTACTTATTCCGCCGCCATGCAAAAAGGTGGGATACCGTGGCTTCACCTCGAAGTCTCCTCTCCCGCCGCATCGCGTGTCGAGGCAGCCACCGTGTGCCGCACGTCGATTCCAAGAAATTCTGCTACAAGCCCGCTCTCGACGCCTCACCTACCCGTCGTAGGGGGTCACATCCCTAAGAAGCGGCGAAGGCATGCTCTGGCATTGATTAGGGCCGAAGGAACGGGACAACGCATAAAGGCGTAGTAAATGCATGTAAGATAAGCATGATGACGATCCCTCCTCTATCTGACCCGTGTAAGCCCGTGCATATAAGGGCACTTTAGAGCATACGAGAGGGGGGGTCGAAAAAAGAGAGACAACAGAAGAGCTGGTCATCGGCAAGCTCTGTAACCAAGCCCACTATACTCAATCCAAAAGAAGGCAGGACGTAAGGCTATTACCCTTCCTCCGGGGGGCCTGAACCTGGGAAAAAATCACTGTGTTCAGCAAATTGAGAGACACTAGAATTCGTTAGTGTGAGAGGTACTGGGGTTTCCATCTGTTAGGGTTTGCCAACTACCAAAGCCACCCCCTCTCGAACCAAACCCGTGCTCAGACTCGGCCTGTCGTGGAATACGCCAAGCAGGCACGCCGTAGGGGCTAGTAGTTGGTTTTTCCGATCATCTCTCATGAGTTTTGGTGTTTTCTTCGATCCGTACATCCGGAGATGGCGGGTTCGCAACTTATCGTGAAGGAGAGGTGTCGCCATGCTCAGAGTGTGTCCCGGCAATACCGTCGATCGCAAGACCGTCTCACTCCGCCCCCGCAGGGCGCTAGCGATGCTCCCGTGGCGGCGGCGGGGCATCCGGTGCGGCGCCGGCTGGCCATGGAAGCGGCCACCCCGGCTCAGAATCTACACGCAGCTTGTCTCCTCCTGGACCACCCTCCGGTGGAACTTGTAGGAGACTCCCCGGCCACTCCGTGGCTGCAGGATCTTGCCGGCCTTATCGGTGCGGCCCAACTTCGGGTAGGGCCCCTCGGCCGGCAGAGTATTGGTGGTACTCCGCCACCCAGTATGCGGTGGCGGGGCTCGCAGGCTCTAGCCGCCAGTGGCGGCGCGCCGCCAGCGGGCAGGGCCAAGGAAGAGGCGTCTGGCGCGGTCCGGCCCGAAAGGAACCGTGAGGACCTATGAAGTCATCTTGATGAATCCCGCCGGCGAAGCGGCGATCTTCGCGGCCGTGTGCCACGTCGCCCAGCTCAAGAGTAGGGGCGCGGCAAGCAGGTGGCCTCCGAAGATGAGAGTTCCTCCAATTCAACGGAGAGTCCCATCCCTCGCTCTCCGAGCCGAGCTCCCGGTGGGCAGCCAGGCTCTGTTTATGGCATTGGATATCAGGCGTTCTCCCGGCAGTTACGCCGTGTGGAGTGGCCTGAAAGGTTCCACCCGACATCCATAGAAAGTTACGACGGCACTACCAATCCGGAGGAATTTTTGCAAATTTATACAACGGTGGTACGAGCGGCCGGTGGGTCTGGAAAAGTCATGGCTAATTATTTCCCGACGGCCTTGACGGGCTCTACCCGTTCTTGGTTGTTGAACCTCCGCGAGGGTCGGTGCACTCGTGGGAGGAATTGTGCGGACCTCTTCGCCGCCAACTTCGAGTGCTCCTTCAAGCGGCCGGCGTGGAGGATGATCTCAGATGCCCGAACAAAGATAAGGGGAGTCATTGCGTGATTTTATCCAAATGTTACGCCATTGTCGCAACACGATCCCCACATCTCGGAGCAATCGGTCGTCATCGCCTTCGAAGGCGTCCGCGATCGCAAGATGAAGGAGAAGATGGCCACTCGCACTATCGCGGCCACCACCTCGAAGTTGTTTTCCCTCGCGCATAAGTCTTGCTGGTCGCGGAGGCGAGGGGACCAGGATCTGGTCCCCAGGGTGGCCGAGGTAAAGATGAAGCCGGGACCTCGAAGGGTTCCGGCCCATCAAGCAAGAAGGCGCGGAAGCGCGAGGCAGGAGAGACCCGGTGGGTCTTGGCCGCCGAGCGTGATCGCGATGACTCTGGGTCGCCGGAGCGCGACCGCCGTGATCAGCGCGGCAATCGCCGTGACCGGCGCGATGATCGCCGTGACCAGCGCGATAACCGTCGCAGTCGTAGGAACGATCGCCGCAGGCGGAGGGAGAGAGGGCCTTGGTGCCCAATTCATCGAACTGACACCCATGACCTGGACAATTGCCAGGTCGTGGACCGAACGGTGGAGCGCCGGATCAAGGAGCGTCGCCCTCGCGACGATGAACGTCACCCTCGTGAAGATGATCGTGGTGAAGACCCCGCCCCGCTGGCTTTCCAGCAGGCGGATCATACCCTGGCGTATATCTATGGCGGTTCGTCCGCTCTTCGCTCTAATACCGCTTGCAAGCGGTTGAAGAGGGAAGTGTCGCGCCACGGATCGGAGTTCGGTCGCGTCGGATGCTTTGAAATGGTCGGAGAAGGCGATCATCTTGATCGAGCCGACCACCCTAATTGCACCACCACCGGGGCATCTCCCCGACAGGTGTCGCCCACATCCGGAATGTCGGTACTGGTCGTGTGCTAGTGGACGGAGGGAGTTCTCTCAGCATCTTGTCCTCTACGGTATTTCTGGCTCTTCAGATCCCTCGGCAGGATCTGCATCCATCGTTGCCTTTCTTCGGAATAGCCGCGGGGGTTAGTGCAATTCCCGTGGGCCAGGTGCATCTTCCCGTTACTTTTGGGGAAAGGGATAATTATCGCACCGAGCTGGTGGACTTTGAAGTCACTGATTTTGATCTCCCCTACAATGCATTGCTTGGCCGACCGGCGTTGGCCAAATTCATGGCGGTGACCCACTATGCGTACATGGTGGTGAAGATGCCAGGGCCTGCCGGCCCCATAACCATCCGAGTTGACGAGTCTGAAGCTTTATTGCATCATAAGTTCGCTTGATATGATTGGTGCCACATGTCGGGCGTCTTGATGCCGCTGCCGGAGCCCTCGGGCCCGACCGCGCCTCGCTCACGGGTGAGGTTAAGGTGGTCACCCCGAGTGAGGGCGAGCCCATAAAACCATCAACATTGGCGCCACCTCGGTAGCCAAATAGGAAGGCGCTTCGCCACCTTCCTCCGGTGTAATTCCGACGTGTTTGCTCGGCAACCGTCCGATATGACCGGGGTCCCCAGGGAGGTGATCGAGCACCGATTATAACGCTCCCCGAAGCGCCGCCTTGTTCGGCAAAAAGATCCGGTGGCAAGCTCCGGAGCGGCAAGATGCTATTCGGCAGGAGGTGGAGAAATTATTGAGCGCAGGAATCATCAAGGAGGTCACTCATCCTGAGTGGCTTGCCAATCCTGTGCTCGTCAAAAAATCCAACGGGAGGTGGCGAATGTGTGTCGACTTCACCGACCTCAACAAAGCTTGCCCGAAGGATCCTTATCCCTTGCCACGAGTTGATCTCATTGTGGACTCTACGGCAGGTTGTGAGCTGCTATGTTTTCTGGATGCGTACTCTGGGTACTATCGAGTTAGCATGGCGGTGGAAGACGAAGAAAAATCGCTTTTGTAACCCCTATGGGTGTTTATTGTTATATTAGGATGCCCTTTGGTTTAAAGAATGCTTTGGTTCTACTTACCACGCGCCATGCACATTACTTTTAGTCCACGAGATGGGGCGTAACCTTGAAGTATATGTTGATGATCTGGTCGTGAAGGTTAAAAAGGGCGAGGAGTTGATTCAAGATCTGGAGGAAACCTTCGCCAATCTTCGGAAGAATTGCCTGAAGTTGAATCCAGAGAAGTGCGTGTTTGGCGTTCCCTCCGGTAAATTATTGGGGTTCCTGGTGTCCAACCGGGGTATTGAAGCCAATCCAGACAAAATAGTAGCAATTGAGCATATGAAGCCTCCGGCGCGACTTAAGCGGGTCCAATGTCTGACCGGCCGTCTGGCCTCCTTAGGACGATTTATTGCCCGACTGGGAGAAAGAAGCTTACCCCTGTTCAAGCTGTTGAAGAAAACTAACCATTTTGAGTGGACTGATGAAGCCCAGGAGGCCTTTGAAGACTTGAAGCGGTACCTCACCTCTCCTCCAGTGTTGGTTTCCCCTGCACAAGGTGAACCGTTGCTTTTGTATATCGCTGCTACTCCTGAAGTGGTCGGCGCCGTTCTTGTGGCGGAAAGGGAAGGTGTCCAGAGGCCAGTCTACTATGTCAGCAAGGTATTGCATGAAGCGAAACTTCGATACCACGAGCACAAAAATGTTGTATGCACGATCTGGTGGCGTCTAGGAAGCTGCGGCATTATTTCCAAGGGCGAGAAGTTACCGTGGTCACGGCCTACCCACTGTGAGAAATCCTGTTCAACCGTGAAGCAGAAGGTCGCATTGCCAAGTAGTCAGTGGAACTGGGAGAGTTCAATCTTAAGTTTGTCCCCCGCATTGCCATCAAAAGTCAAAAGCTGGCGGAGTTCGTTGCCGAGTGGACTCCCGCCACTCCGGAAGCGGAAGAAGCCCCCGCGTCGCCTCCTTGGACCTTATTTTTTGATGGCTCGTTCAGATTGGAGGGCGCAGGGGCTGGTGTTGTCCTAGTCTCCCCAACTTGTGACGTTCTTCAGTATGTTGTTGCTCTTGATTTTAAAGCCACTAATAATATTGCCGAATATGAAGGCCTGCTGGCAGGATTGCGTATTGCCTCGGCACTAGGCATCCGGCGTCTCCAAGTCAGGGGTGACTCCCTGCTGGTCATCAATCAAGCGAGGAAGGAATTTCAGTGCCCTGACCCCACCATGGCGGCATACCGCGGTCGTCGAAAATGGGCGCGACGTTTTGAAGGATTGGGATACATTCATATCCCCCGGCATGATAATCACCTTGCGGATGGGCTCTCGCAGCTTGCGTCCTCAAGGGCTTCTGTCCCGGTCGGAGTCTTCGAAGAAAGACTATCGCGACCGTCCATCGCAGCCCACGATCCAGGTGGGAATGATGGTGTCACCATCGCAGCCCACGATCTAGGTGGGAATGATGGTGTCGCTGTCGCAGCCCCCGATTCAGGAGGGGACGATGGTATGGCCGTCGCGGCCTCCAACTCAGGTGGGGAAGGTGACGCTGCAGCTCTGACCTCCGATTCGGGGAGGAAGGCCGCGTCTGCCTTAGCCCCCAAGTCCGGAGGGAAGGCGGCGGTCTTTGCCGATCTGGCCTTGGAAATGCTTGGCCCAATGATGCCCGGCTAACACCGAGTGCTCGCCACACTTGGCCGGGAAGATCAGTGGATGGATCCGATCCTAGCCTTCCTGCGGGACCAAGTGATCCCCACGATGATGCCTCGGTGAGAAGATAGCACGTGGGCCAAGTGCTATACTCGTGGATGGGGACCTATACCGGGCGAAACAGCAATTCTCTTGAAGTGCATCACTCGGGAAGAGGGGCGCCGCTCTCGATATCCATGGGGTGTCGGGAGCCATATGTCCCACCGAACGCTAGTAGGCAAAGCGTTCGCCAAGGATTTTATTGGCCTCTCGCCCTCCGTGATGTTTGCGAGCCGGTGAGGACATGCGGCTTGTCAATTCTTCGCCAGCAAGTCCACCGACCAGCCGAGCTCAGAAACCATCCCGCTCTCGTGGCCGTTCGCATGCAGAAATTTGGATATCTGAGTCCGTTCACGCGAACCCGCGGGGCTTCACCCACCTTTTAAATGCGCCATCGACAAATTCACTAAGTGGGTCGGTGAAGTAATGCGATGCCATTACGCTTCATTTCTTTATCAAATTTATGCATGGGATATTCACCCGCTTTGGAGTCGCCAACCGCATTATCACCGATAATGGAACTCAATTCACCAGTGCGGCATTTCTGGAGTTTTGCGATGAGATGGGCACCAAAGTATGCTTCGCTTCGGTCGCCCACCCCAAAAGCAATGGTCAAGCTGAGCGCGCCAATGCCTTGGTGTTGAAGGGCCTCAAGACAAGGGCGTTTGATCGACTCCTGGCGGCGGGCGCTATTTGGATCGAAGAACTTCCGGTACATCTTTGTGGTCGCTCCGTACCACACCGGTCAGACTCTTGGAGACGCCTTTCTTTCTGGTATATGGGGCAGAAGCTGTTCTCCCCTCCGAACTGTCGTTCGGCTCTCCGCGCGTCTCGGTTTTCAGAGAGGAAGGCCATGAGGATATCCGCAAGAAGATGTCAACCTCTTGGAAGAAGTTCAGTGGCCGACGCCCTCGCGCCGCCCGTGCAAAGAAGCCTCGGCGATACCATGCCACCCGTATCTGAGAGAACACGGCGCATGGGCGACTGGTCTTCGTGAGGGTTCAGACGATGCCGGGTTGCATAAATTATCTCCGGTGGAGGGCCTTTAAGGTGGTCTCAGTATCTCAACCCGGGGCGGTCCGGTTAGCCACTGAAGACGGCCAGGAATTGGTGAATTCCTACAATGTGGAGTTGTTGCGAAAGTTCTATCCATGAAAAACTGTAAGTACCCAGTGATTCGCTTTGATCAGCCTTGGGATGGACCTGTCCCCAGCTGATCGGCGGCCACTGGTTGTTGATAATGTAGCTATCTTGAGGATTTTTGACTTTGTCATTACTCCTCTTTTGTGTCCCACGACGCTTTGTTTGCATGGGTCTTTGTTGGTCCTTAAGTTTTGGCAATCCTTGTTAGTCCATAATTATGCACGTATCTGTCTTGGGGACGGGCGAACAACGAAGCGGTTTGTACGATGCTTAAATGTGGTTCATACACCTCGGGTTGGCTCTCGAAGCACCGCAGTCGTTACCGCAAGCACCGCCGCCTAGTATCCTTCCCCGAGTTTGTCGCTTTCGCACAATGCCATGGGTCGTGTTTCGGAAAACGGCGACAACATGGAGGCCAAAACGAGTGAACCAATATTACCCCATGCGCAGACTTATGTTGTCATGATCTATATTGTATGTGCCCTGCATGGTATTCATCCGCCTTTGCAATAGCTGCATATGTGCACGGGTCAAACTTTAAAGCTTTGGCCCGGTTCAAAAGGAAAAATCTAATAGTGCACGAAGGCTCCGGCTGGTCGCCCAGCGCTTGGGGGCTGGTCGCCCGAAGGCTCCGGCTGGTCGCCCAGCGCTTGGGGGCTGATCGCCCAACTGCTTGGGTTGGGCACCAGCTAATACATAAGCCAGATAAGTGTTTTAAGTAACACTCCCGATTGTTTGCTTATGTGTATGCTGAAATTAATCAAATTATGCATGGTTATCACGGGCGTCGCAAACCCGACGGCTCCTTGGTGATAAAAGGAAAGTCTTCAGTGTGAGCGTCTAGTAAGGCTAAGTGACCAGAGTGTAAGTTTGGCACGGTGCTCAAACACGGCTCGTACACCTCGGGTTGGCTCTTGGAAGCACCGCTGGTTGTCACCGTTGAGCACCGCTGGCCCAAGACCACTCCTGGGAACTTATCACCTTCTGCGCCACACTGGGGTACAATTCTAAGAGATTACAAGGATTTAAGTTCCGAAAAGGCTTGAGCCAGTGACAACCTTGCATAAAATCTTAATGGCAAAACTGTTCTGTGCTCAAGCACAGACTATTACGCCTCAAAGCCGTCTTTGCCTAAGTTCTATATAACTTATGCGTATTATGCTTATATTTGTGGTGAGTTGCATGCGACCTCTACAGGAATTCTGGGACGTTGCCTGGACTCAAAAGCCTAACTGGCGCCTCAACTGAGTTTCAAGTTGGCCGCCTAGCAATTCCAGCATGTAATATCAAATAAGCACTGCAAGCAAGCATGAAGGTAAAACCAAAAAACATCCATTATAGCTAAAGTCTGTTGAAGTGTTCATACTGATAGAAAAGACTGATCGACAAAAGAAGTAAAAGCAAAAAAGTGGAGTGGCGGCCCAGCCCTTCACTCATCACCCACGTCGAAGTCGCCGGCGTCTTCCTCCTCCGCCACCGGGGTGGCGACATCCATGACCGGCTGCTGCACTTGCAGCTGCCCGGCCAAGTGCTCAGCGGCCGCTCGCACGCGTGCCTCTGCCTGGGCGGCGTCTCCCACGATGCCGGTTTCCATTGCCGCCATCGGGTCCAGAGAAGTGTCGCGGCTGGCCCAGCAAGCCAGCACGAAGGTGGCGGTCATCACCGCAACCTCTTGCCCCTCCCTGGCGGAGCGTGCAGCCAGGGCGGTGGACAATCCCCGGAGTGCTTCCGCGGCCTGGTTGGTCCCGTAGGCGTATTGCAGGGCGGTGTCTTGGAGAGGCGTCTCCAGTACCACGCCCAAAGGTTCCAGGCATCTTTTGATGCGCTGGAAGGCTCCCTTGAGCATGGTGGCGAGATTGCGCCTGAAGCGGTCAGCCTCGTACTCGGAGGTCCTCTGCGCCGCCTCGGCCCTCTCCACCCGTTGCTGCATGGTGACCAGGGCGGCCGCGGTGGCCCTTTCTTGTGCCACCATCGTGTCCGCCCTCTCCCGCTCCCGTGCCAGCTCGTCGATGGCCCCTGTCAATTGCCTCGCCGTCCGGGCTCCATGTCCCGCGGCCGTGGCCAGAAGCACACCGAGTGAGCTGTGCAAATTACTGAGCTCTGTGAAGAGCTCAGCGGAACGCACGGCAGGAGTGGTGACGGTGCTGGCGGCGAGTGGGCGGGGTGCGCTGGTGTCAGAGCCACCCGCCCCAATCCTGGTGGTGGTGGCGGCCGGCGGTGTCTGGGCGGAAGTCTCCGCACGCAGGCGCAGGTGACGTCTGCTCCCTTGGAGCATCTTGAGGGGCCACCCTTGGCGTCGCCCTTAAGCTGAAGCTGGCCTTGGGGACCTCAAGCCCGCCTTGTCGAGTGGTGGCATGGGTCCCCGTGGCAGAAGGCGGTGGCGACGTGGAGAATGAGACCGATGCCACGGGAGGAGTCGGAGAAGGAGAAGATAATGGAGTCGGCGCCGTAGCAGTTGGCGCCGTGGTCATCGAAGCCGGCGCTTGCTGCGTTGGCACCGGTGGCGATGGTGCCGGCGGCGCCGGAGGTGAAGATCTTGGCGCCCATGCATGGCGCCGCGGCGGTTGGTGCCGCAATGGGGCGGCGGCGGCCGCCCATGTGAAGTCACCACCACCCTTGGCCGGTGGCGGCGGAGGTTTCGCCACAGAAGCAACCTTCACGCCGGACTGAAGTGTCCGGACGAGTGGCCGCTGCCCATTGCCCGTCGGTGGGGAGGTACATCCACGATCGTCGGTATATGGCGGCACCATGGCGAGGCCGATGGAGTCCATTGGCGGCAGCAACCTGACGATCCGCAGGCGCTCCGTGTGTTCCACGTCTGCGAGCGGCCGGGCGCCTGAAGGAAAGTCCAGGCCGCTCGGAATCGACGGCATCAGCCCGGCAAGCCACCTGCTGAGACGTGGCCCATCCAAGTTTCCCGCGCCTGGCCAAAGTTAAAAGAGGAGACTGCCGGTTGGTAGGGAACAACACAAAAGAGACGTGAATGCAGAAAAAGCCAAAAAATAGCAGTGAAGTGTTACGGCCGGGGAAGGTGCGGGTGATGTCGCTGTCACCTGTGTATTGCCACGCTGGGCGAATACGGCGACGAAGGGGGCTAAGTCTTCGGGATACAAAATCCCTAACAACCAGCGCCCCAGTTAATCCGGCGTCCCGCAGGTTGTTGATGCGGGTCGCCATTGCCAGGAGCTCCGCCGTCTCTTCGACGGGCGAAGTTCGATTCTCGATCGCCGCGGCCAGCGAGCACCCCTAGAGCTCAACGCCATTGTTGCCGTTGACGACAACCATTCGCGCGCGAGCCTTCCAGTTTGATCTGGCCGAAGGGAATATAGCGAAGCCATCCCATCGAAAGACGGAAATGGCAGCTCCCAGCTAGCCATCGGAGGAGGAGGCGCGGCAGAGGAAGAAGTAGCGAAAAAGTGGAAGATTTGGCATCACCCCCATGAACATTTCACAGAGGTGTGCGAAGATGGCGAGAAAAAGAATGGAGTTGGGGGTGAGGTGAAGATGATGGATTTCGTAGAAATGGAGGACGGTGAGGAAAAAATCAGAAAAAGGCGGCACCAAGCCCGCCATGATGCCCCACACGAAGATGATGATCTCGTCGGCGGGGCACTGTGGCGTAGGGGTCCCGGCCCGGAAATAGAGAGGGCCCTCCGGCACGATGGCGTGGAGTCTCCCCACTGTGTAGGAGTCCACGGTGGAAGCGGGAATAGAAGGCGAAGCGGAAGAAGCCATGAAAGCGAAAATGGCGAAAAGCAAGGAAAACTTAGAACAAGAAGATGAAGTTTGCAAAGGGTGATAAAAGCGTGAACTGCCTGGTGCGGATGAGCCTATTTGTATCTCACACTCGCACCGACGGTTCACGAAGATACAAGATCGTGCGCCGTTTCGGGTCCCCAAAAAATCGGCGGATGCAATGAAGCACAAGAATTGAGGCGGTCGCATCCTGATGAGTGATGGCCCCATCCAAGAATGCACCGACATTTAATGTAAGATCTCGAAAGGCTCTGATGTGCGTTCTTGGGTGGGCCCGGGGGCTACTGTCGGCGTACTTTACGCCAGGGTACCCTCTTCGCCGCACAAAAGCATGCGTGGCCTACATGGCGACCTAGCGGCGGTGGGTGTTTACACCGTCTGCAGGCATCGATCCACGGGCGCGGCGGCGATGGCGACCACGCCTGCTCCACGCCGGCGCCCGGCCGCGTGGCGGCTTTGGCGGCGGTGGGTGAGCACGCCGCTTGCCGGTGTCGGTCCACGTGGCGCGGGCGGCAGTGAACAACCACGCCGCCGCCGGCGCCCGGCCACGTGGCGGCTTTGGCGGCGGTGGGCGAGCACGCCGCCCCGGTGTCGGTCCACGTGGCGCGCGGCGAACAGTGGGCGACCACGCCGCCGCCCGGCGCCCAACCCACGTGGCGGCTTTGGCGGCGGTGGGCGAAGCGCCTGCTTATTCGCCGCCATGCAAAAGGTGGGATACTGGTGGCCGCCCGAAGTCTCCTTTCCCGTCTTGATGTCGAGGCAGTTCATTGTGCGTGCACGTCGATTCCAAGAAATTCTGCTACAAGCCCGTTCCTCTGACGCCTCACACCTACCCGTCGCAGAGGGGTCACATCCCGGAAGAACCGGGCGAAGGCATGCGCTGGCATTGATTAGGGCCGAAGGAACGGGACAGCGCATAAAGGCGTAGTAAATGCATGTAAGATAAGCATGATGACGATCCCTCCTCTATCTGACCCGTGTAAGCCCGTGCATATAAGGGCACTTTAGAGCATACGAGAGGGGGGGTCGAAAAAGAGAGACAACAGAAGAGCTGGTCATCAGCAAGCTCTGTAACCAAGCCCACTATACTCAATCCAAAAGCAGGCAGGACGTAAGGCTATTACCCTTCCTCCGGGGGGCCTGAACCTGGGAAAAAATCGCTGTGTTCATCAAATTGAGAGACACTAGAATTCGTTAGTGTGAGAGGTACTGGGGTTTCCATCTGTTAGGGTTTACCAACTACCAAAGCCACCCTCTACTGAACCAAACCCGGTCTGTAGACTCGGGCCTGTCAGGTGGAATACGCCGACAAGCATAAATAAAGAATGGAATGTAAATCACAAGAGATACACTGATATTTTACCGTGGTGTTCGGAGACTTGCCGGTCTCCCCTAATCCAAGTTGAGACTAGCCCAAACCACTTTGGACTGGCTCCACGAATTGAGCACCCACCTCAATTTCACTAGTCATTGCTCTTTCCCGCTTCGAGTAGGCGAGCACCGACCTTCACAACTTGTCGAGGTTTCTCACAACCTTCGTCAAGAAGCTCACAGCGCACAACGCCTCCACACTGTCTAGGTGTCAATAAACACTAAGAGTAACAAGCCAAGCCTTTCCGCTTGAACTTCACTTAGTGCAACATATGCACTCCGGTGATCACAAGTGCAATACATGCACAATGGCTGCCTCAAGTGCAACACATACACAAGAGACTCTCAATCCACTTCTAATTGCAACACATGCAATTAGGGTTTACCCTTAGCTCAAGAATCAAATATAAGTATGCGACACATGCTACACCTCACCTAAATACTCAACAAAGCCAACCACCCCCAAATGCTAGCCTGCAATGCTCCTTATATAGCCTCTACAAGAAAAACTAGCCGTTAGGGGCCAAAATAGACAAAAATACCCAGGAGACCCGATCATACCGCCCGATTTAGGTCTTAATTGGGTAAAATTGTTTTGATTTATGCTTCCGCAGATAAAATACGGTTTTAGTCAGAGAGGATTTTATTACCGCCCATTCAACCCTCTCTAGTCGGCCTCTTTGACCTTACATTATGCTATAGATAACCTTACATTGTGCTATAGATTCTTAGGCATGTGTTTGATTCATTGCCACAATCATAGTTTGCTACACTTTCTTAACCTCGTATCTCACATATTATAGACTTAGTTTTTTTTATCAAACTTTGTCACACTTGTGGTGCTGAATTTTGTTGCCATAAAAAATATGGCAAACACACTCTTCCTTTTTCTCTCTAAGGAAAATAGCTCATTTCACTCGGAACTATTGCAACATTGTCTAACCCGTCCTAAGATTAGCTGAAGCTAATAGCCGAGCATAATGTGACTGCCAATTTAATGTCAAACATCAGAGGCGGCACCAGTGTTCACAATTTCGTCGAAAACCGCTCGAAAACCGCGAAAACCGACCTTACCGCGACGGTTCGAAACTCAAAACCGCTCGGTAAACCGTTCTAATTAAAAAAGAAAATTTTAAAATTTTAAAAATTTGAAAAAATTTATGTGAGCGGTTTTTAAAAACTTTTAAAAACCGCGTTTTTCGTTTTTCGCTAAAACCGCTCAAAACCGTTTTTGAAGAACATTCAAATGGCCGGGTCGGTTTTCGTCAAAAACCGAGCGGTTTTTCGAGAAAATCGAGCGGTTTTTCGTGAAAAACCGCGGTTTTCGTTGAAAACCGAATGGTTTTCAATTTTTTTCAAAATTTTTTCAAATGTTTTTTATTTTTAAACCTTTCGGTTTTTTACGGTTTTCGAGCGATTTTTCGAGCGGTTTTTACGAAAACCGTACCGCGAATTTTGAGCCGGTTTTTTAAATTCGGTTTTTTGAACCCTGGGCGGCACTGATATAAGAAGCTATCAGCCAAAATCTAGCACCTCAAAGTTTCAAAACATAGGGAAGCAATCAACTAAAATCTATCACCTCAAAGTATCAAAACATAGGGATCCGGCGTGTGGCCAGATGGTAAAGGGTGGCGGTTGTACTCTCGCCCACCCAAATCTGAGTTCTAACCTGCTCGGATGCCATCTCCTTCATTACCGATATAATTTCTCTTAGTGAATGCTATAGCTCCTAACCTTTATTTTTTGGAAAAAAAAAAGTTTCAAAAAATGATAATGCTGAGAATGGAAACTAAACTGGTTTTGTTGATCAATGGCATCTGTTACAAAGCATCCAGCCAGTAAACTCCTGCAAATCACATATGCATCGCCCACTAGGGGTGCAACTGGAACGGATATTTTCCGACCGACCGACCGACCGAATCAATTCGGATAGCGATTTGAATAGTTTTTCGGATATTCGAAGAATTTTCCGGATACGGATACGGATAAGGATAGTCATCTCGGATAAGGATACGGATCACGGATAGTAATTATCCGACGGATCTGTAAATATCCGAAGTTTATAATCGGATAATATCCGGATATAAAATATGGATATTCTCCGAAAACTTTAAAGACTTCTCCAAGACTGTGAGTCTGTAACTCTCCAATCAAAGAGCACCAGTCACCAGAGTCTGGAGGCACTAGTACCAGTGTTCCAATACCACTCTTGGTAGTCTATCAGTACCGCCAAGTGCCAAGTATCAACTGCCAAGTGCCAAGTGCCACACTGCCATTGCCAAAGTGCCAACGCCAAGTGCACCACAGCGCCAAAGTGCGTTCATTATTAATTCTTAATTATGTACAATGCAACTATAATAAATTCTTGTACTATTTTCTTCACATTTTGTCAATAATTATTCATAACTCATAAGTAATCTACCATTCAGTATGTTACATGTGCAATAAATGATTTATATTTTCGTGTATTATCCGGCTAAAAATATTCGTACCCGTATTGAATCCGGTCTATATTCGCTTCGTATTCGTAAGTGATAGTATCTGGTATTATTCGCATTCGTATTCACATCCGACACCATTCGTATCCGACTTCGTATTCGATAAAACATATGGATACGGATACGGGATGAACAATATCCGACCGTATCCGATCCGATTACATCCCTGTCGCCCACTTCTCTCTTTGGTTCAGGATCAGATTCACAGCCAACGAAAGAGGCAATTAGTACACGTGATCATGATAGGTGCAATCAGTTACAAGAAAAATATCACTTCTCTCAACATGAATAATCACCAGGTACAGGTAGCCATCGAAAACGTGGCTTATCAGGTGTTGTCTGAATCTATTGGCCGGAAGAACAGACCCAACCTTTGTCTTCTGTCAGCCTGAAGAATCCTGGATCTGAATTTTTCTGCAGCACTACACCAGCATTTTAGTCAGAACTATGGGGTGGCACATTGAAATGTGCTAAGTTGCTAACGACCAGCTGTCTCTTCAGATTAGCTCCTGGTCCTTGAAGCTGGCCAATTTCGCATTTTCTCTGTCGTGCTTGAACACAAGGTACAGGGGGCTGTAGAATAGGACACAAACACCAAAAGGAACAATCATCATTGTTAGCAGCCCTCTGGACAGCGCATATGCCCCTTCTGCTGATCCATTTGCGAGGTTAACAGTTTTCGTGTCATAGCCATATATCTTCTCAGTGACCAAGCCGACAGCAGGAGCCGCCAGCGAGGCGAATGATCCCTCGAAAGCACGGTCAAAGGCGTATATCATGGTGCGGTGCTTGGGAGGGACAACCTCTGCAAACATGGGGTTGTTGGCAGAAGTAGCGCACCAGCTTATGGTGATACCCATGAAGAAGAGAGTGACAGCAAAGGCGTACCAGTAATCAACTGACTGAGGAATAACCGTAAGGAGGACCCATGAGAAAGGAATGCCCATGAAGGCGCTAAACTGAGCACACATGACACGTGCAGAATCTGGAAAGCGTCGTGACAGGCGATCTGCTATCACCCCTCCAAGGAAAGCTCCACTGGCGCAACCAATAGCGAACAGGCTGTTCAACGCTGCCGAGCTGCTATTGTCAAAACCTAAGAGGATTTAAGACTGTTAATTTCATTTTTGGAGCATTGTTTGAATGTTGAAAATTATCTGTTTTTATGTCCTACCAATGAGTTCAAACCACATTGTGAAGAAAACTATGGCAGTCCACGGCAATGAGCCAATTATCCCCTGCAACACAATGATCTGAAATGTCTTCACTTTCATAACAGTTCTGGTTGCTACCCAAGAGTCCCCCCAGATAGAAGGTGGAGGAAGAACATCTTTGCTGGACAAATGTAACCTGGGAGATGAGGGTATCAATGTTATATTCATATACCACAGTCATGCCTCCTAGTTGCTGGTTTTGAGCTTCACTGATCGAGGAAATTTTTTGGTTTCTTACATGCGGTGAAGCAACACCAGAATAGCATATAGTATCAAACTGAAAGGGGCAAATTAATGACATATATGCACCACTATAATCAAGCACATCACAAAATAACCACATGCAGAACAAAACTTACAACCCGATTTAATTCCTACAAGTAAATGGAACATCATGATGACATCCTATCTGGCAGAACAATATAGACAAGGAAATACCATTCAATATAAAGACCAAATTACCATATTGAACTCATAGATATAAGAGTTCTTTGGAAGGATGTATAAGGCTTGCATAGTGAGTCTGAGTAATGAAGCCCAGCAACAAGATTAGACAAACTAATTAAATAAATAAATAAATAAATAAATATAAGAAAATGGGGAATAAAAGGCATACCTCTCGCAGTCATCATCATCAAGATGATGATTGCCAGGGATTTTTCTTGGATCAGTCGCATATAAGTACACCAGAATTCCAATTATCAAGCTGATTAGTGCAACCATAATAAATGCAATGCGCCATCCTGGCAATCCCCAATAGTCTTGTCCAGCCATGATTGTTGCCAAAATACTACCACCTATACCACCTACTGCACCGATGAGGCTTAACAAACCAAACCCTGCACCACGTGTACCATCTTTGTAGCTGTCAGCAATGAACGACTGAAGTGCTGGTATTACAATGGCAAGTCCAAGGCCATTTACAGCTCTCCAGAATGCAATCTGCCGAAAATGCTGGCTAACACCAACAGCCCCAGTCGATAAGGCCCAGAAGACTGTCCCTATTGCAAGCACTGTCGGGCGATCATAGTGAAGAGCAAGGACGCCTGCCAATGGAGATGCTATCGACTTCAGAAAGTTCATTAGAAACGTAAGGTATCCCAGATCAGTAGGACCAGCATTGAAGGCTGCACTGACTTCCTTGTAAACTGCTGGAAGGAGATTCTCATCTGCACGCTCCATAATGGAAGCCAAGTTGATGAGGATGAGAGATATAGAGAACCCAAATACCTTCTTTGCTCTGCAAGAAGGAAATAATACTGTTATGCTATATAACACAGGGTAAGTTCTCCTCTACAGTTCAGTAAATTTCCCAAATATTATTGAATTCATTAAAAACAAAATATGCTTGGACACAATGAAGTATATACTATTTCATTCGGTCCTTGATGACTCTCCTTTTCATCATTATCTTCCTTTCAAGTAAATTAGCATATTTCTTTCCCAATCTGGACTGCCTGATTAAAAATCAAATTTTGGGACCAAGGCACATGAGAAATAAATTTTTTTCTTCTGAGGTGACTGTGCACCTTCCTCACCAGTCTTCATTCAAACCTTCTAGTTTCCAATTGGATACTCCAAGCATTACAATGGCATACCCATGCCTTTTGCAGTTTGAACTGAAGATAGAGGACAACAACCTTTTGTTCCTTGACAAAAACCTAGAATGTAGCATTAGAATTGGAGAGCTCCAACAAGAATGGAGCTATTTAATATGACATATGACAATTTGGTTTAGCTACAAATGAGTTTCGACATAAATTCGTCAGCAGAACTAGCCCAAATAATAGTACATTGTGTTCAGGTTTGCTTGTTCAATCCATTTTACATGTTTCGACTCAAAACATTTAACAACTTGTCAGGCAATCCCTAGTAACTTTTTAGTTACGTTTGTGTTCACCAAAATAGCTGAAGTTGTAACCAAGTCATGTTTGGTGCATTTAATAGGGTTTCTTTGAGGGCAATCCCAATGGGATGACTAGGATAGTTTCCATAGCATTAATTAGGTTGTCATGTAAGCAAAATGGTGATGTAGAGGTAGAGTTAATGATGAAAGAGAATGAAACCATTTCTCATACAGGAAACCATTTCTACACAAGTACTAAGAAAGGGAAAAAGGGGATTGGGTGAGAAAATAAGAGAAAAGAGGATATTAGATGAGAGTTTATTTTGAAGAAACTATCTATTGGGAGCATAGTTTCTACATGTAGTGTCTAGATGACATGGAAGTTATAGAAACTATATGCATTGGGACTGCCCTGATGTGGGTCTTCAGTCGGTTGATTGTGTAATGTTAGAGACGAGTTATCTGGTTAGCATGGCTACTTATTTAGACTCAATTATTAGTTTTAATAAATTCATATTTGGGTTGTCATTTATTAATACATTTATAGTGGCAGCATCCTAGTGTTATGATAGAAATCCTGCACAATAACACAAGTAGGCCGCATTGCCAAATCTAATCATGATTTCCTAGAAAATAACTAATGTCCTTGCTCCTTAACATGCTTAGCTGATTATAAATGTTTCAATCTCTTATTCAATGGATATTGTGAGAAAAAGATAACTCAGAATATAGTTAAAAAAGCCAATCCTTGATACTAACCAACCATGCAACCTGAAATGAACACAACGATAAAAAAATCTGCCGATCGTTCAATGTTCAAGAAGGCGCTAGGCGCTAGTCGGGCGGTGAGGTAGGGCCCAGCGCCTAGACGGATTAATCGGGGATTAATCGGATCTAGGCGGTCAGTCCTAGGCGGTCGGATAAAATAGATTATAGTAGATATGTAGGATGTAAAGAACCAAATAACTAAGCGATTAAGCACACAATTAAATAAATAACATAGATATAGTACCACCCACGACATAAGTTCTCACACCATAACCCACGT
Source organism: Guadua angustifolia (assembly GCA_036346375.1). Taxonomy (NCBI): domain Eukaryota; kingdom Viridiplantae; phylum Streptophyta; class Magnoliopsida; order Poales; family Poaceae; genus Guadua; species Guadua angustifolia. The sequence continues at coordinate 24,273,433 of CM070513.1, forward strand.
GCATAATAGATGACATTAGGAAATACCGATTACATGCAAAATAATAGATGATGACATTGATTTATATTAGAAATAATAGATGGCGGACATTGATTCATCACAAGGATCCCATATATCATCATACACTCATACCGATCGAGTGATCGAGAGAGGGAGACAGACGAGCTAATAGCAAACCGAGCGACACTTGGCTCGGAGGGAGACAGATTGAGAGAGTCGAGATCGAGGAGAAGAAGAGGTGGCACCAAAGTGAGCAAGGAGAGGCGGCACCGTGAGCAAGGAGAGGCAATGGAGGGGCGGAGGGGAGAGGCGGGGCGCCCGACGAGCAAGGAGAGGCACAGCCCGTGAGCAGGAGAGAGAGGCGGAGGAGGACCAAGGGAGAGGCAGGAGGGCGGAGCAGGGAGGAGAGGCGGCAGAGGCGGAGCAGTGAGTAACTCAGTGGCGGCCGTGGCGGCGGCTAGGGTTCTGCCGTCTCACTCCGAGTCCACCGAAGGTCAATCTTGTTGCTCGCGCGCCCTGCCCGTGTCTCGTCTGTCTCTATTGAAGTCATCCCATCAAAAAGGCTCAGGAGTCCATCACAAAGTCGGCCGCCTGCGTCAACCTAATCGCCGCGCGATCACTGCGACCGCCGCGCCTAATCCCGCCCGGACCGCCTGCGACCGCCTAGGCGGCTTCACCGCCTAACGGCCCGCCGAGGCCTGTATCGCGGCGGCCGGTCACCGCCTACCGCCGAAATCCGATTTCTTGAACACTGCGATCGTTGCAGATGTACACGGCAAGAAAAGATCGAACAATGACCACAACTTGAGGAATGCAACGACTTGGCATCCCTCGAACAGTGAGATACCTGCAACTGACATTCTTGGGTAAAAGGAATATGGAGCAATGAAAATCAGATGGCTCCTGCTCCCATTTTTCCCATTCAAAAGGAAGTGGGTATCCACTCAGCACCCACCACATGCCACATAACCTAAGCTCAAAGACTGTCTGAAGTGCGGAGCATATCCCTAAGGCCTTTTCTCTATCCGAAATTGCGCCAGCAACTGGAGCTTGCTTTTTCTGGCCAACCGAGAAAAGTGAAACATAGTGGGGGATATGTCAATGCCAAGTGCACGAGCAGTGGTACTTCATGCTGAAACCACCATGTTCCATGCCTGCCGGTTGAATGAACGCAGAGGCTCTAGATCTTGCTGTGCGCTGCTTCTAGAGAAGAGGAAGGGGAAGGGGAAGGACTGATTTATTCATTCTCATTTCTGTTCTTGTCTAGCAATTTCAGGCGCTAATTTGCATCTACCATGGCATTACCCACACATCAAGCCATGAATGTGAATCAAACAAATCTGCCCATCTTTCCATCACACCAACATTCTCTTGCACTCGCTAATATTTTCCTATTTGACCCAAAAAAAAGAAAAAGGGAAACCTCCGAGTGATGTTGGCAGACACAAGCGCAAAGCATCACCAAGAAGCGTTTCCTTAGGCTTTTCGTACTAAATCGAGTACCAAATAGATCATCAAGATTCCTAGTTTGTGCTAACAAATAGACCATATATTTAAGCAATATTAAAACAAAACTAAAAGGAGAAAACAAATATTCCGATAGGAAATCCGTTCCTTAGCCTGAATCAAGCATCACCAAGATTCCACCACCCCAGCTCCACTCAGCACAGCTACTACTAAATACACACAAATTTCATGGAGCATAAAGCACAAGAAATGACCAAAAAGGCCAACAAACCAACAAATCCTTGAAGCAAAGATCACAAGAAGAAAAAAGGAAATGAAGAAGTGAGCACCTCATGCTGGAAGACGGGGTGAGCGGGGAGCTGGGGGAGGAGCGAGCCGGCCTGTGCCTCATAGCCATCGACTCGAGCGGAGCAGTGCCCTTCAGCTTCTCCCCACCACTCCTTCCTGCCCCTTGGCTCTTTACTTGAGTTGAATCGAGCAAAGCAAAGCAGAGCAGAGCGGAGTGGGAGGGGTGGAGAGAAGACGCCAAAGCCGTCCTTTCTCTAGTTTTATCTTTTTAAGTTCATTTTCTAAATAGGTTAAATTTAAGTTTAATTTTAAAAAAAGGTCAGCCAAGACTAAAATTTCTAATTGAAGATTAAAACTTCAATCGTCGATTCGGTGCTAAAAAAACCCTGTAAACAAGAGTCAAAATTTGTTTGGAAAGAAAAAATTCATATAATAATCCTTACAGTAAAACAGTGCGGTTGCCGCAGGACCATTAAGACATTCACGTGCTGTGAACGCGTTATTGTTTGAAAATTGTATAAGCATCAAAGGTACAAATAAAACACAGATGATGGTTATTTATCACTTATTTTACTTTAAAATTTATATAACTTATATTTAGAGGATAATGTATCGAAGCATTGCTCATCCTAACTATTGATATTCTTGTAAGTGAAAATTTGGTAATTCGGTTTATCCTAAGATAGACAAAATTACATCCAAGTCCCTACGAAAACGAGAGTAACAACCTAGCAAGTAATCTCACAGCAAAGGCTGGATTCATAGAGATCTAAACATACAAACTTATTCGTACATATAACCGGAATCGGGAAAATTTCAAATACACACAACTTTATACCGTATAATATCAATTTCGATAATATTTTGCCGTATTTTCAAAAATGGCGTGCATAGCCAAGACGCAGTACGCCATCTATGCATAGCCAAGACATGGTGTGCTTGGCTATGCCATAGCCAAGATCCCGCCTGCCGCCACCGCACGCATCGCATCTTCCTTTTCCTTTTTTTTTGTCGTGAGTGCATGCGTTTGTTTGATTCCTCCATTGCATGCATGAAGGCTTTATCTTTTTCTTTGCCTCCGTGAGTGCATGCGTTTGTTTGATTCCTTCATGCATGCTTGAAGGCTTTTTTCTTTTTGTCTCCTGTGAGTGCATTCGCTTGTTTGATTGCCCCATGCGGCTTTGAAGGCTTTATTGATGTCTCCGTGATTTGCAAGGCAATGAATGAATAAGTAGAGGGAGGGAAGCAGAGCTCATAGAGGAAGAGAAGGATCCGCCCACGCCAAGGAGGAGCAGAGGAGAAGGAGAAGGAGAAGCGATCAAGGAGGAGCAGAGGAGAAGGAGAAGCAGATCAAGGAGGAGGCGACTTGCGTTGGTAAGTCATCGTTAGAGTAATTACTAGAGATGCTATTATAGTTAGTATATTAATTATTGTCTCAATAATGCATGTCATTCATACCTCATGTACTTAATCTCCGTTAGGAACTAACTAATTATATTTTTTTATTTGTACATAGCGAAGATACGCTTAGCGATGAACGAAAAACTTTTAATTTATGGATCAAGTAGCAAGAAAAAATCACTAGTATGATCAAGAAAAATCACAAGTAGAAGGAAGTATGTGTAGTAGATAAAATAGCACATTTGGTTATGTTATATAGTTAGATTAACTAGAACTCCGAAATAATTAGGCTTGAACTTAGTTGTGATGTGGCTAGTTAGATAAAATAGTTATGTTGTTAAATGTAAATGTTGTAATCAGAACTCATGAGCGTAGTCTTAGTAATTATTCATGAAAAAATTAATTTGCTCAAGAATTAATTTGAACCCTCGATAGTTAATTAGTTGTTATTTTTGAAACATTTTAGGTACCACGTGGCCGTTGCACCATGAATTTTCATATTTACTACGGTGAACGGCTACCATCATATTGCACGAGAGAATAGTCACAATTAAAAACCGCGAACACACATATAGTTCAAGTGATAGTCCATTAGACTTGGAAGGCCTTAAATCACATGTTATGAGCGTGTTGCGTTTGAACCAGAAACACACACGCTTTTCTGGAGGCGGTCGCGACCAAGGGTAGTTCCAAACAACAACGCTATTGTCCATACTTTGTTCTGACCGACAAATAATAAGGCTTGGTTATTGTATGCACGAAAAGCCATAGAGGGCGGGTTTCGATGGGTGTTTATGTAAACATATTGCCACTAGAGGCTAATGCCGATGCCGGGCCTAGCGGTGAAATTTTAGGCCACCGAGAGAGGGAGAAGTGGGCCAAGGACATGTGGGGAGGGTAGTTCGGTGCACATGAAGAAGAAGCACTTCCTTCCGAGGTAGATGCGACATGTATGGATGATGAGGTCGGTGGAAGCGAGGATGAAGAGGGCATCGACAACGATGACCCACTCCAAAGATCCAAGATTTCGTGGTAATGGCCTTCTAGAGTGTACCATTATCGACTATAATAACTTAGCTACGTGGGGGTACCGAGCAAATGACATCCAGATTGGGGAAACTTCCCTCAACAAGTTAGAGCTAATCCATTTCATCGGCAATTATGTCATCATCACTAGAAGGGAGCACAAGTGTACCAGTCGAAGCCTCACCGAGTATGAGGTTAGGTGCACCAAGGCCCCTAATCGCCCTTTCTACGTCCGTGCTCACCAAATTAAACACGAGCACTACTTTGTGGTGAGCCGAACACACCTCATACATGCACGGAGGAGTCGATCGAAGTATGAGCCACGTGGTCGACGCTAGGTTCATTGCCCAACTAGTCGTGACCCGGGTTGGTTCGAGATATTGGACTATCACCAAATCGATTATGGAGCAAGTGCACATGAGAACAGGATGCACATAAGTTACCTAACCGCGTGGCGAGCAAAGCGTAAGTCGTTGAAGATGCTTTTGGATCATTCAAGACTCATACAACTATGCCCCGAGGTTGCCGCAGAAGATATCAATGACCAACCTAGGGACTCGATTCGCAATGGCGACGAGCCCGTTAAGCTTCAAGATGGTTCGATGCGGACTACTAACGCTACCGATTAGGGTATTCGGGCTTTGACAATGCATTGAAGCTTTCAAGCATTGCAGTCTGTCATTTGTGTTGATGGCACATTTCGAGCGGGAAGTACTATGGCACCCTCTTCGATCGCGATCACGGTACCGATGCAAACAACGGATAATACCAATTGCCTACGATATGTGGAGAGGAGAACAACGATAGTGGTTGTGGTTCCTCACTTTGGTCCGGACGCGTGTCGTGGGGGATAGACAGGAGTGTGTGTTGTGTCCGACCGCAATGCGTGTCTTCTCCACGCCTAGAGGTCTGCATGGCAAGACGAACCCGCCCATAGCATGGGCTGATGTGGAGAGAAGGTGGTGCATGCGACACCTGGGTGCAAACCTATATTCACGGTACCATAACACCTCCCTAGTGAAGAAGTTCAAAGGGTTGTGCCTTCAGAACCAGCCTGCCAAGTTTCGTGAGATCTGGAGACAGTTGAACGAGACCACTAGGAAAATGATGGAAAATCAGCGAACACAGGAGGAGCAGTTGCAGTCGCAAATGGTGGGAGGGCAAACTGTCTTTAATCATGATCATCGCACCTTTAGCCAATGGATAGCAGGGAAGCCAGCGGAGCGTTGGTCCCTAATGCACGACACAGGCGGTGCAAGGTTAGTTGCATCTATTAATTTATGAGATTAACTTATTCTAAGAGTGTTGGACCCATTCGTGATAAACTTTGCGTGTTTCTCCGTTAGGTACACCATTATGACGACGAACATAGCGGAAGCCTTCAACAATGTCCTCAAGGGCGTTCGTGGGCTTCCGTTATGTGCTATAATAGAGCCGACGCTCTATAGAACGGCAGACTATTTTCGAGATCGTGGTCGTACATCGACCGATGTAGCACTCAATTCTCAACCAAGGTGGAGGAGATCATCGATAGTAGGAGGAGCAAATCTGTACACCGCACGAGGGTGTATGACCTCAGAACTATATATTTGAGGTAATGTGCGCCGTAGGTACCACTCACAGCTCTGTGCAGGTGACACCGGCCCACAGAATGTACTCTAGGCACCGAGGAGGTGGTGTGCTCGTGCAATAAGCCAAAATCGATCATATCCCTTGCTCCCATGTATTCGCGGCTTGCGAGGGATATGGGAGGAACGATGCATCTCAATACATATCGTCAGACTACACAAGAGAAGCCCCGAGAAACACTTGGCGCCCCAAGATGAGTTCCTTCAATATTGGTACGAGTTACAAGTCCATCGACGGGCCTTTATGGGTACCTTATCCGCTAACACGACGCAAAGAGCACAGGAGGCCCAGAGGAACAAGAATGCATGGTGATATGGATGCGCTTGATGCCGTGCAAAGCAGAGGAAGTGCAAGATTTGTAGAGCGAGTGGACATGATCGGAGGACATGTCCTAATAAGCGAGAGACGATTTAGTAATTTTAGTATTGTATGGTATGGTATTGTGTTGTATTCGAATCGGATTTCTTATGTATTGTATTGCACCGCCTTGTTTAACATCTGTTGCGTCCCTAATTGTATATGCTATCTTGTTGCACCGATGATTTTTGTTGCACTAACCTATGCAGGTGGTATAATCAGCATGGCTACCGGTGGCCTTCCCGAGCTTCTTCAGCACCAATACGATGATCAGCATCGTGGGAGGATGATTTTCACGGGCACGCAGGTTAGTACTGTTGTATTTATTGAGGTTAGCACTGTTGTATTTATTGTTTCATATTACGTGTTTACATTGTAACCATTGATTTACTCTTGGAGGTTGAGGACTCCTAGACGGGTAGGAGTTGCCGGTGAGCTCCCAAGCTTGGTGTGGGAAGCCGCCGGAGGTTTGTGAAGGTCGGATCCACCTCCGCAAGGAAAGGATTCAAGAAGAAGTAGGTGAGTGCTTGGTGCAACACCTAGAGGATTAGGGTTGAAAGAGACCCCGGCTTGGTGCTGCCTCAACGGAGACGTAGGATCCCCTCAAGGATCCGAACTTCAGGTAAAAATCTTTGTGCATTTCGATTTGTGTCTTGGATCCCTTCTATTCCCCTTTTGTGGTTTCTTGAAATCTAAGGGATTCAAGTTTGTGATTTGCTTTTGTGAAGTGTTTTGGTGAGTACTTGTCTACTAGAGGTATTCTAAACTCTTGAATTTCATTTGGTGCTAGTTATACTCTCTAGTTAGCTTAGATCTACTTTTTAGGGTTTTTGTGCGCTGAGCAGTTCGGACTATCCGAAAGTTCATTCGGACTATCCGAACCACTCGGACAGTCCGAAGGTAATTTCGGACTATCCAAAGATATTGTTTCCGCTACGAATTAAATTTTAAAAATGCCTATTCACTCCCTTCTAGGCGACATCTAGGTCCTTTCAATTGGTATCAGAGCCAAATCTCTGTAGTTTTGGCTTAACCGCTTGGAGAATCAAGATGTCGCTAATAGAAAAGACTGACGAAAGCCGTGACCAAGACAAGGCCATAGGTTCCGGCAAAGGGGTTGAGATTCCATATGAATATCTTACTCTTGGAGTCTCAAGCTCTTCACCTTATGTTTCCGTGTCGTCCGGTAGAGCACCTCACTTCAATGGTACTCGCTATGCCGCATGGAAACATAAAATGAAGATGTACTTGAGATCACTTCACCCGTGTATTTGGGAGATTGTTGAAATAGGTTTTAAAGCTACGGATCCAAACAAGCTCACTCCCAAAGAGAAGAAGGCACAACACTTCAATGACTTGACTGTCAATGCCTTGTTCAATGCTTTAAGCGACTCCGAATTCAACCGAGTCGATGGACTTGAAGATGCCAAAGCTATTTGGGAAAGACTTATGGTCACTCATGAAGGCATATCAAGCGTCCGTGAGTCCAAGATTGAGCTCATTATTGGTGAGCTAAGCCGATTCACTTTGGAAGAAGGAGAGTCATATACGAAGATGTTCGACCGCTTGATGGTGTTGGTGAATCAAGCTAAGGGTCTTGGATGTACCGACCTCATCGACAAGGCTGTTGTCAAGATCATCCTTCGAGTGATCACTCCCACCAACCGCAATTTAGTGCAACTCATCTGTGATCGACCAAACTTTGACACTCTCACTCCCCATGATGTAATTGGAAGGCTAATGATGGATGAAATAATGATCAAGGAAGCGGAAGTGGTGGAAGAGCTCAAGTCAGGAAAGAAGAAAGGTATTGTTTTGAAGGCTGTCAAAATTGTGCGGGAAGTAGAAGAAAGCACTAGTGATGATGAAGAGTCAAGTGGTCCCTTGACCAATGATGATATGGCATTGCTCGTGAGAAGATTCAACAAATTCCTCAAGAAGAAGGGCTACAAGCCGGGGAGCCACTCCAAAAAACAATGGAACAAATCAAGAGGAAGGCACTCAACAAGAAAGTGCTATGAGTGTGGGGAGCCCGGCCACTTCATTGCCGAATGCCCGCAAAGAGAGAAGAAGGAAGACAAATCTTACAAGAAGGACAAGTATCGGGGCAAGGACAAGGAAAGGAGCAAGAAGTTCAAGCATTACAAGCACAAAGGACAAGCTCACATTGGAGAGGAGTGGGACTCAAGCTCCGACTCCGACATAGAAGGAGGAGTTGCCTCTGTCGCCATCGTCGTGCCTTCTACCTTAACAACGTCGAAGGGCCTCTTCGACAACTTGAGCAATGACGACGAAGACACTCCAATGTGTCTTATGGCCAAAGGGCGCAAGGTATCAAACAAAGAATCAATCTCTTCTATTGTTGATTCATGCCTAGATGATAGCGATGACGCTAGTGACGATGATAGTGCGTTCAAGTCCATGAAGGACTTTGATGTTCAAAAATTAGATTTAATTTTAAAAGATATTGAGAAGTTGGAGGAAACCGTTGAGCAAAAGGAGGCTACACTCGAAGCTTAAGAGGACTTGCTTATCCTTGAAAAGGAGAGAAACCTTGAGTTAGAGAAAAGTCTAGCCAGTGAAAGGAGGAAATATGAGGAGTTGGTCAAAAATTCCAAAATGACGAAATCCGAAATAGCTGGTCTTGAGATTACCAATGCTTCACTCATAGAGGAACTTGTTAAAGCAAAGAATGCGTGCAAGGCTCTTGAAGTGAAGCTTGTTGATCTCTCGAATAGCACTCCTACCTCCTCAACGGGTAACTCCAATTCCTCAGTACCATCCACTAGCAATGGATGTGCAAGATGTTATAATATTAATATTGATGCTTGTGCCACTAACCTTGAGACTTTGCAAGTATTAGCTCATGAAAATGAGAAGCTCAAGGGAATGCTTGAAGATGGACTTCAAAAGTCCTATAAGGCAAGCAAAGGATTAGAGGAATTCCTCGGTAAGCGCCAAGATAACTTCATGAAGTATGGGCTTGGGTATGTTCCACCCAAGGGCAAAAAGGGCAATATCGTGGTTGCCCCATTAAACAAGCCCATTCACTTTGTTAAGGGTGAAGGAAATTCTAAGTATAAGGCTCACTCTACTTTCTTTGCTTCTTATGTGCTCAAAAGAACTAACCTCGGTTGTGTAGTTGCTCATCATATCGGGCGTAAACCCAACAATGCGTCTCATGTGCGATCTATTTGAGTCCCAAAATCTCTTGTCACTAACGTGCGCGGACCTAAACAAGTTTGGGTACCAAAAAGCAAAATCTAAATTTCTTTTTGTAGGCCTACATCTCCGGTGGATCAAGTTGGATATTGGATAGCGGATGTACACACTATATGACCGGAGAAAGGGCGATGTTCGCACACTCAGATGCCAATGGGTCAAACAGTGAAAGTATAATTTTTGACGACAATTGAAAAGGTGAGGTGGTAGGTTTAGGTAAGATTCTCATCACAAATGATTTTCATATAAACAATGTTTTGCTTGTCGAATCACTAAGCTACAATTTGTTGTCTGTTGCTCAATTATGTGAAGCGGGCTGCAATTGTGTGTTTAGTGATAAGGGTGTGGATGTTATTAAGAGGGTTGATGGTTCAATACCGTCAAGAGTCGTTTGAAGGGAAATCTCTATCTCGTGGATTTTACTACGGATAGAATTAACCTTGAAACGTGCTTAATGGCTAAATCTAGCATGTGTTGGTTATGGTATCCCCGACTTGCTCATGTTGGTATGAGGAACCTACACAAACTCATTAAAGGCAATCACATCCTTGGATTAACTAATGTTGTCTTTGAGAAAGATAGGGTGTGTAGCGCTTGTCAAGCCGGAAAACAAGTTGGAGCCTCTCATCCCGCCAAGAATGTGATGACTACCTCAAGACCTTTGGAGATGCTCCATATGGATTTGTTCGGTCCAATCGCCTAAATAAGCATAGGAGGAAACAAGTATGGTCTCGTGATTGTTGATGATTTTTCTCGTTTCACTTGGGTATTTTTCTTGCATGACAAGAGTGAAGCCCAAGGAACCCTAAAGAAATTCATGAGAAGGGCACAAAATGAATTCAAAGTGAAGATCAAGAGAATTCGAAGTGACAATGGCACCGAATTTAAGAATACCGGTGTGGAGGAATATCTCGATGAGGAGGGCATCAAGCATGAGTTCTCGGCCCCCTATTCTCCTCAACAAAATGGGGTGGCCAAGAGGAAGAATCGAACTCTCATCGAGATGGCGCGTACGATGCTTGATGAGTACAAGGTCTCCGACATCTTTTGGGCGGAAGCTATCAACACCGCGTGCCATAGTACCAACCGTCTATACCTCCACAAGATCTTGAAAAAGACGGCGTATGAGCTACTTACCGGCAAGAAGCCAAATGTTTCCTACTTCTGAGTCTTTGGAAGCAAATGCTATATCCTCAACAAGAGAGCTAAGTCTTCTAAATTTGCTCCTAAAGTAGATGAAGGTTTCTTGCTTATTATGGGTCAAATGTTTACGATATCGAAGTTTTCAACAACAACACTGGTGTAGTTGAAATCTCGCGTGACGTAACATTTGACGAAACTAACGGTTCTCAAGTAGAACAAGTTGATCATGCTGTGATTGACCGGGAAGAACTACCGTGCGAAGCAATCAAGAAATTGGCAATTGGGGAAGTGAGACCACTAGAGCAAGAAGTAATCCCGAGCACTCCAACTCAAAATATCCGGGATGAGACCCTGAATATCCAGACTAGTCCAAAGAGTCCGGATGCAACTTTGGATGCTCCGGGTGATGCTCCCTCTTCCTCAATTCAAGCTCAAGATGGCTCGAACACCGCTCAAGACGATGAGGACTCTATCCAAAGAACCAATGCAATTGTCCCTCATCTAAGAGTCCATCAAAGCATACAACAAGATCACCCAGTCGACAACATACTCGAAGATATTAACAAGGGAGTATCCACAAGATCTCGAGTTGCAAATTTTTGTGAATTTTACTCGTTTATTTCTTCTCTTGAGCCTCTAAAGGTAGAAGAAGCACTACAAGATCCGGATTGGGTGATGGCTATGCAAGAGGAGCTAAATAATTTCGAGCGTAATCAAGTGTGGAAGCTTGTCGAAAGGCCCAAGCAAAACGTGATTGGAACAAAATGGGTATTTCGGAACAAGCAAGACGAGCATGGAGTAGTGACTAGAAATAAAGTCCGGTTGGTCGCTCAAGGCTTCACGCAAATCAAAGGTTTGGATTTTGATGAAACATATGCTCCCGTAGCTAGGCTTGAGTCTATTAGAATATTACTTGCTTTTGCTACTCACCATGATTTTAAGTTGTATCAAATGGACGTGAAAAGCGCCTTCCTGAATGGGCCACTCTCTGAGTTTGTCTATGTCGAGCAACCACCCGGCTTCGAAGACCCCAAACATCCGGACCATGTCTACTTCCTACACAAGACTCTATATGGACTCAAACAAGCACCAAGAGTATAGTTCGAATGTCTTCGAGATTTTCTTCTTGAACAAGATTTTGTAGTCGGAAAGGCCGACCCTACTCTCTTTTCTAAGCACATTGATAATGACTTATTTGTTTGTCAAATATATGTTGATGACATTATATTCAGGTCTACTAATGAACAATTGTGTAAGGAGTTTAGCAAGATCAAGACTAAAAGGTTCGAGATGTCCATGATGGCGAATTGAAGTTCTTCCTCGGCTTTCAAGTCAAACAACTCAAGAAAGGAACTTTTATATACCAAACCAAGTACATTAATGACATGCTGAATAAGTTCAGTATGGAGAACGCCAAGCCAATCAAGACGCCCATGCAAGCCAACGGACATCTAGACCTCGACAAAGAAGGTAAACCGGTCGTCTAAAAGGTATATCGTTCGATGATCAGTTCTCTCCTTTATCTTTGTGCATCTAGGCCCGATATTATGCTTAGTGTGTGTATGTGTGCACGATTTCAAGCCGCTCCAAAAGAGTGCCACATGGTGGCCGTTAAGAGAATCTTGAGATATTTAGTGCATACTCCTCATTTTGGGCTTTGGTATCCAAAAAGTTCATCATTTGAATTAGTTGGTTATTCCGATGCGGATTATGCCAGTTGCAAAGTGGATAGAAAGAGTACTTTAGGGACTTGTCAATTTCTAGGAAGATCCCTTGTCTTATGGTCCTCTAAGAAACAAAATTCCGTAGCCCTATCCACAGCCGAAGTTGAGTATATAGCGGCCGGGAGTTGTTATGCCCAATTGCTTTGGATGAGACAAACCCTAAATGATTATGGCCTAACCTATAACCATGTCCCACTTTTGTGTGATAATGAGAGCGCTATAAAAATTGCCAACAACCCCGTCCAACATTCCCGTACAAAGCATATCGATATTCACCATCATTTCTTAAGAGATCATTCCACTAAAGCCGATATTGATATTCAACATTTAAGCACAAACGATCAATTAGCTGATATTTTCACCAAGCCTCTTGATGAAAAGAGATTTTGTGATTTGAGGAGTGGGCTAAATATCTTAGACTCTCGCAACTTGGCTTGAAATATGCATACAATTGGGTGATGAGTGGAAAATGTTTCAGAAAAACTTGATTCATGTTATTTATCTCCATTTTCCTGTGTTAATTGGTTCTTGATCTTCAGATCTTGTCAATCATCTTGTGATCATGGTTTGATTGGTTGAGTGGCTTGCTAATCATTTGATGATTTGACTCATTAGGACCTCTCACCTCTTTTTCGTTCCGGAGCTCTTCATTTCTTTGTTTCCTGCCATCCTGAGAAAGACAGCTCGGACTGTCCGAAATTCCATTCGGACTATCCGAACTTATGTTCGGACTGTCCGAAGTGGGGTCTCGGGCTATTTAACCCAACCCGATCCACATCTTCCACTTTTCTTCTTTTTCACTTCCAAACTCCGTTTCTCTCTCATCCTCTCCGCCCCTCCTCTCGGATCTTGAAATTCGGCCACAATTCTTGCAGATCGGAGGTTCCAAGGTCTTCCCCAAGGGCGAGGGCTTCATCTCCATTACTCTTTTGCCCTAGTTTCGTCTCGGGATCTCCGGTTTTTGATCTCCAAGGTATGGTTTAAGCCATCTCGTATTTCGGCAATTTCTCGTCTCTTTTTGCAATTCCTTGGGTTCAAGATTGTTCTAGGCCTTACTAGGATGGTCTCCTTGTGATTAGTTCTAGATTCATTTGATTATTGTCTAGTTCGAATAATCTAGGGTTTGTGAACGTTCACCTCGGACTGTCCGAGTTTTCATTCGGAGTATCCGAAGGATACTTCGGACTATCCAAAGAAAACTTCGGACTATCTGAAGTTTGTGAGTTCATTTTAACCCTTTATTATTCATCTAGATTTTAATTAGAGTTTAATCCCATTTCTTCCCTTGTATACCTCTAGAATGGATCCCTCTCAGGGTGGAAATCCTTCCTCTCGCAAAATCGACATCACAATGGCCCACAAGAAGAAAGCGAAGTTCGATCACCCTGCTGGCGGCTCTTCTTCAGCCCCTACGGGTTCTCCTTCAAATTCCCCTCCAGAGTCTCCTCCGGCTCAGTCCGCGGGAAGGAGGAAGCGTCAAGCGGTGCGCAAAATCAGCCAGAAATCTCATGCCGCAGCTTCAGGGCAAGGTGGTGATGGACAAGGGGGTAGTTCGGAAGATCCCCGGACAGCTATGGCAAGGTTGAGGGCAGTTAAGTGTGCAGAACAGCGCAGGGCAAGATAGTTGATCGGTCCTTTGTAGATTCACCTATGCATTCGTCTGACTCCGATGGGTGTGACTCCCAAAAAGAAGATTGACTATTGCATTGGACATGGGAGAGGAAAAGAAGTTCGACAGCATAGAAGTCAAGATCCGTTGATGTATCTTCAAGAAGATTATGTGGATAAAAGATTCTGGAATCACTTCCAGCAAGACTTCTATGATTCTGTGATTGCGGAGAAGAAAAATCCGGTGGCACTTATGCAGTGGATTGATTGGGAGTATATGGTGCAGCAGGAGGACCCCGTGTTTAATCAAGTCATTGCAGCTTGTGAGCGTCATAACCTAAAGGAAGTTATGTCTTTTCGGTGTAAGTGGAACAATGAGGTGGTGGCACAATTCTATGCCACTCATTATATTGACACCGACGAGGAGAGTACTATGTGGTTCATGGTAGACGGGCTATACTATTCAGTAACCAAGGCACAATTTGCTGATTGCTTGGGCTTCTCTACTGAGAACTGGGAAAATTTGGACAAGCTGCACACTCTTGACACCTCGGGCATAAATGACTTGGACCCGTTGAATGATGAGGGTCAGCACTTCAAGCTTGGTACTATGAAGGGGTTGAAACCATTCTATGCTATCCTGTACAAGTTGCTTCGGAAGACCTTGTGGCCTAAAGAAGGTGATGCCACAAACATCAGTTCCTATTCAAGGAACCTTCTGCTGAGGATTGGCGAGGGATCGAGGCCCTTTGATGTGTTTGATTTCATCTGGCAAGAGATTCGCCTCAACTCGATCAGTCCGTGCAGCAGCTGTGGTTTTGCTCCGTATGTCATGTGCATGGTCGAGAGCATATCTGGTCTGTGGTTTGCTAAAGATGTGGAGCATCTTCCTTATCGTGTCAGATTGATTAAAGCTCCACCTCAACCAGCTCCAGCTCCTGCTCCTTCTGCCAGGGATGACAGAACAAGATCATCAATTCCAGACCCTAGGACAGCGGCTCCATCCTCTTCTGCTAGACCTTCATCTCCCGCTCATCCTTCCTCTCCAGGTAGCTCAATCAAGTCTATGCTTCGTGCTATATTTTGCCTGGGGATGAAGAACCACAAGAAGATCAAAGAGATGAACGTCAAACTTGCCGATACCCGTCGTCAGTTGCATGCTATCAAAGGGAAGTTGAACTTATCTTGCTCATCTGAGGAGTCGAGTCGAGATGATCGTGGATTCTCGAGACTCATCACCGCTTGATCTTCCCACCGTTTACTGCGCACCGGAGATGATGAAGAAGATGATGCTGCTTATGTGCCAGGCGGTGACAGCGATGATGACGATGACGGCAGCGAGGAGTGACCCTTTTGGTGTCTTGATGCCAAAGGGGGAGAGGATCAGATTTATCCCTTGTCATGTGGCTGTTGGTCGTTGCTTCTTAGTTTGCTTTTTCGTGTCATTCCCTACTTATCGTTTGTTGGAATACTTGCTTATGCTTTTGGTTGTATTGCTTATGATTGTTGAATGTTGAACTATGTCTTGTGATTTCTTTTAAGTAATGCATTTGTGTGCCCATACCATGCCATGTCTATTTGTGCAATTAACTGTTAAATATCCTGTTATATTCTCACGAATGCAAAGATATAGGGGGAGATCTCTCAAAATTTTTCCATAAATATGTGCATTTGAGATTACACTCAAATTTTTCTAATGCACACATTTAGGGGGAGCTCCACCGTATATTTGGTATTCCAAATACAATCTCATTTCAATTTATTTATAAATCTAATCGTGTTGTCATCAATTTACCAAAAGAGGGAGATTGAAAGTGCATCTAGGCTCCTTAAGGATTTTGGTGATTAATGACAACATGATTAAGTGACTAATGACCTTTATGAGCATTGTGAACAGATTATCGCGGTCATGAGAAAGTCTTGAAGCAAAAAGGGTACCCACAAATCAAAAGAGAAAAAGGTATCATTTAGACTCAATTATAGTGTATCAAGTTTATTTCTTATTGAGTTTAAGGATTGCCGTACTATAAAGAGGGATATGACGAGAAATAGCTTTAGAATGATTTAATGTACTCAATGACGGATCTTAGTCTCAAAATGGGTCAAAGTGTAAAGTCTTAGGAGCTTTTTGCTCAAAATAGTTCGGAGTATCCGAACCCCAGTTCGGAATGTCCGAACTGACCCCCTCTGTTAGTCCAGAAAATTTGTGTTCGGAATGTCCGAAACCACCTTCGGAGTATCTGAGTGCAACCCCTCGGTTAGGTCAAGTGCTTTTGTGTTCGGAGTGTCCAAAGATTTTTTGGAGTATCCGAACGCTCGGAGTATCTGAAGCGTTCGAAATGTCCGAAGAAATGTTCGGACTATCCGAACTGAGTTGCTCGGTTGCCTGGAACTCACTCTGTTCGGACTATTCGAACAGACTCGGGCAGAACTCAAAACGGCTAGTTTTTGGATGGCTATAAAAGCCCCCAACTCCCACCTACCAGTTTTTTAGAGCATTCATTGCACACATTCACTGTTCTCCTCTCCTCTTTGAGCTCAATCACTCACTCCCCCTTGATCTCTTGATTTGTGAATCTTTAGAGGTTGAGTGGGTAGAAAGAGTGTGAGATCTAGAGACTTTGATTCATCTTGAGCACCTAGATCATTCTTTCGCGGATTTCTCGGCAAATTTTTTACTCTTGGAGGTTGAGGACTCCTAGACGGCTAGGAGTTGCCGGTGAGCTCCCAAGCTTGGTGTGGGAAGCCGCCGGAGGTTTGTGAAGGTCGGATCCACCTCCGCAAGGAAAGGATTCAAGAAGAAGTAGGTGAGTACTTGGTGCAACACCTAGAGGATTAGGGTTAAAAGAGACCCCGGCTTGGTGCTGCCTCAACGGAGACGTAGGATCCCCTCAAGGATCTGAACTTCGGGTAAAAATCTTTATGCATTTCGATTTGTGTCTTGGATCCCTTCTTTTTCCCTTTTGTGGTTTCTTGAAATCTAAGGGATTCAAGTTTGTGATTTGCTTTTGTGAAGTGTTTTAGTGAGTACTTGTCTACTAGAGGTATTCTAAACTCTTGAATTTCATTTGGTGCTAGTTATACTCTCTAGTTAGCTTAGATCTACTTTTTAGGGTTTTTGTGCGTTGATCAGTTCGGACTATCCGAAAGTTCATTCGACTATCCGAACCACTCGGACAGTCCGAAGGTAATTTCGGACTATCCGAAGATATTGTTTTCGCTGCGAATTAAATTTTAAAATCGCCTATTCACCCCCCCTCTTGGCGACATCTAGGTCCTTTCACTGACGTCGACCCCTGCGATGACTTCAGCTCAATCGCCTTCATCGACCAAGCTCCAACAGTCGAATATGAGATCACCTTTGGAACCATGCTCTATCGATGGGGGTCGGGTGGAGATCTTGGGCACATTGGCTTCACTGAGTCCCGCTTCTGGGACACACGTCGAGAGGTGTACTTCATAGACTTTGATCCTATGGAGCCCAGCATCCTCAAGTACGTTGAGACAGAGAGTGACAGCCACAACGATGGCCTCAGCAGCCAGAACAGCAGTCAGAGTAGTAGCCAAACAGATCGATGTATGTTCATGGCTGGAGCCAACAATGGTGCTACTACCGAAAATTCCCAAGAAAGGGATCCAGGGACAGAAACCACAGGTGGTGGGACACCAAAACCCCCTATGCATACCTCAAGATCCTGCAATAGTGACAACTATAGCGTGGGCAGCCGCAAACGTTGCTGCTCCTAACACTACAAAAACTGAATCTTTAATAATAATCATGTAAGGAGCAGCCGCAAACTTTAAACAAAAAATGAATCTTTTTCGTGTATACTTTAGAAACACTTAAGCCTTTTTGATAGCTCGTAAAACATCTCGTCTAAATACAAATTTTGTGAAGATCAGCCTAGAAATGATATTTAGGATATGGGCTACTATAATCTGGAAAAACATTCTTATTACAACTAGTTTTTCATCTAAATCCTGCTAGCTCAATACCCCTAAGTGTTATGGTCATTGGCAACACATTATAAGAATAGTTAAGCATGAGAAATCTTTAACTAAAATACTTGTGTCGCAAGTATCAATGTATAACTGTGTAAATGTAGCTAGTAGCCTTATTTTGTAGTTCCCAATGTGTATAAATCACCTTGCAGGCAAAACACATAAGGATAAGTACGCTACACATTACTAATCTGATTTTTTATAACAAGAACCATAATACCATATAAGCTATATCAACAATGAATAAAATATCTCATATAAATCCTAAAATTTATGAAATCAGCTTGCAAATGCTCCCTAATATATAGACTACCTCATTCTAAAGAAATAATATTGTTTCATCGTACTCTGCATATAAATCCTGTCAGCCAGATAACCCTAAGTGTTATGATCTCCAAAATCTATAATACGAATAATGAACTTAATAACAACTAAGGAATCAGTAACTAAGATATTTGTATCACCAGAATCTTCTCAAAAATCATGAAAATAAAGTCTAATAGCATAAAAGCTAACAGACTCAACTACTTCTTATGCGAGATCATTTGAGTACTATTCATACATATCATACAACAAAGTGACTAATGTCTAATTCTATTAATCCAAATAATTTTAGCATCTAGAATTCGAAATTATAAATACTAGAATACATAATTTTAGCCTCTTGAATTTGTAAAATAAATTGATAATCTATAAAGAAAACCGTGCATCGCACAACCTAAAAGCTGTTAAACAATATGTATATATGATCAACTAAAACGTGGGAACCCAAAATCGTACAACCCTAAAACATGCATGTTTTTCTGTAACAAGTCTTTATTTGGTTTTTTGTCTATCTTCTTTTTTCCCTTATTAAAGTTTGTTATTTGCTATATTTCCGTTGAACGACATGTAGAACTCGACATCAATAACTCCATCAGCAACACGGTCAGTTACGACCACGACTCCGCCGTAAACAAAAAACAAGCAAGGCAAGCACCCTGTTGATCAAACTGATCCTAGCATTAAATTTTCACTTTGTTTATCAAACTATTTTGTGCATGCGTTTATTTTTTGTAATTCGCTATTTTGTAGTACTGGTAGATATACCTGTCGTTTCATGGAACTTCCTTGATAAGTAAGGGCATGTGAACCTTGATAACCTTAGGAAAGGGTTAGACAATACATAATGTCAACTTGGGTATATGCGAATATTATCCATGCTTAGCCATGCTTTAGTGGTAAAAATTGGGATATTCAGATTCAACCAATTCTTGACAATTTAAAAATATTGGATATGACATTGTTGGTGGTTGGTATTTTGGCTAAAAACTACAAAATAAAACTATGCTTTTGATACGAGCAATTATTGGCAATAGCCAGTTGTGCAAAGGATGAACTTGTATGTAGTGTAAGGGGAGATTATTGCCCGTGTCGGATTAAGGACCGAGCTATGGATTGCTTACAAGCCAAGAAAACCGTACAACCACAAGTGCTAGTATGGGACAGTCTTAACTTATTAAGTTGCTTAGAACTGGCTTTACACATTGGTAGGTGGACAATAGTAGGAGCATTCTGGTTAAGCTTGCTTGTGAGGGGCTTCCACATCTCGGTGTAGGTAAATGCATGTCAGTACAATGGTGTACACCTTGCTATGGGGAGAAACGGTGCCCGACTGTTTTTGTGAAGATGAAATCATGTTTTATATGTGTGTTTCTCCTATCATAACAAGGGTTATCGCCACCGGGCTGGTGCAAAGTTAGGTCTATGCAATGTAACGGTTATGTTATGATCTCTCTGTGGTAAACCAAAGGAAGTGTGCTAATATCTTGCACAAAGAGCTGATCATTTCTTGTGGGTTAAGCTGTACACCTCTGCAGAGTGCAAATCTAATCGATTAGCCGCGCCTACGGTCAAAGGCGCTTAGTAACATCATCACATAGTTGTTTTGTTATTTTTCAAAATGAGATGATTTTCATCTATTTTGCCTTGTTTTGGCAAAGATTGTTGTCATGCCATGGATTGGCAGGAAATTAGACTTCTCGATGCTCACGTTATGGAGGACTGTGAGTTATTACTTATGATTTACTTATTTCTTATCAGTCAAATTTGCTCTTGCAAATTCTGTTTCTAAATTGCAACTTGATTTACAAATTAACTTTTGCTTTATGCAAATTAACCGTAGAAGCCATCTTTGATTTAACCTACATTACTGCATTTGCAAATGCCACCTTAAGTCTTGCTGAGTCTTGGTTAATCTAATGTTTTAGGTAGATAAGACAACGAAGCTTCAAAGAACACTTTTCGTTGCAGGTTGCAGAAATTTCAATGATGTGATCTTTCTAGGAATTTATGCCTTGTCAATTGTCTAAGGGTTGGATGGGCACACTATAGGACTTTGCTTCTTCTGTGCTACATATATACTTGAATTGTAAAATACAATATATAAAAAGCTTCCACTTTAATATCACTGTGTATGGTTGTGATTCCAATTGTTGTAAATGTGTGTGCTAGCCACTAATCATGGGACTAGTACTATATGCACATGAGATTTTGTTACATGGTACTACCAGTGCACAAAGTGCGGTAGTACCGACTTTTCGGGAGAGATCTGCTCAAAAGAGGCTCATTCTGGAAAATGAGTACCGCTGAATAAAATGCAGTACTACTGAGATCTCGGTGCTACCAGCTTTTGACCCACAGTAGTACCAGTCTTGAAAACTCAGGAAAACACCCTTTTCTATAAAAAGGCTAAACGCCAAATAACTGGTACTACCACACCTATGGTAGTACCATAGCTATCATGCTGGTAGTAACGACTTAAAAAATCAAGGATGAGTTCAGAAATGGGCATCTTTAGAAAAGAAGTACCACAGTACTTATTGCGGTACTACCACCTATGCAGTACTACCGACACAATGCCTGCGGTAGTATCGTCTTTGCTGAAATTGCATATTTTGCTTTGAATTGAAGCACAAGACTAAATGCACTTATAGATGAACTTTCAATAAGATATGAGCTATATGACACATTATTCAAATTCAAACTACTATTCATTACTTCCCCTTGATAATACAACATTTAACCTATAAATCCAATCTTTTAACTCCTAGCTACG
Source organism: Guadua angustifolia (assembly GCA_036346375.1). Classification (NCBI taxonomy): domain Eukaryota; kingdom Viridiplantae; phylum Streptophyta; class Magnoliopsida; order Poales; family Poaceae; genus Guadua; species Guadua angustifolia. The sequence continues at coordinate 24,294,397 of CM070513.1, forward strand.
ATATCGGTAAAGGCTAAATAAAATGTCCTTAACATACACACACACACACACCTTGTCTGTGATCTTTAGGTTCCCTTCAATAGACCTCTTCAAGATTGTTAATCTTCTCAAGATATCGATGCGAAGACTATCCTATTCTAACAAACTCAGGAGAAACTGTTAGTCATTTAACATGATTATCATTAATTATAAAAACTCAAATAAAATTAGAGGCCTAGATGCTTCAATCGGCCAAAGAGACATTTGCTCAATTGTGCTTGGAGGCTCAAGATGCAGTTTTTGAAAAGCTTCAAGACGATCATCATCATCTAAAACCATTATATTTGAAGGGCATATCAATGACAAGCCAATATCAAGGATGCTTGTTGACGGAGGAGCAACCGTCAATCTGATGCTATATACCACTTCCAAAAAGTTAGGTAAGTCCGACGAGGATCTTATTAAAACTAACATAGTTTTAAATGACTTCACAGGCAATCCCAATGAAGCAAGAAGGGTTATGGTAACAGAGTTAACAATCGGTAGCAAAACATTGCCAACCATATTTTTTTATAGTTAACACCAAGAGTAATTACAGCATTCTATTAGGGCAAGATTGGATTCATGCTAATTGTTGTGTCCCATTGACCATGCACCAAATGCTCATCTAATGGAATAGGGATGAAGTCAAAGTAGTTCAAGCTAATATGTCGGCTCATATCACCATAAGCAAGTTCAAATGCAAATTGGCAACATTAAAAAGCCGAGTGTATATCGGGTAAAGCTCTAGATGATTGCAATTTCATCTGCATCAACAAAACAGGGCTTATTGCGATCAATGTAAGGCCAAGCACACTTAATTGGACAACTGAATTTTTATGCCAACAAAGTCCAAATTGGCAATAAAGTCTTTACAAGATAAAATGCAAAGTTATCGGCAAACAACAGATATCTATGAGGCCATTGAAGATTTTTAAAAATTTGAGAAGTTAGACCAAGTTTTCATGTCGACTGATTTGCTAGAGGAAGTCAACATAGGTGATAGAGATAGAAAAAGGCCAATTTTTACAAGTTCAAAATTATCCATAGATTATAAAGAAAAGTCGGTCAAGATATTAAGAAATTATAAAGATTACTATGCTTGGGAATACCATGAGATGCCTGGTTTAAGCTGACAACTTGTTGAGCATCGGCTACCTATAAAGCTAGGTTATCAGCCGTTTAAACAGTCTCCTAGGTGATTTAATCCAACCTTGTATACTATTATAAAAGAAGAGATTGAGCGATTATTAGAGACTAAGTTTATCAAGCCTTACCGATATGCTAAATGGGTTTCCAATATCGTTCCTGTTATGAAGAAAAATGGTACACTCAAGGTGTGCATTGATTTAGAGATTTGAATAAAGCTACACCAAAAAGCCGATATACTTAGGATGGTTTTTAGGTATCCTAGTGCCCTAGGTTTGTTTGAGTGGGCAATGATGATGTTCAACTTGAAAAACGCTGGTGCAACATATCAACGTGCTATGAATTTGATTTTTCATGATTTGATCGGCCATATTGTGGAAATTATATTGATGATGTTGTTGTAAAATCCAAAGAGGATTTACAGCACCTGGCCGATTTGGAAACAGTGTTAAAAAATACAAGAGTACATAGTTTAAAGATAAATTCATACAAGTGTGCTTTTGATGTGTCACCTGGTCAGCTTTTGGGCTTTATGGTTCATGAAAGACAAATGGAAGTTAATCAAGAAAGGGTGAGAGCTACCAAAACTAAGCCAACAGCCTGCAAAAATGACTTACAGAAGTTGATCGGCAAGATTAATTATTTACGATGATTTATTTCAAATTTGTCCAACCGAATTAGTTCATCTACCCCACTATTGAAGTTAAAGGATAATTAAGACTTTGTTTGGAGAGTCAATCAATAGAAAGCTTTTGAGAGCATAAAGGATTATTTATCTAATCCTTTAGTTTTAGTTGCACCTCAAAAATGTATACCATTTAAATTGTATATATCGGCTGAAGAGGCAACAATTAGAGCTATTTTGGTGCAAGAGATTGATAGCAAAGAGTGAGCTATTTTCTACTTAAGCCAGTGGTTGATTGATGCAGAAACTAGGTATCCTTTCGTAGAAAAACTCTACTTATTATTATATTTTACTTGCACAAAGCTAAGGCATTACATTTTTATATCGGCTTGTAAAGTTATTTTAAAAACCTATGTTATAAAATATATGTTGTCAGCTCTAATTTTGTGAGGTTGACTTAGCAAATGGGCCTATGCGCTTATCAAATTTGATCTAACATATGAATTGGCTAAAGTTGTTAGGGGTCAAGTGGTTGCCGATTTTATAACAGGACATGAAATTGTTACCAATGCCTATCTAATATCTGTTGCCTCTTGGCAACTATTTTTTGACGGGTTGGTATGTTAAGAGGGCAATGGTATCATAATAGTATTGATTTCACCAAAAGGATATGGTTTTGAGTTCGCATTTAGGCTAAATTGCAGATGTTCCAATAATCAAACTGAGTACGAAGCGTTGCTTAAATGCCTATAGCTACTTGATAATATCGGAGTTGATTCTATTGAGGCTAATGGTGATTCTTTGTTGGTGGTTCAACAGATTAAAGGAGAATATAACTACTACGATGATGTTTTGATCAAATATTCGGAATAGTGTCTCGTTGTAATCGGCTCATTCACTTCTTTCTCCATTTGTCATATTTCTTGTGAGTTAAATGGTAAGGCCAACTTGCTAGCTCAACAAGAATCAGACTATAAAGTTTTTGGCCAATTAGTGGAGTTCGAGCTGATAGAAAAAATAATCATGTGTGTTACCATCAATGATTGGAGGACAAAGACAATGGAGTATTTGATTGATCCCTCAAAATATACTGATCGGAGAATCAAGTGACAAGCCCTAAAGTATGTCCTCCGTGATAATGTGTTGTATTATCATATTCCTTGATAATGTGTTGTATTATTGGACTTTAGAAAGTTTGTTACTAAGATATACTGAAGCCAAAGAAACTAAAGTGGCCATGGGAGAAGTACAAACCACAAGAGTTTAAAGAATATATTTACTCAGTCAAATCTTAATATAAGATAGCGGAGATAGATGGAGTTAATAAATGATTACAATGTGGGAATCCACTTTCAGCCAACTAAGGCTAATGTGGTAGTCGATGCCTTGAGTTGTAAAGGTCATAGTGCTAATATGCTAGTGTTGGATGATCAATCAGAATTATGCAAGGAATTTCAGAAGGTGAAACTAGAAGTTGTTCCACAAGGATTCTTAACTATGTTGAAAGTAAAGCTGACTCTAGAAGATTAGATCAGAAGGACGATGGAAAGATCAATAGAACCAAATCTAAGAAGGATGAAGGCTTAGCCAAGAATTTTACTTTGGATGATCAAGGTACTATGTGGTTCAAAGATCGAATCTGTGTACCAAACAGGAAGGAGCTTAAGCAGTTGATTCTTAAGAAAGCACATGATTCAAAGTATTCGACTCATTCTGGTAGTGCTAAGATGTATCAGGATCTCAAGGAGATATTTTGGTTAATATAAAGCATGAAGTCGCTAAGCATGTTGCTTTGTGTGACATATGCCAAAGAGTGAAGGCAATGTATCAAAGACCTGACGATTTGTTGTAGCCGTTAAAGATTTTTGAGTGGAAGTGGGAAGAAATCGGTGTAGATTTTATTACCGGTTTACCTAGAACCCAGAGTGTGGTTATGATTCCATATGGGTTATAATTGATCATTTAACCAAAGTTGCCCATTTCATACCAGTTAAGATGACTTATTCTGGAGATCGTTTGGCAGAATTATGCATGGCAAGGATTGTATGTTTACATGGAGTGCCAAAGAAGATAGTGTCAGACAGAGGTACCCAATTTACCTCGAGATTCTAGGGTAAGTTGTATGAAGATATGGGTACGCATTTGAATTTTAGTATAGCATATCATCTACAGATAGATGGTCAGATTGAAAGGGTTAGTCATATTCTAGAGGATATGTTGAGAGCTTGTTCTTTAACTTATGCTACATCATGGGATAAATGTTTGTCGTATGCAGAATTCAGTTATAACAACAATTATCAGGCAAATTTGTAGATGTCACCATTTGAAGTTTAATATGGTCTTCCCTATCATACTCCATTGAATTAGAATGAGACAAGAGAGCGTCTTGTGTTCGGGCCTGATATTCCTAAGGAAGCTGAAGAGCAGATTGTTATGATCAGGGAAAGGTTGAAAGTGGCTCAATCAAGACAGAAGAGTTATGTTGATAATCATCAACAAGAGTTATGTTTTGAGCCAGATGATTTGTGTATCTTAGAGTTACTCTTCTTAAAGGAGTCAAAAGGTTTCACGCTAAAGAAAAGCTTGTGCCAAAATATGTTAGTCTGTTCAAAATCTTGAGCCATCATGGACAGATTGTGCATTAGTCAGACTTGCTATAGTCATTGGCAAGAGTGCATATTGTGTTCCATGTGCCTCAACTTAAGAAGTGTCTTCGGGTGTCGCCAGAGCAGACACCGTTGGATACGATTGATTTACAAAAAGATTTGACTTACAATGAGCAACCGTTTAAGATTTTGGATATTATGGAGCACAAGACCAGAAATAAGACAATTCGCATTTGCAGAGTATAGTGGAGTAATCATGTAGAAAGTAAAGCTACCTAGGAGCGTAAGGAAGATCTGAAGGCAGAGTTTCCTAACTTATCCTTTAGTCAGCCCTAAATCTTAGGATCGAGTTTCTGTTAAAGGGAGGAGGTTTGTAACATTTTAATTTTAGGTCTAAAGTAATATTTTAATGTTATTAGTGCATTTTGTAAATTTTCTAAATTTATGGGATTTTTCTGGAATTTATTTGGATTTATTCATTAATTTTGAGTATGTTCTATTATGAAAATTATTTAAATAAGGGGAAATTTAGATAAAGTTTTGCCAAAAGTATATTATTTGAGTTTATAATGTCTTTAAAATATTTTTATGAAATTTTCCATAATGTTTTGAAATTTTTACTATTTTATTTGGCCTAAACTATTGTCGGCGTATTTCGCCTGACAAGATTCCGCTAACAGGGTGTCTACTCCCTATACAGAAATTATGGTTCGGTAGAGGGCATCTTCGTGGCTAGAAACCCTAATGTCCCTCGACGATGGATTCCTAAGCTAGTGTCGTGTGGACACAATGGTTTACCCAGTTCGTGCCCCGGTGAGGGTAATAGCCCCACGCCCCGCTAGTTCTTCGTTGAGAAAATGGGGAAGCGTTTACAAGGGTGTTCTTCAGTGTCTGCTTCTCTATGCTTCTTGTTCTAGCCGACCGGCCTCCTTCTTCATGCACCAGGGTGCCCTTATATAGACGGGCCACCTTGGGCAGGAGAGAAGGTGGCGCTATACTTATCTACAACACATTAATTACACCCATCATTCTAGCTTCCACGTCGACCCACGATTCATTTATTAAGTACGCCTCCGTGGCCTTATCCTTCGAACCTCATTTAATGTCGGTGAGAGGCCTCGCCCAGTCCGCCCGGGACAGGATGCCTCTACGACGGGTTGGTAAGAGGCGTCAGAGGGATGAGCCCTCGTCGTGTCGAAAGATGAATCCTTCACCATTAATGACCCTGACACGAGGTGCCAGGGGAGGGGAACTTCGAGGCGAAGCCTTCCCCTCATTCCTTTGGTTGCCTTCATGGCCTGACAAGGGGGGCCCGAGCACCCGCCCACTCATCAGGCCGCCACGCGGGCCGCTGCTTTACGGCGGTATGCGATCGCTGCATCCGCTTCTCGGGGCCACGTGGGCTTTCGCCACGGGCGGGCGTGTTTCGCCAGTCGCCCACTAGGGCGCCACGCGAGCCGCCGCCGCGCGAAAGGTAGCGTGATCGCTGATCGCCGCCAGAGGGCCACGGGCTTTCGCCGGCCGGCGGGCGTTCGCCAGTTGCCGCTTAAGCGCCACGCTGCCGCCGCCCGGCGAAAGGTGGCGTGATCGCCGATCGCCGCTAGGGGCCACGGGCTTCGCCGGTGGGGTGGTGTGTCGCCAGATCGCTTCGCCAGGTGCCACGCTGGTCGCCGTCGCCGAAAGGTATGTGATCGCCAGATTACTCGCCAGGGCCACACGCTTCGCCCGGCTGAAGGGCGTGCTTGCCAGTTGTTCGCCAGGTGCCACGCTGGTTACTCGCCGGCGAAAGGTATGCGATCGCCAAACCGACGCCAGGGCCACGTGGGCTTCGCCTGGCGCGGGCGTGTTTCACTAGGTCGCTCGCCAGTTCGCCACCCCGTTGCCGCCCGCGAAAGGTATGCGTGATCGCCAGATCGCCGCTAGGGCCACGGGGCTTCGCGCCACCGGCAGGCGCGCTTTCGCCAGTCGCCCGCCAGGTGCCATGCGGGTCGCCGCCTGGTGAGCAAGGCGTGATCGCCAGTCGCCGCCGAGGGGCACGGGGCTTTAAACCAGGCCAGGCCACTTTCTGGGCCTATTACTTTTACGACGGAGAGGGTACCCCGGCGCAAAGTACACCGACAAGAGCCCTCGGCCATCCCGAACGCGCACCACCGCCAGACCTTATTTAATGCCGCCATGCTCCCAGATGGGCCCACCACCTCAGCGCATGCAACCGCTTCGGTCCTCCCCACGACCGCTGATTTTTCTTGGGACCTGAAATGCCGTGCCTTTCACCTGGATGCGAACCGTCTTCGCGTGAGGTCTATATATGTGCACACCCCCACGCAACAGTTCACGCCTTCTGCTTCCTTCAAATTTTGCTCTTTGCCCTTTTGTCTTCTTTGCCTGAAAGACTTCATTCCCGCTGCAATGGCGCAGTCCCTTCTTTCTTCCACCGTCGGCCCACGACAGATGGATTTCTCCACTGGAATGGCACCTGGGGGCGCCCTTCGTCCTCGCCAGGGGACCGCCGTGCCAAACTGTGAGCCAGGGGAGATTATTGTCTTCACCTGGGGGCTTATGGCGGGCCTGGTGCCGCCATTTTCTGAGTTCTTTCTTACCGTCCTTCACTTCTACGAGATTCATCATCTTCATCTCTCCCCCAACTCCATCGTCTTCCTCTCCACCTTCGCTTACCTCTGCGAGATGTTCGTGGGGGTAATGCCTAATCTCCCCTTCTTTCGCTATTTCTTCACCTGCCGCACCACCTCCGACAGTGGGCGAGTCGCCGGGAGCTGCCACTTCCGGCTTCGCGATGGGTCGACCTCCCGTTACATTCCTTCCAAATTTCGCCCAACCGAAGAATCGGCGGAGGATCGCTTTATATCGGCGACGGCAATGGGTCGACCTTCTTGAAGTATTTTGCGGCGCGTAGCGTAGTTCGCGAGAGCTGGAGCTCACCCGTCGAGGAGATGGCGGAGCTCCTGGCAATGGTGGCCCACATCGATCTACTGCGGGGTGCCGGCCTGATTGGGGCGCTGGTAGTCCGACACTTCGTGTCTCGGAGAATCTGCCCCCTGCGTCGTCACGTCCGCCCTGCATGGCAATACACAAGGGACGACGACATGACGCGCACGTACCCGGGCAATAAGTCTTCTTCCCCTTCTTCTTGAATGCATACTTTTCTCTGTGGTCTTCGTTATCCAACACTTTTGTCTTCTTCTGGCGCCAGGTGAGGGCAACCTGAGCAACACTGCCATCTCTTGGTGGTTATCCGTGTTGATCCCGCCAGTGCCGAGCGACCTGGAGTTTCCGGTTGATGCTCGGCCGCTTTGTGATCTGGAGTCCGCGGAGCGCCTCCAGATCATACAATCCTTCCCGGCGATGGACTCCACGGGTCTCGCCGTGGTGCCGGCCCGTGGCCCCTTGATAATTAGGGACCAGCCCCGAGCCACCGACGAGCGCAGTAAACGGCCGTTGCTTTTGACGCAGCGCGCGACCCCAAGAGGGTCTGCACCGAGAGTTTACGCCGCCGCCGCTACATTCGCGACCACCGAGCGCGCTCAAGCGGGCGACGTTTTCTTCCGAGGCGGCAATGCTCGCCGCCTCCTCGAGCCGGCCAGATCGACGCCGACTAACTCTCGGCGCCGCCTTCATCGTCACCAATTCCACCGGCGCTAGCTCCAATGGCGCCGAGCCCAACTGCCACTGATATCCGCCCGAGCGGGCTAGCAGTGGCACCCATATCCTTCAGCTTCAAATTGCCTCTGAGGGCGAATCGCCCAAGCACTCCGCCCGCGCAGACGTCCGCGGCGCCAATAGGCGCAGCGAGAACTTCTGCCCAAGAGCAGCCGGTAGCTCTGAGGCTGTTGGGCTCGATGTTGCTGGGACCAGCGCTTCCGCACCTCCCGCTTTGATCGCTCCCACCGCCCACGCCGCCACCCTGCGTACACTGCACGTCGAGCTTGGCGGAGCACTCGCTGCCGCCAGCGCCTTCCTCACGGCAGCCACCCAGCGCGAAGTCCACTTGACGCAGCAAGTGGAGACGCTGCGCGGGGAGCTGGAGAGGGCAGAGACGTTGCTGGCCCAAGAAAGGGCCACCGGGGCAACTTTGCTTGCCCGAGCGCAGGAGGCCGAGACGGCGCTGAGGGAGGCAACAGAGGCGCAGCGACGAACGCTGCATAACATCGCGACCATGCTCCGATCATCATACCGGCGCATGGTGCGGGTCTTGGCGCCGCTTAGTAGATCTTCGCCGCTGTTCTCGGTGGATCGCGGTAGGCTTGCCCTCCTTTTCTCGCGGCGGTCGTTCCCACGCATCGCGGGCGGTCGCCACACCGCCTCGGCGGTCATCCCGCCGCCACGACGGCCGTCCCGCAGTCACGGTAGTCACGCCGCGGCCGAAAGCATCTTCAGTTCGCTACGGCTGCCAGACTCGCTGGTCTTTGCCGCCGCACTTCCGCGTCCTCTCCGCCAGCATAGCCGGGCCCTCGGTCTCGGCTTCATCCCCGCCGTTCTCGCGCGCCGATGTTGGCCTCGAGCCTCTATCGCCACAAGACTTGTGCGCCAGGAGAAGAGTCGAGGTGGTGGCGATGTCGCGGGTCGCCATCTTTTCCCGCATCTTGTGGTCGCGCACGCCTCTTCGAAAGGCGATGACGACCGATTGCTCAGAAATCCGGGGGAGTCGTTGCGCGACTTTATTCGGCGATTCTGCCAGCCTCCGCCACATCTTATCGCTGCGAGTGTAAACTCGCCATCACCAGGTGCGAAGTCCTTTCGGACAGAGAACCGAAACCCGCTGGAGAGATGGCCGAATGAGCCAACCACTAGCCCCTTACCTGGCGCGCCCCTGTCGGCATATTTCGCCTGACAAGATTCCGCTAACCGGGTGTCTACTCCCTAGATGAAAATTATGGTTCGGTAGAGGGCATCTTCGTGGCTGGAAACCCTAATGTCCCTCGACAATGGATTCCGGGCGTTAGCAAGCTGGTGGACACAATGGTTTACCCAGGTTCAGACCCCCGGTGAGGATAATAGCCCTACGTCCTGCTAGTTCTTCGTTGAGAAAATGGAGAAGCGCTTACAAGGGTGTTCTTCAATGTCTGCTTCTCTATGCTTCTTATTCTAGCCGACCAGCCTCCTTCTTCGTGCACCAGGGCGCCCTTATATAAACGGGCCACCTTGGGCAGGAGAGAAGGTAGCGCTATACTTATCTACAACACACTAATTACACCCATCATTCCAACTTCCACGTCGACCCACGACTCATTTATTAAGCATGCCTCCGTGGCCTTGTCCTTCGAACCTCATTTAATGTCGGTGAGAGGCCTCGCCCGGTTCACCCGGGACAGGACGCCTCTACGACGGGTTGGTAAGAGGCGTCAGAGGGATGAGCCATCGTCGTATCGAAAGCTGAATCCTTCACTATTAATGACCCCGACACGAGGTGCCGGAGGAAACTTCGGCGGCCTTCCTCATTCCTTTGGTTGCCTTCATGGCTTGACAAGGGGGCTCGAGCACCGCCCGCCATCGCCGCCATGCGGCCGCTTCGCTCGGCGAAAGGTGGCGTGATCGCTGCATCGCCGCCAGGCCATGTGGGCTTCGCCGGGCGGGCGTGCTCGCCAGTTGCCCGCCAGTACGCCACGCTGCCGCCGCTCACGAAAGGTATGCGTGATCGCCAGATCGCCGCCAGAGGCCACGTGGGCTTCGTCGGGCAAGGCATGTTCGCCAGTTGCTCGCCAGTACGCCACGCTGCCGCCGCCGACGAAAGGCGGATCGCCAGACCGATCGCTAGGGGCTATGGGCTTTCGCCGGCAAGCGGCGTGGCGTTCGCCAGTTGCCGCCAGTACGCCACGCTGTCGCCGCCAGCGAAATCGCCAGATCGCCGCTAGGGGCTATGGGCTTTCGCCGATGGGCGGCGTGCTTTCGCCAGTCGCTCGCCAGGTGCCACGCGGGCCGCCGTCTCGGCGAGTAGGGCGTGATCGCCAGCTCGCCGCCAGGCCACGGGCTTTAAACTGGGCTAGGCCACTTTCTGGGCCTATTACTTCTACGGCGGAGAGGGTATCCCGGTGCAAAGTACACCGACAACTATTATCTATGATTATTTTAAATGGAAAAGAGATTTTAAAAAGACATCAATAGTGTTAGGCCGTTAATCCAAGTGGGCCTAGCCCAGTTCTGTGCCATCTCAGCCCAGTCCGCCGCTGCAGACCAAATCCCGTGAACCCTAATCAAGTGACTTTTGGATTCCGATCGAATGGTTGGGATCAATCTACGTAGCGCTAGGTGCTTGTGGCCGTTGGATTGGACGAATGACTGAGATCAATCAGTCCTGAGAGGAACCCTAATGGATATCAACCATTGGTTGCACCGCGTGGATGGATTAGATTGTGTTGCATCTAGAGTCATGGAGTTCATCGGATTGGGATGTATGGACGATCAGGATTTCGTCTCTCTCACGAAGACGCTGCCATTTCAGACTTGGACTTTGCCGCTGAGTTGGTTTGCCTTCCCGTACCCTACACAGATGTCGAGGCTTTTAAAAGCTACGTCACACCCCTCCCAAGAGAGCTCGTTCCAAGCTGCATTGTTTGTGCCCGATAACACAGCCTGAGTTGTCATCTTCACTGCAAAAGAGCTCGCCATTGCAAGCCATGGTGTGCCACCGTTCTTCTTCACCAGATCTAGCCGCTGGGTGGATTTTCGCTGTTGTTAAGGGCACCGCTGAGTTTGCTGTTGTTTACTCCCTCATATCCATTACTCGAAGTTGTCGTTCCATCGAGAAAACACCACATTGTACGTCTTCATCTCTGATGAGAACTCGTCGCTGCGCCGTTGCTAACCTTCGGGTTCAACCACAAACGCTCGATCTATAGCGGGTGGTCTAGATCATGCCACTCATCGCCGTCATCGCAACAATAGGATCCGTTGTGTGCTATCTCGACCGATCCAGGTGTCACACATGGGAGATGCCGCACGTCCTCACCGACGTCATCCCGTGACGTCATGCTTGCACCAGCATTGACCGACAGTCAATTCCTTGTGAACCGCATCCACGGTGAACCAGTCAAGCGAGTGGATTGAGTCCGTGGATCTAGCCACGTGTTAGGCCAGGGTTGGCTGAGTTCGGTGCTGACGTCATAAAGGGATTTTTCAGTATAGATTTAATTTGGGAAAATAATTATTTAATATTTTCTGATTTTTTTATTTATCAAATCTTTCGTGAGCCCATTCTTCATCATACGAGCTTCGATTGAGGCGGTTCAAATTTTTAAAAATTTGTGAAATTGGAATATATTTAATGATGAATTTTGGTTGATTTTTAGAATTTGTTTGCTCTCTAGTTTTGGTATTTATTGTCATTCTTTCTAGATATGCGTAGACATTGAAGTGCTTAACGCATCCGCGGAGGAATCGTTCAATCAAGAGCAAGGTCCAGAGCAGGAACAAGAACTTTTCTAAGGCAAGTTGTTTTTTTATCATGCTGAGCCCAGCTTTGCAAAATTGCAATGTTGATTTAAATTATGCATGTTATTTTATATGTAGAATTGCTTTCAAAATAGTTTGATATCTAGTTAATCTACCCAATTGATTATACCTACCTTGTCAATTGTATACCATGACTATTGTCACCTTAGGATGGTTTTTTACTAGTTGGTTTCTATTAGAGATCAACATGGGTTGATTAGATCGTAAATAGTTTGCTTATCTATACCGCGTATGACACATGTCTTTTGAAATATCAAAGTTAATCTTAACTAATGGAATATGAAACATGTTTATAGAATTAGTGTGTCATGTGTTGTCACACAATGATACTGAGTTGTAGTAACATGTGTTGTTCTATAACGAAGTTGAATTGTTGATGGCATGGTAATCAATCGGGGTGGTAATGATTTAGAGCCTGTATGTTTTTTCTTTGGATTCTCTAAAAGCTGATTCTGGATTGTGGTTGTACAAAAGCTGATTCTCCAAAAGCTAGAATCCAAAAGCATATATGAAGTGGATTGTTGATTCTAGTGTATATGGGTAGGCTGGATTGTGAGAATCAAATGCTAGAATCGTGTTGTTTGTTTTTTATTTTGCTTCTGGGACCAGAATCTAGAATCAAAAGCAAAAACAAACATGCCTTTAGATTGGGGCAAATGGCAAGGGATAATATGCTAAGGTGGGTCTATATGGCGGTTGGGTTGTGAAAGTCTTGTCTCAACCTAAGGGCTTAAGCTTGCAAGCATTTGACCTGAATCAAACATGAAACCACATGTCTGGTATGAAATGAACCTAACTGATTAATTTGTATATCTTAGTTTTGTTACTACTAGTGGTGGTATGGGTCCCGACTATGTGGGTAAACTCATATGGCACAAGAGAAGGGCCTTGACTATGGTAATAAGTCTCTTCAGGGTTGAAATCTTAGCAGGTAGTATTGGGTTAAGACAGAACTTTGTAAAGGCTTTGTCAAGATCTCACTGCCGACACACCAAAAGAAATGTGTTAATTGTATGGCAACAAGAGACGATCATGTCGTGTGGGTAAAGTGCATAACCTCTGCAGAGTGTAAAATTTATTCCGATAGTCGTGCTCACGGTATTAAGCAATACTCAAGAATTACAGTCGAGAAATAGAATTTTATAAAATGAAACTTGAATAGGAAAGCTGAGTACTAGTGAAAGTTTAGAATATGTTAGGGCTGGGTGCCATGTTTACTTGAAAAATACTGAAAATTACTATTTATTGATATTTGTTTTACCATCATTTCAATCTAGTTAATGTATTCTTTTATAAATACTACTTTACTGTAAAATAGGCATGTTAGCTATTCCTTTAGAACAAGCTGTGCATATAGTATGCTAGAGTTGCATTCTGTGCACAACTTGTCGTGTGCTTTATATACTCACCCTTGCCAACAACAATATCACCAGTTGAGAAGTCTACACCAGCTTTGAAAGAGTATACAAAAGAGATGAATGTTTAGGGTGTGAGTTTTGTCAGTTGCCTATGATATATTGAGAGGTTTAACTATATTTTCATTCTACTGCAGTTTAATTTGTTAATCATAGTTTAGTCTTACGTGGCAAAGTCATGTAAGGTTAACCATAAAGTCAGTCAGCATGTTAATAATTAATATATGAAGAATTTTATTATGTTTCCGTTGTGTATGATTGTGATATTCATCTATATTGAGCCTATGTGCACTAGTGTGATCCTGAACTAGTGCGATATATATAGATGATCTAAATTTGCATATTTGGGTCCTAACAACTGTTTTACCTTTCTACCTCGTATGTGCTCTCTGTTCATACTTATTGCCCTTTGGTGTATCATGGTTAATCAAGAATAGGTGACATCATTTTATAACAAACCAAACGCTTCTAATCCTTTCGAATTCTTTTTTCCACTGTTAACCAAACTAACCCACCTACCAAACTAACCCACCTAATCTAACCAAGCAGTGATTTAGGCTAATCAGGTTAGTTGTAAAAACATAAAATCTTGACCTAAGCCAAACACAGAGTTAGAGGGCCGTAGGGGAAATGTGGTATGCTACATTACTAGAGCATAATTATGGTATGTTTGTTGAGGACTTTGCGGCAAAGCAGTTAAGAAACGCATGGTGTGGTACAACTATTACATCGATCAAGCACTCGTAGAAAATTGACCTCAACAACCACCATAGCGGAAACTGTAAATTGCTCCAAATTTTCACCAATCTATAATAGCTACGAAGCAATTCTAATGTATCATGTTTGTGTCTATGATAGCTTAAGCTTCCATTACTTTAAGCGGAAAACTAAATATGTGTTCAGAGGAACAGCACGTATATATCTCTACTACTTCTAATTTTGAGTTGGTGGTGATGCGTCCGTTCTCCACCACCAACCCACCTCTAAATAGTAAAAACAAAATCAACTCGTCAAAAACCGCCTTTTTTTCACTTTGACCTGCGGTTCGATTCGTTCACTGCAGTTCCAATATTCCGCCTCCCACAAACCACTCGCGCACCCGCACCCGCCCGGATCAAACACGCTAGGGTTTGTTCCCTCCTCCCCAGTCCCCGCACCCCGCCGCCGCCGTCAACGCCAATGGCCCAGCACTGGCGCTCCAGGGTGCGGCGCCACCCGGACCTGGACAACGAAGGCTCTCCTCCACGCGCCGCCCCAAAGAACAAGGAGGCGCAACGAGGACTGAGCTCGAGATTGTCGCATGGGCGTGGCAACATGAGGCGGCGCAAGGCCGGGTTCCTGCTGACCTGCCACATCATCTCTAGCAAGGACATCGACGAGACACCGTGGTGGAGGCTTCGGCGAGGCACTCCTGTGAGGAAGCGAGAAGAAGCGCGCAAGGAGAAAAAGAAGCAGCGGAAGGAGGTGCCGGAGGCGGTAGTAGCCGTCGAGAAGGAGGAGGTAAGCGTGGGCATCTCCCTAGCCCCTTGTTCGTGCTCTTGCAGTATGATGTATTTAATTGAGCAACCAGGATATCAAATGCATGGTGGATTCAGAGGCCTTAGTTAAACAACTGCCAATGGAATCAAGTGAAATGAGAGTCATGTGACTAAACCGCTCTAATGTGAGCTCAATAGAAGCTATTGAAACGCTTTGGATCTAGGAATCGAAGGCAATGTTCATTCTTAGTATACGCTTAGGCCTCGCCGTTGCGGCATAAGTATTTCGTAATTGTGCCTTAGGAGGAGGGATGCGGTACCGACTTAATTACATTTTTGAAAAATACTCTAAAAGGTCATCGTTGTTTTTCTATGTCATAAGGCACAACTCGTTAAATGATATTAAAGTGAAAAAAATTCCTTTTCTTATTGCCCATTATGTATAAAAAAATATGCATATCATATTATTCATGAATTGAATAACTGATTGGAAACCTTGACGTACAAAAGACAGCTGATTTTATGTTGGTGATTTGGTTGCCGTGTTCGGTGTTCCTTCATTGGGACCAAATAAGCAAGGTTGATGTCTTGGAGATTCACTAATGAGTGACTTGGATTTTTAGCCTCAGGTTGGTGGTACCTAGGAGGGACAAACTGGGACAACAGAATCGGTGCTCACTGAAGATGGGGTTGATGTACCTATTTCTGATAATATAGTTCTGCGGAGGCTTCTTGTAAGTTCCAAGGGAATTTCCTTGTATATGTGCAACTGGGATAAGTTGACACTTATGTTGCTGCTGCTCATGATCAGCGTGGACCAAGATACTTTGATCTTGGTGAAACTATGTTGGAGACTTGCTTCAATTGTGGTGAGGAAGGCCATGTAGCTGCCAACTGCCCAATGGAAAAGCGGAAGAAGCCTTGCTTTGTTTGTGGGTTGTTCGGACACAATGCGAAGCAGTGCACGCAGGTTGGTCTCCCTAGCTCCGAGGAATTATCGCTCGGTGACTTGGGTATGTCCATTCATGCCCTTTGACGAGCTCATTGTATTTGGTGTTCTATTGTTTACATGTATTGTCCTGTGTTGGAGGTTATTTCAACACTTGCTTTTAACATTGTTCTCGTTTAGGTTCCAACTCATGCAATCACAGCCGGCTACCTCCTGATCTGCAATTGTGGCGGCGAAAAGCGCGGCGCATGCCATGGAGGCTACGGTGTCTGGCTATTCGGTTGCCCTCCGCGACTACGACCAATCAGCGCTTTCGTACGTCAGCTCCATCGGATCGATTCAGTGCCTCCTTCTAGAGACCTCCGCCGCGATGTGACGCAGCATTTTCCCCCTCGAGGCCACACCCTGTCTTCCTCGCGCCGCTCGACATCGCTGGTGTTCCACTTCCCTTGTTCTCGCTTGCCTTCGTCCCCTCCTCCACCGCCGGAGCCGCTTGCAGCACCACGAGATCGGGCCTCGGCTACCTCACGGAGCCCTCGAGCTTGCCGCGCCAAGGGTCGGGCCCCAGCCGCCTCGCGGAGCCCTCGAGGTGGCTCTCCTATCGTGATTCCACGCTCGCTCAGAGAAGGCGACAGGCCGCCAGCACGCCTCGCTACTCCTAGTACCACGCCAGGCTCGCTCTTCCTTTGCCGGCTATGATGCCTCCCCGAACCCAGGATGTGCAATGAGATGCCGCGGCTGGCACTCCACCTGCCCTTCTCTGATGTGGAGGTGCTCGTGCGAGAGACCGACGAGGTCGCCGCCGCCGAGGCCGAGGCGGAGAAGGTGGCGCGAAGGGACCACGAGCTCGCGTGGAGGACACCCAAGCGCGAGCCCTCGCGGTGGCCTCGCGCTGGGTGGGCATGGAGGCGACAGCCTTTGGTCGGGTCATCCTCGCTGCTCATCAGAGGCGGGGATTCAACATTGGCAGATAGATAGGTAAAATAGCTAAATACAGCTTCTCTAATTCATAGCGTTTATCTCTCTTTCGCTTTTATTGGTCTGGATGTGGAGAATACAGTGCCATAATTTGGATCTAAGTCACACGGAATGGGGAACGATGCAGCGTTCCGTGTCCCGGGGTCATCGTCCCCAATCGAGGGACGGGTTCGATACAGATTGATTGGTAGGTCGACGCTCGACGGAAGCCGGACGCCGCCCCAATGCTTACCGAACACGGAGAGAAACCAATCGAGGAGCGTGCAGAGTGGATCGGACTGGCGCTTCTCACCGATGCGGAGAGGTCCATGCCACCGCCTGGATCAGAGCAAGGGTGGAAGACGAGGGCGGCCGGTTGACTCGAAGAACTCGCCGCCACCAACGCCAACAGGAGGAGGAGGAGGCCGAGGGCGCGGTGGGCGGCGCCGCTCGCATCTCAGCAGCTGCCACGGCCGGAGGTCCCCTCGTGTGGGGGACCATGGAGGAGCGCCGGCGCAGAACTCCCGAGATCCGCTGGCGATTAGGGTTTGCGCTTGTCGTCGGTGCCCTGGCTTGATTGGATGGATCGCAGGGGAGACGAGCTGATGAGGTGGTTGGTCTGGGCCCAAATAAGTCTGGGCTTCGCCCATGTACTGCCGAAATAAATTGGTTTCTCGTGCTGTTGCTCTCTAAGTCTGGGCTTCGCTCATGTCATGCCCGCCAAAACACGGAGAGAAACCAATTTAGTCACTGGTCTCTCGTGCTGTTGCTCTCTAAGTGGAGAGTGGAATAAACCTCCTCCGTGGCTAAATTGGACGGATCATCCTGATTATCGCTCCAAAAATAATTATCTAAGATGGCAATCGAGATAGTCACACGCAATCTCACGCATACTCGAATCTCATACATAGTATGACTATTGGCGCACCAGAACAATTCTGTCTGGAGACTTTATGAATTATCATGATCATGAAGTCATGCCATACTCTGTGCAGCTCACACTGCTCCTCTGCTGCTCCATTCTGTCTCCATGCACAGGCTCGTACATCGTGTCCATGCTAGCGTTTCATTCGTCACGTTCTGAATGAGGCATCCAGCGGATGATGGACTGGGCAACTGTTAGATGATTTGATATGACAGTCTTACAATCCATGCACTCACTAAAAACAGATGAACGTCGCCACGGTTGAGCAGGCATCTGTGGCTCAAGTGCGCCGTCAGCTGGGCCACATTGAACGTCGAGAGCATGCGAAAGAAACATTAGCAACTGTTTGCATCGACAATTATATTAAGGAATTCCCAGAAAATCTCATAGATGCAATGCATAAGGCCGCTGAAGCTCTCCAGTCCTGCAAGACAGTGCTTAAAATGCTAGATCCTTATGATACTTGCAAGAATCCACTTCACTGAATGCATAATACTAGCAGTTCCAAAGTCCAATCAGTCATCATAGCTAATCTGATGATATCAGAAGTCTAGAGAGCTCATAATTATATATCTCACAGTTGACGCACGATCCGCTCATTAGTATAGCATTCGTCGCCCAAGATCATTAGTACATGTCCGTTACATATGCACATCAGCTGTTCTGACCACTCGCTATGATGCATTAGACATGCTTCACAGCAGATCTACAGTCACCTGTCCGTTTACCTCTGCTCTTGACATGCATCTCAAGAGCTAAGCGATAGCATTCAAAGTGTATGCAATCTACTGATTCAAACAAAGCATTCCAGTAGGCCTTCTGGTTTGAGCAAGGACACAAGGTTCAATTTGCATCGAAGATCAATAACTCTTTGAAAGAATTACAGTCTCATTGGAAGCGTCACGAGCTCAATTCTTTCTGATGAATGTATTAGATCTTGGGCTGTCACAGCCTTGCGGCCTATCAGCTGTTCCTACTGCCTGCACTAATTTGCCGACCGTGCCCTCACTAATAGCACGACTCCTGAAACAAACATCCTAAGAAACACAAGCATCTGAAGGAATCTAAGTTTTGCTAATTCCATGAGATTTCTCATGTCGTCCGATATAGAATTCTATCACAGTTGAAACCTGAATTCCATCCAGCACAAATGGGCGCAACGGGCGAAAATATCGCAGAACCTTCTCTGGTCACGAACTCTCAGATTCCTTTAAGTCGGATCGATCAACTAGTCGGCTGAAAATTAGAGAGATAAGTTTCCAGTTCTTGTTTCCCATTATTGATCATAACCGGGAAAAAATACATTCATTCAGTAAATTTGAGGATGGGTTGATCGTTCCAATGGCATGCAGCATGCAGTGCATTCAGGCTCGCCACGGCGGCCGTTCACCGCCAGGAATTTTCACCGTGTAGCTCTGGTTTCTGAATGTCCTGTGAGTAGTGATATTGGCAGAGCATGATCACAGGGCTTGCCTGTGTCGCCACTCCATACATGTACACTCATGTGAGTTTTCCCTAACCACATGCTCGTCACCGAGTCATTATCCCACACCTCTGCCACTACTTGGTCTTCTTGGACCACTCTCGTGTCCCAACCCCTAGTTCGGCCTTGATTTGAACTAACACCGCCGTAGTATCCCGCCTTCTAACCTCTCCCCAATCCTTCTCCTTTTGGCCCAGAGAACCATGATCATCTCCTCACTTGTCACCAGTCAACCACAGGAGATCCTTGATGTCCCTAATCCAATTATTAAAGCATTCGCTAAATTGTTATTGATGTAATCACATTTGACATCTGGATTGAACATGCACCTCATCCATTTCAGAGGATGCCACTGCTCAAATACTCCATGACTTCGGGCATTTTGTCGAAACAGACCCCATATGGTTGTCAAACACCGAACCCTATATGCCCTTGTCAGTAGGTACATTTCACCAAAACTATTTTCATGGAACTTCTTCATGAAGTTTTGCATCGTGTCTAAAGCACTCCTCTTCTCTCGCATTAGGAAAAACTTCATTAATCGCATTTTCTAACCCTTTACAAGCATCTGTACATATGGCTAACAGAGGGAGGTCTCCTAGTGCTTTGTGCGGTGAGTCATGAACTGCACCCAATTATCTTCTCGTCTCGAGTCAAAACCCATAAGCAATCGGATACATCCATTATGTCCATCCAAAGTCAGAGCAATTGCCAAGTGCCCATTCCACCTCCCATTTAGGGCGGTGCTATCAATGCTAAGGTAAGGTCTACATCCCTAAGAAACCCTCGATGCATGGCCTTAGTGCACGAAAAACCTATGAAAATACACTCTCTCATCTACACATCTAGTGTCTATTTCTACAACACTTCCCGGTGACCTATTTAAGACCTCTGCTTTCCATCTATAAAGCAATTGGAAGCTATCTTCCCACTACCATACATCTCCCTAAGAGCTTTTGTAGCCCTTTCCAAGCAAAGGCCATAAGTGATTGTTACCTTATAATCATCTTCGAGCTTTTTGCGCCTCCTTGGCACCAATGTTAGGACTCCTCCTCGAATAGGAGAGCCTTGTCGCAACCCATGATTTTGTGGTCATTGTACCCTTACCCTCATCGCTAGATGTGCATGTGTGCTCCCTTGGAGCATCAAACCGCAACATGATATCAATAGGATAAAAGAAATCAACACATACACAATATTGGTCAAATAGTTAGTACAAATGCAAAGCCGACAATAGCATAAAACAAATCAAAGACAAACACAACATTAGTCAAATAGTTAGTACCATGATGGTTTTAAGATCACTCCTCCTATGCCCAACAATCCTCCAAGGGCGCCTTGACTTTGCAAGACTTCAAATCTTGTCGATCACTTTTTTCAACCCCCAAATCAAACTCTTCATTGATAGCATACTGCCTTATAGCAGGCCTGAACTCTTTCATGGAGGGATATAGCACACCTAGATCCATTGAGGGGTGATCCTTGTCATAAGCAATAAATAGTTCATCTGGGTTGAGATCATCAACATTAATCCTTGCATCCTCAGTATCATCAACAAAACCACTGTCCCTCTCATCATTCCTAACATTGTCTGTTCTGTTGTCCTCATCCCGTAATCCCAGAAGCGTATAAACTTGATCCTCACTCAATTGCTCAATTCTCCCTTCCTCATCTTGTGTCTCTTGGATCCTTATATTATCCCAATCTACAGTGGGTGGCGGAATCTCTGGAGTGGCGGAATCTCTGCGGAATGTCACGCCTGGATGAGCATCGGATCGGTGGAGGCGACTGCCGAATCTCTGCCGAATGTCACGCCTTGGATCGGCATCGGATCGGTGGAGGCGACCAAGCTACTCGCCATTTCTCCCATTTACAAGGAGATGCGCTTGGGTCTCCTCTTCGACTTGGCACTCATCCCACCGACCGCAACTCCTCCCTACCACTCCCACAACTTTCTAACCTAGGGTTTCATGCACCAGCAAAAGAGAAAATCAAAACTGCACCGTGTAAAAGCATCAACACAAGGCTAGATGGCTCACCTTTGCAATCGACCGGAGACTCATGGGAGAGTGCTCTCATGATCGCTGCCGCCGTCACGGATCTGGTGGAGGAGGAGATGGGGATTCGACTCGGGCAGAGACTGGCGCGCAGGTGAAATGGGGTCCGGTCGGGTCGAGCCCGAGTCTAGCCCGTTGCACAGTGTCGAGGGCAAAGAGGTCATTTCCCCATGCTTTTATCCGGTAAATGCACAAAAAACTCCAAAATGGCATGGAAACGAGTTGCCAGCGTTTGAAAGTGGCATTTTGGCGATTGCCACGTTAATAATGGCATTTGGGTGAAGCCGCATGTCCAGAGTGGCATAATGACAATTTTCTCGAAAATATGTGTGACTGGTATAAGTGTGATGTGTGGTGTTCTGTTTTGTATTCTCTAAAAAAACAAATATGATCTCCTCTTGCACAACAAAATTCTGCTTTGAGAATGGTTATTTTGGTATGACCTCAAGTATCAAGTAGAACGTACTAAACTCATCGTATTGGAACAATGCATACACGCGTACTTACGTGGTTTGGTTTGGCTTGGGTTTTCAGCACTCGTTAATATGATTATTTCGTAATCTCAAAAAAGTGTGGTTACTTCGTTAGAAGAAATCGTAAAGTGTTTAAGGTCCTATTTGGGATATTTGATACAACCTTCAGCTTCTGAAATATCAGTAAACTCTCTAAGGCTGAGTTTGTTTAGGCTGGAGCTTGAGCTTATTTGGTGGAGCCGAAGAAGTTGTTGAGCTGGAAGAAGTCTTTGGAGCCGAATGAGGATGGCAATTTTTCGTAAATAATAGTTAAGTTGTAAGGGTACCAGAAGTGGGATTTTAGAAACTCCAGCCACCCCGAGAAGCATCGTTTTTGCTTCTCTCACGTAGTGCAAATTGGGCTAAAGCTTCTTCTCCGTCTGGTCGAAAAATGTCTTTGTTTTGGCTTGTGGCTTATAGAGGTGTAGAAGCCAAATAAGCTCAAGCTCAAGCCTAAACAAACTGAGCCTAAGCAGCTCAGTTTTTAAGCAGTTTTTGATATAAGTCAAAAGTCATATTTAACTAACAAAAACCAAAAGTTGGGTTAAACTTGCTTTTGCAGCTATTACAAAGAAAAATTAGCTATTTATTAAACGGTATCTTATAAAAATTTACAACCGCTTTTCAGCTCAGAAAGCCAAAAAATATCTTTTTAGAAAAGTTACAGCTCCTATAAACAAACCCTAAGCGCATTCAAATAATCTAAGTACAACTTAGACACGAGACTAAGGTTTTGTTTAGAGGGTTCAAAGCCAGCGTCGGCTTCTGAAAAGCCAATAAACATCCAAATAGGTCAGCATTTTAGCGATTTTTTTGTATAAACTAAAAACCAAATATAACTAGCAAAAACTAAAAGTAAGATGGGAATGTGCTTTTGCGATTTATTATGAAGAGAAATTAGTTATTTATCAAACGAACTCTCGTAAAAAGCTGCTGCTTTTTTTCCATCCAGAAAACTAAATGATACTCCCTCCATTCCGTTATATTGGGCGTATAGTTTTTTTCGTGCCATTCCAGATTATAGGGCGCATGCTTTGATTACGCATCCTCTCTCTCTCGTTTTTCCCTCCGCATGCTTTGATTATAGGGCGCATCCAGATGTAGAGTGCATGGACTGGTAATGCATGCAGGTGGGTGAGCGCGCGTAATACGGACTGGTAGTGCATGGACTGAGCTTGCATGGACTGAGCTTGCATGCATGCAGGCCATGCAAGATTGCAAGTAATACAGGGCGTTAACGAGGGGCCATACAGAGTAATACGGGGGGTTAACGACGATAGTTAATTCGTGCATTAGTCTTTGAAAAAAAAAAGTATACGCCTAATATAAGGGAATAGATGGAGTAGTTTTTTAGAAAAGATAGAGCTCCATAAAACTCAAATCATCTTGGCATTCTTTGCTTCATTTCGCGATAGACAACATGAAACTTTCACCTTCCCTCGTGCCTGCCAAACTGTGAGTTGAGCGTCAATTGAATTTAGCCGATCTTGCCTCGGAAATTATGTCGCTCACAACTAGGAAGAAGATTAAACGTAAAGTCGCTTTGGCTAGCAGTAATCAAATGTTTATAGAGTAAAGTAAAGAAATAAACCAGTAAAATCAAATGGGATGTGTGTGCGTGTACGTTCGATCTCCCTGTGATACGCAAGCACCATTTCCACGGGCGAAGCAACCATAGCCGGGCCCACCTGTCCACGTGTACGTACACCCCCGAGAGCATATCACTGAACCGGCCCATCGAACCCAACTTGTCGAACCAGTCACCTAGACCTCTACCACCCGGCCCGGATCGGACCGGTCAGCATCTCAGGCGCAAGGCCCGCGCGCCGAGCCAAGCCGCCACCGAGCCAGTGCGCGGATCCCGGCGCGTCCGACTCAGCGCCTACGTCCTCACCCGCTCCCCACTGACCCGCGGGCCCGTGCCCGTACACTGCCACCACCTCCCCTCGCCGCTCCGCGCCCCCCGCCCCGCACACCGATCCGTGCCATCAGAAGCCGACACGTGGACCCCAGTCCAAACTTCTTCCACGCGCCGTCCCTTCCGAGCCAGCACATCCCGACAGAACCAACCGCAGTGAGACACGTGGATAGAGAGCTGCTACGCGCACACCGGAGGCGTACCCGGGGGGAGGGGCTCCAAACCCTAGCCTTTTTGCTCACCCACTGCTCTCCCACCTGCTCCGCTGCTGCTTCCCCACACCGCCCCGGTAGCTTCACCGCCGGCGACTCGCTAGACCCACCACCGCTGTTGCTTCCTCCTCCCTGTTGCTCGGGAGCTGTGGAAATCACTAGATCTCTCTCCCTCGCGCGCGCCCCGCCGCGCACATGGCGTCCTCCTCCGACGAGCAGCCGAAGCCACCCGAGCCTCCGGCGGCGGTCGTCGCCGTGCAGCCTCACGCCGATTGGGCCGCCTCGCTGCAGGCGTACTACGCCGCCGCGGGGCACCCCTACGCCTGGCCCGCACAGGTACGAGGATGACCAAACTGTTGGCCCCTAGAGGTGCGGGAGGGGAAAGGTATGGGGTTCTGATTAGGGTTTGCTTTGTTTTTTCCCTTTCCTCGGATGCAGCACCTGATGGCGGCGGCGGCTGCGGGGGCGCCGTACGGCACGCCGGTGCCGTTCCCCCTCTACCACCCCGGCGCCGCTGTGGCGTACTACGCGCACGTGCCCATGGCCGCGGTGAGCACCAGTCTCCTCGTCTGGTGCCTTTCGTGCCCAATTGGGGCAATTGGGCTTGGATTTTGTTTGTGAAATCGTTGCCTCTGTGCAGGGTGTTCCTTACCCGACTGCTGAAGCTGTCGCGGCGGCGGCGGAAGGGAAGGGCAAGGGGAAGAGCGGCGGCGCGTCGCCTGAGAAGAGCAGCTCCGGGGCGCCCTCCGGCGACGACGCCTCCCGGAGGTACCTTTTGTGTTAGACTCTGCTAGTGTATTTTTATGTTTCTTTTTGGGGTTTAAATTTGAGTTGGAATTTTGTCGCGTGTGCAGCGATGACAGCGGCAGCGAGGAGTCGTCAGGGACGAGAGATGATGACACTGACCATAAGGTACCAAGCAACTTGCTGTGACGCAAGGGACCATTTTAACCTGCATGTTTTTCCCTGTAATTAGTATGCTTATGGCTTGTGCTGTTCATCTTGGTTTTCTTCAGGATTCGCCTGCGCCTAAGAAGAGGAAATCTGGTAATATATCGGCGGAAGGTGAGTTGTTGGAGTGCTTAACTATGTGGGGTTGGCTTGAGTTTTCCCCTTGGAAGGTGTAGATGATTAAAGATTGGTGTTTGCTAGGTGAGCCATCTCAAACTGCTGTTGTGCCCTATGCTTCTGTTGAGTCACCATATCAGCCAAAGGGTAGGTCTGCCTCCAAGCTTCCAGTTTCTGCGCCTGGGCGGACGGCGCTTTCCAGTGCCACACCGAATTTGAACATAGGGATTGATCTTTGGAGTGCTTCTCCAGCCTTAGCTGTGCCCACAGGGCAGGGAGAAGCAAATCCTGGGTTGGTGCTTGCTCGACATGATGGCATTGCTCAATTGGTATGGATTGCTGTTGCTAAAGCTTTTGCCAGCATGCTAATAGTAATTTTACCATGTGCACGTACCCGTTTTAGAATGCCTCAACAGTCATGCAACATGAGTTTTGTCTTACTATACATTGTTAAAGACCATATTTACACGCTATTCCTCTGAATATTCTTATATTTTTAGGATGAGCGTGAATTGAAGAGGGAGAGGCGAAAACAATCTAACAGGGAGTCTGCAAGGAGATCAAGGTTACGGAAGCAGGTAGTATTGAAAACAATACATTCTCATTTACTGCAAAATGCCGAGAATAGTAAATCGTCCTCTTGTCTTTATTTCATAATTCTGCTCTTCTATGTAGTACCAGTGAACCTGGTAAACATCTGTTTTCATGGCACTGCAAACAAGACAAGGAGACAAAAAGTATGATGTGACAGTTTTGAGCCAAATTTGCCAAAATGTACTATACCCAGATTGCCCTGCTGTTGGCATTAAGTAGGTTGATCTTTCCAAATGAGGCGGTATGGATTTATTTATGTTAAGCATATTTAAAACGGGAAGAATTATATAGTATGGTAGCTTTGCCTTTAGATCTGGGAATTATTTTGTTCAAAGCAATGATGCTAAAGTTGGTTAGTTCTATATCAGATTCGGGAAACATTGAGTGGATTTCCATTGGTCCAACCTATCATGATCTTTTTAATTGGTTTTGCAAATTGGAAACTAGCAGATTTTGAGCAATGAATTGTAGTTTTGAGAAACAGATATGCTCTTTTAAAAAAGATAACTAGAAACAGATATTCAAAACAAATATTTCATCCAAAAATTGAAGTCATATTGATGAATTCATAATTAGATTGAAGGACTTATTACCTACCCTGCTTCCTCACTAGGGATGGCCATGACTTATTAGATTTATCTGGTTTGACTTTTTTCGGTGCTTCAAAAATCAGTTTTCGTATACCACCCTCCAAATTCACCAAACTTTAAGTAGTATATGGAACCCTAAAATCCTATGTTGACCTAAACAGATAACACATACGAAGCCGCAAAGAGGATGATGAAGACACACCATGCATTCATCAGTTGAAATCATTGTCAACGCACAAAATCGGAAATATGATGGCAACCAAAAGATTAAGGGTCTGATAGGGAGGGTGATAACTGCCTGCTGTATGGGTCTGGCAGTAGATGACGAACCTGCAAACAAACACTTCGTCGTCCGGACAACGCCACATCACTGGCGGGAGGGATTTAGTGCGCCTTCTCATTGCTGGAGGCCAGACGAGGGATTTGGTGCGCCATCACCTCCTCACTGGATGTTGCCTCGACGCACTGAGTGGCCCTAACCCACCACAAACCATGAGTTCATGGAACAGGCAAACAACGTGTTAGCGTCTTGCTCCTAGGGGCTTGACTTTTTTCAGTTGCTCTGGTGGGCCTTTCCTGTCCTTATGTGTTAAAAGGACCAGCAGCCCAATAAATATAGCATGCCTAATATATAATTGGTATTTTGGTAATAATAGTTTCTGTTACTTAAAGCCGAGATGAATACCAAATATGGAATTAGGTTTTATTATTTTTTTATGAACTGGGTACACAAATACCGAATAATTATAATTCAGTTTGTTTGGTTCAGCAAGGTATGGGCTTATTTGGTTAAGCATTAAATGCCCACCCCTATCCATCATACAGGCCATGCTTTTCTTTGTATAAGCTGAACACTTTCAAGTTAGTAGATATATGATGGGACAACTTTTACTTTTAGTTGCATATTTGCTATATGCTTTTCTATTGGAATTTGGTTCAGGCAAGCTAAATGTTCCCCTGAATAGTTTGCTTGTCCAACTCAGTTTTGGTATGCATATTTCTATTTTTAATAGCATCTGGTTCTCCCTGTTGCCTGCAAAGTAAAGTGAGAGACGATTAAGATGTGTACATGGTTATCTGCTATCTCGTAGCTACTAACTGAATTTCTTTTGTTTGTGGTACATTCATGGTTTTGTTTTGAGTCCCACCACCTCAAAATGTTTTGGGGTTTTCCTGTTCTCTATAATGATTTGATGCTGCTATGTTAAATGCTAATGTTTCCAATTGAGATTGGCATTTTAAAGCTGGTTGATATATTTGATTTATTTCATTAATTTCAGTTTCAATTCTTCTTTACTTCTTACTTGCCCACTGTTTCTCTTTCTGTTTGGTTGCCATGAGGATAATACTATTCGCAAAATCTTGTAAGATTTAGTCAGTTGGCGACCAATGCTTTTCCTCAAGTGAAAATTGGAAATGTGGAATGTTTAACTGTGGCCCTGAAATGTTTTTTTTTTTTTATTTCTGGTCAAACCCAAATATTACCAGAACAAATGTTTTCTTTGGCAACACCCACAGTAAACCCATCTGCGAGCTAGGTAATATTTGTCATTTGGCCAACCATGTGAACATATTTTTCGTTGTTTCCATACTTGCAAATATTTCCTCATGGGGGTGGTACTAGAAATTTATAGAAGGTATGTGAAAAAGTTTATCCTAAAATTGTAACATCGTGGCTCAAACTCGCAACACCTCAGCTTCATAAACTAAGGCACCGACCATGCCATCAGCTACTTTCCTCTTGAACACCAATACACCAAACAGCATGGTATATATGGTGTTGGACAGTTGGAGCGAAGGAAGGGTGGCCTTAAGCATATGGCGAAGTTGGACATATTAATTTGCTTGGACAGAATTATAATCTCTTCCCTTGCATACGTGCAGTGACGTTTTAGTATTTTTCTTGTATTTGCAAAGAAAAGCTAATTATAAACAACTTTTGCATTTAACACGTGTATTTTCACACTGTTTATCAGCAAGAGTGTGAAGAATTAGCCCGGAAGGTAGCTGAGCTGACAACTGAGAATGACGCCCTCAGAACGGAGCTTGACCACCTTAAGAAGGCCTGTGAGGATATGGAAGCAGAGAATACACGACTGACGGTGAGCGATTGGCACTCCACCCGTACTTTGCCATTAGTAGAGATGAGGAATGCTATTTCTTTCTCGGCACTTGCCCTCATGGTATTCTAACTTTGTGAAGGGTGGAATGGTTCAGTCCCAGGTACCAACTGTCACAACCACTTTGGGCATGAGCCTTGACTCGTCGAAGGCGCAGCAGCATGACAGCGAGGGCCAGCTCCACGAGAACACTAATAATAACAGCAATGGCAACTACATAGGCGGCAGCCACAGACCGGAGGCTAACTCTAGGTGAGAGATCACGAGCAAGTGACGACGAAGATGAGATGAGGTGTTCCTTATCTAACCACAACACCCATCATCGATCAGTGTGTTTTATTAGCAAAGTTGTTGTTTTTGCCCTTCTCACAGCTCACCGGGGCCCCTGTAGAGCTGCCCCCATCGCAGCCATGTATTATTTATGGCTCGTTGCCGAGAAGAATGCGTCTGTGTGCGGATGTGTTTTGTGTAAACCGATTGATGTAGCTATTGTAACAAGCAACCTAGAGCTTAGAATTTTTATGTTTGCTAACTTTTGATGAGGAATGTAACCGGCCAATTCGGTGGCCTGATCGGTTGATGAAATGCTTAACAAATAACCTTGATATTCCCGTCTCGCCTTGTTGTTTAGATGGGGTTTTTCTTTTTGGGTTTTGATAGTTGCTATCCAGATATTTTTGTTAGAAAATAGCATCCAAATTTTTAAGCGTTGGATTGGTTTTCAAGATCGATCTCCAAACAGGAGGCAGGAGAGGGTTTTAATCGAATGGTTCCCTTATTTGATCTAATGGACAGTGATTTGGATGATTTTTAAAAATAAGACAACCGAGAGACATCTACGACACTCCCTTCTTTTTTTGCTGGTGGGGAATGTTTTACTCGGGAGCCAGGTGATCAGAGGAATATCTTCCACTAGCATAACGCATCTATGTGACAAGAACGTTGGTCATGGTTATGGCTATGACACAAGGATCTCTTACGCAGCCTTCAAATCTCACGTTCCACATGTACGAGAATCGATCGCCATGTTGGGATTGCCAATTGTGTTCAGATCGTAGAAGATCGCACAGCTGCACACACACACACAAACAGCTTCAAGTGATCCAACTAGCTAGAGCGCCAATCGATCTTCATCTATTATTCAATTACCTTCCGAGATCATTCCTCTCCAAGCACACAAACTTCGCATCTGATCAGTGTACCGCAGACTCCGATCAGGGAGCAGCATACATCGATCATGACTTGGATACGAGTGTCGTCACCACTCACCAAACACCCAACTTTGCAAGCAGCCTGAAACTAATCTGAACTGGAAGAGACCTGCACATCAGAGCTGAAATGTAATGCACAAACGTAAAGCCTAAATTAACCAACACATCAGAGCTAGGAGAGGAGCACTGACAGCATAACCAACGTACTTCTAGTACATCGCGGAAATTAAGCAGCAAGCATATGAAATGTTGCATTGATATTCCACAAGCTTCGAAGCACGCAAAAGCTATAAGCATGTCAAGGCTAACAGCCTCATAAGTCAGATTGGTAATACTAAACTAAAGCCACATCACAGCCACGTGAGATACGTACGGCTAGTGCTGCAGCCACGAGAGAAATTACACTGCTAGAGTTTGACTGTAGGTTTGGTAATATGGCAGCCCCACATCTGCACTTTCTGCTACTTCAATTGGTTATGGCACTCGATATTCCATTGTTCTTATTACCTGCCGAAATATAGGGGAGATTAGCGTATTGTTGTATGGCGTCGGTCATTCTGATGGCATGATCCTTCCTAGAGCGCGGGAAAGATGGGAGGACATGCCATGGTGAAGGACTGCAGGTGAATGGGACTGCAAGTTAAGCGGTCTCTATTCAATTGTCCAATGAAAAAAACGACGAGCGAGATTTTCTGGTGGTGTTGTAGCAAATTTTTTGCTATAGTACTTACTATAGTAAGGTTTAACTTACAGTCATTCAAACTACATACAATCCGTGTCCCATGGTGAAAGGCCTTCCTGCCGTGCACCATGTTGTCATGGCCCAGAGACACTGGAACATGCCTCCATCCTCGATGCCGGTCCAGTATATGCCTAGTACCTTGCCATTTAGGGTGTGTTTGGTTGGATGTACGAGAATGAATGGGATATGATAATACAGGATGGATGAGATGATCTCATGGTACACGGAAATGGAAGGTATTTGGTTGCCTAAATGGAATGATATAAAATTTTGTTTGGTTGCTTGGATGAAATGATATAGGATGGTATGAGATGTTTGGTTGAAGGGATGAGATTGGATTGAGGGATGAGATTGGTTTGAGAGATGGTGCGAGTAAATGATCCTGTCCTGGACCGATTGGTTCGGCTAAATTTTTCGTACGGGATGGTGCAGCATCTTTTTGGAATATTCTAAAAATCTGTACCATCTCATTCTGTACCAAATGGTTCCGTTCAACCAACCAAACACACAGGTTTTTTGTTGTGTCGTAGCTGCTTAGCACATTTTCCTTCTCTATCAAGTTATCCCCATGGACACAACCAAATAAATAGACACGCAAGCAACATCCTGGCTCCTTAGCTCACAGAGCCAATGACTCATGCTCATCTAACTAACCAACCCATCTAATGCACATCTACATGCAGAGCTCAACTAACAAACTGACTACAAGGCACATGACTAAATCAAACGTAAAGAATTAAACAGATTATGGCGCTGTGGAAGAAGATCTTGCTGATATTCGCGACCAAGCACTAAACAACCTTTGAGCAAGGGCAAGTCCTTACGGTTGATCATGTTGACCCAACTTTTCAAATGCAATTACATTGTTTCCAAATATTACTTGCATGCTTATGGTTATTTATTAAATCCTATGTTAAATATTGATGCTTAGCTATTCCATAAAATTAATAAATGTTATTCCCTTCCTTAATTGTTGATAATGCATTTACCTTGCCACCCTAGGAATTATCGTAACAGTTTACCCTTGGTTAATCAATAATGGACAAATGTTATGTTTAGAATATGACACAAACATTGCCATTGCAACACTTGGGACATTGTATAATAATTGGTATAGTGGCGGGGGGGACTTGGGTGAGTGGATATGAGACGGGTGCAGTGATGGCACGAGATTTGTGTTTGTTGATGGTTTGTCGTCTTAGTCGATTAAGCACTGAATCATGTGCCACTTTTTAGAACTAATAATCATATACCACAAGTCGAGTATGGGGTAGACCCAGCTAAATAATCATATACCTGGGTTGTTGTTTTGAACTTGGACCGTAGAGGCACGTACCTCTTGTACACTGTCGTTGATTTATTTTAGGGAATTACTAAATTGCACTCGAGTGTTTTTTTGTTTAAGGGTACTCAATTTTTTTTGTCTATTAGATATTACTGTTTTTTTGTTTATGGGAACTTAATTTTTTTGTCTATTAGATATTGTTTTGTGATCCATGTCGTGTTTTATCATTTTGACTTTGTCAATATTTGATTTTGTGATCCATGTTTTTGTTTGGTGTGTTCTTTATAGTTTATTTCGTTCCTCTATTTTTTACAAATTGTCACGTTACTTTTTACATAATTTAATTTGTGTAAAACTAGTGCATAATTGATATAAAATACCATGTATAGAAAAATAATGTTTTTTTTACAAATTATCACATCATTTCTACATAATTTAATTCGTGTAAAACTAGTATATAATTGATGTAAGGGAAATTTGAGTGTTTTTTAGCAAAAAAACACTCAGGTGCTCCCTAGACACCCTCATATTTGTATTTGGTATAAGGACTTGCCAAGTACTTTGTACTCATTTTCTTG
Source organism: Guadua angustifolia (assembly GCA_036346375.1). Lineage (NCBI taxonomy): Eukaryota > Viridiplantae > Streptophyta > Magnoliopsida > Poales > Poaceae > Guadua > Guadua angustifolia. The sequence continues at coordinate 24,326,356 of CM070513.1, forward strand.
CTCAGATATGTGGACCTAGTGCTTGAAGATACCAATAGGTGATCAATCACCTCAACCCATCGGGAGATGAAGCTTGCGCCAAGTACTAGGTCGTTTGCACTGCTATTCATCTTTTCTGCTACTAGACTTCATTGATATCTGACCATTTCGGCCCTTGATGTAAGACTTTGACCATATGGTTAATTACACTTGTTTATTATTACCGTACCTTCATATTTATTCGCATGTATAGATATGATATTTATCGATGTTATAGTATGCGAGCAAGCTACCGATCACGGGAGTAATTCAGAGAGCACAGAGGGGATGTGAATCCGGGTCCCAACACGCTGCAAGCATCTCCTTGCCTTCTAACTGAAATGCATCTAGACCAGGCATTTGACAGACACATTATAGCCCTTTCTTTCCAGATCCATGCTGAAAGGCTCACGGCTGAGAAGGAAAATTTTGCGCTTGGCCTAGTAGAGCTAATTTCAGAACACAAGATCAGCACACTCATCATGGGAGCTAATTTCAGAACACAAGATCAGCACACTCATCATGGGAGCTAATTTCAGAACACAAGATCAGCACACAAGGTCAGCACACTCATCATGGGAGCTAATTTCAGAACACAAGATCAGCACACAAGGTCAGCACACTCATCATGTACTCACAAAGTTGCTTGGCTTGTTCAGAATCGCATTCTTTCCCCCATGTCAAAGAGCCATATTTTCTGTATAACTGTATCAAGTTTTCATTTAAGATAGTGGCAGTATTGAACCCTTGAGCACCGAAACCATCACGGACTCCAAATGTTCATGAGCAGGAAAGGGAGCACTATACAAAGGGTGAGCTAACGAGTCGGGCAATCGCCACGTTGGAAAAAGATAATCCATCACGCAAGATCATCATCGTCCATAAAGAAATCTCTTCACCAGGTAACTGCTCCATAAACAGCACCGCATCAATCTGTTCTGTTGGATTGCACATTTTTTTTTACGTAAAATAGTATTCAACTTTTACCCAGTAAGTTTCAATGACCATGAGACTGCATGTTGCATCGACATCTGCCCTTCCTCCTGTGTCAGGCTCTAGCTTCCCCTCTTGCATTTGCCATCCTTCAAGATGGCATCTGGATGATTGTCGCAGCAGCGTATTTTCGTCTCACCTCTCCGAATCTCAAGAATATGATTGATGATTGGCGCGCCCAAGAACGAGATGATCTGGTACTGGAGAACTTGGTTTATGTATGCATTTGATCATGACAGCGTTAGCCAGTTATCAGCCATGACTCTCTCCTCGGCCTAAACAGGATAGCAAGCCAATTACTGTCTGGCCATGCACAGGGTCTGCATCAGGTGCCATTCGATGCATGGCGTATGTGCCGTTTCATTCTTGGCGTCGACCGGATTCCTGGCGTTGATTGGAGGAACATCTAGGCGGCACACTGGAGGATTTGCATTGAAGTCAATATAATCAAGTGGCTTCATGCACTACACTATGTGACTAAAATTATAACCGTCACGCAGAAGCAAGTCCTGGAGCAGCATCTTGGCCTTGAAGATGGCCTGCCAGCTGCCACATGAAGAACTGTCGAGAGCAGCGAAAGAGCCTATAACACAACTACTCACTTTTGCATCGACAATTAATTATTAAGGCGAATGATTCCCCAGAAAAATTCTTCCCCATACTGCACATGCATAAGGCTCTGACTGAAGCTTCTCCAGTCCTCCAAGAAGTGTTCTTAATAGAGCTAAAGAAATCCTTTACTGATTATCTTCAAAAAATTCTCGACGCACTGAAAGGTGCTCCAAAAGAAATACTCAGTCAGTTGAAAGTCCAGATTCAGTCATATAGTTCAGAGAACGTGCCAGAGGGAGGCAGCATACATTTAGTTACAAGTTGCCCACGTTGCTAGCACATCACGCTGGCTCACTGGATGCCATTCTCGCTAATGATCATAGTGAGCATGTGTCAACAACTGATGGCACATCAGGCCACCTGATTTCTGCTCTGACCTCTGCTCTGATGTTTTACATCCATGCTTCACGAGCAGTCTAAGCAGTACATGTCCAAAGGTTTGCAATGCCTACTGCTTCTGAACAATGAGCATTCCATGCTTCAGGAAATTTGAGCAAGCATCTACAAAGTTGATATTACAATCTGACTGGATTCAAATGCACCACCACAAAATCAAGCAGATAGAAGCTCTGTCTGGTTTGGAGAAAGGGACAAGAGGTCCCCTCAATTTTCTGCGTACTTCACGCATGAGAGAGTTCAATTAATCTTTTGAAGCAATTTGTATTTCACAGACGCATTGGAAGGTCCCTGATCCACAGCTCCGTGTCTCTGACAGACTGCTCATGAACTATATGTATTGCTAGATCCGTGGCGGCGGCGCTCTACACTTCCTTAGCACCCTACCTGCTTGTCAGACGTCCTCAAGATAGATGCACCGACCAGTTGTTCACCGATCGTGAAACAGAATGGCATCCTATAGAAACACTAAAAACAGCGACAGGTTTGCAATCCTGAGTTTTATATGTCTAATAGTCCATGAAGATTTCTCATGTCGTCCAGAATATAGAATTCTATCACAGTGATGCCCAGAAACCTGAATTCCATTACCAGCATCAAGATGCGGCGCAAACGGGCGGAACAATGCATCGCAGAATCCCTTCTCTGGATCATCGAACCGATTCCTTCAGGTTCTCGGCTGAATTAAGCCTACGGATATCGCATCAAAAGCTTAGCCAGGGTAGAAATTAGAAGATTTCCAGCCATTTCTTGGTTTCTTCTCACCCAGTTGATTATGAGACATCCGGGAAAAGAAAAATTACAGGTTGCAAGTTACCTCACCGTGAATTATTGGATCGAGCGAGTGGGTTTGATCGATTCCCAATGGCATGCAAGCATGCAGATGCATTTCAGGGGCGTCGCCACCGGCGCGCCGTTGCCACACGGCTTCATCGGGGAATTTTTTTCACCGTAGTAGCCTCTTGGGTTTTTTTTTCTAGGAATAGCTGTTCTCGCAACGAAATTACAAAAATAGTCTTAGAAAATAATTTCTTTTATTTATTTTCTGCGGACCGGCACCGCTGAAAATTCATTTAAATTTTTCGATGCATAGGAATTAATTTTTTAATTTTTAGCGGGCTCTGCTGCTGGATATTTTTTAAATATCTAGCAATCGGAGCCCGCGGAAAATTAAAAAAGTAATTCCCTTGGAACGAAAAATTTAAACAAAGACCGCAGGAAATAAATTTTAAAAAAATTTAGCGGTGTCTGAGCACTGAAATTGGTTCCTAGGGCTATTTGCACAATTTCATCACGAGACCGGCTATTTCGGAAAAGAAATTACCCTGGAGGCTATTACAGTTAAAAATTCTTCATCGGACAAGAGAAGAGGGTAACAGAAGCTGTTGTCCTGGGGCGGATGGAAATCTAACGGCTGTGGTGGATGACGGGGGTATCGAACGGTTCGCAGAATTCAATGGCGGGAGTTGGCTAAGGAAAGTAGGATTTGTGGTGGAACATGCGGTTTTATTTCCTTGGAAATGCTAAAAAAAACCCTCAAGCGAAATCGGGTAAACAACTCCACGTCAAAGTCTGATCTCTCTATAGCATTGATATAGGGGAACATATCCTGTCAATCCAGAGAGTTGGTGAAACTACGGTGCAACCCAACTAGAAAAAGTTTCAAAAATTTTTGAAAAAAATCATGGATGTACATCTCAGCTTACCCCATCTACATATAAAATTTCATGATCAAATTCGTCCTGTGCTAGAAGTTACAAAAAAAACAAAGTTGATCATGAACAGTAACTATTACTATTTATGATCAAGTTTGTCTTTTTTATTACTCTTAGCACAGAACGAATTTGATCATGAAATTTTATATGTAGATGGGGTAAGCTGAGATGTACATACATGATTTTTTTTAGAATTTTTTGAAACTTTTTCTAGTTGGGTTGCACCGTGGTTTCACCAGCCTGTCTGATTGCACAGGATATTTTTCCTTGATATAGACCTAGAGTCAAATATATCCACTCGCTAGTCATCGCTAGAAAGAATCACTACTACAAAATATTAGATTATTGTCGGTTCTAAACCGATATCACTGCTAGATATTAGAATCGACAGTGATAGTCTGTCGGTTAAAAAACCCAAAAATTACTCAGTAAAATAAAAAAAATACTTGCACCTGGACCACCCTGTATACGCGGTCGCAAGTCACAAGTCACGCGATTTTCGCCGTGTGCGGTCACTATGATTCTAACTCATGACTTGCAGTCGCGTAAACTTTCATTACCATCTCATATAATATACACTTCTCAACTACTATAATATATTTTCCTTTTATCCCTTTGTATCCGAAAGTTTCAACAATTATTTGGACATATAAACGACTTCAAATAAAAATTTGTCAACTACAAAGTTGTAGATCTCATCGAGAGCTACAATTTTCATATAAATTTTGTCTCCATCCAACTCTGTATGAAAAAGTTATGATTTTTCAAAAATATTATCACTGCCTATTCGGATTCCGAACCGGCAGTGATACTATTATCCCTGCCAGTTCAGATTCTGAACCGACAGTGATACTTCCTCCATTATCACTGCCGGTTCTTAAAAAAACTTAACACTATCGGTTCTTAAAAAGAACCGGCAATAATAGTATCACTGCCGATTTTTTAAAATCGGTAGTGATAAGTTATTATCACTGCCGGTTCTTTTTTGGTCGAGCATTTGTGTCGGTCTAGCTTATGAACCGACAATAACAGTGTTAGCTAGTACCCACACTCTACGTATGTGTTTAATAGGATAGCGTGTTTGCACGCTCTAGAGATCAGAGGCCTCCAAAAAATATTTTTACAGCGTGTGTATCAGACATACATGGATGTGTGCCTGTAGAGTGTATATGGGATGTGAGTGTGTGTATAATGAAAAAAAAGTCTCAACTAACTAGAGCTAAAGCCCAGGGGCCCAACCGACAATCAAAAAATAAAGGCTCAGATCACCAGATGATCATCATCGTCCCGGCAGAAATGGCTGACACCTGTCTCCTGAAACGCTACCATTTTTCTACATGCGAAAGGGCGTCGGCCGGGCTAAAAGGTCAATAATGGAGAATGGCGGTGGTCTCTGTAGGCTTTTTGTGCTGTGCCGTTGTTCTGGTGCTCTTCATGATTACGCGAATGTCATCGAGCGATCAGATCGATCCCACTACCAGGAGAAGAGAGAAAGGAAAAGAGAGGGGAAAAGGTGAATAAATTGATTGCAGTTTGCTGGTTGCTGAGTAGCTGGCGATGGCGACGCCCGGCCGGCCGGCATGCCAGGGATCCATCTCCAGTCACATCGTCCACGGAAAATGGTGGGTTAATTGTACAGGGACAAGGTGGAAGAATTATCGTAAGACTAGGACAGGGTTCAAAAAATCGATTTGAAGAAAATAGTTTGAAATTCGAAATTCAAAAACCAAAAATATCGAGCCAAAAATCGTAGAGTTTCAAAATCAAAATTTTTGAAAAAAATTGGAAAATCGACTGATTTCCGAGGAAAATCGTGGGCTAGTTGAATTTTTTTTGTGGCCATTTTTTTGAGCGATTTTCATCAATTTTATTCGAAAATCGAGTGATTTTCACTCATTTTTTATCTGTTTATGTCGCATATTTTTTTATTTTTTAAAAAATTGACCGATTTACCGAGCGGTTTTTTAAGCCGAGCCGCACCGCTACAGCCAAAAATTGTGATTTTCTACCGATTTTCGTCGATTTTATGAACACTGGATTAGGGTTTCTTTTCGCATCCAACTCCTAGGCTCGGTTTGACAGTATGGTTGTTTGGTCGAGTCACTTTTAGATATTTAAATGTTTGGTTACGCTTTTCTTTAAATCAAATTGCAGACAGATATAAGCATGTATATACTCCTTTTGTCTAAATTTATAAGGCTCATTTTTTAGATCTTGTCTGCAAATATAAGGCATGTTTCATACAAAATTAGTGTAATATTTTCTCTACACCCCTAATAAATATCTATTTTTACTTCATATTCTCTACATGCATACCTTGAATTTAATTCTTTGTGATTAGGGCTGGAAATTTGGCTCATGGCTCATGACTCGCTCGGCTCGGCCAGTTCGGCTTCGGCTTCGGTCGGGCTCATGGCTCGGAGCGAGCCTTGAGCCGAGCCTATTTTTGTGGTTCGGTTTTTAATGGCCAGCTCGGCTCGGCTTTCAAGACTGCTCATGAGTCATTGCTCGTTCAAATCAGCCAATTAGCCCATATGAGCAAAATTCTAAGCGATACCTTCGAATTTTGAATTCTTGAACCCTTGATGATGCAATGTCACTATGTCTGTGTTTACATTTACTAATTATTCTATTGAACCTCTAGGTTTACTAATTACAATGCAATGTTAGTGTTTACTAATTACAATGCAATTTCTTGAACTCTTGATAATGAATACAAATACAATTTTTTTTTGTTAGTAATATCTTGACTTTATTACTTGAAAGCTATGTTGTTTAGTCATTTCTGAAATTTTATATTAAAATTTGAAGAAAAAAACTCTTATTGGTGCAGCTCGTGAGCCGACGAGCTGGCCATGAGCCGACCCAGTCGAGCCGAGCCGACTTTTTGGGCTCGCCTCGGTCGAGCCGAGTCAGGCTCGGCTCGCCACATGACCGAGCCGACCGAAGCCGAGCCGAGCCGAGCCTGCCTCGGCTCGGCTTGCTTCAACCCTATTTGTGATACTCTCTCTGGTCACAAATAGTTTTCATTTTGAACATCAATACAGTCTTCGAAACAAAACTTTGATCACTAATTTATATTATAATATATTTTTTAAAACACAATAAAATTATAATATTATGAAAGTACTTTTTCGAGACAGATCTATATATATGATTTGCATATGTAACATCCCAAAATTTTAGCTTTTCAATTAATTAATATTATTTTATTGCTAAATATGATTTTTGTGAATTTTCTGAATTTATTTGGATTTTCTGGGATTTATTTGAAATTAAATAATATTACCTTCTATTAAAGATTAATTATAAATATATAAATCCGAAAAAAGTTTTTGTGAAAATATTTTAATTAAGTCAAGAAGGTTTCAAAGTATTTTTGAGAATTTTCTGGGAATTTTTAGAATATTTTTACTACCTTAAATAAATCAGTTTATTTTCGGGAATTAAATTGAATCGAAAAATCCGGAATAATCGTGTGAACAGTAACAGGCCCGGCCCGATTCTTTGTCTTGCCAGCGTTTAAAAGGATTAACGCCGGCGTTGATCTTGATCCAACGGCCTTCATCATCCGAATCTAAAAAGGAAACCCTAACGTGATATTGACCGACGGATGCGCATCAGACGGCCCGTGGTCATCGTGTCCGAGTCTGAGACCTCGCCGCCGTATCCGAGCCGAGTTCTGCGCCGCCGCCGTCCTTCCTTGTTTAGCGTGTTCTCCGGTATAAATAGAGGCCCCGAGCCCTCCGAACTCACCTTGAGCCGCCGCCCTTTTCCTCACGCTGTCACCGGAGGAGCACCGAGGAGCCCACGCCGTCAGCCGAGTTCTGTGGAGGTCGCGCGGGTCTACATTGTCGCCGAGTACCTCTTTCATCGAGAGAGTGTGGATTCGAAGTCGCCGTGTCGTGCTCGCTCTGTACATTGCTCGTTGGTCATCGGAGTGCTTAACGCCGCCGCCGAGCTAGTCGTCGTCTTAAATCACGGCGAGATCAAGCCGCCGGGTTTTCATTGCTGCTCGGGTCCTCCGTGGGCCATCTGATCATCAACGGGCGGACGAGATAGCGCCACGCCACTCAGGTGAACAGGAAATCGCACGGGTAAGCGTGAGCCGTTGTAAGATCGAGGATGAGCCTAGAGGGGGGGTGAATAGGCTTTTCTAAATTTTCTAATACTAAAATTCAAGTTTAAGGATTTCTAAGAACTAGAGACAATTTTACCAATGCTAATGTCTAGCAATTCTAGCGATCACAAAATAATTCCTCTACACAATTATATCAAGGACTTAAGCAAGTAGTATCAAGATGATCAAATATCTAGGACTAATTCAAATATATATATAACAATGCAAACCACAAATGAAGAACACTCGGATTTTATCCCGTGGTCTCAGAGACTTGCTTGGTCACCCCTACTCCAGTTGAGGTAGCTTGAATTCCTTCAAGCGGCTCCACTTGCTTGAGCCTTCCCGATCACTAGTGATAGCTCTTCCCGCTCGGGTAGGCGAGCCGTGCCTTCACAACCGCCTGGTCTTCACACAACCTCCTTTGTGAAGATCACCGGAGCCTCACGCCTCCAAGGCATCTAGGAGGCGGCAACCTCCAAGAGTAACAAACTTGACGTGGGCTTGAACTCAAGAGTGCAATCAATATGGCTCACTAATGCAATGCACTCACTTGGAGCTCTCCAAAACTCAAGAATTCAATGCACAAGAGAGTGGAGAGAGTGTCTAGGGCTTAGAATGTATTCAATGGAGTCACCACCCAGCCCTACATACAGGTGGGGGGGTATTTATAACCCCACCCCACACAAACTAGCCGTTATTTGCACTTTACCTAGTTTTTATGCTAAGGCGGTACTCTACCCCTCTAAGGGCTTAGAGTACCGCCTCTCTGGCGAACGGCTAGAACGACATTTATTGCACTGACACGTAGCCGTTATAGCGCGAAGACTCTACGGCCGGTACTACCGCCCTTGGGGTACGGTAGTACCGCACTTTTCTTAACAGGAAAAAAGTCGCTCTGAATAAAGCTATCAAGAGTTTAGGTCTTGATATCAAGATTTATGTATACTACCAACCCGAGCGGTAGTGCCGGCCACGAGGTTCCGAAACAAGGACCAAAAATCAGCTTACTGGAATTTAGCTACCACCAACTACCTTCCAAGAGTACAAGACTTACAGATTACCGCACGATTACAAGCTGTGAGTGCCGACTCGAGGATTTTTCCGGTTTTCGTTTTAACTCTCGAATGCATGAGTATATGAATGATGTATTGAGCCATATCTTATGCACTTTCAAAATTCAAAGACCCATATCAAGTCCCTCTTGATAGTACGGCTACTATCCTAATAATCCGATCTTTTTTCCAACTCCGAGATCGGTGAAAAGACTAGAAAGCACTTCTAAATTTTATACCTTCACTTCTTTAGCTTCTTTTGCGCGTACTCCTTCCATTTTGTACTAGAGACACTCCAATGTCAATAGAAGAGTAGTTTTACCTGTTTTCAACTTACTTACGCAAACATCGTTAGTCATTTAACCTTGATTGTCATTAATTACCAAAACCCTTAATCATATGAGGGCCTAGATGCTTTCAATCTCCCCCTTTTTGGTAATTGATGACAATCCTTATAAACGAATTGATGTAAATTGAGATTTTGGGTGAGTGACCAAAAAGCTTGATTACTCACACCGCGGGATTCTTATTTAGCAATATTTTGTCTTTGGAGGACAAAAGATATTTGAATCAATATATTGCTAAATGAGAACATGACTCCCCCTACAAATATGCCATGGATAAATAATAAAAGTTTGCATATTTGTATATGAGTTTTATATGACAATAGGGATGATATTATTCATAAGAAGGATGGCATAATGCAAAACTCATAAGAAGGATAAATATGTAGCGCATAAGATCATAGAATTATAGAATTGAGTTCAAGACAGAGTTCACAACCAACAAGACGCAACAATATAGATTCAACAAGACGACGCAAACGACGACATAAACAACCACAAAGAGTTCAAATCCGACAACAACCACACAAGATATGCAAGTTCATTACAAGAGAAATAAAACTATGATAACTTCAAATCTTCAAATTAACTTCAATTCTTCAAATTCTCCCCCTTTGTCATCAAGGACCAAAAGGGGATCGCCAACATGCCGTCTACTCTTCATCATCGCCAGGAGCAGAAGCAGGCGGCGGAGGAGGAGACCAAGGAGACCAGTCAGATGGCGGTTGAGGGTGAGAGGAAGTAGGAACACTGTTGCCATCCGGACGACGACGCTGATAGGACTGATGATATGAACGATAGTGATCAAAAGAAGTGCTAAGCGAGTCCAAGCGCTCACGGACATCCTCAACCATTTGGCGATTGTTGTACTGAAGCTCCAGAACAAGTGCAAACTGGCCCTGCATATATGATTCTTGACGCGCAAACCCAGCCATCATGTCAGAACGAAGTGTCTCAAGACTTGCAAGGTAGGCATCGGGCACAGAGGCAGCTTGTGAGGCTTGGGCTTGGGCTTGCGCTGCTTGCTCTGCTTGAGCTTTTGCTTGAGCTGCTTGCTCGGCTATGTGATGCAGGACTTGAGGTGGAGCAACGCGAGGCTTGTAAGGCTTGTGAGGAGTAGGAGTGGCACCATTATACTCAGCAACTCTTCGGATCAGTGCCATGATGTATGGAGCAAAGTAGATAGTCTTTCCCCTATCCCTAACAGACTGAGCCATCTCCCGTATTATGAAGTCCACCACATCAAATTTCTCCCTCGCCATGATCTTTGCAATGACATTCCAAGCATGGCCTCTCACAGCATCAAAATTGCCACTCTTCGGATGAATAGTGACACGAATAATTTTGTTGACCATGCTAGGTTGGAGTTGCAAGCCAGCTGACTGTCCAATCTTATAAGGATGAGTTTGATCATAGAACTCAGAGGCTTGATCCAAAGTCAAGGGAGGCTCGTCATGGATCTTGGGATGCCGACTATGGAAGATCCCCAAGGCATGCTCAAAATCATCCTTGGAGGCAGTGTACTTGGCAGTGTCGGTCATCCAGGTGATTTGCTCAAGATTTTCAGAAACATGGAGGGTAGCATAGAACTGTTTGATAATCTTCTCATGATAGTCAGTTCTTGTACCAAGGAAGTTGTACAGGCCAGCCCCTCCAAACAGTTCCGGGATGCCAACAAACTCAGGCTGCTCACGGATGTGCTTCCAACTGACCCACCTTTGATTAGCAAACTCTTTCTCCAAATAGATTTGATCGTACACTTTCTGTTGGAAAAGAGAATGGAATTTGGGATTGGGTGCAGATCGAGGCTGGAGATAGTGATTCTGAGCTCGGAGCGCATAATAGTCATCGCCTTTGATTTGCGAGGGATCACTCCGATGTCTTTCGACCTGAGGTACCTCTTCTTCTTCTTCAGAGCTATCCTCATTTTCACTTTCAGTCTCATCTTCACTGCCGGTGATTTGCGGTGCAGCTTCGGGAACTTTTCTCTTCTTAGCCTGGGAAGGCTCAGCAGGACCCTTTCCTTTAGCCCTAGTGGTCCTCATGGCGACGGTGAAAGAGTTGTCGCTGTCTCCGCTCTCCATGTCCGAAGTGGGAATGCCGCGACTCTTCGTCGTCTTCCTTGTGCCTCTACCCCCACCAGACGGACCGGTTCCGGCAATCTTAGTACGAGGCATGATCTAGAAGGATTTCAAGAAAGTGGAGATATGAATATTGAACAAGTGAGGATTATTGAGTAAAATGGAACCACATGAATTTTGGAAGAGGAATTAGAGACACAGAAATCCGACGAAACACATCCGTTGCATAGATAGCTTCAAGACTATCTCAAGGAGCTCTGTAGAGTACCGTAAAAGCGATACTACTAGCTCTAAGCGGCCGTAGTCTTGCCATGAAACCACGACCATGGTAGGTTTTGAGGAATTTTTGGCAATGTAGCACAGTAGATTTGTAATAGCATGGATTTTGGGGTAAAGAATATCATTTTGAGGTTTAATCCATCACTATTTTGCCACAAGCTTGCTAGAAAGTTCATGTGTTTCAATTTTTCATCTCAACCCTAAAATGCTCGAATGAGAATGAATCAAAAGGAGAGGATGAAGGGGATTTTTACCTCTTGGAGGAGGGAACCACGAGAATCAAATCCAACCAAAGAAACCTCAAAGATCACGAGGATTGGAGTGAGATCTGAGTTAGGGTTTGAGAGGGAGAGAGAGAGGGAGCCGCACGGGAATGGAAGAGGAGGCGGTTTCGGGTGAGGAGAAATGAAGAAGAGAGAGAAGGGAGAGAGCCAGGCGAAATTAGAGGTGGCCCTACAAATTTTCGATCTGAGCGGTACTACAGCTCTCGACCCGATAGTATCAAGAATGCTTGATTATCATTGTCATGCGGCCGTAGTCTGCCGCAAGGCTGGATGGCAGGGAATAGATAGAATTTGATTGCGAATTTTCTCAAATGAAGATATATCAAGTATGATTGAATAATAGGATCAAATTCAAACAAAAGAAAAACACAAGGCAAGACCTTTAAACACAACCAATTTAAGGAATAACGTTTTGACTTGTTCGAGTTAAAATACCACATAAGAGACTAGAAATATGAAATTCTAGTTCTATGGGCAACACTCAAATGTGCTTTTAGTAGATCAATATAGATCTTGGATTTTGGATTTTATCAAGCCTTTTAAAGAACAAAAGTTTTGTTTCTTTATAAACATAAAGAGATTATAATATGGTATAAGTTCCAAAAAGGTAAGATTTATATAATAATAAATTTTTAAATGAGGATTTGAGAACCCTTTGCACTTTGTAAATTCAAAATAGATTATTTCCAAGTAATTTTGACTTATAAGGTCTAGTTTTATCTTTTAAAGATATTTATAGCACAATCTTCAATTTTCCACATTTAGGGGTTGTGATATATACATGAATTGCATATTTCTCCCCCTTGATGTGAGACTTATCTAAAGAACAAATACCAAATAAACTTCAATAAACACCCAAAGAAAATATACTTAGGCCACATTAGAGAAATCAATGACATTTAATTCATTTCTCAATTTGCAAAATCTAGCCTCATCTAATGGTTTAGTGAGTATATCCGCTAATTGATTTTCGGTTCGAATATGACTAATTTCAATATCTCCTTTGCTAACATGATCTCTCAAGAAGTGGTGGCGAATATCTATATGTTTGGTTCTTGAGTGTTGGACGAGATTATTTGCTATTTTGACCGCGCTTTCATTATCACATAAAAGAGGCACCTTTTTAAAATTTATTCCATAATCCATTAGAGTTTGCCTCATCCATAACAGTTGAGCGCAACAACTACCGGCGGATATATATTCGGCTTCGGCGGTGGATAAAGCTACGGAGTTTTGTTTCTTGGAGAACCATGAAACTAGGGATCTACCTAGCAATTGGCAACTCCCGGAGGTGCTTTTTCTATCCACTTTGCAACCCGCATAATCCGAATTCGAATATCCAATTAAATCGAATTTTGCACCTTTAGGATACCATAAACCTATGTTTGAGGAATGTTTTAAATATCTTAGAATTCTCTTTACGGCAACTAAATGGCATTCTTTGGGAGAAGCTTGAAAACGAGCACACATGCAAACACTAAACATTATGTCGGGCCTAAATGCGGTAAGATAAAGCAAACTACTAATCATAGATCTATAAAGCTTTAAATCTACCGGTTTACCTCCCTCGTTTAAGTCGAGATGCCCGTTTGATGCCATTGGAGTCTTGATCGGCTTTGCGTCCTCCATGCCAAATCTTTTGAGAAGATCCTTCGTGTACTTGGTTTGACTCACGAACGTCCCATTCTTGAGTTGCTTGATTTCAAGTCCGAGCAAGAAGCTCAACTCCCCGATCATCGACATTTCAAACTCCTCACATCACCCAATATTTGGTCTATTGGATGATCCTTGGAGAGACTGTGATGAATTCGTTGAGGTAGGGGTTGAACTTGTTGATCATTGTTCTTGTCATCTTCATTGATTGTTTGAATTTGACTTGGCGTTGTGGAAGTTGAAGGCTCGGCTTGAGTGGATGAAGGTTGATTCTCAATGTCAACCTCCGGCTTCACATCTCCAATTGTCATATTCTTCATAGCTTCTCTCAAGCCTTCTTCACCTACATCATCCAAATTTTCTTGCTCTTCTTGAGAGCCATTAGTCTCATCGAATTCGACATCACATGTTTCTTCAACAAAACCTTTATTTTTATTAAAAACTCGATAAGCTTTACTATTAGAGGAATAACCAAGCAAAAAGCCTTCATCGCACCGACTTTGAAACTTTGAGAGCCGAACACCCTTTTTCAAAATATAACATTTGCAACCAAAAACTCGAAAATAAGAAATGTTCGGCCTTCTTCCGACAAGAAGCTCATAAGATGTCTTTTTCAAAAGACGATGTAAATAAAGCCTATTTGTTGCATGGCAAGCGGTATTGATGGCTTCCGCCCAAAAACTATCGGAAGTACCATACTCATCAAGCATTGTTCTTGCCATTTCAATTAATGTACGATTTTTCCGTTCCACAACTCCATTTTGTTCCGGAGTGTAGGTTGCGAAAAGTTCGTGCTTTATTCCAAGTTCATCACAATAATCTTCAATTCTTGTATTTTTGAACTCGGAACCGTTATCACTACGAATTTTCTTAATTATAAAATCAAATTCATTTTGAGCCCTTTTTGCAAACCTTTTGAAAATATTTGAGGTTTCGGATTTGTCATCTAGAAAGAATACCCAAGTATATCTAGAATAATCATCAACAACAACTAAGCAATAAGAATTACCCCCAATGCTTTTATAAGTTGTTGGGCCAAACAAATCCATATGCAAGAGTTCTAATGGTCTAGATGTGGACATTATACTTTTTGAAGGATGAGAACTAGCGACTTGTTTACCGGCTTGACAAGCACTACAAAGTCGATTTTTCTCAAACTTCACATCTTTCAAGCCCACAACTAAATCATTTTTAAATAACTTTTTAAGTTGAATCATTCCAACATGAGCTAGTCTTCTATGCCATAACCATCCTAAAGATGTTTTTGCCATTAAGCAAGTTTGAAGACATGAGTCATTTGAAGTGAAATCAACTAAATACAAATTTCCAAATCTAAATCCTTTAAACACTAGCGAATTATCATTTTCTTTTGTAATAACAACATCATTTTTAGAGAATGTGCAAATAAGATCAAGATCACAAATTTGAGCAACGGATAGCAAATTGAAATTCAATGTTTCAACTAATGATACATTTGAAATGGAAAGGTCGTTTGATATAGCAATTTTACCTAAGCCCAATACCTTTCATTTGCTATTATCCCCAAATGTGATCTTGTCATTTTGTCCATTTCCCGAATCAAAGGTGGTGAACATTTTCCGGTCATGTGTTGGGTGCACCCACTATCCAACACCCAATGTCGTCCACCGGTCTTGTAGTTCACCTACTAAAGAAAATCAAGCCTTTTTAGGTACCCAAATTTGTTTGGGTCCTTGGAGGTTAGTAACCAAGGTTTTGGGAACCCAAATAGCTTTCTTTCTTTGGCCAAATATTGGAGTTCCAATAAATTTAGCAAATGTTTTACCATTCTTATCTTTCTTGAGCACATAGCAAGAATCATGAACGTTATCCTTAGATGCTTTACTCAAGGTACAATCATTTGCTAGATGTCCTATTTCATAGCATTTATAACAAAATTTCCCATTTGATTTAACAAAACGTGGAGCCTTGTTATTTATTTTTTTGTTCTTTTTAGATACATATCCTAAGCCTTCTTTATTATAGGAACATCTTTGACTACCCAAAATTTTATTTAAGGTGTCCTTACCCTTAAAGCATCTATCTAGACTTTGACTTAATTTGTTTACTTGCTTCTTAAGTTCATCATTTTCAACAATTAAACTTCTATGACATGAGCTAGCACTTGAACATGATAAATCAACTAAATCATCACATGAAGTAGATATGCTTGATTTTTCTACATGAAATGAGCCATCGTTTAATCTAGGCAAAGCATCAATAATATTACATTCAATTCCAATATCATTTGAGGGCTTAGAATGATCCTTGGTAATGAGAACCTCATGAGCTTCATTTAGCTCCTCATAAGAATTTTTGAGAGAAAGAAACTCTTTTCTCAAAACCTTAAATTTTGATTTCTCTTTGCCAAGATATTCATTCAATTCCTCAAGCATATCCATTAATTCATCATATGACGGTTCGCTATCTTCATTAGGATTTACCTTAGTTTCTCCTCTAGCCATAAGGCATAAAGGAGTGACGAAATGCGACGAAGCCTCCTTGATGGCGATACCGGCAAGACCCTTTTTCTTTGAAGGAGTCTCTTCTTCGGATGAGTCAGAGTCCGAATACTCTTCTTCGGAATCCCACTCTCCAATATGAGCTTCACCCTTACCGTCCTTTTGGAATTTCTTGAATAGCTTCTTCTTGCCTTGAAAGAATTTCTTCTTCTTGGGTGATTTATCTTTGTCATCCTTCTTCTTAGGGCAATGCGAGGCTATGTGTCCCTTTTCATCACATTCATAACACCGGATATTAGCATACCGGTTAGTGTTAGAATTTTGTCCTTTCTTGTACCTTTGCGGACCGCTAAAGCTCGATCGCCTCCTCATAAATTTCTTCATTCTTCTCACGAGGAGTGCCATTTCCTCCTCAGTGTCCTCATCTTCGGAGTCCTCATCACTTGACTCCACTTTTGCCTTGAAAGTGATGATTTTCTTCTTTGATGAGCTTTGTTCTAATAATTCTTCCTTGTCTTTCTTGTATAGCTCATTTGTGATGAGATTGCCGAGAAGTCCGTTACGCGTCATCCTTGGCAATTCCGTGAGTTGAGAAATAAGGTAACCAATGTTTCATATTTCTCCGGAAGAGCTCTAAGCATTTTCCTGACAATATCAACATCACTCAAGGTCGTACCAAGACCTTGAGCTCATTAACAATATTGTTTAATCTAGAATACATTTCATTTATATTCTCATGAGGCAACATAAAAAAACTTTCATATTTCACTATAAGCATATGTAATTTAGCTTCCTTAACCGTGGATGTTCTTTCATAAATTTCCGATAATGTATTCCAAATTTCATATGCGGTACCTAAATTACTTATACGATTAAATTCATCCGCATTTAGAGCACCAAAAATAGCATTCATTGCTTGTGCATCTAGATGAACATATCTTTCATTTTGTTCCGGGGTTAAAGCGGGATCACCGGCCACAACATAACCTTCATTAACAATTCTCCACATGTTAGGATTCATAGGTTTAAGATAAACCGTCATACATATTTTCCAATATGCATAATTTGTACCATCAAAGAAGGGAGCTTTTCCGATTGAAATTCCCTCGTTGGCCATCCTTGCTCTCTAGGCGGTAAAGCCGAAATAGAGAGACCAAGCTCTGATACCACTTGTAAGATCGAGGATGAGCCTAGAGGGGGGTGAATAGGCTTTTCTAAATTTTCTAATACTAAAATTCAAGTTTAAGGATTTCTAAGAACTAGAGACAATTTTACCAATGCTAATGTCTAGCAATTCTAGCGATCACAAAATAATTCCTCTACACAATTATATCAAGGACTTAAGCAAGTAGTATCAAGATGATCAAATATCTAGGACTAATTCAAATATATATATAACAATGCAAACCACAAATGAAGAACACTCGGATTTTATCCCGTGGTCTCGTAGACTTGCCGGTCACCCCTACTCCAGGTTGAGGTAGCTTGAATTCCTTCAAGCCGGCTCCACTTGCTTGAGCCTTCCCCGATCACTAGTGATAGCTCTTCCCCGCTCCGGGTAGGCGAGCTTCGTGCCTTCACAACCGCCCGGGTCTTCACACAACCTCCTTTGTGAAGATCACCGGAGCCTCACGCCTCCAAGGCATCTAGGAGGCGGCAACCTCCAAGAGTAACAAACTTGACGTGGGCTTGAACTCAAGAGTGCAATCAATATGGCTCACTAATGCAATGCACTCACTTGGAGCTCTCCAAAACTCAAGAATCAAGAATTCAATGCACAAGAGAGTGGAGAGAGTGTCTAGGGCTTAGAATGTATTCAATGGAGTCACCAACCAGCCCTACATACAGGTGGGGGGGGTATTTATAACCCCACCCCACACAAACTAGCCGTTATTTGCACTTTACCCAGTTTTTGCGCCAAGGCCGGTACTACCGCCCTCTAAGGGCCGGTAGTACCGCTCCTGCGGCGTAACGGCTAGAACGACATTTATTGCACTGACACGTAGCCGTTATAGCGCGAAGACTCTACGGCCGGTACTACCGCCCTTGGGGTGCGGTAGTACCCTTTTCGCCACCGGAAAGAAGTCGCTCGGAATAAAGCTATCAAGAGTTTAGGTCTTGTAGTATCAAGCATTTATGGTACTCCGCCAACCCGAGCGGTAGTGCCGGCCACGAGGTTCCGAAACAAGGACCAAAAATCAGCTTACTGGAATTTAGCTACCGCCAACTATCTTCCTAGTAGTACAAGACTTATGCAGATTATCAAGACGCAAGATGCGGTGAGTGCTTGACTCGAGGATTTTTCTAGTTTTCGTTTTAACTCTCGAATGCATGAGTATATGAATGATGTATTGAGCCATATCTTATGCACTTTCAAAATTCAAAGACCCATATCAAGTCCCTCTTGATAGTACGGCTACTATCCTAATAATTCGATCTTTTTCCCAACTCCGAGATCGGTGAAAAGACTAGAAAGCACTTCTAAATTTTATACCTTCACTTCTTTAGCTTCTTTTGCGCGTACTCCTTCCATTTTCTACTAGAGACACTCCAATGTCAATAGAAGAGTAGTTTTACTTGTTTTCAACTTACTTACGCAAACATCGTTAGTCATTTAACCTTGATTGTCATTAATTACCAAAACCCTTAATCATATGGGGGCCTAGATGCTTTCAGCCGTTGATCACCAGATCAACGGACCACAATCTGCCAAGTCGCGCCGTACGATCGAGCGGGAAAAATCGGAATTTCCTTTATAAAAATAATTCGCTAAAATCGGATTTATGAATTAGGGTTTATTTTCAGGATTTTCAAACTTCAAAACGCGATAACCTTTGCATACGAACTCCGATTGAGGTGATTCAAATTCCTAAAAATTTGTAAAATTGATATCTTTCTAATGGTAGCTTTTATTTGAATTTTTGAAATTGTTTGCTCTTTGGTTTTGGTTTTTATTTGCTTTTCTCTCTCGATTCGCGTAGACGTTGAATTGTGCGAGGCTTCTAAGGATTTTGCAGCTCAAGAATTATTTTCAGACCAAGACAAGGAGCTTAACGAAGGCAAGTTGTGCTTTGATCATGTTGCACCCATGAATTAGATTGCATGCTATTTTGATTTACCTTATCACATGTTATTTTATGTGTATAAATGATTTCAACCTAAATTTGAGACTAGCTATTGTACCCTTTGAATTATATCCTGCCTTGCTAGTTGTATGCCATGATCCACGTGTCACCCTAGGTTGGTTAATTGTAGTTGGTTAAATAGAAAATCAACATGGGTGGTTAGACCGAATTAGAGACGCTTAGCCATGCCACGTCATCTCACATGCTCATGGAATATTGTTTATTAATCTTGACTAATGGAATATGGAACTATGATGATAATTTGTGGGCCATGTGTGGTCGCACAAAGAGATTGAGTTGTTGTGACAGCAGAGTCACGCAACGAGGTTGATTTGTGAAGAGCACGTGGTGTTTGGTAATCAAGCGGGGAAAAATGATTTTGATAGGGCAAGTGGCAAGATTATTTCGTGGGCCAAGAGTGGCAATCATGCGTCAGATTTGGTTTTTATTGGTTTTGGATATTTGAGATTATCTCTGGTTAGTCTTGCCTCGATCGCTTAAGGACTTAACCTTGCAAGCCTTTGACTGAGTCAATCATGCGCACCACATCGTCTGCTTTGGGGCAGCCTAGTGACTAATTTGCAAATGCTTAACTTAAGTGCTATCATGGTGGTGTGAGTCCTGTACGGGGAAACTCACATGGCGCAAGAGGGGGGCCCTGTTGTGGCGGTGTAGCCTTTCAGTGTTGAAACCTTAGCGGGTAGCACTGGGTTAAGAGGATGCATTGTAAAGGCTTTGTTATAATCGTTCACCTGTGTGGTGCATGATTATATCGTGTGGGTAAAGTGCATAACCTCTGCAGAGTGTACAAACTATTCGGATAGCCGTGCTCACGGTATTGAGCAATGCTCGGGGATTACAGTCAAGGGGTAGTTAATTTAAAATGATCAACTGGATGGGATGGCGGGATGCCATGTGGATAATGGAATTTGATTTAGGATGGAGAACTTGGGTTTATTTTAGAATCACTGAATCTATTTACTTGTTATTATTATTTGTTTTACTATCTTTTCAATCTATGTACTGTATGTGTTCTCAAATCTTTGCTTTCTTCGCAAATGAACCCCTTAGCCATTCCTTTGGAATAAGCTCGCATATAGCTATGATAGAATTGCATTCTGTGCACAACTTGTTGAGTACGTGTTGGTGTACTCACCCATGCTTACAAACCAAACAAACAGTGGAGGAGTCATCGCCTGTACTTGAGGAGGACTTTCAGGTGGACGCGAGTCACTAGGCCAAGCCTTGTCAGTCGCCTGTGGTGTACTGATGAGTCACTATGTTTTGTACGATTTTCCGCTGCATTTGTCTTACTTTATCTTAGACTTGCCCGTATGGCTGAATAAATGTAAGTGATCATAAGATCATACACTAGTTATATTAAATAAATGAAGTCTTATTGTTATTATCGTTGTGTATGGTGTGATGCTTACCGATGTTAAGCCGTGTGCACTAGCGTTGATCCTGGGAATAGTGCGGCATACACGGTGGATCCGAATTGGTAAATTCGGGTCATTACAGAGGTGGTATCAGAGCATACTGACTGTAGGTCTTGACCCTAGTTAGCATGGTGGTATCTTAGGGAGTCCAAAACTATTTTCTAAAAAGAAAAACTTAAACTGGACTAAAACAACACTCTTGACTCTTCTCATTCTCTGCTCCTACTAAGCAAACCGGACGACATAAATAGGTTATCACCAGATTGATTTATAGATGCAGAATGCTACTACTTTCTGAAAGCACCATCACATAAGGCTCCGCGGTATCAATTGGAGAATGGCAGTGTCTCTGTGTCGTGTTTTTGGTGCCGTTGCATGTATAAGTAGAAGTCTCGTAGAAAGAGAGCTAAGCAAAAGGATGCAAAGTGATCATACTGCGATCCCTGGACGGAGAGGAGGATCATCATCGTCCGGGAATGTGTCATGCTACCCGGATCGTGGTTATCATGATCAGGACAGGTAAGATTAAGTAAGACAGTGGAACGAGCTCAAAAATTGAAAAATAGTGATGATTCAAAACCTTCGAGCAAAATCAAATGTTTAAAAAATTGAAAATGTATTCGAGGAATCGAGATAAATTGTGGCCATTTTTGAGGCAATTTATCAATTGATTCGATCATGATTTTATCATGTTTCGATTTATCGCTTTTTTTATTAAATTACCGATCAGGCTTTAAGCGAAACACTCAGCCAAAATTGTGATTTTCTACGATTTTATATTTATGAAACTGGATAGGGTTTCAATCAACTTCCCTAGCTCGTTTGACAGTATGTTGTATATTTCGAAATTTAATGTTTTTAATCTTTAAAAATTGAGACAAATAAGCATGTATATACCTTTGTCTAAATTTAAGGCTTTTTAGATCTTGTTGCAATTGCATGTTTATCAATTTTATTCTAATCAATTTCTATTTTACTTTATTTCTCATTACTTGAAAATTTGGATTAATGGATTTGTGGCCAATGCGTCTGGCCATTGTCGTCGCGAGTTTGACGGCTAGTGTCGAGTCGGTTGTTGCAGCCACTATCTGCTCGGTTCGTATGCAGCGAGCCTAGCCATTACATCGTTCTTGAATTCTTGAACTTTTGAAGCTTAATGTAGCATGTAATATCTTTACATTATTAATTATTGAAGCCTTAGGTTAATTCACAATGAATTTTTTTAACTAATTGATTATTGAACTCATATATAAAATCAATTTTGTTATATACATTATACTGTGAATTTGTAGTATCAAATATTATTTGAAAATGGAAACTCAAGACTTGCTGTTGTCGGCGCAAATGAGCGCTTGGAATTGTTATTGGCATCGGCGCCTGGCCGACCATTGCGCACGCATCGAGCCGGTTCTCTTGACTACATCTGACTTTGGTCGACTTGCTGATCACGTCTTCCTTTACACATTTCTATTTTAACCTGATAACTATTTATAATAATAAATTTTAAACATACTATCTAATATTTTACTATTTAAAAAAATTATTTTGTTATTAATATTATATACTTATAGTATGTTTTGCATTTTTGTTTCTATTAAATTGAAATTTAATATACTTTAATTTTTGAATATAGTTTTGGATATTATTGAAGTTCAAATATTTGATTTGAAGTTATTATTTATATTATCAAACAATTTTTTAGAATTAATCAAAAGTTGTAAGAATTAATGTTCAGAATTTTCGATTTAGAATTTATTTAACCAATTCATTATAATTATTGTTAAACATCGAATAAATCTAATATGAGAAGTTAGCATCGTCGCCTGGTTAGGTAGATTGATTGACCAGGCCATGATTTGGTCTACCTTAATTCGATCGTAAATGAGTCGCAATCGCTGGCTCCTTTCGGCATCGAGGACGGATTTGCGGTTCTAGCAGTTCCCTGTTAGGGCTCTGGTATACCAGTAAACTCTTGAAGCTCCGCCTATTAACGCGCGAGTCAGAGTCCAGCTGGATTCTTGAATTTTGATACTTTAAACCTGAATGCTATGGTTAATCGGGAATCGGGAATTAATCTTGTTCAGGTACCCGGCGCATGTCTAGAAGGTTAGGAAACGTTCCTTGCCCAAAATAATCAATGGAAGTTTAAGGATGTGCATCGATTATCGTGCATAATAAAGTAACAATCAAGAATAAGTACCCTTTGGGATTGATGATTTGTTTGACCGTTGAAGGGGGCGGTTTTCTCCAAGATAGATCTTGATCGGGTTATCATCGATTGAGGATTGACGGAGGACATTAGAAAGCATTCTCCACCGTTATGGACATTATGACTTCCGGTTATGTCATTTGGATTAACCAATGCTGACCTATTTCATGAACCTCATGAATAAGGTATTCATGAAATATTTGGATAAGTTTGTGGTTGTCTTTATTGATGATATCCTAGTGTATTCCAAGTCGGAAGAAGAGCATGATAAGCATTTGAGATTGGTTTTGGAAAGGTTGCGTGATCGTTATATGCCAAGTTCAGAAGTGTGACTTTTGGAAGGAGCGGTGGAATTCCTTGGCCATGTAATGACCCTAAAGGAATTGCCGTGGATCCAAGTAAAGTGGAAGGCTGTTGCATTAGAACAGCAGAAAACGTCCTCAGTCCGTTTTTAGAATGGCGGGATATTACCGTCGATTCATAGAAGGATTTTGACGATTGAAACCTCTTCGCAATTGTTGAAAAAGGAAAAAGTTTGCATGGGCCTTTGAGTCGAGAATAGTTTTAAGGAATTAAAGAAGAGACTAACATCCCCTTGTTAGTATTCGGATGTCTTGAGTTTGTGATATTTATTGTGATGCCTCAAGCAGGTCTTGGATGTGTATTGATGCGAGAATGGCAGGTGGTGGCCCCTCGCATCAGGTTTCGGGTATTAGCCCTCTCCCCAAAAGGGGTCCGTCCGGGCGGGTGGCGGCGTTGGCGAGGGCATACCTCGCCCGCCCAGAAAAAGGTCCGGTGGCCGCCTCGAGCTCCTTCCCCGCCGTCCGTGTCGAGCAGCGAACTGCCGTGGACTTTCGATAAAGGGTTTACGCAACAAGCCCATTCCTCGGCCCTCTCACCTACTTGTCCAAAGGGGTCCCATGGGAAAGGGAAAACGCGGTGGGCATTTAATGAAATTTGGAGGGGGACAACACAAGAAAGCATTAAATGTATTTAGATCGCATGATGACCCTCCTTGTACCTACCGTTTGGCCTATATAATGGCCCTGGTGCATGGGGAAGGGGATGGATCTAGATCGGTCGACCAAGCAATACTTGAAAAGAGCTAGCGGGAGAATTTGTAACTGGAACTCTTACTAGTTCAAAGCATCATATCTGAAATCTAGCGGGGCGTAAGGTTATTACCCTTCTTACAAGGGGCGAACACAGGTAAAAAAACTTGTTCTTCTTAGTTCATAGGGGGAGTCCTTGGGGGTCCCTAGGGTTTCGCCCTCTAGGTTTAGCCGGGAAAACGCCCTCCGAACCAAACCCGTCGCATCCTCGGGCTGTCGGGTGGAATCTGGGCCCGGAGCGCCCGGTAGGGGCTAGTGGTTGGCTTTTGGCTAACTCCGGGGACCGGTGTTCGCGGTTGACGAGCTCACGCCCGGAAGATGGCGGATCCGCACCGGGATCTCCGGGCGGCGGCGACCAAAGCGCCTCCGGGTTCAGGGGTCGAAACCGCCCCGGGCCCTCGGTCGGCCATTGCTCCCGAGCGGTGGGCGCCCGTCGTCGAAAAGGCCATGGGGGCCACCCCCCGAACACCGCCCGTGCCCTACGGACCACCCCGTGGAGTTGCGGGGACTCTCCGGCCCTCCGTGGGTGCGCTTTTTGCCTCGTGGATCGGCCCGCGGTGGGCTCCCGGGTCGGGGCGTACCTCGGCGCCTAAGCCTGGGCCTCGGGCCTCGATCGCCCCAAAGGGCCCGGCAGTGGGCGGGGTCAAGGCGGGCGCCATCCGTCCGGCTCCTCGAGCCGTGAGGACCTTCGCTCTCATCGGGCCAAAGCCGGCGGGCCTTGATGACCCGCGATCGTCTGCCCGCCCTCCGGGCGAGGCGTCCCATAGCAGTGGGGCCGAAATGAATCCCCTCGTGGCTCTCGCCCGGGCGGGAGAGGTCCCTCCTCAAACTCCTTGAAAACCGGGCCTCGCGCTCCCTGCGCGGTCCCGGGCCCCGATGGCGGCTCGGCTCCCTCTTGGCGTCGGTGCAGGCCTTCTCCGGGCGGCCCGCGTCTGGCAGGACAGGTTTCGCCCGTGACCATAGAAATTGGCACCACCAACCAAGGGTTCCTCCAAATCTACGGCGATGGTGCGGGCGGTGGCGGATCTGAAAAAGGTCATGGCCAACTAC
Organism: Guadua angustifolia; assembly: GCA_036346375.1. Classification (NCBI taxonomy): domain Eukaryota; kingdom Viridiplantae; phylum Streptophyta; class Magnoliopsida; order Poales; family Poaceae; genus Guadua; species Guadua angustifolia. The sequence continues at coordinate 24,351,321 of CM070513.1, forward strand.
CTCCCAACGGCCTTGGCAGTTCCCCTCTTTCTTGGGAATCTCCCCGGTGCACTTTCGTGGGGGCGGTTGTCAATTTTTGTCGCAAATTTTCAAGGCTCCAGCGCGGCCGGTGTGGAGGATGACCTCCATACGGAACAAGAAAAGGGGAGTAAACCTTCATCCGGCGATTATCCTTGCCCAAACACCATCCCCACATCTCCAGAAACAATCGTCGTCGCCCGCCGGGAGGCGTCTGTGACCGAAGATGAAGGAGAAGATGGCCACCCCATTTATCGGCTCCACCTCAAGGCTTTTCTCCCTGCACATAAGTCTTGTTGGAATTTTGAGGCCGAGGGGCCGGCCCGCCCCAAGGGTGGCCAAAAAGAGCAGGGCCGGGACATCGAAAGGTCCCGTGGTCCGGCAAAAGCCTTGAGGAAGCCCAGGCGAGGGTCTTAGCGCCCCGGCAACGACCAAGGCGCCTCGAAGCGCAACCCCGCCCGCCGGCCGTAATAGCCGCCGGGCCCCGGCCAACCCGTCGTGGCCGTAACGATCGCCCGTGTGGGCGATGAACCGCCGGTAAAGCAACCGCGCGATCAAAGGAGGGAGCCCTCTTGCCGATACATAAAACCAATACCCATGACCTGACAAGCTGCCGGGTCGTGGGCGAGATAGTGGAAAGCGGCTCAAGGGCGCATAGATGATCAAGATGAAGATCCCCCTTCGGCTTTTCGGGGGATCACCTTTGGCGTACATCTATGGTGGTTCATCCACCATTCCCTCAACACCGCTTATAAGCGGTGAAAAAGGAGGTGCGCCCGGCCTGAGCCGGGGGGTCGGACCTTGAAGTGGTGAACAAGCGATCACCCGGTCGGGGCCACCAGAACACCCTCGACCTAGGGCCTCTCCCGTCGTGAGTGGCACCCCTGGTCCGGAATGTCTTGGTGGGCGGGTCTTGATGGATGGAGTAGCCCTCAACCTCTGTCGCGTCGGCATTCATGGCTGAGATCCCGGGACCTGCGGAGGCCACTGCCGTTCTTGGGGTGGCCCCGGATCTTGGGCTTGTTCCCCTTGGGTCAAGTTGCCTCCCGTCACTTTGGGGAAAGGATAACTACCTTGAGATGGTGGATTTGGGTCATGATTTCGACCTCCCATACAAGCCTTTTGGCGGCCGTTTGGTCAAGTTCATGGCCCCGGCTTACCCATGGTGGTGAAGATCTTGGGCCCAGGGCCCCATTGTTGTAACGTGGATAGGTCAAAGCCTGTGCGCCTGGCGGGCTTGGGATCGGCCGGTACCACTTCGGGTGTTCCCTCGAGGGCCCCCTCGGGGCCGGACCCGTGCTTCACCGGGTTCCGGGTGAAGTAAAGTGGAAATGCAACCTGATGAAGGCGAACCGAACCGTCGGCTTGGCGCCAACCTCGGCCCAAATAGGAAAACGCCTCATCACCTTCCTCGATCAAGCAGGCGTGTTAAGCACAACCGCCGTCCGACATATTTGGGATCCCGAGGTGATCGGCCCGATTAAACTCCCAGGCGTCGCCCGATCCGTGAAGGTCCGGGCCGGAGGCCGGGGGATGCCATTGAGAGGTAGAAAAGGCTGGCGGCGGGGGAATAGTCGGGAGGTCTCTCACCAAGGTGGCTTAACCCGTGCTCGTCGAAATCCAACGGGAAGTGGCGCTGTGTCCGATTTCCCGACCTCAACAAAGCCGAAAGATCCTTATCCCCGGCGGTCGACCTCATCGTAGACTCCACGGTAGGGTGGTTCTTGTTGCTTTTTGGATGCATACTCCGGTACCACCAATTAGCATGGCGCTGAAAACGAAAAAAAAGGCTTTTGTAACCCCAACCGATGTTTTGTTATGTAAGGATGGCTTTTGGTTTAAAGAATCGGTTCTACTTACGGGTGCTATGCATATTACCTTGCCCCGATAGGGCGGAACCTTGGTTATGTTGATGACACGGTGGTGAAAATCAAAAAGGTGAAAAATGATCCAAGACACGGAGGAGACCTTTGCTAACCTCGGGATGAATCACTGAACTCAACAGGAAAAATGCATTTTGTGCCCTCCAAAAAGTTGTTGGGTTTTTTGTCGGGGGCATTGAGGCCAATCGACAAGATATCGACCATCGAGCAAAACCGGCCGGACTCAAAGCAAGTCAATGTTTGGCCGGTGCTTTGGCCTCCTGAAGGGTTCATTGCCGATTAGGGAAAAAAACCCTCTGTTCAAGCTTTTGAAAAAACTAATTACGATGGGCCGAACGGCCGAAGGCATTTGAAGATTTGAAGGGTACCTCTCCTCTCCCGGTCTTTGGTTTCCCATGTGGGTGAGCCTTATACATATTTTTGCCACCCAGGTGGTGGCCCGTGTTTGATGGAGGAAGGAAGGCGTTGAAGGCGATCTACTACATCGACAAAGGTATTGCATGGCGAACCCGTATCCATGAGCTCAAAAGATGTTGTATCAGATCCTAGTGGCGTCCGGAAGCTCATTATTTCCAAAGGCGGGAAATTAAGTGGTCCGCCTACCCTTTTGGAATTCTCCATAGCAAGTGGCGGAGGCGGTGCTAAATTGGTGGAGGTGAAATTTAACATCAAGTTTGTGCCCTTACTTGCCATCAAGTCAAAAGTTGGCGGAATTAAATGGCCAGTGGACTCCGCCACTCTGGGGCGCCGTGCCTTCCCCAGGGCGTTATTCTTTGATGGGTCTTCGGTTTGGAAGCGCGGGGTGGAGTTATCTGGTCTCCCGGCCTTGACACCCCGATCGTGGTTGCCCTCAATTCAAGGCCACCAACAATATTGCAGTATGAAGGTCTGGGCGAGGCTTGGTTGGTTGGGCATTAAATCTCCAAGTCAAGGGAGATTCCCTCTTGGTCATTAATCAAGCTCGGAAGGAGTTCAATGTTCGAACCCCCCATGGGCGTGCAAGGCGGAGGTCGAAGAATGGAATGTCATTTTGAAGGTTTGGGGTATATTCATATCCTCGGTGACAATCACCTTGGACGGTTTTCGGCTTGCATCCTCAAGGGCTCTGTTCCGGTCGGTCTTGAGGAAAAGACTAGCGGTCCATCGCCCCAAAATTGGTGGGGATGATGGTGTTTGTCGGGCCCCGGTCAGTGGGGGCAGCGGAAACTTCTGACCTCCGGCTCGGTGGGGCGATGCCCTTTCCGGCCTCCAATCTAGGGAGGAAAGGCAGCCGCGCCCCTCGGCCCGGGTCGGGAGGGAAGGCGGCCAGTCTTTGCCCGGCAGGAACTTCGGCCCAATGGTCCAGGCGAGCAAGTGGTCGCCGCCCAGGCGAGAAGAAGATGGATGGACCCTATCCGGCCTTCTGCGTGACCGTGATCCCGCGATGATGCCTCGGTGAAAGATTGCCGAAAGGCCAAGTGCTATACTCTGGGTAGGTGGGGACCTATTTGGCGGGCGACGGAGTCCTTGAAGTGCATCACTTTCGGGAAGAGGGGCGGCTTGCTCTCGATATCCATGGGCGTGTCCGGGAGCCATATGTCGGGGACTCTGGTCAAAAACCGCCAAGGATTTTATTGGCCTCGCCTCCGGGATGCTTGCGGTGGGGCGTCCGAAGCTTTCGGTTCTTCGCCGAGCAAACCCCCGGCCCGCTCGCAAACCATCCCTTATCTTGGCGTTCGCGGTGCAGGGGCGGATATCTGGGTCCGGTTCCCGCGGCCCCCGAGGCTTCACCCACCTCTTCGTCGCCATCGACAAGTTCACCAAGTGGGTTGGAAAGGGCGATCTTGAACCATCACGGCGCGGCCATTAAGTTCATCTTGGGGATCTTCACCCTTTGATGCCAACCGCATCATCCCGACAACGGCACCAGTTCACGGTAGCGGCTTTCACGGGTTACGTGAAGAAATGGGCACCAAGGTATGTTTAACCCGGTGGCCCATCCCAAACAACGGTCGGCGGAGCAGCTGTCTTCTTTTGAAAGGGCCTCAAGACAAGGCGTTTGATCGACTCCCGGCGGGGTGCAAGATGGACGGAAGAACTCCGGTATCTTTGTGGTCGCCTTAAACCCACCCCGGCCGTGCGACCGTGAACACCCTTCTTCTTGGTGTATGGCGGGTTTATTTCTCCCCTCGTTTGCCGTCGGCTCAGGTTCCGCCTTCCGAAAGAAGACCAAAGGATCTCCGTGGAAGATGTCAACCTTGGAGGAGGCGGGATCGTCTTGCTCTCCGCCGCCCCTTCCTGAGCCTCGGTTTACCAACGGGTCTCGAAGAAAACCGGCGGTGGGTGACCGGTCTTCTTGGAATTCAGGCATCTTGGGTTAATAAAGTTCTCCCCGGTTGGGAGGGCCCTTCAAGGTGGTCTCGATATCTCGGCGGGGAAGCAGGTTATGCCGAGGACGGCGAGGTGGCGAACTCCTACAACATCGGCTGCTCGGAAGTTCTACCCTTAAAGGTTGTAAGTACCAGTTTGCTCCCAACCGGAGTGCCCTCTCTGGTGATCGGTGGGCCTTGGCCCGATGTGAAACATTGCGAAAAACTCTTTGCCGCCATTATTATTCCTCTTTGATTGTGCCTTGAGTGGCGAATATATGAATTCTTTGGTTCCGTCGTTTGCTAATTCCTTTGTGGAGTCCATGGCGATCCTCGGCCTTGTGTTATTGGCTCGGGTTTGAGGCGGGCTAGGTGCGGTCTTGACCGGCTTGCGCCTCGGGTTGGCTCCACAAGTTGGTTGGTGCTTGCCGGGCCGTCGATAATGCCACGAAGCTTCGCCGGCTTGAGCACATGGCGCCACCGGATCAATTCTTGGTATTTCACAAGGACTTAGGGTCCAAGCAGGGAGCGGGACACTTCATCTTTGGGGCTTAAATGTTTTAAAAGCACCTGCGTATACCTCTCCGGATGCCTACTCATTCTTCGATGGCATGCAGCGGGGGTAAGCATAGGATCTTCCTTACTTCCTCGAGGCCTGCGTCTTATTTGCGCCATGGCTCGAAAGGGCTCGCCCGGTTTCCCGGCTGCTGCCCGGCCTTTCCCGTCGTCTTCGCTTCGGCGCCCGGGTTCTTAATCGCCCGTACCAAAATTTGCCCGATGGCGGGTTTGCTTGATGCCCAGCTGTAGCCTTTCCGTTATGCTTTCGCCCGGCGCCGGTTTTTGTGCCCGGCCTTCGAAAATATGGGATGGCTTAGAAATTTCGATTGCTTGCTTTCCAACGCTCCATCGTCTTTCGCCCGGTAGCGTCTCGCTCATCAGGGCATCTGAAATAAGATAAGCGCTTTATACGCGTTCTTTGGCCATTTTCTTGTGATCATATCACGAGATAGGTCAAGATGGCATGGTTTCGCCAAATGTTGAAACCCGGCTCCTCATGATAAGAAAATGTGCTAAGTGTTAACGTCCGTGAGACCACGTCATCGGTTCGATTAGGCCTGACACTCCTACCAGCTCGTCGCCTCGGGTTGGCTCCTGAAGCCGGTCGTCTCCGTTGAGTGTTTAAGGCCTAAACGCCAGAGAACTTGTTGTTTAGCGCGTTATCTTAGCATATTTTTAGCGATCATCGGGTATAAGTTAGGAAGGTTGAAACTGCGATGATCTCGTGGAAACTTCGGCGCTAAGACCTTCTTTGTCCGTCCCATTCGATTAAGGGCATTTTTCACCTACATTTTATGTGGTCGCATAATCTATGCTTTCGCGATCACGGCGGGCACATGAAATCACTTGGCGGGACTTAAACGCTACTCTAAATTAGGTGTTTCTAAGCGTCTTAGCTAAGTCGAATAATGACCGTCTAACAAACAAATGTGGTGAATTCAAGCATGCAAAAATGAGCAAGCGCATGAATAACGATTAAGCGTCTAACATTCATCCAAAAAAGTTGTCCAAGGGTTTTACGGGCCGGTTCATCAACAAAAGCAACAAAAAAAAAGCGGAAAGCCGCGCCTTCCCCTCGTCCTCGCCCGTCGAGTTCTTCGTCGGCGCCCGGCGGTCGAGGGTGGGGCGTCCATGACGGTTGCTCCCTGCGCATTCGGCCCGTATTGGCGGCCCTTTGCCCCGCCCAAACCCCTTTGCTCCGCGTCTCCCCGACCGGCCGTCACCGCCCCATGGGATCAAAAGCGGGTCGCGGTTGGCCGGGCGAAACGTGTAGATTCGCGCCATGATCGCGACTGGCGTCCTTAAAAGGGGAAAGCGGCGGCGGGAGAGTCCTCATCGCCTCCGGCTGGTTGGTTCGCCGGCGAATAAGCGCCGGTCCTCGGCGCCCACTCAACCTCACGCCCGGGTTCGAGGCACCTCTTGGTGCCTTTCGGCCTTCCGGCTTAATCGCGAAATTGGCCCGTAGGCCGGAAGAATTCAAGTGTCGAGGTCTTGGCCGCGCCTCGGCCCTCTCCTTGTGTCTCGGCGTTCCGCCATTCTTTGCATTCTGATCGTGTTAGCCCTCCGCGCCGATTCGTGCCGCCCTCTCCCCCCGCTCATTTCGCCCGCTCCGGCAAGGTTGGGCATCTGGGCACCATGCGGAAGCGGCGGCAGAATGGTGCCTAGTTTGGCGCATCTCGTTTACTGGTGAAGAAGTTCGCCAGCCGGCGGTGAAGGCGGCGATGGCGGCGAGCAAAACTCGGCGGCGGTGCGAGCATGTCTCCACCTGGCGGCGGTGGCGGCGAGGCGCTGTGGAGCCTCCGCCGTCTCGGTGGGCGCCGGTGTTGGCACCTGGCGCGTCGAAGCCGCCCGGTGGCGCCCTCAGCTCAACGGCCGTGGGGGCGTGAGGCCGCCCTGGCGGGGTGGCCGACTCCCAGGGTTGTCGGGGTCGCCCGGGGCGCCCGGGGAAGTTCGGGCCGGTCTTTGCGAGCGGCCGGAAGGTGAAAATCCCGGCGTCTGTGCCCCGCCCTTGAAGGAACCGCCCTGGCCGGTGGTGGTGGCGGTGCTCGGTCGGTTGGTAGGAAGCGCGGAAAACATGTCTTGTAAAAGGCTAGAAGAATACAAGGGCTTCGTCCAAGACCCACGTCTTGTCGTCGAATCGTTATCTTGGTATCTTGCATGGACTAGCCCTTGTGAAGAAGGCTGATCCTCCGGGCCGTGTAGTCGGGCTACCGACCCTCCGTTCAGTCCGGCGTCCGCAACTGCCGTCACGGGCGCCATTCGCATGAACTCTGCCGTCTCTTCGATCAGCTGACTCCGAGTTCTCAGCGTCTTGGCCGATCGTGGTGCACCCGAGGCGTCGATTCATTGTCATCTGGATGTCTGACCGGTCGGCTCGCCATGCCCTCGATTGGACTGTCTTGGAAGGAATGTGGCGAGAGCCATCCGTCCGGCGGAAATAACAACTCCCTTCTACTTAAGTAAATCGTTGGTGGTATGTGAGAATGAAGAAGTGGCGAAGGAGAAGAAGGTTAAGCATCACCCCATGAACATTTCACGAGAGGTGTCGCGAAGGCGGCGAGGAAGATGATAGAATTGGGGTGAGATGAAGATGGTGGATTCGTAGAAATGGAGGGCGGTGAAAAAAAATTCGAAAAAAGCGGAAGAAGGCCGCCATCATGGCCCATGTGTGCGGCCGATCTCGTCGGAGAGCACAGGGCGTGGCGATCCCAGACTGATATCGAAAAGAGTGCCTTCCGTGCGACCATCCCCATCCGCTTCTGGCGGCGTCAACGAGTAGAGGCTAGAATGGAGTTCACCATGGTGGCTCGAAGAAGACAAAGAGCTTTGGGAAAAAGTGAGCGAACAAAGAAAGCAAAGTCTTGTGAGAAAACGAAGCGTGAACAGCTCAATGCGGATACATCTATATGTCGTACCCCCGAGCCAGTTCCACGAAGGATAAAATTATCGCCGTTTGGTCCCAAAACCGCGAGGATCTGTGAGGGGCCGAAAGCGGTCGTATCCTCATAGTGGTAGCCTGCCCAAGCGCGCAAGCATTGAAGTGCATTAAGTGAAGGTTCTAAAAAAGTCGTGAGCTGCGCTCTGGCGGGCAGAATCTTGTCGGTATTATCGCTGGTACCCTCTCCACGCATAAAGTCGGTCCACGTGTGGCCGGGCCGCCGGGCGGCGATCCGGCCCAGTGGCCGGCGTCGGTCCGTGGCGCCCGTGCAGCGAGTGGCGAAACGCCACTCGCGGCGCCCGGCCGCGTGGCGGCCGGGCCATCGGCGGCGATCACGGCCCCAGCCGGCCGGCGTCGGTCCGTGGCGGCGGCGGTGGCGGCACGCCTACTTCGCCCGGCGCCTATGTGCGCGGCGGAGCCATCGAGGCGGCGTCGCGGCTTCGCCGACGGCGTCGGTCCACGTGGCGCCCGGCAGCCAGTGGCGGCCGCCTACTTCTGCGCCCGGCGCCCGGCCATGTGGTGGCCGGAGCCATCGGCGAGCGTCGCGGCCCCGCCGGCCAGCGTCGGTCCACGTGGCGCCCGGCAGCGAGTGGCGAAACACGCTGCTACGCCCGGCGCCAGATCGCGTGGCGGGTGGCGAGTAGTTGAGGCAAGGGCGCCTGCTACCGCCCGCCGCAAGGCAGAAAGGTGGAGCACCGCGGTGGCCGCCTCGAAGGCTCCTTCCTGCCCGTCTCAGTGTCGAGCAGCGAACTGCCGTATGAGACTTATCGATATGAGGTTTCGCAACAAGCCCATTCCTCTGGCGCCTCTCACCTACTTGTCTAAAGGGGTCCCATCCGTGAGACCGGGCAGAGACGCAGCGTGGGCATTTAATGAAATTTGGAGAGCAGGACAACCTGAAGAAAGCATTAAATGTATTTAGATCGACATGATGACCCTCCTTGTACCTACCGATTAGCTTTGGCCTATATAAGGGCCCTCGGGTGCATGGGGAAGGGGATCGGATCCTAGATCGATCGACCAAGCAATCTTGGAAAAAGAGCTAGCGAGGAGAATTTGTAACTCGGGAACTCTGTACTAGTTCAAAGCATCATATCTGAAATCTAGCGGGGCGTAAGGTTATTACCCTTCTTACAAGGGGGCTGAACACAGGTAAAATAAACATTCTTCTTAGTTCATGGCGGCAGGAGTCCTTAGCGTAGGAGTCCCTAGGGTTTTAAGCCCTCTAGGTTTAGCCGTGTGACGCCCTCCTTCCAGAACAAACCGTCTGCATCCTCCGGACTTGTCGGTGGAATCTGGCAAAGCCGGCGATTAAGGCCACATGAAGGGAATTACCCATGACTTGGAGTTAGCGGTTTGTAGTGCATGCTCTAAAGATATGGCGTCATTATCTCGCCGGAAATAGATGTGAGATATACACGGACCATAAGAGTTTGAAGTATATATTCACTCGATCGGATCTTAACATGAGGCGAGAGAGATGGTTGGAATTGATAAAGGATTATAATGTTGGAATCCATTATCATCTGGAAAAACTAATGTGGTGGTGGCGCTTTGGTCGAAAAAAGCCATAGCATGAATTCATTGGTGGTAAGCAAGCGGTGGGAGTTGTCGAAGAATTTGAAGTTGGGATTGGAAATTGTGCGCAAGGATTTATTCTTTGCCTTGGAAGTGAAGCCAACCTTGGAGGATCAAATCGAGGATAAGCGAGTAAGGATGAGAAGATCGTGGGGATCAAGTCCAAGAAGGATGAAGGGTTAGGCGAGGATTTCTCGGTAGATGAGCAAGGAACCACTGTGGTTCAAGGTCGGTTGTGTCTTAGAATGAGAAGAACTCAAGCGGTTGATTCTTGAGGAGCTCACGATTCAAATATTCTATCCATCCGGGAAGTGCCAAGATGTATCGGGACCTTAAGGGGAGATTTTGGTGGCCTAACATAGGCGTGAAGTCGCGAGCATGTAGCATTGTGTGGCGTATGCGGAGGGTGAAGGCGATGCATCGAAGCCATTTGGGTTGTTCGACCCTTGAAGATTCCGGAATGGAAGTGGGAGGAGATTGGAATGGATTTTATCCTTGGATTGCCCAAGACTCAAAGAGGGTATGACTCAATATGGGTGATCATTGGCCGATTGACTAAAATCGCTCACTTCATTCAGTGAGACGACCTATTCGGAGATAAATTGGCGGAGTTATACATGTCAAGGATTGTGTGCTTGCATGGTGTGCCCAAGAAGATAGTGTCGGATCGAGGCACCCAATTTACCTCAAGATTTTGGGACAAGCTGCATGAAGCAATGGGCACTCGCTTGAATTTTAGCACCGCATATCATCCTGCAGACGGATGGTCGGGGCCGAGAGGTTAATCAGATTTTTGGAGGATATGTTGAGAGCTTGTCACGATATCTTATAACATTGTCGTGGGATAAATGTTTGCCGTATGCTAGAGGATTAGTTATAATAACGATTACCGAGCTGGTTTGCAAATGTCACCATATGAAGCCTTGTATGGGCGAGCACATCGCACCCGTTGAATTGGAATGAGAGCAGAGGCGTTGATATTTGGACACGAGATTCTTAGGGGCCAGAAGAGCAAGTTGCCATGATCGGGGAGAGATTGAAGACAGCCTGATCAAAGGCAAAAGAATTCTGGCCGATAATCGCCCGTCGTGACTTGAGTTTTGAGCTCAATGATTATGTGTACCTTAAGGTTACACCCTGAAAGGTGTTAGAGGTTCCATGTCAAGGGGAAGCTTGCACCTAGGTTTGTTGGACCATTTAAAATCTTAAGCGTAGATGAGAGGTTGCTTATCGATTAGAGTTGCGAGAATCATTGGCGGTGTGCATGATGTGTTCCATGTGTCCTGACTTAAGAAATGCCTTGAGTGCCGGTGACGAGCGCCGATTGGAGGCTATTGAGTTGCGGGAAGATCGACCTACAAGGAACACCGATCAAGATTTTGGATGTAATGGGCGTAGAACGAAACAAGTCCACTTGCTTTTGCAAAGTTCAATGGAGTAATCATTAGAGAAAATGAAGCAACACAGGAGGCGTGAGAGAAAATCTGAAGGCGGAATTTCCAAGCCTATTCTCTAGTCGATATTAAATCTAGAATTCGAGATTCCATTAAGGAAGGTTGTAACATCCCAAAATTTCACTTTTCAATTAATTAATATTATTTTATTGCTAAATATGATTTTTGTGAATTTTGAATTTATTTGGATTTTCTAGGATTTATTTGAATTATTTGAAATTAAATAATATTACCTTCTATTAAAGATTAATTATAAATATATAAATCAGAAATAAAGTTTTTGCGAAAATATTTTAATTAAGTCAAGAAGGTTTCAAAGTATTTTGAGAATTTTACGAATTTTAGAATATTTTACTACCTTAAATAAATCGGTTTATTTTAGAATTAAATTGAATCGAAAATCGGAATAATCGTGTGAAACGATGTGAACTGGCCCGATTCTTTGTCTTGACCAATGAGTTTAAAAGGGATTAGCATGACCAGTTGGATCTTGATCCAACGGCCTTCATCATCCGAATCTAAAAAAAACCTAAACGTGATCTTGGCCAAGCGGATGCGCATCGAGCGGCCGTGGTCATCGTGTCGAAGTCTGAGACCTCGTGGCCAAATATCAAGTAGGGATTCTCTTGTGCATGAGTCCTTCCTTGTTTAGCGTGCCCTCGGGGTATAAATAGAGGCCAAGCCCCTCCAGAAACTCACCTTGGCATGCGCCCTTTTCCCTCCTGCGGCAAATGTGAGGAGAACAAAGGCCAAGCGCGCCATCATGGGATTCTGTGGAGGTGTGGGGGTCTACATCGTGCATGAGTACCTCTTTCCTTTGAGAGAAGCTGCGGATTAAGTGGTCGTAAGTGTGGTGCTCCGTCTGTATACATTGACCGTTGATCAGCAAGAGAGTCTTGGGAGCAGCCCAAAGCTAGTCGTTGTCTTAAATCATAGGCGAGATCAAGCCCCAGGGTTTTCATTCTTCTCAAGGGAGCTCAGGTGGCCGTCGATCATCAGCGAGCCGGGCGAGATAAGCGCCACGCCACTTTCGGTGAGCGAGGAAAGCGCTTGCAGGAGTAGCGTGAGCCGTTGATCACCAGATCAGCGGACCTGTCTGCCACGTCGCGCCGTCGATCGAAGCGGGAAAAATCAAATTTCCTTTATAAAATAATTAGCTAAAATCGGATTTATGAATTAGGGTTTATTTTGGGATTTTCAAACTTCAAAACACGATAACCTTTGCATCGAACTCCGATTGAGGTGATTCAAATTCCTAAAAATTTGTAAAATTGATATCTTTCTAATGGTGGCTATTATTTGAATTTTTGAAATTGTTTGCACTTTGGTTTTGGTTTTTATTTGCTTCTACTCTCGATTAGCGTGAGCGTTGAATTGTCGCGAGGCTTAGGAAGAGATTTTGCAGCTCAAAATTATTTTGAGACCAAGACCGGGAAGCTTAACAAAGGCAAGTTGTGCTTTGATCATGTTGCACCCATGAATTAGATTGCATGCTATTTTGATTTACCTTATCACATGTTATTTTATGTGTATAAATGATTTCAACCTAAATTTGGGACTAGCTATAGTGCCCTTTGAATTATATCCTACCTTGCTAGTTGTATGCCATGATCCACTTGTCACCCTAGGTTGGTTAATTGTAGTTGGTTAAATAGAAAATCAACATGGGTGGTTAGGCCAAGATTAGAGATGCTTAGCCATGCCCGTCATCTCACATGCTCATGGAATATTGTTTATTAATCTTGACTAATGGAATATGGGCTATGGGTGTTTGAGAAGGCAAGTAAAATTTGTAAGTCTTGAGGGCAGCGCGTTCTAGTTCCTTGAATAGTTAGACCCAAAAGAAAAAAGAGGTCGAGAATCTATCTTGGTTGGGTTTGACGTCCTACTCGGTTAGTGCGGTGGTGCGTTTGTATTGATCTTGATAGGCTCGTTGGGTTACAAGCGAGACTACATAGCGCCTCGTGTATGATAGTCCGAGACGAGAGAGCTATGGCGTGGCTCGGAGCTAGAGTATGTTACAGCTATGTGAATGTTAGTCGAGTCCTCCTTCGCCCCCCCAGGAGAGGCCAAGCCTCCCCTTATATGGTGGGAAAGCTGGTTACATAGGCGTGTAAAGGGAAAAAATGGATGGGGCTCCCTACGCCTGGGAGTTCGGTCTTCCGCCTCGGCGTCTGGTCTCGGACTTGACTTCTGACGGATAGTGGTTGGCCTTGCGTCGAGTCGGTGAGGTATTTGAGCAGTGCGATCTGTTCCTCCGGAAATACACTGCTCTCTGTCTGTCGGTTCGGTGTGACGTCGAGTGTCGACCTTCGGGGAGTTACCTAGGGAAGCGGCTGGCCTCCCCTCTCTGTTTGGTCATCTTGAAGCGCCCGCATCGATGGGGTTAGTGGCGGGTGCATGGCCAAGCTTACGATGATTTAGCGTTGGCTTATTGTGAAGAGGGTTTGGGTTTGATCGAAGATCTCGGTCTGTCAGACCCGTCGGTCGGGGCATCTCCATTTGCTATCGCCGTGGCAGATGGGGAGCCATACTGTTGCGTTTGGTCGGACCGTCCGGGGTCGGCAGGTCGAGACCTTGGGCCCCGAACCCGAACCTGGCTCATACACCTTTCTGGGCGTGGGGATACGTGTGTCGGGTTATCGTCAATAGCCCGACCCCAGGCGGATTAGGAAGCCGGTCGGGGTTTGCTTGATCGGTGGATGTTGGGCAAGCGTGGCGCTTCAGTGTGGATTTTTGGCGGACATGACCGATCGACTGGTTTAGTTAGTCTTGCTGGTCTGTGTGGCCTCCGGTGGATGGAGCCCAGAGCCCCGGCGGTCGGGAGGCGGTGGGGTTTACCCAGTGTAGAGGTTGCTCGGCTCTCGGGTTCGAACTCTGAAGCGAAGACCATCTGAGGCTCCTACAGTGTGTTGGTCGGGCGGCGCTTCCCACGGTCGCGGCGTTGACCAAGCAGGTTAGTCGGCTTTGCTGGTCTTGTGGCTATCCGGTGGATAAAAACCCGAGCCCCGGCGGTCGGAGGTGGTCGGGGTTTATCCGTCTTGACGCCCGTTAAATCGAGGGTGATAAAGGCATCCGTCCCATGTTTGACGAGGATGGTGGCGTTTCCCGAATCGCCCGTCCGCGGTGTGGGACTGGAGGGGTGAGCAAGCAGCGTTGCCATCGTGAGCTCGAGCGCCGTGCTGTGTGGTGATAGCGGAGTAGTTGAGTGGGCCTGGTGGTTTCAGAGAGAACCATTTGGCGGGCGTTATCCGTCGTGAGCGTCCAGAGCCAGAAGCGACCGAGAGCCTTCGTTACTCGATCGAGTCGGACCCAGTCGTCCGCCGACACAGAAGCGCGGTGGCCTGCCACCCGTCGGCAGGCTCCGCGGGAGAGTTTGGCGTATGGCCTCGAACACGACTCAAAGCGATTGGGTCGTCGCCCAAGATAACAAAGGAGCCTTTGAGGCTTCGCCTTATCCTCGTCCCTCGCTCGGTTTTCCCTCTTTCGCTCGGGGCGGCGCGTCGTCAATCGGTGGCGGCGTTAAGGGGCCTGACGCCAGTCGAACCACGAGCATAAGTCGGTAAACCTTCGTGGCTTCTGGGGCCGTGGCGGTCCTTGCATGTTTTCTCCGTCGCAAAGGTGACCCTTGGAGTTGAGGCGAGGCCAGGCCGTCGCCTCTCTGCCGATGTCCTTTCGCTGGCTGCGGTCTGTCAAGAGATTAAATCTTGAGGCGATCAAAATTAAGGCGTACTCGTTGAGCAAATCTTAATGATCGAGGAAGCGAGGAAGTAGCCGTTCCGTTCAGCGATGCTCTGTTTGGTTGGCCTTTGTCGTCGGCGACCGTTGCACTCTTTATAAGCGGAAGGGGCCATAGGGCGGATTCCCTCGTTGTCTGTTCTTCGCTGCGAAAAGAGGAGAGCGGCGGCGTGAAGAAGATCGAAAAACCCCAAGAAAGGATCCTTTGCCTTAGCCCTTTCTCCACCCAGCAGTCGTGCCCCTTGGAATGGCGTGGTAGGAGTGCACCATTCTCGGCCTTTCGGGTGCTCGATGCAGCAAAGCAGTTCCTCACTTGTGGCTGGCTCGGTGGAGAATCTGAAGCGAGAGTACCGTAGCTCGAACTGGCGTGCGAGATCGTCGCCGCGTCCTTCTTTGGCCAGCAGTTCGGCCTCCCCCTACATCGTTAGTCGCAGGCTTCTCCACTTCTACAAGGTGGAGGTGCACCATCGAACCCTAACGAGTCTTTGCACATCGCGATCTTCATCCTGTTTGTCGCGAGCTTTCCTAGGGATCGAACCCCATTGGGCCCTCTGGAATACTTCTTCCATATGGGAAATTTGAAGAACCGTCGGTAGCGTCGTTAGCGCCAATCGGTGCGGCCTTAGCCATCGAATAAGATCTAATCGGTCGAGAGTACCTTGACATGTTGCCCACCTCGAGCAGGGATAGCACCGGTGGTTCTACATTCGAATCAGGAGGCAGCGCCGGCCTTCAAGGGAGGCGGCTCGGCGGTGCTTGAATGGGTCGTCCGTGAGGAGAAGGAAGCGGAAGATGGTGGTGATTCTTGGCGACTTGCGGCTCGAGAAGAAGCCGAACTGACGGATTCTGTTGTCGTCTTGTAGCGTTCATGGCGGCGTACAACCCCTCATGGGCAGGCCCACCCGATGTTTCGATATGAGGCGTCCAGGCCCATGAGGATGGAGGTTCGGACCTCCCTCGTCGGAGGTGGAGGCTCGGGTGGCGCCGTCTTGGCATTGAAAACCGCGGTGGCGGCGGGCGGCGTTCCCGAGCCTTTCTCGGTGGAAAACCCCCCGAACTTGGTAAGTGGGAAGTTCCCTATCCTCTCTTGCGTACCTTGATTCCCCGTATTCCGACTGAATAGGGTTCACCTTGCTTCGAGGGCTGCTTGGAGCATCCTCCGGGCATTCTTCTTAGGGGAGAAGGAGATAGTGACCATCATGTGCAGTAGTTACTGAGGAGTCGCTCGGAAGGGCGCTGGAAGCATGAAGAAGGAAAAAAAGAGCGGGCTCGTCGGGCCATGACCCGCCTGCTTGGCGAGGCGTCGGTCGGCAGCCCTTTCTTAATTTGGATGGGGGTGCGTCCTCGGCGGCGGCGGAGACCTCGGCGATCCATATGAGGAGTATGACTTGAGTGCCGCCGGTCGGCGATCAATGGAGGGCGTCGACCGCGGAGATCGTCGTCCCTGGCGTCGGCGAGGACACCTCGGCAGGGTGCCTGGAGGGAAAGGCGGCCCTTGCCGCCAAAGGCCGTGAAGGCGCGGTTATTCGGCACCGCTTCGGCGTGGTTAGTCTCATCCCTTTTGCGTGCGTGCCAATTTTGCTCGAAATGTCACTGGCCAAACCCTTGGCCTTTTGAGGATTTTGCGGAAGAAACCTTAGCGGTAGCGGAAGCCGCCAGCCGGGACCGACCAGGTACCCGCCCGTGAGGCCGAATATCTTGTCGACCAAGAACAGCGTCGGGCGGCGCCGGCCGCGCCGTCCGTTGAGCATAGCGAAGTCGTGGTGGTGGCCGGGGCGTCCGTGGAATTAGTGTCCCCGGACCGTCGAAACCGTAAACCTGGCAAAGGGCCGAGGCGAACCGATCTGCCTGCCGCCGATGTGACGATACCCGACTCGGAGAATCACAACCTTGAAGCGATCTTATATCGTCGCGAAAAGAAACAGCCAGAGAGAACAATGCGGTAGCGCGCGGTCGCCGAATCCGCCGGTGGTGGTGGCGGAAGCCGTCGGAGGCGACGCCGGGGCGACCGCGAGAACTTTCTCGATCGCCCAAACCATCTGGCTGGCCGGGCGATCCACTCGGCGAGGCGTTCTTCTTCTGGAGCGATGGGGCGGAGCTTGGAAGTGGGAATCCCTGGGAGGTTCCCCGGGCCCGAATTAGAGGCGGTCGGGTGAACTGAATCTTCTCCTTGAAGTCTTCAGGAGGCGTTGGGCCTTGATCGCCCGAGATCGTCCGGCCCGTGGTAAGTCATGCTTGGAATTTTCTCGCCTTACCGGATGTTGTGGATCTGAAATGGAGTGGTGGTAGGCTGCAGCGTCTTCAGATGCTTTCGGAGGCAAGTCTAAGCTCCTCCATAAATCTGCACCTGACCGGCTGCCGCGGAGGAGGTCGCGACCAGCGGGACTCGAGTTCACGAGGAGGCTCGGGAAGCCGTGGCCTTGCGGTCGGCGGAAGAGGCCGCCGGATGGTGAGTGAAGAACGGCGCCTGCGGGGAGGCCCGGTCGGGTGAGTTCTGAGGCGAGTATCGAGGCAAAATACCTCTGGCGGAGAATATGGCGTAAAAACCGTTGCTCGGTAGGCGTGGCGGCGGCGAAGCTTCGAGAGGAGGCCCGCAGCGCCCGGGACGTCGCGCTCGAGGCGGTATGGTGGTGAAAGGCCGTGAGAGATCTGAGGAGGCTCACGCTATGGAGAATCGCGTCCGATGCGTTGTTGTCGCCGGGTTGGTTGGAAGATCTGCGTCGTGGCGCATTCGACTCTCGCCTCGATTTTGAGCTGCGAAGAGATTCGGCGAAATCGCGGAGAACCTGGCGTTCGGTGGTGGAAAAGCGCTGAGCGGCGGTCATGGTGGAAGCGGCTCGAGCGACTTCGGGAAGAGATGGAGGAAGCGGGCGAGTGATCGCCGAGATGGCGACCTTAGGGAAGGTCGGTCGGACCCGTCTGCGTCCATTGCTTTCGGTATCTTGGTCTGAGCACCTTTCGCTGACAAAGTTGGCCCGTGTCTTGGAACACGTCGAGAATCGGTGAAGGCGAGTGCTGCCACAGGAGCCACTTCGCGCTTATTAGCCATGTCCTTCTACAATGGTCTTGACACAGGCAAGGTTAGCGGCGGGATCGCCGGAACCAGAGCGAAGCGAGAATTCGGCGCCGGACTCAACCGAGCCCCATGCGGCGATCGTTGGCCGGATATCGCGAGCGTCCTCCACGGGATTCTGAATGATGTTAGATATTTATGTAGATGTAAAAAACTTTGGCATGTAATGAATCGGGTTTCGTTTTGGTGCTTGTTCTCGAGTTTTAAGCCCTTCCTTTGCGCTCGAGGCCGTGACCACAGAAGCCATAGGAGGTTTTTTGAGGCGTAGGTGTTTTCGATTTTCGAAGGGCCTTGAAGGGGCTAAAAGACCCGAGGTCAGTCGTTCATTCAAGCCTCATGCGGGAGAAAAGGCCCCGTGACTTGTGGCTCACAGCGTAGGTAACCCCTTGCGTAGTAGCGCTACCTCGAGCCAATGGCCGCCGTGGCGTAAATTCGCGGCGTTTAGGTCGAGCGGGTTACCGCTAGAGGCGAGTAGTTGAGTCGGGGCGCCGACCGTATGAACATGAATAGCGTTGAAGCGAGCACCCATTCACATTCGGCGGAAAGGGCGTTTCCGTGACGTGGCTCATGGCCGTATGGGTAACCCGTTCTGCGGCTTCTTGAGCAAGTAGCCAGCAGGCGTGGGTCGCGGTGCTTGGTCGAATGGGTTATCGCTAGAGGCCGGCGGTCGGTCGGATTGTCGACCCGTATGAATGTGAATGTCATTTGAAAGCGGGAGCACATTTTTCGCATTTTTAACGAGAAAGGGCGTTCCGTGGCTTATGGCTCGCATCGTCTGAGCCACCCCTTTCCGGGCGCCATTGAAACCGTAGCCCATTTGGGCGTAGGTCGTGGCGCTGGGTCGGATAGGTTGCTGGTTAGGGGCCGTGTGGTCGATCGAATCGCCCGATCTGTATTAATGTATCTGACGTTGCCCCAAGCCCGGCGATGCGTGGCGACAGTGTGGTCGGCGCGTATATCGTGATCGTCGAAAAATTGCGAGGAGGCGGTCGGGTGACTTATCTCTTTGATTCGATCGCCGTGCGGCCCGGTGTTGGTCAGTTAGGATGTCGGTATAATCGGGTCTAGGCGAAGACCGAAGCGTCAGCGTCATTACAGCAGGGAAGCGCCGGCGCTCTGCGGCCGTGTCGCTTGGCGCGTTAAATCGAAGTGGGATTTTAATGCGATCGTATGTCGTGGCGTCGGGCGGCGCGCCGAGGCGCCGCCAACCTGGTGGCGGTTTACGCGGTGAATCGCCCTTATAAATCTGGCGCGTGGGGAGGCGGTAAACCACTCCCGGCCAACGCTTGTCTTTGCCTTGGCCCTTCGTCTTGAAGCCCGTTCTCGGAGAACTTCCGCGGTGCTATGGCGGCGGCGGAAACGGCAGAGGGCCCGACAAGCAGTGGTGGAGGGAACCGAGGCTCACCCTCAAGCGTCGAGACGGAGGAAGCTCCTCCGTGGCAGCGGCGGCGGGCTTGACCTGCCCTCGCCGAGGTTCTTCATCTGGAGCCCCCACCGCGGGTAGGCGTTCTCTTGGTTGTTATGGACATGGCGGGGTTGCCGGGAGCGTCTAGTTGGCGTTCCTTTCCGGCCTTTGCCTTTTCTGAGTCCGATCGGCCCGGTAGCGGTAAACGGCGGCGTCGGAGGTGGCTCAGCGCCCCAGGCGAGCGAGGCGGCTTCTTGAGGATCGAGCGGCTAGCATGGTGGGCCATGCTGTGCGGTCCCATGTGAGACACAGTGTCTCGGTGGGCTCTTCTGCTGCCCTAAAGCTGTGGTGCCAGCCAGGGCCTTAGTCTGCGCCTAGCAAAGGGGCTGGCAGGCCAGCCTGCCAAAGGCAGGGCGAGAATAACCCCATGACGAGACCGGCGCCAGCTTGAGAGCCACACTCTCCATGCTCATACCTTCTGGCATGGGCGAAGTCTGAGGCGGCCCGAGTGGGCTTAACAGGCAGTTATTGCCAGCCGTGGCGTAATCGCCGGCCTTACACGGCGGCCGTGGTGGACTGCCCGAGCCCTCAGGCGCTCCGCCCGCGAAATCGCTGCGCCCTGCAGCGGTGTCGTGTTAGCGTCTTTGCGCCCGACCGTGCAACTCCTTCAACGGCGACCTTGTCTCCCATCCGGCGGCCGCGGCGGCAGGAGCAGTCTTGAGGCGGCGAGGACAGTGTGCGGAAGGCTGCACAGAGGTCTCGAACGGCAAGGCAGACGCCAGCGAGCCTCCGGGGAGGACGCCTTCTTTGGCCCCGACCCTTAAGTCGCCGCATGATCCCCCGAACTTCGCCGTGCGGCGAGCATCTCGAACCTGGAGGCGGCTCCTTAGTCTTCGGGTCCGGCTTCTTTGTTTGCAGATTTTTGCACTCTTTTCTGCCTTAGGGTTAACATAAGACGTAGACCTCGCTTATTTTCCCGTCTGTAATGGATGTGCCTTTGCTTAAAGTTTATGGAATGCCTGCCTTTTACGTTCGTTTTCTTGCTGAACGTCTGATGTTTGTCGAATGCTTGCGAAAAAACCCTTAGTGGATCGTCCGTGGGTTACCCGTACGAAGATCACTTCGCGCCGCGGGCCGTCACTTTAGCGGCCGTAGTCAAGAAAAAACCGCCGGGGTTTTTACGAGACGTAGACCGTGATAGCCGGGTCGAAGCGATTTCTTCAGGGGAAGACTTGCGGTCGGTTAGGGCGCTACGTAACAAGGTCACGTAGATTTACAAGCCCCCGAGCGGGTTCGCGCCGCTCGGGTTGGTCAGGTAGATAGATGCGTTCAACAAAGAAATAGGATCTTAGGGAAAAAACTGCCTGAGCTTTTCGATGTTCCAAGCGTTTGAAACAACGTTGCCCTCGGCGTCTTTGAGTCGGTAGGTGCCGGGCCGGATCACCTCGACGACGGTGAAGGGGCCTTCCCACGGAGGTGAAAGCTTGTGCTTGCCGGCGCTGGACTAGACTTGGCGCAGGACCAAGTCGCCCACGTTGAAGGTTCGACCAGCGGATCTGGCGACTCGATAGCTAGTAGCGTTTGTTGGTATTGGCCGGCCGGAAGGCAACGTCGTCGCGCGCTCGTCGGTGATCGATGGCGATCTGCTGCGAGTTGAGTCCCGAGCTTGGTTGAAGATTTGGAGTCTAGAGGCGCCGTATTCCAAGTCGGTCGGCGAGACGACCTCGGCCCGAACACCAGAAGAATGGTGTAAAGCCGGTTGACTGGTTGGGGTGATTCGCGAGCTCCAAAGGGCGGAGGCGGCTCGGCCCAGCGGCCGTGATTTCTTGATCGATTGAAGATTCGCGGTTTGAGCCCTGAAGGATCATGCCGTTCGCCCTTCGGCTGGCCGTTAGTCTGTAATGTGGCGGCGGCCCGCCATCGACACGGATGTTGAAGTCGTCATAAAACTCGAAATTCCTTCCCGTAAAGCTGCGTGCCATTAGCCGGTGATGATGGAGTTCGGGACCCCAAGCCGATTGAAGCGATGCGGAAGAAATCGGCCTTTCTTGTGAGCGTGATGGTGGCGGCGGCTTAGCCTCTATCCACTTGGTGAATTGTCCACCGCGACAAAGAGGTGGGTAAAGCCCGGCGCTTTCTTGAGTGGCCGGCGGTCGAGTCCCGGGCCATGACGGCCCGTGATGGGAATCGTCTGGAAGGCGAAATTTGGAAGGTGCGTCTGTAGAGCAAAAATTGGCACCCTTCACGGTCGCGAGCGATTTGCTCGGCGTCGACCAGCGATCGGCGATAGAAGCCTTGACGAAAAGCCTTTCCCACGAGGGACCGGGGCTGCATGGTGTCGCATATTCGGCATGGATGTCGGCGACAACTCCTTGCCTGGTGGGGTAGGATGCACCTCGGAGAACTCCGGAGGACTCCTCTTATAAAGGTCTTCGCCGACCGGGACAAAGGACTTTCTTGTAGCAAAGGCGGCCAAGACCTCGATCGGATCTGGGGAGAGTCCCATCATCAGCGGCCGGCGTAAGGCTTCCTCGGTCGGACTCGGCCATCAGTAGCGTCTTAACCCGGCCGGATGGGGTGGCGGCCGGTGGTCGATGCTGGTTCGACAACGGGAGACGGCCGCTGATCGACCGCCGGTCCGTTCGGACCAGACGGTTGATGAAGTCGTGGGCAAAGATTCCGGCGGAGCCGGTCCCTTGCGAGCAATGTTGGCGGAGTGGTCGGCCTCATTTGTTGTAGCGTCGGTAGGCTGTGATGGAGCTCGAAACCCTTGAATTTTTCTTGAGTTTGCACACCTCGCGGCGTCTGTTGCCATCGTGGAATCTCGGGGCTCGGAGTCTTCATGACACAGTCGACCACCGACTTAGGTCGCCGTATAAATAAAAGCCGTCGCGCCGTAGGGTCGTGGCGATTGAGACCGTTGATGAGGGCCGTGCTCGGCGACATTGTTGGTGGCGTCGAAGAAGTCGGACAACATCTTTGGAGCTGTTGCCGAGTGGGGAGGCGATGGCGATTCGGCGCCGCTCCGTTCTTGGTGTAGGACCGTCAAGTACATTGTCGATGTTCGGGGTCTTGAGTGCCGGCGGCGCTGGGCTTCGGTCCGCCGCCATATGAAATCGGCAAGGGCTTGGGACTTGATCATTTGTCTTGAGAGCGAAACGAGATGTCGTGGCCGTTAAGTTCGGCGCCCACTTGGCTATTCTTCCGAAACATCAGCGATTCGCGGATGATCTCGCCAATGGCGAAAAAGTCACCACGAGATGGGTCTTGGTGAAATAGTGGATCGATTTCCTCTTTGCGATTAGCACCGTAAGCGGCTCTGCACTGCGAATGCGGGCCTTGACACCGAAAGTACTTGATGAAGTAGGCGGGTAGCACTGCACCTTGAGACGCGGCCCTCCTCCGCCGCTTCGGCAGCAGCGCGCGCGCTCTGACTGGTTGTGGCGGCAATGTAGAAAGCGAGCTTCGCCGCGGTGTGGCCGTCGGGGCCGAGGTGGCGTCGAGAAGGCCTTCAATCGGTCGAGGCCTCCCCGAGCCTCGTCGTCAAGCAAGTGGTCGGACTTTCTGCGGCTTGTAAGCGACATCCGCTTCGCCAAGGCGAGACACGAAGCGGCTCGAGGTGCAAGGCACCTCGTCGACTTTTGGGCGCCTTTTAGAGTGCATGTCGGCCCCATCTTCATGATTGCGGAGACCTTCACGGGTTGGCCTCGATGCTGCGTTCGGATATGATGAATCAGGAGTTTTCCTTAGGGACCCAGCGCATTTCTCGGGGTTGAGTTTTATCGAGCCGGCGGAGGTTCGCAAGGTTTCTGCGGTCGGCGGCGAGTCGTTGGCCTTCTGATTGGCGACGATGTCGTCCACGTATATCTCGATGTTCGACCGTCTGGTCTTGAAGCGGTGTACATCTGGCGTTGGTATGTCGCGCCGCGTTCTTGAGCCGAAGGGCATAGTTCGTAACAAAAGCAGGCGAGCGGAGTGATGAAAGAGGTCGCGGTGGTCGGACTCTTTCATCGAGAATCTGATGTAGCTTTGAGTAGGCGTCTAGAAGCGAGGCGACTTCGCACCCGGTGGAATCAATGACTTGGTCAATCAGAGGCAAGGAAAATGGTCCTTAGGACATGCCTTGTTCATGCTGTGTAGTCGACACATCCTCCATTGCCCGATTTCTTTTTACAAGGGCCAGGATTGGCAAGCCACTCGGGGTGGCGTACCTCTTTATGAATCCGCCTCGAGAAGGTTGGCTACTTCTTCCTATGAGCTGCGCTTTTCTTCGTCAGCAGGCGCGGCGTTAGGCGACCGCAAACTTGGCGCGGGCGGATATTCGAGGTGTGCTCGGCGACCTCCTTGGGATGCGGCATGTCGGAGGTCTTCAGCGAACATCGATTTGCGGAGAAGTCGGCAGCGCGCCTTCCTATTTGGCGGGGGCGGACCCTACCCGCACGGTCTTGGCCGGGTCTTGGGATCGTCGCGATCCCCTTCGTATCCTCCGCGACTCGAAGGACCCAGTCCCGACTTCTTTGGCCGGGGATGGACTCGGGCGCCTCCGTTAGTTCTTGAGCTCGGAAGACGCGATGACCGCCGAGCTAGCTTCATAGCTACTGCCTTCATGATTGAAAGCAAAATTTGGAAGGATGAGGACACGGTAATGATGCCCGTGGCCGGGATCTTGACCCGGTAGGTGTAGTTGGGGACCGCCATGAACTTAGCGTACCGGCCTCCCAAGATAGCGTGGTAGGAACATGAACCCCACTACCTCGGCGAGGATCTCGGTGTGGAAGTTTTGGGTCCCCGAAGGTGTGAGGCGGTCGACTGCCCGATGGGTAAACTTGATGACGGGGATGGCGCGTGGAAAGCGCCTTGCTCGGTCGTAGGGTCGGCGGGGGGCGCCAGGCGTCGGCGTCTCGGCGTCTGAGGATGTTGAGACCATTGCCGCCGTCCATGAGGACTTTGGTGAAGCGTTCGACCCTCGATGGGGTCGACGGCGAGTGGGTATCTCCGAGTGCACGGATCTGATCGGGGTGGTCCGCCCGTCGAAGGTGATCGGGGTTCGACCAGCGAGTAGATTGGGACCGCGGTCACCGTGTGCACCTCACGGTGGCGAGCCTCTGCGCGTTTGTCGGCGTAGCTCTCTGGTCATAGAAGATCATAAGGCATCCGTCAGACTCTGGGAACCCGGCGCCTGCCTTGTCCTCCCCGGCCTCTGGTGTTGGGTCGCGCTTCTTTCCTTTGCCCCGCGGCTGCGTGGGGTTTCCGGAGAGAAAGCGTCTCAGGACTTCCATGATCCCGATGTTTGTGCTGACGGGTACCCGTGGTTGAACACGGCTATCCATCGGCTTTTGAAGTGGTGGTGGGCTGCTACCGCTTGCTTGTCGGGCGTTAGCGGCCACCGTGTCAGTGGTCTCGCGGACCTGCTTTCCCTTCCGCCTTCACTTGTCGGCGGCCGCTTTCGGGGCGGATTCTCGCAGCCTTCGCTTTATCGAAAATGGCCCCCTGCCTCCTCGCCGGGCGTGGTTGAAATGGCGATGTCGGCGGTGTCCTTGGTGGTCACGGGTTTGAGACGACCCGGTTTGTGGACCAAGGCTCGCATGTGGTGCAGTAAATGAATGCCCCAACAACGTCGGCGTCGCTAATGTCGGGAGTTCATTGCCTTTGTTGGGAAAGCGCGGATGTAATCGAGCGTTTCTCCATTGCTTTGCTGCTGACTCTTCAGTCGAGGAGTTCCCAGGCGCTTATGCGTGCCACTGGAAGTTCTGCGACGAAGCGCTCTTCAAGTCGTCGAGCTCTGATAGCCCGTGACGGTACTCGAGCGAGCTCGGCCGAGTCCATAAATAGAGGGGAGGTTGAATGATAAAGAGGTCATTAGTAGCCCCGGCTCGGCTGAGCGAGCCGATAATCTTCTAACCAAACGCCGGGGTTCGTTGCCCGTGTACTTAGTGATGTTGGTAGGTGCCGAGCGGGCGAAATCCGCCCGGCGGATCTCCGTGAAAGCACAGGGCCCCGGGCCCTCGAAGTCAGCTCTGATTCTGGCGCGGCCGCTTCTCGGCGACACAGGAGCGAGCGCGACGTCGGCCCCTCTTCTTGGCGTCGAGAGTGTCGCGGCGATCGTAGTGTTGCCCAAAACGATGGCCGGCAAAGTGTAGGAGGCCTGGGCCGCTCATTGTGGTCGGCCCTCTCCGGTTCATGGCGAACAGGCTTTGGCGGCAGTGAGACCCCAAGTGAAAGTGCAGGGCGGTACATGCCGTCTGATGGCGTGCTCTACCAGCTCCGGAGGTCTTTGGTAGGTAGCCCAACCGGGCTCGTTAGGCTCGGGGATGCAGCGAACAACATCGCCCTTGCCATGGCGAAGTTTTAGCTCGGAAGAGGAAGCACAGGCGTTAACGGCTCTTTCATGCCAATGGTGTACTCGGCGCAGCAGCTCGCGTCCGCCTCGATACTGCGGGGGGCGCGTGTTGACTTCGGCCTGGTTGGTCGACCGTGCCTTCTTAAAGTCAGCGCCGCGATTCAGCTCATTGTTGGCGAAAGCGGTCGAGTGGACTTAGGATGATCCGCCTGATCGTCTTCTTTGAGCCACCTCCGGCGGGCGGGCGCTGATGGCGGTCCTCTTGACTTGGTGAAGTTGCGGCCGGTTGATCGCTCACACCGGCCATATTGCACTCGCGGGTGTACGGCTCCTTCGAGGCTTGCTCCGCGTCGGAACCGGAGTCGCCATCGATGGAGCTCTCCAAGATCTCGTGGATGGAAGCTCACGCGTAGCCAGCCATTGCTACAAAGCGCAGGCCTTCGGGAGGCGTAGGCGTCGCCCGTAAAGCGCGCAGCGCGCGCCTCTGAGTGGCGGTCTTTGCGCCTGGCGGCGCGGCTTTGGAGGCCGTAGCGGAGGCCTCGAGTTGAAGGCCGTCGAGGGTGTGGATGACGTGGCGCAGGCACTCCGTGGGGGCCTGGTCCTGGGGCGTGGCGGGAGCAAGGTTGAGCTCTCCCGTCGTGTTGGCGATAAAATCGAGGCAAAGCGGATTCGACTCCGGGTGTATGTATTGTCGTTGAAAGGATCCATCAAGGAAGCAAAATGGGAGTCCGGAGGCAGTGGTGGCGAAGCCCCTACTGGGCGCGCATGCGGTGTTTGAAGCAAGCAAGTAAAATTTGTAAGTCTTGAGGGCAGCGTTCCGTTCCTTGAATGGTTAGACCCAAAGAGAAAAAAAGAGGTCGAGAATCTATCTTTGGTTGGTGACGTCCCTACTCCGATTAAATGCGGTGGTGCGCGTTTGTATTGATCTTGATGAGCTCGTTGGGTTACTGGCGAGGCTCATAGCGCCTCGTGTATGATGGTCGGACGAGAGCTATGGCGTGAAGCGCTCGGAGCTAAGTATGTTCAGCTATGTGAATGTTCGTCCTGTCCTCCTTCGCCCCCACGGGAGGCCAAGCCTCCCCTTATATAGTTTGGGGAAATTTGGTTACATAGGCGTGTAAAGGGAAAAAATGGATGGGGCTCCTCGCTGGGAGTTCGGTCTTCCGCCTCGGCGTCTGGTCTCGGACTTGACCGGCGGATAGTGGTTGGCCTTCGTCGAGTCGGTGAGGGCGCCAACGAGTCTGATCTGTTCCTCCGGAAATGGCGCACTGCTCTCTCTCTCATAACTGTCGGTATTGACGTCGGTGTCGACCGGGGAGTTGCCTAGGGAAGGCGCGGCCTCCCTCTGTTTAGTCATCTTGAGCGCCTTGCATCGATGGGGTTGGTGGCGGGTCTGGCGCCGCCGATGATTGGCGTTGGCTTGTTGTGAAGAGGGTTTGGGTTTGATCGAAGATCTCGGTCTGTCAAACCGTCGGTCGGGCATCTCCATTGCTATCGCCGTAGCCGTGGGGAGCCATACTGTTGCGTTTGGTCGGACCGTCCCGAAGTCGGCAGTCGGAGACCTTGGGCCCCGAGCCAGAGCCGCAATGGCCCATACACCTTTCCTGGGCCGCTGGGGATACCTGTGTGTCGGGTATCCGTCAGGAACTATGATGATAATTTGTGGGCCATGTGTGGTCGCACAAAGAGATTGAGTTGTTGTGACAGCAGAGTCACGCAACGAGGTTGATTTGTGAAGAGCACGTGGTGTTTGGTAATCAACTGGGGTGGGAAAAATGATTTTGACTGGGGCAAGTGGCAAGATTATTTCTGGTGGGCCAAGAGTGGCAACTAGGCGGTCGTATTTGGTTTTTATTGGTTTTGGATATTTGAGATTATCTCTGGTTAGTCTTGCCTCGGTCAGTTAAGGACTTAACCTTGCAAGCCTTTGACCTAAGTCAATCAGGCAGCCACACGTCTGTTATGGGGCAGCCTAGCTGACTAATTTGCAAATGCTTAACTTAAGTGCTATCATGGTGGTGTGAGTCCGGGTGTCTGGAAACTCATATGGCACAAGAGGGGGCCTGTTGTGGCGGTGTAATATCGGTGTTGAAACCTTAGCGGGTATGCTTGGGTTAAGAGGATGCATTGTAAAGGCTTTGTTATAATCGTTCGCCTGTGTGGTGCATGATTATATCGTGTGGGTAAAGTGCATAATCTCTGCAGAGTGTACAAACTATTCGGATAGCCGTGCTCACGGTATTGAGCAATGCTCGGGGATTATAGTCAAGGGGTAGTTAATTTAAAATGAACAACTGGATGGGATGGCGGGATGCCATGTGGATAATGGAATTTGATTTAGGATGGAGAACTTGGGTTTATTTGAGAATCACTGAATCTATTTACTTGTTATTATTATTTGTTTTACTGTCTTTTCAATCTATGTACTGTATGTGTTCTCAAATACTGCTTTACTGCAAATGAACCCCTTAGCCATTCCTTTGGAATAAGCCTGCATATAGCTATGATAGAATTGCATTCTGTGCATAACTTGTTGAGTACGTGTTGGTGTACTCACCCTTGCTTACAAACCAAACAAACAGTGGAGGAGTCATCGCCTGTGATTGAGGAGGACTTTCAGGTGGACGCGAGTCACTAGGCCAAGCCTTGTCAGTCGCCTGTGGTGTACTGATGATTCACTACGTTTTCTACGATTTTTCGCTGCATTTGTCTTACTTTATCTTAGACTTGCCCGTATGGCTGAATAAATGTAAGTGATTATAAGATCATACACTAGTTATATTAAATAAATGAAGTCTTATTGTTATTATCGTTGTGTATGGTGTGATGCTTACCGTTGTTAAGCCGTGTGCACTAGCGTTGATCCTGAGAATAGTGCGGCATACACGGTGGATCCGAATTGGTAAATTCGGGTCATTACATCAT
Organism: Guadua angustifolia; assembly: GCA_036346375.1. Lineage (NCBI taxonomy): Eukaryota > Viridiplantae > Streptophyta > Magnoliopsida > Poales > Poaceae > Guadua > Guadua angustifolia. The sequence continues at coordinate 24,379,579 of CM070513.1, forward strand.
ATATCTAATTTAAATCTTTAAAAATATATTGATAGTCAAAGTTTTAAAAGTTTAACAACAGCTATATCTAAAATAATAACTATTTGTGACCGAAGAGACTAATAACGTAGAACCTGTGGGTTGTCTACCGCTGGCAAACAAAAACAAAGCACACAGGTAACATATTCCGACGGTGCAGTTACCGCCCATTTTTAGGTAACCTCTTTGATGTAATCTTACTAATATCTAGCCACCTCGATTAAGGGTACAACTAATCCGAGACTGTTATGGAAGAAGAGATTTGTAACCATTTTCAGTTAGACTCTATTTCTTATATATGGACGAATCCGAACTTATCTTTTAGACCCTGTTTAGAAGCATAATTTTCAAAACTATGATTTTAATATACTATGGTTTGCAATTGTTTTGTCATGAATACCATGGTTTTACCAAACCCCTTTGAAACTATGGTATTCCTTGGAACTACCAACTGTTTGGATGCAACATCACAAACCATGGTATTTGAGTGGAAATAGGCAAGAAGCTAGTCAAAAGCATGAAAACTTTGGGTTGAAGTAGAGTTTCAAATACTTCAAAAATACCATAGTATCTACCAAACCATAGTTTTTAATACAGAGTTTTTGGCATGGTAACCAAACACCTCATGGTATAAAATACCATGGTATTCTTAGAAACCATGGTATTACCTAGAAACTATGAAAATACATTGCTTCCAAACAGAGCCTTACTGTTTTCTTTATATATTGGGCATGTCCCTTGTATGAGAGATTAATATAATAAAGCGAAAGAACTTTGCCCCTCTACTTTATATGTGATCCAGTTCTTATTTTTGTGATTTCGTTGGCATGCTGTTGATTGATCGTGGGTGAATAACTACGTTTTACAACACGTTATCAGCACGATGTTCTACCAAGGACAGTTGAAATCATCTGCTTGCGATAATCTACATGACATCGAGTTCATCCTGCTACATACGATCATTCTACCGCAAGCTCTACGTAGGTTTAATCTATGTCGTGGATCGCACTTGAACAGAATATTACATCCTACAAATCGTCTTTTTATATATCAATCTGTTCAATCTAAACTAGCATGATTTAGAGTTTCTGTTTATTATCATCAAAAGAAAAAAAGGAATCGGCCACACCGGTGGCGCATCTAGTTTTCCACGCCATAGACAGCGCGTCCGAAGCGCGACAGAGATGGCAATAGCGGCACCTACAGTGCCCTCGCCGGCGGCGGCATGCTTGCTTGCCCCGAAGGCAATGCCTGCGCGCAACTTAGCGGCCGAGCCTGATACATGAGCGGTCGGCGGTATTGGCTCCTCTGCGCCCGTGCGCCTCGGCTCCTGCGTCTGCAGCCACACCCTGCGACCGAACGCCCACTACTACAGATCAGATCTTATATACCGGCCCATCAATCCCGATTAGATTTGAACCCGTACTGATGAGGGCTTTAGTACCGGTTCATTGGCTACAGGACTGTCGTGGGCTTTTAGTACCGGTTCATGTTACGAACCGGTACTAAAGGCGGGGTATATTAATGCGAGTTAAATAACACGAACGATCTTGATCTCGTTGAGAAAGTTCAAAACGAATGCATATTCTATGTATATCAGTACGCGATGGTGGGTGGGTTGGTTAGAAGGGTGAGGCTAGAGTCACGAGGTTGCGAGTTCGAGTTCCGCTTCTCCCATACACCCTCGACATATTTTGAAACATTTCAAGTGGGCATCAGTCCCGGATGCTCTATATCGGTTCAAAAACTGGTACTAATAGCTATTGCCAACCGGTACTGATAGTCATATATGTAGTAGTGACCGAAAGACCGACCGAGTGGCCTTACTGCCAAATAGCCAATCCATGCGTGCCCGTTGCTCCACACAGCCTCGTCGCCAAAGAGCAGTCTGTGTGTCACCCGAAGCCTACGTCGCGCACCGGCGATTCTTGGCTGAGGTCCTGACACCGATGGGCGTCGCGCTCTGGTTGTCCTTCGGCGCACCTCTCTTGACCGATGGCCTTTCGGTCTTCTGAGCCTCGCGGCCATGTATATCGGTCCGTCACTTATTGATCAGTTCATCGAGTTCATTTGCCACGGTGGCACGACATAGGAAATTTTGAATGAATTCCCTTGAATGAATTCTTTTGATTGATTCTGTGAAAACTGTACAGCATATATAGAATACAAAAAGAATGATTGGCCGGCTATTAATTACCAGCAATAATCAGGGATTTTGCTATAATAATCAACCCTATTTAAAGAGATATGGCTGACTGTAAATTAGGAAAGAATAATTAGCTATAATGACTGGCTATTATTAGAGATATGGAGAGGTTAGGAAGAACGGACCGCTGCCACCAACTGCAAAATTATATTAGTAGAGAAAAGTTTGACTTTGAAAATTTCAAATAGGAAGTTTCAACTTAAAAAAAATTAATTAAAAATTTTCTACTTAAAAAAATTTAGCTTGAAATTTTTTAAATCAAAATTTTCAAATTAAAAAGTTTCAACTTAAAAAATTTTAAATCAGAAATTCTTATATTAAAAAATTTCAACTCTAAAAACTAACAATTCAAAAAATTTCAATTAAAAAACTTCAAGTCGGAAAAGAAAGTAAACCGACCAAGTCGATCTCAAAGACGACGGCCCAACAAACTCAGACTCAACGATGGCATCCATCAAATCGTCAAGGACGAGTTGGTGCTTTACTTCTCCAGTCCAGCATGCCTTGCTGTCATATACAAAAGAAGAAAAACACCACCTTTATATTAGTTGCACTCCGACGTGAGAGACATGCGCCAATTGAAAATTTGACGACATACATAATTTTCACGTGCACATATGTATAACTTTTTCTCCGAAAACACACGACTAGGTCAGACCAGACTTTCATCCCTTTAATGTCACTTTTCGGGTCGAGGCTTCAACTTAGTTGACGAAAACTTCCTGCCAATTGTTCAACCGTTGGATGTATAGAATTTAGGTTATGTTTGGATTCATTAGCACTAATAGTTAGTTGTTAAAATTAGTTGAAATAGATCTAAACAGCTCAGTTAATAGTCTAGCTAATAGTTAGCCAACAACCCAGCTAATAGTTATCTCATTAGCTGGTTCTCCCATGCTAATTTCAGCTAATGGATGGTCAAAAGACCAATTTACCCTCAGCCCCTCCACCACAAGTCCTTTCCCTCACACTCGACTAATTAATGCAAGGGTACAATGGATATTTGCAACCACAACCAAATTTCTAACTACCTATTAGCTAGTAGATCCAAACAGCCCAAGTTAATAATTAGCCAGCTAACTATTAGAGCTAATGGATCTAAACAGGCTCTTAAGGGTGTAGTAGGTTGAGATTGAATAGGATGGAATGGTACTATTTCATTTAGTTCTACTGTTTTAGGTTAATGGAATGGTTCAGTATCTATAGAGAATATTTTTTAAATTTGTATCGAACCATCTAGGATGTAATGGTTCCATTTAAACAACTAAACATATAAATAATTTTTTTATAAACCATATCATTTATATACCCCCTTAGAGCATATACAGTGGTATAGAAAATAACTGTCAATAATATATTTCCATATCATCTATAGACAGCACTAAAAATAACTCATACAATAGATCGTCTATATAATTGTCTGTAATGATCTCTCATCCAATTAATAGACTGTCTATACAATAATACATAAAATAAAAAACTGTCTATTAAATAGTAGATAATAGTTTTCTCTCTCCTCCTTCTCTCTTCTCCACATCACTTAAAATCCTATATAGTATAGTATTACAGACAATTGATATGTACAATTGTACATGCCCTTAATACAAGCAACTAAACACATCCTAGCATGATATATGAGCCAAAGGTCTTGAGTGGGAGATCACATAATTTTTAGCCTGTCTTATTGGAACGGCCGCCAAGAATCGATAGTTCGAATCAACCGCACACGCGCCAATTTTTTTTAAATAATATAGTTTTTATTCAAATTATAAAAATATACTTCGATTAAAAAAATGCAAAATTATACCCCTGTCACCGTTTGAAATGACGAGAGCTAAATATCGCCGTATCATCGGGCGACAGAGACACTTGTCGCCATTTCAACCGACGACAAAGTGCCACGTAGGCGAAAATATGGTTTGGCGACAGAGGGGTTCGCGCACCTCTATCGTCAAATCATAACAACAGAGACGTTTACATAAACACTTAAGCATTTTCGGCGATTCACAAAACAACTTATCTTAACATAAATTTTAAGAGATCGGTCCAGAAACACACTTTAATATATGGACAACTATATTATAAAAAAATATCTTATTTACAACTTGCTTAGCATATATATTCCGTTAACGCTAATACCCTAAATAATAAGATTGTCGGAGCCACGTTGTATGAATAGTTGAGTTAAAAAGCCTTTAACCAAAGTACCCACAACGCAAGAATCATCATGTAACCATGTAGTTTTAGCCTGTTATATTTTTTTATTTTTCAAAAATAGCCTCCGTAGAGATGAAATTACACATTTAGTCCCCTCGCTCGTATATTCCGCGGCCCTGGTGCGTTGCATATTTTTTCTTTCTTTCTCACATCGGTCTAAAAAAGGCTCTGAGATTGTGCGATTCCTGCACTTTTTCATAGCAACACGACAATACGATGCTTGTTGTTTTCTCACACTGAATTGACAACTCCCGTGCAGCAGCTTTTTCAGGGCGATTAGACAACTCACGAGCGTGTAGCTCTGTCAGGCCGAGTAGACAAGTCATAGGTAGCAGATTTATCAGGATGAGTTGTTAAAAAAGAAAGCATCCATCACCTTTTGCAATGACAAGTTGCAATACTCTGTCCAATGCTTTAAACTTTTTCAGACCAATTTGATAACACTCTTGAAAGGACAGGGGATGTCGCCTAGAGAGGGGGTGAATAGGCAAATTAAAAATTTAAAACTAAATCGCAGCGGAATACAGAAATTTCGGAATGTCCGAATAATACTTCGGACTGTACGAGTTGTTCGAATAGTCCGAGGTTATATTCGGATAGTCTAAATTAAACTTTCCCGAGGGTGTCAACCCAGACTGTCCGGGATTTAGTTTGGATACTCCGGTATATCCGGACTATCCAGGGTGATTGTGCGGATATTCCGAGTTGGACACCTTGAAATGAAATTTTTAATCTCTTCAACTTTTAATCAAACTACTTGAACACAAAGATTCTTAACACTACCAGGTATCTGGAACAAGTAGAGATCTAGCGGAAAACTCAATAGAAAAGTAGATCGGGCAATTTCAAGATTCAAAATCAAATACTTTAGCAAGAATAAAAGTAAGCAAGAAGACAATGATTTTTCAACCGAAGTTCGGATCCTTGAGGGGATTCTACGTCTCCGTTGAGGCAGCTCGGTCACACTTGAGCCGGGGTCTCTTTCAACCCTCTTCCTCCCGGTGTTGCACAAATGCACTCGCCGGTCTTCACTCCTTTGATTCCTTTCCTTACGGAGGCCGAATCGGCCTTCACAAACTTCCCACGGCCAACCACACAAAACTCCGGTGGCTCGTAAGCGACCTCCTAACCGTCTAGGAGTCCTCAACCTCCAAGAGTAACAAATGCTTGAGAAGAACAAACTTGGAGATGAACTCAAGTGCTCAAAGATCAAATCTTGCTCAACACATACATCTTCCAACTCTTCTCAACCCTTCTCACTAAGGGGATCACTTAGATCTAAGAGTAGAGAGGGATTTTGGGCTCAAGAATGAAGGGGAACCTCAGTTCTCACTTTTTCCACCAACCCTAACACATCACTCCTCAAACTCTTCCCAACCCTTCTCTTCAAGGGGATCACTTAGATCTAAGGGTAAAGAGGTGTTTTGGGGGCTCAAGAACAAGGAGATAGCACCTCAAATCCACAGGGTAACGGCCTTCTTTGAAGTGAGGAATGAGGGGGCTTTAAATAGAGGTCCCCAAAAACTAACCGTTTGAACTGTGCAAAACCCGGATACTCTTGACTCAACCCGGATACTTTGGACAACCCGAATACTCTGGACTTAACCCGGATACTCCGGATTGACTTAACCGAGAGGACGAACCCGGATACTCTGGACTCAACCCGGATACTCCGCATTGACCTACCGAGAGGACGAACCCGGATACTCCAGACTCAATCCAGATACTCCGGATTGGACTAAGCAGCCCAACGAAAACAAGCATAACTTTTGACTCCGGACTCCGATTTCAGTGATTTTGGACTCTACGAAAAGCTAAGAACGAGGGATACACAATTAACAAGGTCTCACTACCCAAATCTCAAAGGATAAATACAGATTTCACAAACAATCCAAGGGAGACCTACAACTCTCACTTTCCGGCACCACCAACACCACTCTCTCTCTAAGTTTCACAAGGATGGATCACTTGAGCACTTAACACATCTAAAAGTCATTCGACGTCGCATCCCTCTTAATAGTACGGCAATCCTTAGACTCAAATTAAATCAAAGATAATACAAGTCTAGAAATAGTCACTTGTCGTCTTCTTTCTTAATGCCGATGCATGAAGCCCTTCACCATATAATTGTTGACATCTTCTCCTTGTCCAACTTGACTCGATTCACCTCATGAGACTCTCGTTCTATCAACCTTGACTTTATCATCATCTCCGATGATCTCCACGCCAAGTCGATTTTGACCTAGTCCTCAACTCTTGGTGACACCGTCGTCTTGTTGACCTCGGCTTAACGGTCATCCTCCAAAATATCTTGGTCATCATACACACTCGGGACCTAATTCTTTTCAAAGCACTCATGAAAGACATTAGTCCCAAAAGCTCAATAGATATAAACAAGTTGATATTTGTGAGCAATTGATTACCACAAGTGTTTCATATAAAGAAGCACAATATAAATGGAAACACTTGACATAAGAAATGTTCTTTACTAAGTACATCATGATGAATATGTGATTGATCTATATGTACTAGAGAGATAATTGCCAATATGATGAATCAATTAAATCATGGCAAGGATCACAATCTTTACTTAAATGAAGCACATGATAGAATATACACGAATTGTACATGTGCAAATAATATTTGGAATAAGAGTAAATATTTGATCCAACTCTAGATTAAACTTCACTAAGAGAATTGCATGAGAAGATATACAACTAAAACATGCATGCACCAAGTCAATCTATAGCAATATAAAGTTTAACTCTAGTTAATACATGTATACTAAAAACAAAGCACATAATGAACTCAAATGAATATATATGCACAAATAAATATGACATGAACTAATGTGCATATATATAATCAACATGCTACTTAGAGTTCACTATGCATTTGCACAAAAGGAATGCAATAACAAATATAGAAAAGATACCAAAATTGCATACCTTATTTTTGCTTAACCATCCCACTTGATTTTCCTCTAAATAGATGAGACTGATACTCAACTAGGCAATAACATGTTAGTCTCATAGCAATATAATCATATTAGAGGTTTGTCATTTGTTAAGCACTAAGTTAAGCATTTACTCAATTACATAGATTGTCATTATATGCGTTTGTCATTAATCACCAAAATAACATAAGTGCCTAGATGCACTTTCAACTCTACCATCAAATTTGTCAGACCAATTTGATCACACGCTATCATTAATGGATATTATCTTCTTCTAATGGTCAACAGTTGTAAACATTTTATCTACATAGCTTTTTTAATATCCTGCTTCCGTTGTCGGATTCGTTTTTCAGATGTGGTAACAGTTGTTTTACATCGGATTCAGGCTGGTCAGGATTCAGACTCACCTGCCCACCGGCCTGTTCACCTGATGATCTCAAGCATCCCCCTTTCGATCGATTGTGAGCAACTGTTTCATATGTCATGGCGGGATCTTTGTCTGCAACCACTAAGTTATTGCCGTCGATTACGTCAGAAATGAAACATGTTTCCTTGACACTCCATTGAACGTATAGTTTGGAAGATCCAACTTGGTGCCATGATATATTTAGAAATGCCCTCCAAGAATCGTTTCCTATTATATCAACCAGCACATTGTATGGGTTTGTCGATGGTTTGTTCTTGACACAAAATAGGTGCTGCAAGGCAATTTCATGCCTTCTTTCGTCCAATTGGAATATCTCCATTATCCAGCGTCGCACTAGCTTGAATGACTTAAACTGCAGCTTTGCCAGCTCTTTGACCACAAATGGGTAAGTCCGACTCAACACTACCCTATCAAGTCCATGGGAAATCATTCCTTCTCCATGATATATCACAATCTATCCAAAATTGACATACTTGTCGAAAAACACCAACTATTACACCATAGTTTGTTAGACCGATGAAACAACTTGTTGAATACTTTTATCAATCTGAAATGACCCCTCGCTACACACAATATAATTTGATGTGACTACTCACTGCACGGTACAAAGTCCGGTCAGTACACTCAGTATGCACTACTGCACACTGCACATTCTGAAGTAACTACTCACTGCCTATTTTTAACTCTAAAGTGACCATTTATTGCATAGTATATTTGTCTGTATTGACACCTTGCATGCATGACTAACTTTTAAGCCCGACTTACTACATACTCCGGCGTTTTGCTATCCGTCTGCACGATTGAATCTTACCTTCCAATACTTAGTCCATACACCACCTCTTCGAGACTATAAAATGCCAAACCGTAAGCACACATACATAGCTTCCACTCACACTTCACCATCGTTGGATCCTCTAACAGAGCATTCTCGTGGACACTTGATATGATCGACGTAACCCTTCATTATACGTTGAAAGTTACGTGTAATAGGAAGGTTGATCCGTTCAAGGAGGAGAATCTAAGTAAAGTGATGTACAAATTGCAAAAGTGGCGTCCAGCATTATTGAGACATAAGGTGACAACCTCTAACCTAAACCTTGTGATCTTCAACGACCTCAAAGCGCACTTGCAAGGGTGGCATAAAAGGTATTTCAGGGTGTGCGAACTAACTGACTATTCTTCTGCTATAGGTTTCTCTGCGAGATTTTATAGGGTTATGATGTTGTATATTAAGATTAGTTATTTCCTTTTTGTTCACCCTACTAATCTTTTTAATATTATCCATATGTTCACTAATTTGTATGCTCGTCTTGTGTGTTAATCATTTCCGGAGGATAAAGAGTTGCTGAATAAAGATATCCCAAAATTTCTAGCAATGTATATGTTCTTCGGCGGGGTTGTGATGGCTGGTTCGCATAGAAGACGCAGAAGAGGATCTAACTGGAAGGGTAGAGATCCATCCACTATTGTTGCAGCAAAAAGTTCAAGAGAACGTTCAACCTCTACCGAAGAGGGGCTTGCTCTTAACTATACAAATGACGATAACGATTTCATGTCACATAGACCTCAACGTTCAAGTACTATCACAACAGGCCGTTCAAGCACTACTATAACAGGCCGTTCAAATAACAATGCAAGCGCATGTTCAACCAGCACTAAAGGAGGATTAGCTCCTAACTATACAAATGACGACGATGATGATGATTTCATGCCACCTAGGCTACGAATCTTGCGTCCTCGGAGTCCGAATTCTGACGATAATAATACATTAAGCCCTATCAGGTATCTGAACATAGTACTTCATCAGGAACCAATAGATAACTATTATAATTTTATAGTAGCGACCTATTCCAACAACCATGGCCATAAAATGTATGGTTTTATGATTTAGTCCTTTACCGAAGATATGTGTCTATGTTGTATCCTAGTTTTATGAATTTCTTCTATGTCTTAGGTGTTGTTCACATACCATGCTATTTTAATTGTTGTACTTACTGCACTTTGTAATATCAATATTAGGTTTTATTAAAACATTGATTTGTCGTTAAATTTGTCGCACACCGAAAGAGAACGAGGAACAATAAAATTTGAATTTTTTGTCAAACAAAAGTAACTAACAAATAATTTTGTAAAATACTACATGAATTATCACTAACAAATATAAAATTTTCTGAATTTATTGCACCCTGGTTTGAACTCTAAAATTCTATCAACTATCCAAATAATACTGACTTTTAATAATTAATGATCACAAGTTACGGTGAATTTTTGAATGAAATCAGTGCAAAAATGTTCCTCATAAATTTAATTTTCTTCAAAAAATTTTATGATTTTTAGAATTTATTTAGGTTGGGGGCTTTGTCGCTAAACCATTTGTCACCCAACCATACGACGACAGAGGTATAATTTTGTAATTTTTTTGAATTAAGATATGTTTTTATAATTTAAATAAAAAATATATTATTAAAAAAAATTCCACGGTTCATCTAGGCCAGTTACACCTTCGGACCAATGGAAGTAACAAAACATTTTTGAACGTGGATGTACGTAAGGTGACGTGCGTACGACTACCAAAACAGAGGGAAAAAAAAAGTAGGATGCAGAATGCAACTTAAGTAGTCCTCAAACTTTATCACCATTCAATCGAACTAACAAATGATCGGTACAAAAGATATCTTTATCCAACAGTAAAAGATCGGTACGTTATTTATAAATAGTATTATAAAAATTTAGATAATCATTTAATGCATTTTTTTATACAACAGTAAAAGATCGGTGCGTTATTTTAAAACAGTATTATAAAAATTTAGATCATCGTTTTTTTTATCTAAAATCATCTGTACCTGCCGACGCTGCCGTTGCTGCGCCTTTCAGTCCGGGGTGAGCAAGTAGAACGATCAAAAATCTACTGTGAGCTGTGCAGTACACGCCCAACCCAACTACCCAGCCCAAGTATACTCCTCGTCCTCCCCAACGCCCGCGCACGGGGCATTCGGCCAAGTCGCGGGCCCCACGTGTCAGTAGCGCGGAAGGGTGCGCTCCCACGTTCGTCTCGTTTGTTGTATCCACCGCGCCTCGTTTGAATTGGTCCACCGTCGGGCCCGGGTGGTCCAGCGTCGGGATCCTGTGCGCCGAAAGGACTGAATCGAGGAATGCAGGGAGCGAGGCAGGGACGGTGAGGGCGTGAGGCTGTCTATTCAAGGGCCCCCACACATGTATGCAGCGTCGCAAGCTAGGATACGTCGAAATTTCGTGTGATCTCTCCGAAATGTCGGTTTTCGGAGTAGACGAATTTTAAAATATTAATCGGAGTAAAAATGTTTTAAAAAAAATATTAAATTGCTATAGTAATCTCGCTAAATCTTGGTGGGATCTCGCCATTTTGACTGGAATTTGACTTTTTTGTGTGGATTTGGTCCAATAACAATTAAGAAAGTCATCTTCTATGAAATTTTAATGAAAAACCAAATTTGAGATTTTTTTAAAAAGTGCAGAAACACTGTCGGATTTTTATAGAATTATATATACTTTATCATGATGTGAAAAATTTATGGTACAATCCTAAGAAGTGTAGGATCATACTGAAAAATTTTCAAAATAATTTAACTACACTGTTATCTTTAAAAAATCAAAAATAGAATGAACATAATTGGGACAGTAACTTTGTCAGAATTTTATAAATTTTCTCGAGTCTGATAATGATTCAAAATTTTTATTAAAGCTTAATAATTGACTCAGTACCATTCTATAAAATTTACAAAAAATTTCAACTTTGTTGTTTGCCCAATCAAACCTATATATGCATTCAAATTCATTTGTTATATTTCAAAAATCAAAAACAGAAAGCATAAATAGTACACTGCACTTGTAAGAATTTTATAAATTCACTGGAGAATGATCATGATTCAAATTATGAGATCTTAAGCATTTCCTTAGAACCCTTTTGCAAAATTTTTAAAAATTTTAAACATTTTTTGATTGCTAAAGTAAATCTATGTATTGATTATCAGACTTTTATGAGGACGTAACACTATTAGAATTTTTGAAACTTCTTAAAGCTTGATCATCATATAAAAATTTTATAGAAATATTGATGATACATCAGGACTATCCACAAAAATTTTTAAAATTTTCTAACTTGGTTTGTACCATTTTTCATTTAGTTGAAGTTTGCTGGTAAAACTTTTATCAGGACAGTAGCACTTTTCAGATTTTTAAAAAATTATGAAGCTTGATCGTTATCCGAAAATTTTATGAGAATATTAGTAATACTTTATAACCATGCACAAAAAAAATTCAAAATTTTTATAATATGGTTTGTTTCATTTTTCATTTGATTCAAACTTGCCGGTTAGCGTTTTATTAGGACAGTAGCAATGTTTGAATTTTTAAAAATTTTAAAGATTTGATAATCATTTGAAATTTTTATGAAAATATCATTGATATATCAAGAACCTCTAAAACAATTTCAAAATTTTTCGACATCGTTTGTGCTTTTTTTTACTCGGTGCAATTTTACCGAGATCTCGGCAAATCTCGCCGAGATCTCGACAAAACCTGCCGAGATTTCGGTTTTAAAATCTAGAATTTAAATTTTGTTTTTAAAATTCATCTGGAATTTTGATTGAAATAGTGAGATTTCGCTTTAGATTTCGTTCTCTGGCCACTGATGATATTTAGAATGAAACCGAGATTTCAATTTACCATCCGCCGTGGTGTCGCCCCCATTCTCATCGCCCACACGCCTCACCCATCCCCATTCTCCACGCATTGTCCTCCGCCATTCTCCGAGCCTGTCCCCCTCGCATGGCCGCGTCGCCCTCTTCCGCCAAATCCTCGCGTTAGATCCGTGTGCCCTCCGCCAGATCTGCGCACCCTCTGCCAGATCCTCCTCCATGCTCCCTAGCTCCTCTGCACTGAGCGTCCGAGCCGACTTCGTGCCGAGCACCTGGTGGGGGCTATGCGAGTGGAGGTGAGCTGGGTGTTGAAGCTGAAGAGCATCTGGAACCACATGACGAACAAGACGGCGATGGCTGTCTTCCTGCGGAAGACGTGGAGGATTCTCTTGTCATCGCCAGTGGTGACCACGAGTGCCATGACGACGATGGCGTCGGTGAGCTGTCAAGTGAGTTCCCCTTCTCCGACTTGAATGACCCGAACTTGGACCCCGCCATGGACGTCGCCACGGCCACAACACCCACCAAACCGGTAGTCTTGACCCCCAAACTTACACAATAACAGCTCGCTCAGATCTTGCAATGGAGGAGAAGGAGAGGGAGGAGGCGTCGGGGTGGCGACCGCGACGTAGAGGGAGGAGGCGTCAAGGCAACGGCCGCGACGCCGAGGGAGACAGGGGCCCAGTAGAAGCGTCAAGGTGGAGGAGGCCAGGAGGGTTTGGGGATCGAAGTGCTCAAGTGCCAATCCAATAGCCGATCGGGGAAGACGGCTCGGACGAGGAAATGGGAATGGGGATTAGGTTTAGCTCGGGTGGGTGCCGTTCGGGGGAAGTGGGTGGAGTAAATGGGGCGTAGTCGAAGACTCGAAGTGGGCGGTGGGCTGACGAATTCGGTTTTCGGTTTAATTGATTTTCAGAATCCATAAACTGAACCGACAACCGAAAATCGAACAATAGTAAAATAAAAACCAAGCCGAAAACTGAAAACTGAAGAAACCGATTTTTTTGGTTAAATCAGTTCGATTCGGTTCGGTTTTTTTGTTTCGGTTTAAAAATGCCCACCCCTACTATTCTTCCTATAAGATCTAAAATTAATTAACCTCCTAAAAAGAAAATCCGTGTCTGATTGAATGGTGGTGCTTACACATGCATGCCTCGTTAGAACAACTAAGAGACGTGATTCCATACTTTTTTTTTCGATAGTTGGATAAATATGATTACTTTCTCTTTCGCTTGTTTCTTTATCTTAAAAGAAAAACATTAAAGCACTGCTCTACAACTAAATGACCAATATCCACAAATGAAAACAAGCCAATGGCATTATCATACGTAGATATAAGAATCATCATAAAGCTTATAGTTACACGTTCCAGCTTAAATAAAAAATACGACAGAAGACAAGATGGCACAGCATCGAAACAAGACGGCACAGTTTGTCAAGCTTGGGGGCTTAACTGTGCGGAGCAAAAGATCCAGGGTGGGGACCACCTTGCGATAGTGGCGCGGTGGGTGAAGTGGATAGTGGTTACACCAGCGCACACCAGCACAACCTACGCATATCCTTTTCTCCGCACCCCACCCTTCCGACGTTGGCGACGGCGAGCGCAGCCATCGCCACGGCGAGAGACACCCGCGCCGCCTCTGGCGAAGGCGAAGGCGAGGTGGCGGGGCCCTCCGTTCGTCAGCATGGCTTCCTCGGCGTCGTGGGTGGAGTGGGCTGCGGAGTACACCAAAGCTGCGCAGGCGGAGGCGCGCCCGCCGCCGGAGTGGGCGGCGCGGGTGGCGGCCGCGGCTGCGGCGGCGGGGGATAGAGGGGACGTGCCGTGGTCGGCGGGGCTCGCGAAGATGCTGGCGCGGACGCTGCTCTCCGCGGACACCCCCGCCGCGGCGTGGAAGTACGCCGAGGCCGCCCTCGCCGCGCGCCTCGCGTCCCCGGCGCTCCTCCTCGCGCTCCTCTCCTCCAGGTACGATACGATACGGCTTCCTCTTGGTGGTTCGTGTGGTCCGGGCGAGTGGTAGGAGAGGCCAATGCGCGTGTGATCCGCGCGTGATGTCTGATGGAATCATTGCTTTTGCGAATCGCAATCGAATCAGTGATAATTCGGATATAGGATTTTTTTTCTCGGAATGACTTGGGGCGGGTGTGGGAATAGAAGTGTGGCTGTTTCGCAGCCTTGCCCGTACATGACTGTAGGCAGCTCTGATGTGGTTGCTCCAAAAATTTGAGAAGAAATATGCTGTCTGAGAAAAATACACAACGTAGATCAGCACGTAGATCAGTAGATGTAATAGCAGCAGAGCTGCAGAAGTATATGCTCCTATGTTGCCTCTGTAATCGATTGCTAACTGGCCAGTCGAATTCGTGCTATTGGATTAACCAGTGTAGTTTGGAATTCGTTTTGGAGTAATAATTAGATAAACAAGGGGCAAAGTACAACATGCGCTAATTAGTTCAATCGGCTGCAAATGTGTAGATTGTGTGGTATGATATAATTACACGACTGTTTGCAACATTGTCTTGATGGGGTCGTTGTGTTCTTCTGTCTTGCAGGGTCATTCCTCACCGGTTTGCAAAGCCAACGGCATATAGACTTTATTTGGAGCTTTTGCGGAGACATGGATTCAACTTATGTTTTCAGATGAAAGCAGCGAATTTCAAAAAGTGAGCTTACCCGCTCCTACTGCGCCCGGTAGTTTTGTAATGCATGCTATGTGCCAGTGTCAGTCAAGTTTTGAAAAAAAACATCAGAGGCACACGTGCAGTGTTCTAGATGATTTAGCAATGTTCCATGTATCATCAATGCAAATGGACATTTCAATATCAAGTGGTTGTAACTAGATGTGTACCAGTAGACCACTTTCTTGCATCTGTATAGCAGACAGCTGGACATATCCAGCATTTCTACCAAAGAGCTCCAATTTGTAAGAATGCAAGGGATGAGCCTGACCTGGTGGAAAGGTCCAGTTGTCCCATAATAAAACAGTAATGCATATAATTTATTCTATTGAATATGTTAAAGTGCAGATGTTGTGTTCTGCAAATTTCTTCATTTTTTATATTCTTCAATTCCACTTTGTATTGTTTGTCACTGTTGCATATAATTCTTTCATATTTCTTTTAAAAAAGTCTCTATAGTGATATGTCTGGTCTGTTAGCATCCTAAGCTTGTACCATGCATAGACCTCTTCTACTGCAATCTATTCCTTTAGTAGTATCATGACTGCATGGTAATTGGTAAATATAGCCTGTCTTTTAGGTGATAATTTGTGGGGGCCATAGTAGGGAACTTTGCTAATGCCTTCTCATGTTTCTGCAGGATCATGCAGTTAATAGATGACAACCTTAGTCTCTCCAAGATATTTGGCTTTTCAACATGCGAACCAGGGGTGTTTGTTGTTGAATTTGTCCTTTGCATTTTATGGCAGTTGGTTGATGCCGTATTAGATGATGAGGGCCTGTTAGAGTTAACTCAAGAAAAGAAAGCTCAATGGCCAACTAGGCCTCAAGATATGAATGCATTTGAAGGAACTTTTTCTGAACAAAGAACTGAGAAAATCGAGAAGTTACAGAAGATGAATAGTGTGATAACTATAGAGCTCATTGGGCATCTTCTTCATGATAAAGTAGTTACTCATATCCTCTCATTGGCATGCGAAAACATGTATGGCTTTTCAACTTCAAGTACTCTTTTATTGCTTTTGTTATGATTGGTCAATTGGAAGTCAATTGAATTTCTTTCCAGTGAATTAGTTGACTGACTCAATTGCCTTGCCATAGACCTAAATAGTTAATTATCCCAAGTCAAGCTTCTAGAAGAAGCCCTAGGTTAAAACCTCTTTGTGTGGGCTGCAGCTTCTGGGGTGCCAAGCTATTGTTTAAGATTGTGCCAGAGCCATACCAGCACAATCTTAAGCAATAGACGCCGGAACATATCAGATCCATTATATTATGGAATGTCTATGCAATTTTTTATTTTCAATTACTGCAATGCCAACATTGAACTAATGCTCTAGAAGCACGTAGGGTTATATGCCTCAGCTAACATTGACTGCACTGTGATGTTTGATTTGCTTTACTACTTCAATAACCAAGAAGAATCTTCGATAGAAACTGTGGCCAGGGGAAACAAGCTTTATGTTGGGTGCATGCTAATATTTAGTATTGAAGTTGGAGTTATTCAGATTTCAAAAGTTCAGAAATAAACTGTAGAATGAGCCAAAGATGAACCGTTGGGGCAAATGAACCAATGTAGACTTTGATAGAAGGTATTCTTTGTTAATGTAAATTACCGAAATGGGGAGCAGGCACATTCTTACTTAAGATACCACAACTGATTGCACTTACTGCTTTTTTTAAAAATCTGGCACCTTTGTATTAAATACCGTTATTAACAATTTCTAATGCTTCAGGCAAACTCAGTGGGGTGCATTCACTAGTCGGTTACGGTTGCTTGTGAGAAACTCATCTACTTTACAAACATCGACAATGTCCTTGGAAGCATTTCAGCAGTTGGTTCTAGATGACCACAATGTATATGGAGAAAATAAACATAGTTTGTGCAAAAAGTTCCACCCCATGGTGGCTTTTAACCCGCTGTCTTCTCCAAATGTAAGGTGCCTTGGTGCTAGCTATTCTGCACTATGGATTCCTATTGACATGTATCTTGAGGATTGCCTTGATGGCTCAATTGCCGCAACAAATTCCATTGAGATTTTAAGTGGTAATCCCATCAACTAAAATGGCATACTTGGTTCTATTGAATCATAATTTTTTTGGAAAAGTCCGCCTTTGGTCCTTCAACTCTTGTCTCCATTTAATTTTGGTTCCTCAAGTGCAATACCATTTAGATCTAGTCCTTCATCTTGCAATATCAATGCACGTGACCCCCTTAGGCTAGGAAACGGCGGTTTTGACCAAAGTTGACCCACGTGGCCCGCCAACTCAGCATTTGACGTGGCCAAAGTTGCACCAAACCCCACATATCAGTCCTACCTCTTTCCCATCTCACTCTCCTTTTTTCCCTTTTTCTGTTTTCGTGCTATTTCCTTTTTCCGTTTTCGTTCCCTTTCCTTCTCTTGTTCTCGCCGCTGTGGAGCACCACCACAAGCATCCTTCCCCACCACCAAGACATCACCGTGGAGCACCACCATCATAGTCCTCCACCTCGAAACCCCTGTTGCCACCACCACTGTCCATGTCCTCCAGCAGCACCTCTTCCTGCTCCTAGGTCGTCGTCGCTGCCATCTTCAGCCAATTGGACCACTACATCATCTACCTCGCGACCTCCCAGTTCAGTGTGCATGTCAACATTGACGGAAGATACCCGCTTTGTCCCTGTGCCATGAGCATGAAGCCACTGCCATTGACGATGTGCTGAGCTTCGCCACTGATTGATCTCCATTCTTGGTGAGTCACGATGAAATTCCCCTTGGCTATATCTTCCTCTCTCCCGCCTCGATGTTTCCCCTCGCTCATTGACTATCCTGCACATCAGGTCGACACCAACCACTGAGAGCAATCATGGTCATTCCCCCCTTTCTATATCTCTTCCAAGTGGGCCATGTGCTCTCTCTATCCCTTTTCTCTCTGCGATAGTCGGGCCCCACTGCTGAGTCAACTTTGACCATCTGGTGAACGATGTCATCATCCTCTCCATCTCTAGCCAAAATTTGCTGCTCACGGTCGCGCCTCCGCCACTACTCACAATCGCTGCTGCTCTCAAGTGTGTCTCCAACGACATAACCACCACCATCTAGTTCCACTCCTTCCCCTGGTTCCATTTTTATGATCGCCCCTGCCTCCTCAATCGCTAGTTGCCGTAGGCATCAGCAATAGAAGGCCACACCACTCTCCTTTGATTCACATGGAGGGAAAGAAGCACGAGGCATTGACATGTGGGCCCACCTTCATTTTTATATTAAAAACCAAACATAAATAATATTTCAATGACATGTGGGTCTAGCCTAACCTATGAGCTGTCCATGGACTTGGTCCACCATGGACATGCAAGCTCCACCTTGTTTTGGCCAACTTGGATCCAACGTGGCGTGTAACGTGGGTCAAACTCGGTCAAAACCACCTTTTGCTAACAAGAGGGACGGGTTTTAAACAGTTTTGGGAGTTAGAGGACGTATTTTATCAGGTATTGCACTTAAGGGACACAAATTAAATTGCAGGAAGAGTTTAGGGACCAAAGATGGACTTTCTCCTATTTTTTCTCTCAAATTTTTGCTTTACGGATCTGCTTTTTTAACTGAATAGAAGTTTGCAGGTTTGGTCAAGGCACTTCAAGCAGTTAACAGATCCACCTGGCATGATGCTTTCTTGGCCCTTTGGATAGCATCACTTCGCCTTGTGCAAAGGGTGAGTCTCCACTCTTCATTGTGTTTAATCAAAATAAAAAAAACCTTTCATATCCTAATCTTGGATCCTGTAAAACAAGCAGGAAAGAGAACCGATTGAAGGTCCTGTGCCTCATCTAGACACACGGCTATGCATGCTGTTGTCTATCACAACACTTGCAATTGCTGACATAGCTGAAGAAGCAGATTCATGTTGTGGTGAAACAGAGCTCAACAGTCGTTGGAAATTAAAGACAGCAAGTGGTGATCTGCGCAAGGAATTGATGCTAAGCTTACAAACACTCGGTGATTATGAAAGTCTGCTTGTTCCTCCTCCATGTATCATCTTGGCAGCTAATCAGGCTGCTTCCAAAGCTGCAATGGTTGTTTCAGGAATCAACATTAGCTGTGGCTTCATGGAAAATGTCAATGATATGACAACAAATTATTGTATGTGGTTGCTCTTGAAACATTTCTTATTGAAATACATATATGATTTGATAATTGACAATCTAACATGCATGAGTGTGAATATCAATCTTGTTTCAATTTTGATCAGCTGGAAACATGCGGCATTTGATTGTGGAGTCATGTATCTCAAGGAACTTGTTGGACACATCAGCTTACTATTGGCCTGGCTATATTAATGGTCATGTCAACTCCACATCTCATGCACTCCCTAGCCAACTTGCTGGGTGGTCATCTTTCATGAAGGGTGCACCATTAACGCAGTCATTGGTTAATATGTTGGTCTCAACTCCTGCTTCAAGGTGTGCATCTCTTTTCTGAGAAAAAAAGTGAATATTAATTTACCATGCATTTGGAATTGGCAGCTCCCACAAGAGATGTCACCAATTACATAAAAAGGAAAAGTACATTTTCCAACTCATGAACATTATTTATATATACCGTCGATTCGTCATAGTATTAGAAACGACTGTGTTGATTAGAGGTACCACAATAGCTAGGAATGTGCATCTCTTTTCCGAGAAAAAAAGTGAATATTAATTTACCATGCATTTGGAATTGGCAGCTCCCACAAGAGATGTCACCAATTACATAAAAAGGAGAACTACATTTTCCAACTCATGATCATCATTTATATATATCGTCAATTTGTCATAGTATTAGGAATGACTGTGTTGATTAGAGGTACAACAATAGCTAGGAGCCTAGTATTTGCTATTTATTTTGTCTCCGAGCTGCTGTTAACTGCTATTACTACGTATGACTGAATCATGATATATTAGTTAATTCTCATATATTGTTACTGTTAATAAATCACTAAATGAAGCTCATAAACTTCATGGAAGCTTAGCAGAGCTCCAGAAGTTATTTGAACTTGCAGTCAACGGGTCAGATGAGGATAAGGTTTCTGCCGCCACTGTTCTCTGTGGGGCCACTTTGTTACGAGGTTGGAATTTTCAGGTTAGTGTAGTGCAATTTCTATAGTTTGATTACTTTTTGTTGGTTCTAGTCATTTGATTAATTTCAAAGTGGTAGTGTAAGTGCAAGCAGCATGGGTTTCCTTTTTTCCCTGATGACTAGCTAGCTAGCTTGACTTATGGCTGTCTTGAAATTATTAATTTTCTGACCTTCTGTTCTCTTGTCTTGTAGGAGCATACAGTTCGCTTAGTTGTCAAACTGCTCTCACCTTCTGATCCGGTTGATTGTTCTGAAAGAGAGAGCCAGTTAATAAAGCATGGTCCAATGCTTAATGTTATTCTCACTGGAATATCACCGGTAGACTATGCTCCAATCTTCTCATTCCATGGCCTGGTATGGTTAATATGGCAACCTACTTTGACTGCCATTTACCAGTTTATATTTACGTTTTGATTCTGAAATTTGTGTACTCCAAAAAATCAACAGGTTCCAGAGCTGGCTGCTGCGCTCATGGCAATATGTGAAGTTTTTGGGTGTCTTCCCCCAAGTGTTTCCTGGACGCTGAGAACAGGAGAGGAAATATCTGCTCACACGGTATTCTCAAATGCATTCATTCTTCTGTTGAGACTCTGGAAGTTTAACCATCCGCCGCTTGAATATTGTGTAATGGGAGATGGTGCTCCAGTTGGCTCACAATTAACTCCTGAGTATCTTCTGTTATTGCGTAACTCCCAAGTTCTATCGGTCAGCAGTTTGGCCAAAAGTAGGAACGGCCAGAACCAATTCCCAGTTACTTCAAGCCCACCATCTGAGCATCCTATTTTTATGGATTCATTTCCAAAGTTGAAGTTATGGTACCGACAACACCAAGCTTGTCTGGCCTCAACTCTCTCTGGACTTGCTCATGGAACACCTGTACATAACAATGTAGACAGCCTTCTCAACTTGATGTTCAGAAAGGCCAACAAAGGAGGCACATCTATTGGTTCTTTATCTGGAAGTAGCAGCATAAGTAACTCCTCCGGGCCTGGATGTGATGACTCACATCTCTGGCCTCAATTACCTGCTTGGGAAATACTGGAAGCTGTTCCATTTGTGGTTGATGCTGCTCTAACTGCTTGCTCCCATGGTAGACTATTTCCACGTGAACTGGCTACAGGTTTGTTGTTTTCAATTTAGCTCAACAGCTTTGTCAATTACAATTTTAGAATTAAGAGTGAGGACTGAATCTCTGTATTTAACCATTACTTTTTACTTGGGCTATGGATCATCAGTGTTGACACTGCCTTCTTTATTTTCAGGTCTCAAAGATCTAGCTGATTTTCTGCCTGCATCTCTTGCAACAATAGTAAGCTACTTTTCAGCTGAAGTGACACGAGGTGTTTGGAAACCAGCGTTCATGAATGGAACAGATTGGCCTAGCCCTGCTGCCAATCTATCCATGGTTGAAGAGCATATCAAGAAAATTGTAGCTGCCACTGGTGTTGACGTTCCAAGGCTTGTCACAGGTGCTTATGCCTGTTACCATTTAATCCATGTATTAACTGACTGCTTATGCATTTATGCTTTACTAGCAGTGTTCCTGTCATGCAGTTACGCTTTAATATCTTTGTTCCTGTCATGCATTGTGCTACATGTAACACAGAGTATTACATTGCACGCAGAGTATTAATCCGGTTCTGTATCACAGGAGGAAGTACTTTGGGTACACTTCCATTACCATTGGCTGCTTTTGTGAGCCTCACCATTACATACAAACTTGACAAGGCATCGGAACGTTTCCTTAACCTTGCTGGTCCAGCTTTAGAGAACCTTGCTGCAAGCTGCCCTTGGCCAAGCATGGCAATAGTCGCAGCATTGTGGACTCAGAAGGTGAAGCGATGGACTGATTTCCTGGTCTTTTCAGCTTCACGCACGGTTTTCCACCATAACAACGAGTCAGTTGTCCAACTCCTCCGAAGCTGCTTCACTGCTACCCTTGGCATGTCGTCTACATCAGTCTGTAGTTGTGGAGGTGTTGCCAGCCTTCTGGGCCACGGGTTTGGTTCTCATTGCTCCGGTGGTCTCTCACCAGTTGCACCAGGAATCCTCTATCTCCGGATATTTCGGTGCATCAAGGACTGCTCCATACTTGCAGAAGATATACTCTGCCTTCTGATGCTCTCGGTGAAAGATATAGCTGAAACAACGGTGTCCAGACATCGATCGGACAAGCTAAAGAAGGCCAAGTATGGGATGAGACATGGACAAGTATCTCTTGCTGCTGCAATGACGCTAGTGAAGGTGGCGGCATCACTCGGAGCGACGCTCGTGTGGTTATCAGGCGGCACAGCCCTTGTCCAGTCTCTGTTCCAAGAGATGCTGCCCTCTTGGTTCCTATCCGTGCAGAATCTGGATCAAGGAGGAGCCAGTGGAGGAACAGTATACAGGTTGGGCGGCCATGCGCTTGCTTACTTTGCAGTGTACTCTGGGATGTTCGCCTGGGGCATCGACCCGACACCTGTGTCCCGGCGTCGAGAAAGGGTCATGCGGTCGCACTTCGAGTTCCTGGCAAGCGCATTGGACGGGAAGATCTCCCTTGGCTGCGACCTGTCCCTGTGGCGCGCCTACGTCTCGGGGTTCCTGGGGCTAGTGGTGGAGTGCACCCCGTGCTGGGTGCACGAGGTGGACCTGAAGGTGGTCAAGAGGCTCAGCAGCGGGCTCCGGCAGTGGAAAGAGGACGAGCTCGCCGTCGCTCTTCTTCGCAGGGCCGGGTCGGAGGCGATGGGCACGGCCGTGGAACTGATCCTCCGCAGCGAGTGGTGATGCCGATGCGGCTGCCATTCTTCTCCATTGGTGTTGCCATCTGTACATAACCAAACAATGTGCATGTGTCATGGGGTGCGTATGATTGATTTGTCAGTAAAACTGTTAGGCGCTTTGCTCTCACTAATACTAGCATATGCATATGCTCGTCACATCTCTATTTTTTACTGTGGAAGGAGATAATTACTCTGGAAATTCATGCTCATATAGGTACACGTTAGAACAAAGCAATTTTTCTTCTTTAAAATCATTGTAATTTCTGTTTCCCATCTTATTTTATTTTTAGATGTTATAGCTATCTCTACGAGCTTCGTGCCTATTTTAGCTTATTTTGTATCTATTTCCAAAAATGTTCACTACTGGAAACTAATTCCAGGGTGGACATGTCAACGCCAGAATGGCTGACGCTGAGGTTTGGATGCTGGCATGTTCATCCTCAGCGCCAGCTCGAATGGCGCTAAGAAAAAAGTGTCTTAAAACGAGTTTGTTCGTCGGTGATCGATTACGATGCACTAAAGAATGGTAAGCACAAACAGGAAGCATACATAATGTAGCGAGGCGAAATTTTGTTATCACTTTATTAGATTATTTCTTTTGTACAAGAAGTGACAAATATATAGTAGAATGTAGTAAGAGATAGATTTGGATTCGTTCACATAAAGATAGAGTTCAATCATATTTCGATAACTTGGACTCAGAGTCCATTCATATCTCAACACTCCCCTTTAGACCAATATTGTATAATGCATATGCCTTATTAAAAACTCATCCAAAAACTAAATAGGAAAAGGATAAAGAAAAGAGTACAGTGCACTCACGCTCCATGTTACACTAGTTGCCTTATTAAAAACCTTCATGTGAAATTTTTTATGAAAACTCACTAGGGAAAAAGAGCATAACATGTAATCTTTCGGATTTAAATTATAATCTTTAGGATTATGCTAAGGGTCATGTTTCAAGGATTTACTCCCCCTAAACTCTGCATATCTCTAAGTAATATCATTTCAATGTCACATCTCTAGAAAGTTGGCAAAGACTTAGCAAATTAATTTGCTAGATTTTCACATAACTTAGTTTACAGAATCTTTATCTCACCATTCTTTTGGATTTTGTGAGGATAGAAAAGCTTAGGAGCAGTATGCTTCGTGATATTGCTTTTCACATAACTCATTTGCATTTGTGCATCACAAGCAGCATTATCTTCATATATAATCGTAGGGTATCGATGGTATTAAAACTACATAACTCCTGGATATGGTTAATCACATGTTTAAACAAAATACACTCGTGTGATGCTTTATATAAAGCTATAATCTCTGAGTGGTTGGTAGAAATAGCTATCGAGGTCTGCTTAAAAGACCACTAAGAAACGACTATATCACTGTAGAGAAATACAAAACTAGTCTGACATTTGGCACTGTGGGGATTAAACGGATAGCTAACATCCATATATCTTACCATTGTCAAGTCTTGGTTTTTTAGAAAAACAATCTAAAATCTTCAGTACCTTGGATGTATCTGAATAAAGTTTTTACACCAGCCCAATGTTTTCTGGTTGGGGTTGTAATGTGTCTTATTAGCAAATTTACTACGAATGTAATATCAGGTCTTATGCAATTTGCAAGATATATAAGTATTCCAATAACGCTTAAGTATGAGACTTCAGGTCCTAAGACGTTCTTATTTTTCATCCTTGGTCTGAAGGCTCTTTATCCACTTCAAGGAATCTTACTACCATGCGGTTTTTAAAGGATGAGATCTATCCATATTAAATTTTTCCAATACCTTCTTGGTATAGGTAGACTGGTGTAGAAAAATTCCTTCTAGAAAATTCTCTAGCTGTAGGCCTAAGCAATATTTGGTTTTATCCAAATCTTTTATCTTAAACTCTGTCGTAATGTAGTAACTTGTTTTCTTTATCTCCTCTGTGGTTCCGATGATATTCAGATCATCGATATAAACTGAGATGATACAGAATCTATTCTGGATTTTTTATAAATACATAGAGATGATCATTATTGTTGGAGTATCCCTTTTTTTAAGGAGGAACTCATTAAGTCAGTTATACTATATTCTCCCCAACTGTTTTAATCTGTATAGCGATCTCTGCAAATTGACGCTTGTAACATCCCCAATTTTGGGTTTCTGCTAAAAGCTAATTTAAAATTAATTAATTTTAAAATTTGGTTTTTCTTCGGTGTTCTAATTAACCTGACATCATTATCCATTCGAAATTGAAGTTCAATCCTCTACCGTCCGCAAAGTCAAAATTCTCAATTCCGGTCCTTATTCGAAATTTCACCCGAGTTTCAAAATGCTCCAAAAATCTTGAAACCCATTGAAATAGGATCCAAATATTCTATAATGATTTTGCGAATTTTTCCAAGATTTATAGAATCTCTCTGTTATTTTATCTCTCGCGCTTTATTCAAATCCATTTTATTTTCGTTCTGAAATAATCTAAATTCCAAAATTCATCCAAATTCAGTGAAACTAATTTTACTGGGTTCCAAATAATCTCTAGTATTTTAAAAAAAATCAGAATTTTTAGATCATTTTTGCTATTTTATTCCTCGCACTTTTGTCCATCCATTTCTTCCAACCAATGAGAAAGCGACACGTGGCAGGTCTTCAACCTCCAGCCAGCACTGTTCATGTCCAGCCCCTTTTGCAAGCCAATCTTCAAATGCTCATATTTTTTGCAATTCTCAACGAAATCGAGTGAGGTCAGTTGCAAAACGACCGTGTCTTCAAGGACTTCAATTCTCCTACAATTACCCCCTTTGAAATAAAATGAAATGGTCGCTGCAATCAATTCTTTGCCGTTTCTTGTTTTAGCCATAACTCTTCCGTTTCTTCACCTTCCCGGACGTGCGGGTACTCAAAAGTTGCGTCTCGACGTCCTCTACCCCGTGCTCACCTTTCTCCTTTGATTCTGTGCCGTTTCCCATCCCAAAACTCGAGAAAACTCGACACCCGGCGTCCTCCAAAGACACCGGTGAGCCATCTTTTGCTCCGGTGAGTTTCTTGACAAACCAACCACGTCACTTTGTGTCGTTTGCCTCCGTGATCACAACCATTCAATCGGATTTGATTTTCGTTGCAGTTTGACTCCGGATTTTGGGTTTGTTCGTCGTCGGCCGCCGCTCCGTTCGTCGTCGATTTCTCCCGTTTGGGTATGAATCAATTCAATTCCTTGCACCCATAGACTCCCCTTGATGCTAGCTATCCCGTGCTCACCTTAGTTTCTAGAAATTTCAAGTTTTCGGGTGTTTTTGATCGTCATGCCATGGCTCGTTTTGTTCGTTCGGTTTCACCTTCCTTGCCTGCTGCCTGGCCACACCTGCATGCCATGCCACCGACTGCCACCTCACAAGACCATTTCTTCATTTCCCAAGCCATGGTTGAGCCTGGCCGCCGCTGCTCCCATCCGCCCTCCTGCCGCGCCTCTGCTGCCTTGTTGCCCGCCTCCAGGCCAGCACTCACACTCACCCTCAGCCACGGCCGGTGAGCCCCACACCATGAGCCTCCTCTCCTTGGCGGCTCCCTCTCCGTCTTTGCTCCTTAGCCTTGTTGTTTCCTTGGCTTCCTCTGTACAGAACACTTAGAGAAGAAGCCAAGACCCAATGACAGGTGGGTCTAGATAGGGCCTAACGTTAGTAGATGCAATACTATGAAAGTTCATGAACCATGCACGTGCCATGTGTCACATTCCAATTGGTCTAGATAGGGCCTAACATTAGTAGATGCAATAAATTGACTTTCTAGTATAAAAATAATTCGGACAATTATTGATTTTCTGATTTTCAGTATTTTCTTGATTTTCAAATATTTTGAGAGCCTGTTCTCCCTCAAACAAGCTCCGATTGAGGCGATTCAAATTTCTAAAAGTTTATAAAATTGAGATCTATTTAATAATGAATTTTATTTTATTTTTAGAGATTATTTGCTCTCTATTTTAGTATTTACTTGGTATTTTCTCATATTATGCGTAAACGTCAAAGTGCTCGGAGCATCCGAGTAGGATTTGTTGACTCAAGAACTGGTTTCAAAGTAAGAGTAAGAACTTTTCCAAGGTAAGTTGTGCTTTGATGATGTCGAACCCAACTCGCAAAATTGCTATATTGTTTTACTTTATGCATGATATTTTACGTGCACAACTATTTCAGAATAGTTCAGGATTTAGTTAATCTACCTAATTTATCTATACTCTATCTTGTCATTTGTACACCATGATTAATTATTACCCTAGATTAGTTCATTACTATTTGGTTAATATTACTGATCAACATGGGTTGGTTAGACCGTGTTAGTATGCTTAGCCATGCCATGTATACCTCATGTCCTTTGAGATATCAAAAGTTAATCTTAACTAATGGAATATATAACATGTTTATGGAATTGGTGTGTTAGGTGTTGTCACACAATAATGTTGAGTTGTAGTGACAAGGAGGTCACGCAACGCTGTTGACTTATTGATAGCACGTGGTGCTTGGTAATCAACTAGGGTAGTAATCAATTAGATTGGAGTAGTATACCAAGGTGAGCCGGAAGGGCAAATGGTATATAAAAATCTTGCCCTAGTCATCTTAGCGACTTAACCTTGGAAGCTTTTAACCTAAGTCAAACATATAACTACATATCTAGAATGGGACGGACCTAGCTAATTCATTTGTAATGTCTTAGCTTTGGTACTACCATTAGTGGTGTGAGGTTCGATCGAATGATGAGACTCACATGGCGCAAGAGGGGGTCCTCAGTGTGGTAACCAGTCCCTTCAGTGTTGAAACCTTAGCAGGTAGTATTGTGTTAAGACAGAATATTGTAAAGGCTTTGTCATGGTTTCTCTACCGATACATCAAAGGAAGTGTGTTAATAGCTTGGCAATAAGAGACGATCATGTCGCGTGGGTAAAGTGCATAACCTCCGTAGAGTGTAAAATCTATTCGGATAGCCGTGCTCACAGTATTGAGCAATGCTTGGGAATTACAGTCAAGGGTTAAATTTTATAAAATAAAAATTTGCATGGATGGCAAGTTGCTATTGGAAAGTGTGAAATTTGAGTTAGGGCTGGATGCCATGTTTACTTGAGAAATGCTGAAAGTTATTATCAATGTTATTTGTTTTACTGTCTTTTCAATCTACTTATTGTATTCATTTTCAAATGCTGCTTTATTGTAAAATAACTATATTACCTATTCTTTGGAATAAGCCCTACACGTAGTTATGTTAGAATTGCATTATGTGCATAACTTGTTGAGAGCTTTAAGTACTCACCCTTGCCAATAACAAATCACCGGTTGAAGAGTCTACACTAGCTATGGAGGAGGAATACCAAGAGGAGACGAATGTTTAAGATGCGAGTCTTGTCAGTTGCTTGTGGTATACTGAAGGGTCATCTACATTTTCCCATCCGCTGCTATGTTGTAGTTAATGTTCTTAGTTTAACCCTACGTGGCATACTCGTGTAAGTTGACCATAAGGTTAATTAACAAGTTATATTTAATATATAGAGTCTTTTATTATGTTTTTTGATGTGTATGATTGTGATATTCATCTATTTTGAGTCTGTGTGCACTAACATAATCCTAGACTAGTGCGATATACATAGAAGGTCCAAATTTGCATATTCTAGTCCCGACACATAGTGAGCGGGTTGGCGCTTGGGAAGCTTTGACTTGACAAGTGTGAACCTAGTCTGAGACATGGTGGGAGGACGACGCAGGTGAAGGGATCTACCAGATCCGGTCGTCTTCATTGTCATCAGCGACGAGATCCACTATATTCGATCATCTACCTCGTCACCGGTGACGGGATCTGTCAGATCCCATGACTCTTGTATGCCTTCTCATCTGGGTCACAGAGTCGACCACGTCACTTCATTGCCACGCGCGTCACGGACAACTTTGAGCTCTAGATTCACCCCTTGGGGAGTAGGGTGAGGAGGTGGTGGTACTGGCGAGTGGTAAGGGTGGGACGGTGGCCATAGGTGAGTATGCTAGGATTTTTTTGCTCTTTTTGTATTGTTTTTTGATAAAACTTGTTGAAAATTTAGTGAAATTTGCTGAAACTTGCTAGAACTTCTAAATTTTTTTTTGCGTTGATGCCTGTTGAAACTTAATGCAAACTCATCGGTTGAAACTTGGTGAAACTTGAATTCTAAAACGTAAAACTCGTTGAAACTTTGGCTCGAAATCTTCGAGAAACTTCTAAAAATGTGCAAAACTAAATGAAACATGAAACTTTTTGAACATTCAATTGAAATTTACTGAAACTATATAAAACTTATTGCTATACAATATACCATTTTTTAGTTGCTCTTTTTTATTACTTTTCTATGAGACAATAGATTTTGTTTTCGCCATTTACTCTTTGCATGACACTATTGTACATATGATCAAGAAAGATCCTAAAAGCAAACGAAACCAATATTACATGTTCTCATGTTCTTTGAAAGGCATCCTATCATGGTTTAGACGGTTATGACCATACAAATATATATTACCCTTCTTATGTCGGAAAGAATTCCGACTTCCTTATTGACTCGCTGTACATCTCGTGCCCTTCGCTATCAATTGCGACCTGCCACCTACCTGCGTGTTACACCCCTTGTTCTTTGGGTAGAGGTGGGCACTCGGGCTGGGCTTTTTTGGGTCGGCCCGATGCATAGTAAGCACTACCCGATCCAAAACCCAGCCAAGCACGAAGTAGGCTATACCATGACAGCATGACACTGTAGCACGGACCATATCAGGCCTGAGAACCAAGCATGATGAGAGGCACGGCCCGGCACAGGCGTTTGGGCTAGGTCCATGCCAGCATGGCATGGTGGTGGCATGCTAGCACAGTCGGGCACAAAGCACACCACGGCATGGCGGCTCTGCCATAGGCCTGGGCAGGGAGGTGGGGCACTTGAGTGTGGGGGAGAGGAGGGGGGTTTACCTACCAACGTCGCTGATCGCACGCCGAGATCGCCGCCTACCGAGGCTGCTGCTTGCCAAGGCCCCGACGCCATGCCGCATCTGCTGTGGCCGCGCCTC
Source organism: Guadua angustifolia (assembly GCA_036346375.1). NCBI lineage: Eukaryota > Viridiplantae > Streptophyta > Magnoliopsida > Poales > Poaceae > Guadua > Guadua angustifolia. The sequence continues at coordinate 24,409,651 of CM070513.1, forward strand.
CACTTCACCCCGCCGTATTACCTCACGGTCTCACCTCGGTGCCTCCTCCGCCTCTGCACCACCCCGCTGTGGCCACACGGCCTCGGTGCCTTCGCCACCTCCTACCCTGGCCATGCGCCCGTGCCTTGGCCCCTCGGTCGAATCACATACATGTGTAGGCTTCCTTCGGCGAGGACAAGCACACGATGGCGAGCTATAGGAAGGCCCTCCGGGTTGGTGATGAAGCTGACGAAGAGGAACATACAGGCAAGCCCAGTGATCTAGAGCATGAGGAAGAAACCCAATATAAAGGTTGCAGACCCGTAGAGTATGAGCGCCATAGACGCATCCAGCCTTATAGACGCCACCCTCACCGCCGACTCCTGAGAGAGATGGGCCATTGGAGAGAGAGAGCTGAGAGAGATTGAGAGACGGTGTAAGAAGTTGCTCTCTGTCACCCGTCTCTCTCAATCTCTCCCTCTCTCATCCATCTCTCTCAATCCTCTCGCTCGCCTCCCTCACCCTTTTTCTCGCTCATTGCCCCCTCACTCGCCTGTGTTCAGCACATCCCCCTCGCTCTCTATAACTGTTCAAGAATAAATAAATTTTAGTTCTTTTTTCCATAATATTTATGTCCACTGTCTTAACTCCATACATTTTTGGCTCATTTTCTCTCATCGTAATAGTACAAATGAGTTGGTCCTGGGTCGGCATGGTACAAAGCAGGCACGAAGCACAAATAGACTGTGTTTGGGCTCGTTGAAGGCAAGCCAGACCAGCACGGCACGACACAATGGGTACGACGGGCTGTCGTGGCTTGACATGGTTTAGACATAAAGCACAAAAAAACCTATACCAGTCCGGCCAGGCACGATACCACGCCCACCTCTATCTTTGGGCCACCCTCTCCTCTCGATGGTTCTTTGGCAATGTGGACTCCCACCCTTCTCATATGTATACAACCAATAATACTATCTCTGATACATATGGTTCTTTCTTTGCGATAAATTTTTTTAACGTGATTTGTTTGTTGTTGTCACACTAGGACTAACATTTATCACAAGTAAAATCGTAAAATTTAACAAGTGGGAATGACATGAAAAAAGGACTCAGCATTCACATGTAGCATAAAAACCAGGAAATGTGCAGCCCAAAAATAGGCTCCCCAAGAAACCCACGGACAAGGAGAGGGCGAATTAATGAGCTAAACACGCACAAGAGAAATGGCGACGGTGATGCAGCCATCTTAGCCTCGTCCTCTCTCCCCTCCCCTTCCATGGCCGTCCCTCCCCTGGCGCTCCTAGCTGCCGCCATAGCGGCCCTCGTCATCCTCGTCCTCGCCATCTTCGCCTGCCGGCGATGGTGGCGGCGGCTCCGGTTCCGGCACCGCCGCGCGGTCGAGGCCCCGGTGGCCCCTCCCCCGGTCGCTAGCCAGGTCAAGATCCGAGCTTTCTTGGTTCCTTTTTCTGTTTCACTGTCGCTTGATCTGGAATCGAATCGTCGGGAGGCGAAATCGCGGTGTTTCTTGATGCGAATCGGTGGTCCCGGTGTTTTCTTGGAGGATTGTGCTAGAGACGAATGGCTGGTTGATTGCGTATGGGGTTCTTGGTGCCACGATAGTAGCAGTGAACATTTGGCGGTGGCCCGTGGGTCTTGTTCTTTCTAATCTGTTCCTTTCTTCGTTCTCTTTGGAGAACATCGGCGGTTTTGCCCGTGTTGAGATCGATAGGTCGTTGTTCTTTGTCTTTGGCTAGTTTCTTGTATCGATGGATTAGGCGCTTTGGTTCGGTCATGGTAATCGTTGAGTCAGTGTAGAGGTTAATAGGTTGTTTGCCAGACTGACATTAATGCGATTATTCATGGATGTCTGGTTGTTTATCTGATGTGTTATGCTCATCTGGAATATGTCAGTCACGATTACAGCAACATTTTATTGCTTGCTATAGTTCAATTACATGCAAAAATTTGGGAGGGAGGGAGGGAGCGAAACATGAAGGGCAACTTTGTTTGTTCTATGATTACTCCAAGTGCATTGATGTATTATATAAAAAATGAGAAAAAATGCATGATTTTCAACAAATATGCTGAGGATCATGTTTTTTCTAAAAAAGTCCATCCAGAACTGGTTTGGAGTAATCAGTACTGGTGCACTATTGGAATTTCATTTGAATCCTACCAAGGTTCTAAATAGCAAATATTGAGTTTGTATTCGATAGGCTTTAGCATATCATGTGTACAATACAAGCGATATAATGGATAAGATATTCCTGTATTGGAACTTTACAATTGTTCATAATTTTTACTTTACAAGTGGCATAAATCATGAACTTCAACTTGGTAATGTGGAATGTTAAAAGTCCATGTTTGGTCCTCTACTTTCAACTTGGAAAACCGGATAAATAACCTCCTTTACTTTCAAACTCAAATCAAATGAGGCCCAAACTTGAAAGTTGAAACTAGGTGGTTTGCATGCTAAGTTCAAAAACTAAGAAGGTGGTTTGCATGCCGAGTGGCTTCCCATGTGGGGAGTGTACTTACATGCCAAGCTACTACACTCATGCATGTGTAGATCTGCCACATAAGATCCAACCAACTTAACCCCACAACCTTCTCCACCATTGGATCTAGCTATAAGAGATCCTAGTCATTAGATCAAATAAAACATAAAAATCCTGAAAATCACAAATCCCCGATTCCGAATCATGTCTTCTTCCTGCAAACCTCCCTCTCTCTCTCTCTCTCCCTCCCTCCCTCCCTCCCTCCCTCTCTCTCTCTCTCTCTCTCTCTCTGCTACAACGACCGAGCATCCCCTCCCTCTTATTTTCTCTGGATCAGGTGTCCATTGAAGTATGACATAGCCTAGCATGGTAAGAGCTGGAGGTGTCAACCATAGGGATGGCCAGATGGGGTTAAACTTATATACGAGCTTCTCTAGATCCTCTCTCTCTCTCATGCGTGCGCACTTTTTGCTGGCTGCTTCCCCAGCTAACAGATCATAGTTGGCCATGGTAGCACTAGCACAGGCAGCCGTTGTTGTGGTGGCTGTTGTTGGAATCAACCAACGGAATTAGGATTTGGGATGACAGTGAGGAGCACATGGTCGCAATGGTGTATTTGCACCAAAGAGGATGCTGAAAAGTAATAGATGCTCCACATGCCTTGTCCTCGTCTGCAGTCAGACTAGGTTGCCTAGATATGCTGATACTGATACGGATACAGATACGAGGTATGCCAGTACCATGACATGCCATTTCCCTCAAAACACCAATACATGTATATGTAAAAAAATATAGAAATTAATGATGTCTTATATAAGGAATTAGGAATATAAAGGCAGACATGTGGTGCGATATGTCTCACAGAAAGACATAATATCCAAATCCATTACATAGTTACAAGGGGAAAAAGGGAAAGGGGGGAACATATGGGCTGCTTCAGTCCATCCGGCCCATGCACCTGCACCCCTGGCTTGAGAAAATATATGGCTGCTTCAGCCCATCTGGCCCATGCACCTGCACCCATGGCTTGATCCCTAACCCCACTCGTCTTCTGTCATGTATGCAGCAGCGCCGCCTTTTCTTGCACACTCACCATTTTTTTTCTGTCTCGACCTCTTGCTCTCCAGCCCCAATGCCCTTGCCAGTCTTGCACCCTCCCTCCTTGCCGCTAGGAACGACGGTAGCAGCAGGCCAGCAGCAGCACAACATCATTGTCTGGTTCCACCTCCAGCCAGTGCCAGTCATAGTAGCGGCACGGAAGAGGCTGCCGGCGAGCAGAGGAGGGGATGATGTTTGTGGAGGAGGAGCGCGTTCAACTTTAGTTGGATGGCAGCGGCATTGAATGGTATCAGGAGTAATAGATGCGTATCATGGATTATTTTTGTTCTTTTGAAAAAAAAGAAAGTACACAGTATGCCTCAGCCATATTGGACATGTATCGTTATCAGATATCACAATATTTGTACGTGAATTTTTTGGCGTATCGGGGTAACATAGACATCAGTCGTGTCCATTGCGCCACCATTGCCGAATGCTGTCGCATCGTGTTGGAGAACTTTGGTTGGGTTGCCAAGGTGTCGTTGTGCTCACCTGCATCGCCGGTGACGGAATCATGTCGAAGGAAGAAGAAAGGGATTTTGGGAAGATTTGGATTTGGCAGTTGGGCCCAACATTATTTCTTTTATTTTCTGGGTGAAATGTGTGATGTTTCCCACCGTGTAAGTGATATGGCCGGCCCACATTGCAAAACCACGATTATGTGGCTAATCCACCTGCCAGCCTTTAGGGGTTACATGCTCCGGTTTTGAAAGTAAAGGGGGTTATTTACCCGGTTTTATAGTACAGGGTTGAAATGGAACCAAATTGAAAGTAGGGGGACCAAATGTGGGCTTTTTCCGTGTGGATTAAATATCATACATTAATTTAGAGCATAACAAGTGTTGTTGTAGTTTTTATTTGAAAATTTAGATGAACTTCTCCTTTTTGTTGGAAAAAGTTTCTAAAGAACACGTGGGATAAAAAGGAAAAGAATGAAAAGACATCTAAAAGGGAAAAAAAGGAGGAAAGATAGGTGACTGGGCCGTCCTCGCAAAGCTCACCTGCTGCTCCTCTTCCCAACATAACTCCACCCTTTCTTCATGAGATGGGCACAGCCAACCCGTATGTCTATTTGCTGCATTTCCTTTGCTTCCATATTGTGCCATCTAACGACCCCATTCATGAGAGCCACTGCTCCTCTCTTCTTCCATCTATAGCGCCTCCGCCCCCTGGATTCCCCGTACTCTGATCTGTGACTTCCAGGTGGTATTTGACCCCTTCGCCGCCCCTTCCACATCTCTATGCAGCATGCTTGTGCGTGCGCACACACACACTCCGGCGAGTCAACGAAGATGGACACATGCTGGTGAGCCCGATATGTCCACCTGTATGAGCCCTATATGTTGGCCCATTTATTCCAATGTTGATTTTTCAAAACAATTATTGAATCGGTATCGAGTGGACAGGTGATGAGTGACACTGATAAAAAGCTTGAAATATTGGACGGCACAAATGATTTTGGAGGCTTAAGTCCTATTGCTTTGGTTCTTTTTGCCACAAGAAAAATCCTTACATCATTATTGAATTATCAATCTACATGAGGTTGTCTGCATAAGTAGTTTTGCTCTGTTACTTGTATTGCTGTATATCAGAGTCGAAGCATGAGGAAATTGGGAGGTTTTGTAGTTTGACTTGTGATCTGCTTCAGCACTGGCTTGGTGTAATAAAAGGCGTAGTTGAGTCTTGGTAGATGTATGAAATTATTAGAAGCTGCATTAGTGATATGTAACAGGATCTGCAGGGTATGCCACACTCAACAGTACATTTTGCTTCGTATCATACATTTTTGGATTAATTAACTCTCCAGTTTCACATGTAGCCCATGTTCACTCAAGCAATAATTTCTAGGTTGATTGAAACTCCACTGTTTATCTTGCCTGCCAAGAGAGTGGAGTTTTACATTTTGTTTAGCCTCCTAAAAATTGTTCTGCTAAAATCCAATTTTATGCTGAGATGTTTGTTCTTTGTTGGCATATTCTCACCACATGATCGACATCAAACTCTTTCTTTCATAGTGTGGACGTTCATGTATTTTTATCTCACAATCCACACCCTTCCTTTGCAGAATGAGGATCTAAATAGGCCTCTCCTGGAAAATATGGATGATCATTGTAGCCAGAGTAACAGTTTTCCTGGAAGTGTTGTTGGAGAATCATCGAAGATTCAAACAAACAGGAGTAACACTTCACCAAGAAGTCATGGGATAGCTGATACCGGCAGGATTTATCCTGCTGAATCCTGCGCTATACAAGGTATACTTCGTACACAAACATTTTGTAGCCTACTTTGAAAATCACCTCTCTTCAGTTTCTCCTGTCTTCGTTTGATTAGCAATGTCGATTTTCCCGTTACTGAAAAGTACTATAAATTTCGTAGGAGAAACTCATGTAATCGATGTTACAAATGATACTTCTGAAGAGTTCCATTTGGGAAGCACACTTAAGTGTGCAACACATACAAGTTGGCCAAAACCTGATCAAAAGCACAACAGAAGGGGTTCTGGAGAGGATAATCGCAATGGCAACATTTCTCTGAAGGATAATACATATCGTAATATATCCCTCAAACTTGATTTAAAGTTTTAAACATTTTACTAGCTCATGCCTTGCAAATGCTGGCATTTATCTGCCCATTTCATCCAATCTTTTGCTAGAAGTGCAGGAAGCAGCCTAGATTTAGAGGTCGTAGCTGGTCCATCTCATGGAATAAGCTGTTCCCGACAGTCAACTAGTCCTACACTCCCAATAACTCTTGGAAGGGTTCCCCCAAGTGATTTGGTGTTGAAGGACACTGAAGTGTCAGGGAAGCATGCTCGGATAAACTGGAATGCGAAGGTAAGTTGTTCAGGAATTATTTATTCATCTCTCAGTGCTTTCTACTTAAAGCTATTTGGTTGGTTCTTTCACCAGCCTCGTGGCTAATTGTTGAAAATTGGATAAGTGGATGTTAGTGATGAACCATAGCAGTACCATTCTGTGTGATTCTGGTGAGATGTATGCTTTGCCAATTGTGTTGGATGCATTTTTCTTTGATTTAGAACCCAACTGACTTAATTTTATCCATGAGTGATCAATGGTGGGTGCTCGGGCAGTAGGGCCATATATTCCTAACCTAATCATTCACAAGATCCTGAAACCGCACTTTTAGAGAAGAAATTAGTTCGAGTTATTTTGTTATACAGTAACTCAATGCTGAACATTTTCATCTATTTCATGAATCTCAAGCAGAAACAGTTTCTGCTGTCGTGCTGCTTTTTCTGTCAGCACTTCTGTTAACTACTTATTTGTGATCAGAAGCCTATTTCCTTGACTGTAATTATGAAAATGTTTGAGGCATTGAGCATTTACCGAGTTGGAAATTGTACATTAGAAGGCCAGCTAGTCTGTATTACATTACTGTCTTTGGGCCACTAACTCTCTCCTCCGATTACTTGTGTGCTGCAATCAGATCTTGGAATGTTTCATTCCCTTGCAACAGTGAACAAAGTGATCATTCATATATTGCAGACAATGAAATGGGAACTTGTCGACATGGGCAGCTTGAATGGAACATTCCTGAACTCCCAGGCGGTTCACCATCCAGATGTTGGGTCTAGACATTGGGGTGAGCCTGCTGAACTAGCAGATGGTGACATTATAACTCTAGGGACATCATCAAAACTATTTGTAAGTTCCTGATATGCTTCCAGAATCCCCTTTTGTTTCTTAAAGATCGCTAAATTTTTTTGTTGGTTTCCCACTTTATCGGGGCACAACAGGTCTAGCATATTAAGTTCCATTGTAGGTTCTTTTATAAAAGTCTGAAATGAATCTTTGAGAATTGATCAAGTGCATGTCTTCTAGAATTGATCTCATAGCATATCTAACTCCGGAACCTTATACATTATATCTTTAATATCCTTAATCTCAAAACTGTTTGGATTTTTTATGTTCAGATGGCCATTGTAAGCTTGTAGCCATATTTCTAACTGAATACATTAATTTGCTGGTCCTATGCTCTATTATGTAAACAGCACTCTCCTCTCTTATTTCCATTAGGCTAAAATAAAATGTTTAATATAATAAATCCTCAAATTTCCAAAATTTTGCAGTCTACTTGTGTCAACGTGTCAATCCAACATTGACCCCAGATTTATGAGTACTAAAAATTGCAGTGTATATGACGACCCTATTGAGCCATAGACCTGCCTGTTATACCCATAGTTTCCACATCTTGATCTAATTCAACTTGAAAAAGGGTTTGCTCTCTCAACACCACTTGGACAATGTTGACCTAAAATGTTTTGATTGGAAATGGGATCCTGAGGGACTGGTACATACATATTTAATATGTCTAACCCTACTGTGAATAAATTGGTTATTTGTTAGAGCTACATTCACTTGAGAATTAATGCAATCCACCTATTATGGTCCTTAGATCATAACAGGTAAACACGCTAAGAGGATGGCCCCATGGCGACAGCGTGCTTGGGAAGAGGGGGGACTAGAGACTGGGAAAAACTTCTTGTTTATTTTTTGCTTGATGAAGACCTATGATGTGTGGGTATTTTGGCTGAGTTATGTAGCAGTACCCATGTACGTATCGTGTATGGCTTGGGTATGGTATCCACAAGTACTAGAGAATTGCTGAATAAAAAAAAATGAAATTTAAAATCCGGTACTGCTCTGGTACGGCCCATAAAAAGCCCCTACAAGGCCCTTCTTTGGATGCCCAGACCACAAAGAACTCAAGTATAACCCTAGTATGTAAAACATTTGCCTCTCCTGCAGTGCCCACTCCAAGCCGCCTCCATCTTGGCCATCGTGGCAAGTGCAAGTTTAGAAGCAATTGCTTCAGCAGCCCCCCAGTTGATGGGTTGCTGAACTGAGTTGTATGGACCTGAGTTGCTGAACTGAGTAGTAATATTTGTGTCTTATGAACTTATCAGTCATCTTTTATGTTATATACTTCTACTGGTGAATTTTGGGAAATGAGCGTACCCGTACTGGGTACCCATGCAACATAGATGAATACAATGACATCCATGTAAATAGGCGGAGGACTCCTAAGTCCTAATAAGATGGAACATAACCATGTGATATGCATCTAATCAATTAACGAAATATGTGTGCAACTACTACCAAATCCTGAGATATGCCAACAAATGCAACTTCCTAATAAGATAAGGAGATAAGATTCCGTCTCCTAACCATTTGCTGTCCTCGTCTGCTGCTGCCTTGCCGCGCGGCTGCTGCCCTGCTGCACCTGGAGGATATGGTTCTTGGTGCTTGTGACCATGTGCACCGCTCGGCTGCACCACATCCTATGGCCTCCGCACGTAACATCACCCTGCTAATTGGTGATTTTTTGCTGTTCTTGGGTTATCAATAATTGGCTGATTGCTTCAATCTCCTAGTTTAACAATTCACATAGAACACTGTTCTTTTTGGAGTTCTTATGTGTTGGCTCAATGTGATGATGTTCTTATTTGATTCTATGATGTTCTGTTGTCTCTTCCAAGATTGCTGTAATTTTTTGTTGATTCCCCACTCTATTAGGGCACAACAGGTCTAGCATGTTAAGTTTCGTTGTAGTTTTTTTTTAATGAATCTGACTATCTGAGGATTGATCAAGAGATGGCATGTCTTCTAGAATTGATCTCATAGCAAATCTAACTCCTGAACCTTATACATAATACCTTTCATACCCTTAATGTCAAAACCAGTTGGATTTTGTAGGTTTAGATGACCATTGTAAGCTTGTAGCCGTATCTCAAACTGAATACATTAATTTGCCAATCCTGTGCTCGTCGGTTGCCCAGATGCCCTGATACGGATACACGATACGCTGATACTGCATTACGCCATTTGTCCAAAAACATTGATACATGTATATACATAATAAAAATAAAAATAAAAAGTGGGGGTCCTCCACTGGACATGTGTTTGATTGTGGTGGAGGTCCAGCATCTGATGCAGATAGATCCAGAAAATGTAGGGCTACTTTTGCTCAACAATCAGTCCAGCAGCTCGGCAGTTGGCTGCATTATCAGTGATAGCGTGCCTTCCGAGTCGAACAAGGGGTCTTACAGTTTAGAGGTAGGTATCGGGAATTATTTTCTTTTTTTGAAAAACAGGAAAATGACTGATACGGGCAGGATATGTATCGGGCCATATCATGATAGGATACGGTATCTAATATTGATACACCAGTTTTGGGAAGCATCCGTGATACTGATATCTCTTGCTTTCTCTTACTTCCATTAGCCTAAAGTAAAATATTAAATATAATGAATTCCCAACTTTTTGCTGTCTATTGTGTTGATCCAACATTGACACCAGAATTTATGAGTACTAAAAAAATGCAGTGTATGACTAGGGATAACAATGGATATATGGCATGTTTCATTGGTATCTGGCATTGTTAATCTAAGAATTAATGTCACATGTAATATTATATGGAAGTTTTTAGCCCCTGCTGAGCCTTAGATCTGCTTGTTATACTCATAATTTCCACATATTTGATCCAATTCACTTTGAAAAAGGGTTTTTCTCCCTCAACAAAACTTGCATAATATGACCTAAAATGTTTTGGCTGGAAATGGTATGGGTTCATGAGTAAATGGTACACATTTAATATGTCGAACCCTACTGTCAATAAATTGGTTATTTGTTTAGCTACATTGATTTACTGAACTTGACATGTAATGCAATCAAGTCACCTGTTATGGTCCTTAGATCATAACAGGTAAACACCGCTGAGAGAATGGCCGGGCGGCATAGGTGCAGGAGAGAGGGGACTAGAGACTGGGAAGAACTTGTTTATTTTTTGCGTGATGAATACAAAGATGACATCCATATTAATAGGCTTAGGACTCCTAATAAGATGGAAACAAACCATCTAATATGCATCTAGTCAATTACGACATATGTATGCGACTACTACCAAATCTTGAGATATGCCAACTAATATTAAGCTAAGGAGAAGATTCCATCTCCTAACAACTTGCTGCTCACCTCTGTTGCTACTGGAGTTGCTGCTGCCCTGCCGCGCTTGGAGGTTATGGCTCTTGGTGCTTGCGACCATGTGCACTGCTATGCTGCATCATGTCCTATGCCCCCCAACATTGCCCTGCTAATTGGTGATTTTTTTGCTGTTCTTCAGTTATCATTGTTGGCTGATTGCTTCAATCTCCTAGTTTAACAATGCACATTCAACATTGTTCTTCTTGAAGCCCATATGTGTTGGCTCAGTGTGATGATGTTCTTATTTGATCCAATCTTGTTCTGTTGTTTCTTCCAAGATTGCTGAAATTTTTTTGTTGATTTCTCACCCTATCGGGGTATAACAGGTCTAGCATATTAAGTTCAATTGTAGGTTTTTTATTTATAGAAATTTGAAACTTTGAGGATTGATCAAGAGATGGCGTGTCTTCTGGAATCGATCTAATGGCAAATCTAACCCCTGAACCTTATACATAATGTCTTTAATATCCTTAAATCTCAAAACCATTTGGATTTTTTAAGTTTAGATGGCCATTGTAAATTTGTAGCCATAGTTCAAACTGAATATATTAATTTGCCGGTCCTATGCTCCGTTATTTGTAAACATCGCCCCTGCTTTGTCTTACTTCCATTTGTTAGATAATGTATAGTCTGTATAGTCTTTATTGACTCAGTCTTAGCTTTCTTGTACTCCAAGCCCTATTGGGCTATATATATGAGATTACTCCCCCATCTGTGATGTGGGGTCTCTTCTCATTTCCTACTCTCTCTCTCTACATGGTATCAGAGCAGATGCTGGTCTAGGGTTACCTCCCAGGCGCCGCCACCCCTCCTGGGTACCCTAGGATTCTAGGGCTCCCTTCTACAGCCGCCGCCCTTTTTCCTCCTCTGCTTCACCCGCCTCCCTCCTCCTCGCTTCAGCCCGCCTCCACCTTCTTCCGCTCCACCACCGGTCTTCCTCGCCCATCGCCATCGCCTTTCTCACGGCCATGAGTTCCAACTCCACCTCGGCCGGTCTCACCGGCGATGGCGCCGCCATATCCGCCTCCCGCCTTCCTCAACCCCTATGCCACCGCTCTCGCAAGGCTCACGTGTCGATCACTCGAATCGAGAATCCGAACTACACCAAGTGGTTCACGTTTTCAAATCAATGTGCGCAAGTTTGGCCTCATGCAGCACATTGATGGCACCGCTCCTCTCCCTGCCGACCCGGCGTGGGTTCAAGCCGATTGTTGCGTTCGCAACTGGATCTTTGGCTCCACCGCGGACGCTGTCCTCGACCTCGTCATGGCCGAAGATCAAACCGCCTGTGATCTTTGGTCTTCCATCTCCAACATCTTCACCGCCAACAGAGAGTCCAAGTCGTCTACCGAGTCACGAAGTTCCACACGCCGACTCGGGGTGATCTCTACCTCCGACTCATCGTCACGGATGAAGGTCCTTGCCGATGGTCTCGCGGACGCTTGCTTCGTGTTGACGGCGCCAATCGGTTCTCAACCTTCGCGCCTCAACTCCTGCTTTCCACCACCGCCGACGACATCGCCAACGCCAAACCCCTGCCGACCTTTGCCGAGGCGCGCAACATGCTGATTCTGAAGGAACTTCGCCTCGCCACTGAGGTCAAAAATGCTCAGGCTTCTGCTCTTCTTGCCGGCGCCTCGAGCGGTGCTTCGTCATCGCTTCCAAGACTGCGCCACACTCTCCACCATCGCTCGCCAAGAAGACGCCAACTTTCACGGCGGCCACACCTCCAATGGCGGCCACGCCGCCGCACCACCAAGAAGGTTGGCGCAGGGCCAAGAATAAGATTAACATCTCATGCACAAAGAAGAAGAAGACCATGTCGGGCCGCCCCGCCGGTCCATGGGTTTGCTTCAACCCATGGACAAGACTCCCAAAGATCGGCGTCCTCCTCCCCGGATCGCTGGGTCCTCGTCCGCAGTCTCACACTGCCCTTGCCGGACCTCCCCTCTCCGACAAGAAGAAAGCTGCTGCCGGCGCCTCTCCTTCCTCGATCACCCGGCTCGTAGCGCCTCTCCAAAGAATCGCAACCTGTGGTTCCGACTCGGGTTCTTGACATCGGGCGCTACTCGCACATGACTTCTCGGATGGTATGCTTATCTCCCATATTCCCTTCCTACTCCTCCATCCTCGTAGGCAACCAGAACTCTCTTCCTGCTGCTGCTCGTGGTCATTCCTTCTTCCCACCTCCCACACCGATTTTCACCTCCACAATGTTCTCGTTGTTCCTCTCTTGTTCGCAATCTTCTCTCTGTGCGTCAATTTACTCGTGATAATCGTTGTTCTGTCGAGTTTGATCCTTTTGGGTTTTCCGTCAAGGATTTGCGATCTTGCCATGAGATTTTTTTCATTGCGGCTAGTGACGGTGATCTCTACACCATCCCAGCCGCCACCACCTCTGCCATCGCCCACGCCCACCTCGCCGTCTCCTCCAATGTGTGGCACCAGCGTCTCGGTCATCCAGCACCTGCCGTCCTCGATACCTTGCGGAAAACCAAACTTCTTTCATGTAATAACATAGACAGATCCATATGCCACTCCTGTCAACTTGGCAAACATGTTAGGCTGCCCTTTGCTAGTTCTTCTTCTAGTTCTTCTACTCCTTTTGAGCTTGTTCACTGTGATGTATGGACCTCGCCGGTTGCTAGCATATCTGGGTGCTTATACTATCTTGTTTTTCTGGATAATTTTAGCCATTTTTGCTGGACTTTTCCAATGAAACGCAAGTCCGAGGTGTTCCAACTCATTGTTAATTTCTTTCAATACACTCGCACTCAATTCAGTCTCCCTGTCAAATGTCTTCAGGCCGACAATGGTTCCGAATTTGTCAACAATGCCACTAGCTCCTTCCTTGCTTCACATGGTGCCTTGCTCCGTCTCTCTTGTCCCTACACTTCACCTCAAAACGGCAAGGCTGAACGCATTCTTCGCACACTCAACAATTCCGTTCGCACTCTCTTACTTCACGCCTCCATGCCACCCCGCTATTGGGCGGAAGCACTCGCCACCGCCACCTATCTCATCAACCGGCACCCATCGTCCACCATCCGCAATCGCATACCCTTTGACCTTCTTCACGGCTCTCCTCCACACCTCGAACATCTTCGTGTCTTTGGTTGCTTGTGCTATCCCAATCTCTCCGCCACCGCCACCAACAAGCTTGCTCCCCGTTCGGCTCCCTGCGTTTTCCTCGGTTATCCCTCCTCTCACAAAGGTTATCGTTGCCTCGACCTCGCCACTCATCGTGTCATCATCTCTCGTCACGTCGTCTTTGCCGAAAACATCTTTCCCTTTGCTGCTTCCTCACCCACGTCCTCCAACTCTTTGGATTTTCTTCTTACTGATGATGACCCGGTCCTGCCAACCGTCCCACCTGCGGTAGCTCCGTCCCTCGTGGACGTTGAGCGGCCGAGCTCCTCCGGATCGGCAAATGTCGCCTCGCCCTACCGCCGCTCTGCGCTTCTTCTGCCAGACTGCTGGCGGTTGACCGGCCTCCCAGATCTCCGCTCGCCGCTTTAAGCATCGTCTTACATTGCCGCCCACCACCGGCGGCTGACTATGCGCCTCGCCTCTCGATCGCGAAGTGACCTCTGCGGTGGCTTCTCCAAAGATACCACACCCGACCCTCGGTCACCACCAGACAGCTGCCGGGCGACGCTTTCGCGTCACATCGCTCTCGACGGCTCCTCAAGCCGCCTGCTTATTCAAGGCTTTTTCCACAACACATGCCTCCGATCGTCTAATTATCGCAGCCTGCTTTGCCGATCCCAATTGGCGCGCTGCGATGAACGATGAGTATCAGGCATTGATGGCCAATGCGACATGGCGCCTTGTCTCACGGCCTCCTGGCGCAAATGTGGTCACGGGCAAGTGGGTTTTCAAGCATAAATTCCACTCTGACGGTTCGCTTGCCCGCCACAAGGCACGCTGGGTGGTCCGCGGCTTCCCCAAAGACGGTGGTCGACTACGACGAGACTTTCAGTCCGGTTGTCAAGCAAGCCACTATCCGTGTCGCCCTCAAAGATAGCGGCCTCCGTGCGTGGCCCATTCACCAGTTGGATGTGAAGAACGCCTTTCTTCACGGCCACCTGGCCGAGACTATCATCGCCAAAGAACCTCCGGTTTTGTCGATCCGTCTCGCTCGACCATGTCCGTCACATGGTCACTCTATGGTCCGGCAGCTCGCGATGGTACCATTGCTTTTGCCACCTACATCCGACATCTCGGCTTCGCAGCTTCGACCTCGGACACATCCCTCTTTGTTTACAAAGATGGAGATCATATCGCCTACATGCTTCTGTACGTCGACGACATTGTCCTGACGGCTTCTTCGCCGACTCTCCTGCAGCATATCATCGCCCGTCTTCACTCCGAGTTCGCCATGACGGACCTTGGTGCCTTGCATCATTTTCTAAGATCTCCGCCACGCCAAGACTTCCGATGGCTCTTTCTCTCTCGGCGACGAGATCGGCCGATCTTCTCCAGCGTGCGGCATGGCTGAGTGTCACCCTACGGCGACTCCTGTTGACACTCATGCCAAGCTTTCCGACCGACGGCGACCGTTCTTGTCGACGCCTCGAAAGTACGGAGCCTCACTGGCGCTTCCAAGACTTCACCGACTCGTCGACTTGGCGAAGCGGTCCAAAGAGTGTGCCTCTTCATGCATGATCCACGTGAGCCTCACCGCGCTGTTGATCAAGCGCATTCTCCGCTATGTGAAGGGTACTCTCTCGCTGGCCTTCGCATCACCGCCCCGCCCGATCCCTTACCGCATATTCGATGCGGATTGGCGGCTGTCCAGCACTTTGGCGCTCCACCTCCGGCCATCGTCTACCTCGGCGATAACTGTGTCTCGGTCTTGGCGCCAGACGACCGTCTCCGCTCGATCTTTGGCGAGTACCGTGCGTTGCTCATGCCGCTGTGCCGAGTGTTGCCGGCTTACGCAACTTCTTCAGAACTTCACATCTCGCTTCTTCCGCGATCGCCGCCTATTGCGACAACGCTCGATCCGCCTACATGATCGCTAATCCGTCCATCATCGCCGCACGGCACATCGAGATCGACATTCACTTCGTTCGCGAGAAGGTTGCGCTGGGGCAAGTCCGCGTGCTTCACGTTCCCTCCTCGCATCAGCTTGCGGATATCATGACCAAAGGCTTACCTGTACTCTTATTTTCAGATTTTAGGTCCAGTCTTTGCGTCCGTTCTCCTCCCGCTGCGATTGCGGGCGGGTGTTAGATAATGTATAGTCTGTATAGTCTTTATTGACTCAGTCTTAGCTTTCTTGTACTCCAAGCCCTATTGGGCTATATATATGAGATTACTCCCCCATCTGTGATGTGGGGTCTCTTCTCATTTCCTACTCTCTCTCTCTCTACACCATTAGCCTAAAATAATGTTTAATATAACACATTCCCAAATTGTTGCAGTCTATTTGTGTCAATGTGTCAATCCACCATTGACACCTGAATTTATGAGTACTAAAAAATGCAGTGTATGACTAGGGATAAAAATGGATACAATTATATGGCATGTTTCATTGGTATCTGGCATTTTAATCTGAGGGAAGAAGGAATTAATGTCATAGGTAATATTATATGGAAGTTTTCAGCCTCTGCTGAGCCATAGACCAGTCTGTTATGCCCATAATTTCCACATATTTGATCCAATTATATTTGAAAAAGGGTTTGCTCCCTCACCAAAATTTGGATAATGATGTTGACCTAAAATGTTTTGACTGGAAATGGGTTCATGAGGGAATGGTACGTACATATTTATTGTGTCCAACCCTACTGTCAATAAATCGGTTATTTTTTAAGGCTACAATGATTTATTGCAGTTGACAAGTATTGCTATCAAATCACCCTGCTAATTAGTTAATTTTATCATTGTTGGCTAATTGCTTCAATATGGTAGTTTAACAATGCACATTCAACACTGTTGTTCTTGAATTCAAATGTGTTGGCTTAGTGTGACAATGTTCTTATTTTTAGAGAGGTAAGAATGCAGCATGCTATTCATTATGGGCCCCAATGGGCTAGAAATACATCAACCAAGGTAAATGGAAATAAGCAAATAAACCCCTATACATATAGGTAATCTAACATCCCCCCTGAAACTCATGGTGGGTCTACAACACTGAGTTTGGAGAGATGCAAACAATGTTACGCTTTAGTTTGTGCCTTGGTGAAGAAGTCGGCAAGCTGAAGCGACGAAGGCACACGACGAAGAGTAACCACCTGATGTTGCACTGGGGCTAACGAGCGAGCATCGACGCCAATGTGTTTGGTGAGCTCATGCTTCACTGGATCACGAGCAATGCTGATGGTGCGATCTTTGTTGGAAGCAGCATACGTTGAGTAGAAACAATCACACCTGTGTCGAGAAGAAGCCACCGGCTAAGTCACCTCAAGAATATCGAGGCCATGGCACGAGCTTAGCCTCAAGCTAGAGCGAGAAGCAAAGCTCGACGCTTCGTCTTCTAAGAGATCAAGGAAGATCCAAGGAAGACACAATGGTCGAGACGGACTTGCGATTAGGTGATCGCTAGCCTGTAGCATCTCGAGTAGGCAGCCACTCTAGACTACCGAGCTGGGAAGAACAGTGTGATCACCGTACCATGAAGGTAGCGAAGAACCTGAAGGAGGTGACCGTAGTGCACACTGGTGGGAGAGGCCATAAATTGACTAAGGATGTGCACTGCGTGAGATACATTAGGGCAAGTGAAGCCAAGGTAGATAGGACTCCCAACCAGGTGACAGTAGCGAGTGGGATCAGCTAGAGGAACCCCATCAGTGGCTCGAAGCTGAAGGTGAAGCTCCATCGGAGTGTCAGCAGTACTATCGTCAGTAAGGCAAGCACGAGCAAGAAGCTTCTGGATGTACTTGCGCTGAGAGAGGTAGAAGCCTGTAGGTGTGGACTCAACCTCAATCCCCAAGAAGTACCGAAGAGGACTGAGATCAGACATCTGAAACTGCTCACTAAGGCGCGCTTTAACAAAGGCGATAAAGTGAGAATCATCTCCAGTGATGAGCATGCCATCAACGTAGAGGAGAAGGGTCCGACCACGAGGAGAGGTGTGGACAAAAAGAGCAGGGTCATGCTGACTGGGAACAAAGTCAGCAGCTGTAACAACAGAGGCAAAGTGCTCAAACCAAGCACGAGGGGCCTGCTTGAGGCCGTAGAGAGCGACAGTGATAGACGTGACCATTAGGAACATTGTAGCCACGAGGTGGGTGCATGTAGACCTCATGCAACTCGTCGTGAAGAAAGGCATTTTTCACATCAAGTTGGGAGATGGTCCACTGACGAGCAGAAGCAACAGCCACAAGGGAAAGGGTAGTCGTCTTGTGGGCAACTGGAGAGTACGTCTCGCCGTAGTCACGGCTGTGCTCCTGCTGAAAATCACGAGCGACAAGGCGTGCCTTGTGGCGCTCAAGGGAACCGTCTGAGTGAGTCTTGATCTTATAGACCCGCTTGCATGTGATCGGGGTAACGATGGAGGGACAGGGGACAAGATCCCAAGTACCAGTGCGCTCAAGGTCAGTAAGCTCCTCAGCCATCGCAAATTGCCACTCAGGATGAGCAACAGCATCGCGGTAAGAAGCAGGCTCAGAGGAGGTGATGATAGAAGCAGAAAACCCGTATCGGTCAGGACAGGAAATAGTGCTTCTATCACGAAGAGTACCGAGGGGAAGGAGCAGGATCCAAAGTAGATGGAGGAGCCGAAGAGGGAGAAGGATCCGAGGAGGAGGAAGGAGTCCGACGAGAGTAGTAAAAACAGACAGGAGGTCGAATAGGAAGAAGAGAGGAGGAACCGAAGTAGGTGCAGGAGAAACCGAAATAGGTGCAGGAGGAGAAAGAACAACAGGAGGAGAGGAAGGTATGGTGGGAGGTGGAGAGGGTGGTGGTGGTGGTAAAGAGGAAGAAGGGACAGTGAAGCGGGTAGGTAGATTGAGAAAGGAGAGAGACTCAAGTAAGGAGGAGGTGTCGAAGGAGGAGTCAAAGGAATGGGACTCGTCAAAGAAGGGACGAGACTCGTCGAACGTCACATCCCGAGAGACCTGAATCCTACGACCAAGAGGATCCCAACAGCGAAACCCCTTACGCTCAGAGTCATAGCCAAGGAAAGCGCACTGCACCGACTGGGCAGTTAGCTTTGTTCACTCACGAGGCTGAAGAAGAACGTAGACAACACACCGAAAGGTGCGAAGGTGATCAGACTTGAGGGTCTCATAGAGACGCTCAACCGAGTGGAACCTCAAGAGCAGGTGGACGATCAATGTTGATGAGATAGACAACAGAGAGACGACCTCCGCCTGAAGGGAGGAATAGAGGCATGAAAGCATCGCTTGAGCAGTCTCAAGAAGGGGATGGTGCTTGCGCTCTGCGACTCCATTCTGTGCATGAGCACCGGTGTATGAGTACTAAGAAAGGGTGCCCTGATCAAGAAGAAACTGACGGAGAGCAGTTGACAGGTACTCGCCAGCAGTGTCAGCGCGAAACACCCGAATGGGTGAGTCGAACTGAGTATGAACCATGGTTGAGAAAGCCTGATAGGCAGCTAATACCTGATCACGAGACTTAAGAATGTAAATCCAGGTGAACAGAGAATAATCATCAATGAAAATGATATACCAACGATGACCCCCTTTCGAAATGAAGGGGGTCGGTCCCCAAACATCTGAGTGTACTAAATCAAAAGGACGACTCGATACAGAATCACTACTAGGATATGACAGTTGTAGCTGTTTGCCAAGCTTACAGCCCTGACAGGGAAGGGAGGTATCACGAGAGACTTTCCCAAGAACACCACGACTCATCAATGAAGGCAGACGGGACTCCGACATGTGACCCAAACGATGATGCCACTGAGCAAAACTGGCGGAGGTGGTAGTGGTGAAGACAGTGGCATCTGGAGTGGTAGACGACTGGTTGAGGGAGGTAGACGTGGAAGCGAAAGCGGAAGGAAGACAAAGCCAGTCGAGTTCCCACAAGCGTGGGGAGTCATGGGTCCGCCGGCCAGAACCAACTAGCGTCCCTATGCTGCGAGCCTGAATAGAGCAAGAGTCAGCTTCCAGAGTAATACGAAAACCAAGGTCAGAGAGCTGACTAGCAGAGATCAGCTGCTTAGTAAGATAGGGCACATGAGAAACAGAAGGAACACAAAAAGATGTGTGAAGAGTGCCCTGTCCAGCAACTGAGAGAAGTGTACCATCAGCCGTCCTGACGGACACAGGAGTGATTGGAGACCTCAAGGAACCAAGGTGAGTCGGATCTGGTGTCATATGGAAAGAAGCTCCGAAATCAAGGTACCAGATACCTGAGGTAGCAGAGGGAGCCTGGCTGGCCGTGGTAGAAGAGGCTATGGGGAACCTGGAGTCCAAGCGAAGCTCCATGCGGTCAAGTCACTGAGTCAAGGCCTGAACCCAATCAGGAACACGGCTGGCCCCAGTGTTGCCGGTGGTACTAGAGGTACTCCCAGAAGTGGCACCTGCCTTCTAAAGACGCCTCCGGCACTGCTGAATGGTGTGGTCAGCCTTCTTGCAGTAGTTGCAGCGAGTCACCGAGACTACCGGTGTAGCTACCAGTAGACCCCCCTGCGACCGAACCTCTTGCCGGTGCGGGGAGAGCGGGAGCAAGAAGAGACAGGTGCGTGACTAAGGAGGGAACCTCCGAAACGCCCAGCACAGCTTCAGGCGAGGAGAGAACGCCACGAAGATGAGTCTCCTCTACACGGGCCTGCGTCAGGGCCTCCACCATGGACGAGAGCGGCGAGCGGGCCAGAAGCTGAGCACGGAGTGGCTCAAACTCCGGGCGAAGCCGGATGAGGAACTGGAAGACCGGAGCTCTAGCACAATGATCCCGGAGGCGAATACACTGGCCACACGAAGTGTCAGGTGGAGGCTCCAAAGTGTCGAGCTGACGGTATACGTCACTGAATTGATGGTAGAAGTCATCCACAGTGGAATCCTGCTGCTGGAGAGTCTCGGCCAGGCGCAGAAGAGAGGTGTAGAGAGCCTAGGCGCTTACCGGTATCGGGCTCGCACGCATTCCCACATCACACGGCAGAATCGTGTTGACCACGCTAAGCGCGAGGTCGATCGCATCTGCCGCCAATGCGGGTAGCGACAACACGAGCCTTTGAAGCACGCCAGTCCTCTAGGCGTTGAAAGGCGGCGGTGTAGGCATCTAGAGTACGCTCGTAGGCCTGCACCGCAGCATGGTTAGCACCGGGCTGGGGCTACACCGGAACTGGAGGCAACGCGCGGTAAGACGAAGACCGTGAGATGCCCCAAAGACGCTATTGCCGAGGCAAACACGGCAAGGTGGACCACTCGCAGGTTGGTACCGCGAATCGATCTGCGAAGCGCGACCGTCCAACAACCCGAGGAGGGGCTGCCATGACAGCAAAGTAGAGCTGGGTGGCCAGAGGGCAACAAGCCAAATGAGGGAGCAAAACCACGCTGAGGAGAAGTAATACCGAGGAGCAAAGAAAGTACAGCAGAGGAGCAGTAGAGGACAGCTGCTCGAAGGGAAGAGAGGTCCACGCTCGAAGACCACACCGTCAGCACCACGCCGGAGGAGACCGCCGGCGCAGGAGACCGAGCTGGGGCGCGCAGGGGCGGAGTGGCGCTGCACTGGCAGAGGCGGCGGCGATGGCTAAGGGCGCGGACGCTGAGGCGTACAAAACCAGAGCAGACGCGAGGTGTAGGCTGTAGAAGCCGGGCGGGCAGAGCCGAAGGGAGAACCGGCGCAGAAAGTGGCAGAGGCGCGGCGGCCGAGACTAGCCATGCCATGTGAGAGAGCTGCGCAAGCAGAGACGGAGAATGGCGCCGGGGTTCCGGCGATGGCGGCGACCCGAAGAGGCAGCGGCGGCTACAGTGGAGGAGGAAACCCTAACACTAGTCTGATACCATGTTAGAGAGGTAAGAATGCAACATGCTATTCATTATGGGCCCCAATGGGCTAGAAATACATCAACCAAGGTAAATGGAAATAAGCAAATAAACCCCTATACATATAGCTAATCTAACACTTATTTGATCCAATAATTTTCTGTCCAAATTGGGATTTCATCGAAATACTCTAAACATAACAATGTAAAATAAGTCCTGTCCTGTTTTCATTTCATAAGCTGAACAATCCACATTATAATGGTTCATCAAATTTATTGGTGCAAGTTGCTGTGCAACCTATTCTGAACTTTATGGCATTTTTTTTCTATACTCTAATATTTGGTAACATTGTTATTAAGTGTCCTTGAAGTGTTCCTTTATCGTTGTTGAAGCGGTAAGGTGGTCTAGAGGGGTTCGCCACGGCCTCACCTTGCCGAACATGCCTATGGTGTCTGCCTTACGGCCAAGGCGTCACCATGACATCGCTAAGGTGGAGTATGGCATCGAAATACGGTTGAAGGACGAGAGGAGAGGAAAGGGAGAGGGAGAGCTAGCTTTAGTTGCTGCCCTTGCTTCCCATCGTCGCTACCGCCGCTTGCCGCTGCCGTGGTTGCTACACGTTGAAGCTATATCTCTCCTCTTCATTGATGTGTCCCTATGGTCGCCAGATCTCATCTCTCTCACTAACACCCTCCGCCACCGCCAGCCCGCCACACATCGTCGCTGCCGGCTGCCCCATCGCCTCCTAGTCAATGGTGGCACAGTGGGAGAGGAGTAGGGAGGCGGCACTACGGTGAGAGAAGAACTGAGTGGCTGTGCGGGGTGGGAGTTGGGAGGAGACAGCGGTGCAGGAGGAGAGCAGCAGGAGGAGGGCACAACGTGGGGAGGAGTTGGGAGGACTGGAGGCGGTGGCTAGGTGGGACGTGGGAGAGCTAGGGTAGAGGATGAGGAAGAGGCATGGGCTGGGTAGGACAGCCCATGTCCTGATTTTCTTTTTTTTTAATTTCTTTTATGTTATTGAGCTATGATCTTCTGTGGTTAAACTCCGTGTATGCAATACCATGTGTAATGTGTGTATGGTGTCTTTGGCGGTAAAAAGGTGGTGAGTCACCTCGCCTCGCCTATCGCTTTACTATGTTTGGTAACACTGTTCATGTCTGTTTCATTACTTGCAATCTTTTGCTACCTTACTGTAGGTCCAGATTTCACTGCAAAATCAACGAGTTCCTGCTGGAGTTGGTATAGCATCTGATCCAATGGTGGCTCGTCGAAGTGGAAAGAAACTTCCGATGGAGGACATCTGCTTTTGCCAGTGTCCTTTGCAGGGTGTCAAACAGGTTAGTAATCAATTAATTCCCAGAGTCTTATGGTTGTTTTTTTATACCAAAACTGTTTTGCAGTTTGGTCTCTTTGGAATTTTTGATGGACATGGTGGGGATGGAGCTGCCAGAGCTGCCAGCAAGTTAGTCTTTTATGCTCATCGGATCCACAATTAAGAGCATGCCATGTTGTTTATCCTAACATATGGAGATTCTTGTACTAGCTTTATCTAACGGAACCTGCTCATGTATTTGAAATCTGATTTTGTTTTTAGTATTATAATCATGTTATGCAAAGCTGATGTTTTTCCATTTTTTAGGTTTCTTCCAGAAAATGTGGCAAGAATTTTGTCTCATCAGGAGACAAAAGAAAAGGTTCTTTCATGCTCTGATGCTTCTGATGTTCTGAAATGTGCTTTCAGTTTGACAGAAGCTGCAATCGATCATCAGTATGAGGTTCTCCCTTTCTCTGAATAATTTTTTTTCTATCAGATGCTTGTTGTCAAACTTTGTTTTGGTTTTAACTTCTTCGCCTAGTTTAGTGATCTATTATGTACCTGCAAGGTTGGTTTGTGACTACATAGTTTTTTGTCCCAATAATTCACTCTATTTTTACTATGCCCTACCAGGTTATATATATCATCATCAGCACAATCAGGGATATACATAAGCTGGAAACTCTTTTCTTTTCGTATGTATTAACAATATAAACTTAAAACTGTAAGGTTACCCAAGATTATTTATATCTAAGCAGGAAGCTGACTATGTTAATTCCCTTAAAGAAAGGAATGCTAACAAATATAGTTTCCACATTATTTCTCATATAAGTTCTGCTTGATGGCGCATCTATGGACATGACCATGATAATTAACAAACATTTCATTGAATGTGAGCAATACCAGAATCCTGGTTAGAAGTTAGATAGCAGGTAGCAAGCTCAGCCCTTCAATTTAATGTCCAAGTTAAATGTGCAAGCTTCCCAAGGTTCGAATGGTCCATCTAAAGCAATGTTCTCAAACTTATTTATGGATGTTTCCAGCTGATGCCCATTTCAAGTTTCTAGCTTGCTACAAGCGGAACTAATAAAATACTCATCACTTTTGATGATCTCAGACTTCCAAACTGTGGGGTGTCTAAAAGTGATAATTGTGAGGTTACCATCTGGTTTAGGGATGCCAATTGGGCACAGCCGGTATGGGGGGAACATATCTAGTGCTAAAGGTGACTTCAGTGCTAACATGCTAAAATCTAATCTGGACCCTTGTATTAAGTTTTGAAGGTTGAGATTTAACTAACCAGCTATGTGTGAAAGCATTTATGACAATTGGCTGTTTCGAGGTGGCAAACAGTAAATGCTTTCACACATAGCTGGTTAGTTAAATCTCAACCTTCAAAACTTGATCCAAGAGTCCAGATTAGATTTTAGCATGTTAGCATTGAAATCACCTTTAGCACTAGATATGTTCCCCGGTATGGGTAAGGGTCGATTTTTTAAATAATACAATTTTTAATTAATATTACAGAAACAAATGGTTGAAAAAAATTATAGAAATATATCTATGTCATCAATTCAAATGGCGATAGAGACTATTGCCAAACAAAATGACAACAGTTCTTACATGGCATCCCACCTGGGTCTCTGTCAGCAAATGAAATGGTGAAAGAACCTCGATCGCAAATGGGATTGACGATAGGCCCTCTTTCAAATGCCGAGAAAGTTTTGATTTTTTTTTATTGAAATAGCAGTGCCAAAAAATTTCTTACAAGTTTACTGTATGTACGTAGAAAAGTTGAGTAATAATTTTTGTTTAATTAAATGATTTCAAGGCTGACATAACACTTCATAATGAACATTTGAATTACATGGCACATAGGATTTGATTATGTGCATATGTTTGCCTCACTACTCCTACGATACAAATAGTAACACATGAACCATCAACCCAAATTATAACAAAGATACATGTCTTTTGGAACCAAAATCATTAGGGGATGGAAAAAGAAGTTAGGCTTGCGGCCATACATCCTATTTATCAGGGTGCATTGGTGCCCTTTCCCTTGGAGAGCCCGCTATGGTGGGCCTTGGCCTTCCAAGTTTCCCCCTACGAATCCTCCCAATACCTATCTTTCGGGTCTAGCTTAGGCTTGTCCCAGTCTGAACATACCTCACCTTTGGCAGTGGCATCGGGGACCATCGCTGTCTTTCCCTTGTCTTCTCCCCTCTCGGTCTTTCCCTTGCCCTCCAGGGTATAAGTTTTCCAACGGGTGAAGTTCTCGGGCGCAATTGCGTAGTTCAACATGTATTTTCGTTGGATGAGCGCCCTATCGTATTTGTTCAACCCGTCGATCCATTGGACAAAGTAGCATTGCTTCGACTTCTGGGATTATTTATGAATGAAGTTAGCGATACGTAATATGCAACACACAATGTGAAATATCAATATGTGATATTTACTTACACGGTAATCCTCGCACGTGTAGTACGCCTAGGCGGTGGTGTCTGGATGTGTGGATTGAATGATCCATGTTGGATTACCGTAGTCACACTGCGTGCGTGGAAACTCCGGTGGTACAGGTGCATCCTTGCAAGAAGGATCAGGGTAGGTTCCTGCCTTAGGGTATGTTCCTGCCTTCTTGGCAACCTACTTCTATTTTCGAAGCATCTCTGCGTTGTCCATCATCCCCAATCCTGACGGAGTAACATCCTCTACCTCTATTCTTCGTCCCTATTTTCGAAATTAGCTTGAGTGGAGTGTTGGCTATGGTGGTGAAGTGTGTCCATTTATATAGTCGGTTATTGTGTAGTGTTGTGGGAATAATTTTGGTGAATGGGAGTGCACTCACATTCCACGAGAAGGAATCTTTTGGCACATGAAAGGTCAGTGAGCTGTCAAATCATTGAGAAAAGTTGGGGTGTGCCGCCAATTTACATAGAAAAGGTGGTTCGAGTTATCAAATCACTGAGAAAAGCTTGTGTGTTGTCTATTCACTGCGAAAAGGTGGTGCGAGTTCTCAACTCACTGAGAGAAGCCTGTGTGTGTTGTCATTTCACTTTGAAAAGGTGGTGTGAGTTGTCAAATCACTGAGAACAGCTGGTATGTGTTGTGAATTCTTTGAGAAAAGATGGTTCGTGTTGTCAAGTCACCGAGAAAAGATGGTGCGCATTGTTAGTCCACTGAAAAAGGTATGGTGAATTGCGTTATCATAGTAAATTCAGTCAAAAAGGTGAAATATCGATGGTGAGCTGTAGTAAATTCTAGCCATAAAGCATCAATACATAGTTACCCAATATAATGCAAGCCGATGGAATTCATGGTGATAATTCATGAGTGAATATGGAGTTACATGGCGCGTAGGGGTCATTGGTGGGCATATTTTGCCGAATAAGCCTATGGTACAAACAACAAGGCACGACCCAACCAACCTCATTGCAACAATGGTACATACGCCCCTTTTCGATTGAAAACAACATGGTAGGTGTAGATCTAATCAGTCTTGTGGGCGTATCCCTAAGGAAAAATAGGGACATGGTAGGGCACTCACATGTAGTAGCAGGTGTCAGGACGATGTGGACGGGGCTAGTTGTTGCAGTAGTGGTAGGCGCAATTGCAGCTCCGATTGGCGCAAAATAGTATGGGTAGTAGTTGTTGCCGAGGTAGACCACCTCCTTGTTCCTCTCCTTGATCCTCTACCTGCGGAGCTCATCGTTGTTGATCCTCTCAGTCTGGAGCTCCTCCTGCATCTTGTCTAGGTGGTGCTGGAGAGAGTGGATATAAACCTGGGCATGCATTGAATATGGTTGATCCACTCACTCAGTGAATTTGCAATGCACGATCTGCAAGGTAGAGGTGATTACGAGCAATATAATGATACATGTGTGGAAGTACTGATAGGAAATGAAGTACTAACCATGAACAGAGGGCAGCGACAGAATCGATGTCCTGTATTCCCCTTATCATTGGAAACCTGGATCATCGCATCGAGCTTGTGCTTGCATTGCGGCCAAGACTCGGGGATATGCAGGTGGTTGAGGACGGGATTTCTAGGGGTTTAGAATTCTCTAGTTTTAATCAGAAGATTGAGGCTTGAGAGGTCGGTTTCTAAAGGACCATAGATGTGTGTCTTCTAGGTAAGGGTCACGGCCTCATACCCCAGCCCATGCCTGCTGTTCCCTTCCTTGCCTACTGTTACCTGCTCTGTTTGCCATGTTTTAGTTGGAGTTTGTTGGAGATATGTGGGTTGTTTGTGTTGGACAATTTATAGGCCCTTGGACGTGGGGGACAAATTTGAGGCACATAAATTATGCAGTGAGCAAGGTGCGGTCATTTCGGTCCGAGGAGTAGGTGGCAGTGTGTTGTCACCTCGGTCTTCAAAAGGGGGTGGCATGGTGTGGTCATTGCTAACTTAAAAGGTTATGGACTCGCCTTCTCACGATGCGTAGTGGTGGCATTACCCCATCATTGCACTGCTGAGCAGGGGAGACTATCTCATAGTCATAGCGGAAATCATGTGCCATGCCCCTTGTGTTGCAGCGCCGACTAGGGGGATGTAATGCAACAACTTTACAAAGCAACCAAAAACTGAGAGTATAACCAAGTGAATATCATAGCTTGTGGCAGAACATAATGCTTTATGTACATATCACACTAGATAATAATGGACCCTTCACAAACGGCTGTTACTATGTGCTAGAGGAATAAATAGAACTACAGAAAAAAATACATTCTCCATGTTGCGAATAGAACTAACTAGCAGATCGAATATTCTAAAATTAATCGGTGCACTACAACTAACTACTACGAGAAAGTAATGGATTTAAAACAATACATTATATGACAAACTACTCTAAATAACTACATATATAAAACAAAACTATCTATCCATCTACATACTACCCAATACTATTATGGGTCTAATCGTTCTATTTGCTAGCCTACCATGGTTTCAAAATAAGAGCTACAAGAGATCCATTTCGCCCCCTCACTTCTCTTCCCCTTTCCTCTCCTCTCTTCTCTTCTCATATCCTTTCCTCTCCTCTCTTTTTTCTTTCTGTTTTGATTGAATGGCTGTTTCTATTTGGTCGGTCGCTAGGTCGGTTTAAAAGGCCTAGCTCCTATCGCCATTTGAAATGGCTACAGAGGGTGTGGGTGCCTCTATCGCCATTTCGAATGATGATTGGTTCACTCTTGTCAATTTAATTAGCGACAGCCAAATCAAACGATGACAGATGCTGTGGCAAGCCGACGTGGCATTCTGTCGTCAACAGCGGTGTATTTCTGTATTTTTTCGACCATTTATTTCTGTATTATTATTTAAAAAGAAATTCAGTAAGGGTCAACCATGCCTTTCCTGTCAGAATTTTTTCCGCCTTCCGGCATGCCAAAACTCATATTGGGGAGCATGATATAAACAATCCAAGAATGCAACAGATAGTGTCAGACTTACAACAAAAATCTTATGAGAATAAATCAGAGAAAGGGAAATTGGAGAGGGAAAACAGAGAAGAAACTTATGCAGCGGCATCCTCTATTGCCGTCTTCTAGATCCTGAGTTCCCAATGGCAGCGTCCTCTTCTAGAACCCGGCAGTGGCATCCTCAAGTTGATGGGGGCTGGCATCGTGCAGATGGATGGAGGTCAGAGGGAGTGGATGCCAGCTTGTTGTGGATGGTCAGTGACTGGATGGAGGTGGGTGACGAACTGTGGATGGAGGTCAGTGAGAGTGGACGAAGTTGGGAGGCGTGCTGCGCTAGCTACAGACGGGCAACGGCAGATTGCACTTCCTCTCTTTTCCCTTTCTTTGACTCAACATGAGCTGTACACTCATTCTTGGAGTGGTGGGGACAATGGGTGCCAGGGGGGAAGCCCTAGTGGCTAGTGCTTGAAGTAAAGGATCCACCTCCAATGTGTTGAAGACATGAAGTCAGGCTGGTTTGGCCTGCCGGTCCAACAAGCTACTGCACAAATTCTCTTTTGGGCCAAAGCATGTCAAGCTTCACGGATAAGCGGGAAAAGCAGGCACGTGTGGAGATAGAACATACCCATTGCTCGTTTACCCATCGGAACTTTATGCCTGCGATCATACCCATGGACATCAAAATAGGAACATACTCACCTTTATTAGGGTATTTACCCACAGGTAATCGGGTAAATGCGCAAAACTACCATCCCTATGGTTTGTGAATCACGTTGTAGCGCTGACTCAAATTTCACCTATTCCACATTAAATGAACAGTCAAGGGAAAAATATCCCACATTGTGTCATGTCAAAAAGCTACATCTAGTAAGTCTATCTTTGATTAGAGTGGCAATGGGTGTGCTGTAAGTAGTTCCTGCTAGTAGGTGCAGACTCAGCTAGTCATTTGCGAGTGGTATAGTTGCTAATCTTGTTGCTGATCCCCCATCTCCGTGATGCAGATTTTAGGTAGATTTGCTCGCAAACTTTAGTCTTATTGCTAACCTCTTTTGAAAACAGTAGATACTTCACTGACTTGCTGCTAGTAATTGCAGACCCAGCCACATTCACTGGCAGAACAACACTTAGTTGCTAATCTAGTTGCTCCCAAACTAGCTCTTGTGCTCTTCTTGCTAGTCTTGTCCTGAAATGGTAGATATTTGTTACTTTACTGACCTAGAATGCAAAAAAAAATCCTCCCTAAGTTGCTATTTTGACAAAGCTGGGCCTAACCAGAATTAGCAATAATCACTTTCTCCTGTAGTTCTGTAGTCTGTTCTATGTCACCTCTTGGGATCTACATTCTTTTCAAAATAATTCTACTGATGTGCCTTTTTCCTGTGAATTATCTCTGTGTGGTAAAAACTGTTGTGGTTTATTATATTTGTTTGTGCTTCTCAGGGATGTACAGCAACAACTCTTCTGATTTGGTTTGATCAGAACAAAGATTGTTTTGCCCAATGTGCTAATCTTGGTGATTCGGCTTGTGTTGTGAGGTTAGAAAAGGCACTATGGTACCAGCTAACATACGCCAAACACTTAGTTCTCCCTAGTAATTTCCTACATAGAATTAGCACAATGTTTACTGAGATTTCGAAGCCCCACAATGACTGGCCTATTTTTGTCAGTGTCAATGGAAAGATGATTGATATGACTGAAGATCATCGAGTTGCTAGTGCAACTGAAAGGGCAAGGATAGCAAGAACTGGACAACCCCTGAAAGATGGTGAAGTTCGTCTCAGCGGTATTCTACTTTGTCCATTCCCATTGCAACTCTTTTTTTTCTATGAATGGTGCAAGCAATACCAATGTTCATTGTTATTTCGAGTTTTTGGCAGGATTAAATCTTGCCAGGATGCTTGGAGATAAGTTTCTAAAAGAACGAGACTCACGCTTCAGCTCCGAACCATACGTGAGCCAACCTGTTCACATTACCAAAGCATGCACAGCTTTCGCAGTTATTGCTAGGTAACACGATTTCTCAATGCTACCAAGGTAATGCTTACCGACGTAATCCATCCATCATGACTTTTTGGGTTGCTTGTACTCTTGCAGTGATGGGCTCTGGGATGTCATTAGTACTAAAAGGGCAGTGCAGCTTATTGTTGAGGTGAAAGAGTTCTATTTTTGTTTTAGTTGCATTGTTCTGTTAATTTGTAGTCTCATGCTGCTTTTGGCCCCATATTCTGCAGAGTAGGGAGAGAAACAATGGCGACAGCACCGCGGCGAACAAAGTAGTCAATCGTGTACTATGTGAAGCTAGGAATTTGCGAACCAAGGACAATACATCTGTAATATTTGTAGATTTTGATGTTTTGAAAACAGATCCTTGTATTGCCAAATGATTTGACCATTTTGAGACATGACACTGTGTTCTAAGAATCATTTGACTGGCTTCTTATAGCTCCAAATTTTGTTTTACTTTTCGTCTCTGTTGGTTTCACTAGTTTTTTTTTTTTTAAAAAATTGCTGAGACACTGTGATGTGCACATGAAGTGTTCTGAAAGCATCCTCTGGCTGTAAATCTGTGAGTTGGCATGGGAACAAAGTTTATATCATGTAATCTGATGCTACTTGACTCTACCTGCTAAACAGAGACTGCAATATCTGATTACTGGATTTGATGATTGCTACCACCAAGCATACCCAGTTTATATTTTCCATATTTCAGCAGAGGATTACATGTCAAAAGCTAGAGTTTAGTTTGCCATGCCTGCACATTAATAACTTTTACTTTCACCATGCTGCAGAATCTACAGGCAGTCCAACAACAAGATGCGGCCAACTGCTGTGCTTTCCCAACCACGCAGCAGCAAAGCAGCAAAAGAATGCAGATAGATTTTTATTGCAAGTATTATTAGCTGCATGGTTTCAGTTTGTGCACAAGCCTGTCCTCAGAAGACACAATTTGCCTGCTGACACAAATGGAATGCTGAGGAATCTGCCAAGGGCTAGAATCTAGTGAGGTACCTCTTTTTGAGTCTTGTCACTCTTTATTCCAATCTAGCAGGATGAGGCGGCAAGTGAGTGCTGGCCCTTTTGCTCCTTTCTTTAGCCATAGATTTGTGAGCCCCAAAGACTGGCTGTGTCACAAAAAAAATTCAGGTATGAACTCTCCTAAATATGAAAAAATTTTGATATGACTTTTGCTATATTTTAGATAATTGGAATTTGTAAATTAGGCATTTAACAATAATGTCAACAAATAATCTTTCATTGCAATACTACTCACATGTCAATCAAATAAGTGCAAAAATAGACATTTATATAATCACATAGTCATATCATTCGCAATTTCACTATCATTCATATGTTAACACCATTTACATTCTAATACTTTTCAATTGAAGTTGTGGAGTAGATATAGGCATAACTTTATCGTTCTTCCATTGTCGTAGAATGCCATGTTCGACCTATATGAACGAAATGGAATATTAGTAAAAAATTGAGTTGCAATGAAACGAAACATAAATGAATATGTGAACAAATAACCTTTTACCACTGCCACCACCGTGTTCGTACTACCACTTGATCGGTTTCTAAATTCTGCCTCTGCCCTAAAGGCAGTCATGGCATGCTCGAGTTGGTCCTCATCAGCATCATTCGTGTACTTTGAGTATGCACTTTACCTCAGCGGGGAATCTCTAGCTGCTCCTTTCCTTAGACTGTCCTCTCTCTTGTTTTCCTTTTTATCCCTTGTTCTATCTAGCTCATACTAAAAGTACTCACGAACTTCCGCAAGAACTTTACTACAATAGACGACACTCGTACCACACCCTGTCAAGTGCTGCTTCAGTCGGGTTGCACCACCTCCTTTCTTCTCTTTGAGACAGTGCTTGCATCGAAATCAAGCACCCAACTTCTCGCTGTCCTCCCACACCATGTCAACATAGTCTGCTATCTGCTAATAGAACACAATAAAAGTAAGCATACATATAAATATTGGTACTATATATACTTCAACAAAATATTGCTACTTAACATACTAGAACAAATATTGCTACTACATATAATTGAATAAATGTTGATACTAAAATATGCTGAAGTAAATATTGCTACTAGCAATACAAGAATAAATATTCGTACTAAAAATTTGTGAACAAATAAACAGTGAGCATTTCATCATGAAAACAGTGAGGGTATCGTTATAAAGTTAATATTGGTACTATTAATGCACATACATGCATCAAGTTGATGCTCTTGTGGTAGGTACATGCACATACATGCATCAAGTTAATATTGGTACTACAAATGCACATACAAGCATCAAGTTCATGATTCATCTCCCAATGTATTGTCTATTACAATATATCATTATGAAAGCAAAATGATGTACATAAGTGGGGTAGCATGATTTGCAGGGCTGCTGGCGAGGTGATCTTTGGCCAAGAAAATGTGAAGAAAGGGGCATCACATTACTTTATGCAGCACTCATCAACAACACATAGCTATTAGTTGCAACTACCGAGCGGTTTTGATGCAAAACCGAATGAAAATCATGGAAAATAGAGCGAACACATGAGTAAATCACGATTTTTGTTGAGGTGCTTGAAATTCGACAACAGATCGAAAAATCGCTCAAGCCGAGCAGTTTTCGTGCCTTACCGAGCGAAATTCGTGGACCGACCGGCGGTTTGACAGTGTGTGGCGGTGGGATTTGGATGGCGGCGACTCTCCCGGCAAGGGAAAAGAATGGGGAAAGTGGTAACTGAAGCTCACGGGAGGAATGGGGGACGTGATGGCTCATGGGTAGGCCTGGCTGGCCGGGGTGGGTTGGTCGGCCCACAGGAGGCTTGGTCTGTGGGCTGAAAGTTCATAGGTCAGTTTTTTTTTTATATATTCAAGATTTTCAATGGCTCAAAAAAGTGTTCAAACTTCAATGTTTGAAAAAAATTACACTAGAGACCATAAATCAATTAATACTAATTTCAGGAAATTTTTGGATAAATTTTTCAAAAATTTTGAATTTAAATCCAACCGGTAAACCGCTCAGTATTTATTCTCAAATCGCAGTGGTACAAGCGAAAACTGCAGTTTTCATGCGGTTCACCGCGGTATTGGAAACCCTGGTCCAACCCCACATGATCGACCTCGCCATGAGCCGTCTGGTTGTAACGAATGGCTGAGAGCATGTCCCGGTAGTATTCTGCGTTGGTCCGATATTGACGGTGAATAGTAATTAGTGACAATACTAAGCGGTAATTACTTTTGAGGGTAAAGTGGAGTGGGTTTTGTGTGGGACCCGTCGTGGGTAAAACCGTGAGGAAACTTGTCTATAAAAGGGTTGTTATGATGTGTCCAAGAGTTGTTGAAGATATGGAATGAAAATCGTTATTAGCCTTTTGTCCGTTTCTTTCTCTCGTTCTTGCGTTCTTTCCCATTTCTTCTCTTTGTTTGAGCTTTGTCGCCGAGATTTGTTGATTCTCACGTCTCGGATCATCCGATGGCCAAGGGATATAACAATCTTGGTATCGAGTCTGCGTTCGATCATCCTACCGAGTGGTAAAATTTTTTTCCAGACGCGGGTTGGAGGCATTCGATTGAGCAATCGATCTTGAACATCTCCGCAAAAAACTTACATTACGCCCCGTTAACTCTACCGTTGGACTTGAAGGGCGATCGTTCGGGGAGAGGAGATTTTGGTTGGAATTTTTCAGTCGATCACTACGGCTCCGCCCAAACCATCCGTCCAGACCCAGATCGTCTTGACGGCGATGGGAGAGACAGCAAAACGTTCGGATGAACAGCAGGCCAGCATTAAGGAGAGTCTCGATCTCATATTCGCGCGTATGGAGATTATGGATTCAACACAGCAGCAGTTGTTGAAGCGATCGGAGATCACGGCGAAGGATCAGCAAATTTTCGCACAACAACTGGAAGCAACTGCACAGGCCGTAGCGCATCTTACCTTGGGGAGAACGATGGAGCCGCCAGCTATGAATGAAGGGAATTCTTCTGTAGCAGGGAAAGCCTTATTTACTCCAGCTCCACCGCCGCCTCCATGGGGACGTCGGGAAGAAGAGCCATCTGCTTCCACCCAGACCTTGCACAACAGAGGTACCATGGGTCCTATGCATGATGTATCTCGTACGAATATTGGAGGAGCTGTAAGGGGTCCTTTACCCAAGTTATCTTTTCCTACTTTTAATGGAGATAACCCAAGACTATGGAAGGATAAATGTCTGGACTATTTTAAGCTCTTCAATATTCCTGAAGTTCTTTGGGTGACGGCTGCTACACTTCATATGGAAGGTAATGCTTGCTCGGTGGTTGCAAATGTTCAAATCCGCATGTGAGTTAGGCAATTGGGAGCGCTTTGTAGCATTGTGGAGGCCAAGTTTGGTGCATTTGATCGTCAAGATTATGGAAGAGTTGGTGGACATTAAACAGCTTGGTTTGGTCGTTGAGTATAAAGAAAAATTTGAGGAGTTGATGTTTGAGATCTGCATGTACAATCCATATTATGGAGAGGATTTTTTGTGTCTCGGTTTATTAAAGGGCTTAAGTTTGAGTTGAGGGAATGGTGCGATGCCACATTCCCGAGATCTGTCGATCGTCTTGACCATGCTAGCTCAGTTCAACAAGATGTTCTCCAAATACGAAAGCATGGAAATGAAGAAGGGCACATCCAAAGAATATGGGAGTCCTATTGCATTTGACAGTCAGCAAAGTAACTCACGGGTTGGGCAGGGAGAGCTCTGGAAAGCTCGTCAGCTGCGTGAATATCGCCGTACTAATGGGCTTTGTTATCAGTGTGGTGAGAAATATGAACCTAACCACTTCTTACATCGCAAGAACAAACAATCGTAGCCTTCAAGCCCCGATCAGAGAAGAACAAGAGGAAGTCTTGTCGATGCGATTGGATTTGTTGGAGACTACCGAGCTCAAACCGAAGAAGGATGTAATTTGTCTCTCAATGCCTTGTCTGGGTGGATGAACCGAAACACCGAATGTGTTGGCGCCGGTTCGAATCGTGATGTTAATACTTATTGATTCCGGCAGCTCTCATAACTTCATCAATGTTGCCTTCTTAAACAAGATTGGCTATGTGCCTTGCCCATCTACACCGTTCTTGTCAAAGTGGCCAATGGAGAAACACTTCAGATGTAATAGCCTAGCACTGCGTTGGAATGGTGGGCCCAAGGACAAACATTCAACACAGATTTTCGGTTTTGGAGTTAGGGGCTTATGACGCCATTTTGGGGATGGATTGGTTGAAGTTGCATAGTCCCATGACTTGTCATTGGCGGAGAAAGTAATTGAGTTTAATTACAAAGGCACACCAAAGGCAACTCTTAGGGTTAAACGCAACAACCCATCGACATTCGGTCTTTAACGGTGGAGCAATTGGACAAATGGAGTAAAGGAAATGATATTTGGGCCATGGCTATTGTCGAAACTACTCACTCAAGATGCAGATCCCATTCCCGCCTGCTCAAACAAGATCGACAATCATGCGATGTTTTTCAGAACCACAAGGTGTACCACCAAGGAGGAATATGATCACGCCATTACACCGATTCCGTGAGCTTCTCCAAGTTAATTCCCGACCTTATCGCTATTCTCCAATGCATAAGAATGAAATTGAACGTCGTAACCGATATGCTTTCTGCCGAATTATTGTTCCTAGCATCAGTCCTTTTGCATCACCAGTATTATTAGTACAAAAGAAAGATGGCTCTTGGCGATTTTGTATTGATTATCGTCGATTGAATGATCTGACCGTTAAAAATAAGTTTCCGATGCCAGTCATTGATGAGTTATTAGATGAGCTCTCAGGCACTCAATATTTCTCTAAGTTGGATCTTCGTGCCGGTTATCACCAAATCTGTATGAAGGAAGAGGATGAACCCAAAACTGCCTTCAAGACTCACCATGGTCACTACCAATTTAAAGTCATGCCATTTGGTCTTACCAACGCCCCGGCAACGTTTCAATGTGTTATGAATTCCATTTTGGCGCCTTTTCTTAGAAAATTTGTGCTTGTATTCATGGATGATATATTGGTTTATAGCCCAACCTTGGTGACTCATGTTGATCATTTGACTCTTGTCTTTCAAATTCTCAAGAAACATCGCTTTTTGTTAAAAGATCCAAATGCATGTTTGCTCAAAAGAAATTGAAATACAGGACATTATTTCGCTCAAGGAGTACAGTGATCCTAAAAAGACGCAAGTTATGTTGGACTGCCACAACCCAGAATGTCACTGAATTGAGGGCTTTTTGGGGTTGGTCAGCTATTACGAAAGTTTGTCCAAGGTTATGGCATATTGGCAAAACCATTGACAGACCTTTTGAGAAAAAAGCCTTTTCACGGGATCAATCGGCAATAGATGCTTTTCTTCGTCTCAAGCGTGCAATGGAAACTACACCTGTCCCGGTTACCCGATTTTGAACAAGGATTTGAAGTCGAAATGATGCTTGTGATGTTGGTGTGGGCTGCTTTTGTTGCAAAGAGGACATCCAATTGCGTTTTTGAGAAGGCTCTTGGCCCACTCACAAGACTTTGTCTATATATGAGAAGGAGTTCTTGGCATTGATTTTGGTCATTGGCAAATGGCGATCTTATCTGCAACAACATGAATTTGTGATTAAAAAGCAGACCATCGCAGCTCTTTGTTTTCGGATGAGCAACACTTACAATCGGACATGCAAAGGAAAGCCATGACAAGATTGATGGGCTTGCGTTTTCGCATTCAGTACAAGAAAGGTCGTGATAATATTGTTGCAGATGCATTGTCCAGGGTTGGTCACCTCATGGCATTGCAAACTACTTCATCCTTGCAGCCAGTGTGGATACAGGAGGTAGTGAATTCGTATGTTTCTGATGATCACGCACAAAAGAAGCTCCTGCAGTTGTCTGTTCAAAGTCCTGATGAGAATGGATATGAATTGCAAAATGGGTTGATCAGACACCGTGGCAGGATTTGGGTGGGAGCTAACTCGGCCTTAAGAACTAAATTAATTGCCGCTTTTCATGCAAGCCCGATTGGGGGTCATTCTGGGATGCAGCCAACTTACCACCGGCTCAAGAAGCTTTTCTATTGGACTGGAATCAAAAGTGATGTAGAAGACTTTGTGAATCAATGTACTGTGTGTCAGTTGGCCAAAAGTGAACGCACAAAACAATCTGGTTTGCTCCAACCATTACCAGTACCGGCAGCAGTGTGGCAAGATCTTACTATGGATTTTATTGAAGGATTACCTCTGTCTGAAGGATATAATGTCATTATGGTGGTTGTCGATCGCTTTTCTAAGTATGCGCATTTTGTGCCTCTTAAGCATCCATTTTCTGCTCTCACAGTAGCTAAAGTCTTCTTGGATCATGTGGTGAAGTTGCATGGTGTTCCTCTTTCGATCACTTCTGATCGTGATCGTATATTTACCAGTTTGTTTTGGCGTGAATTATTCAAACTCTTAGATACAAAGCTTCAGTATAGCACCGCCTACCATCCACAAACTGATGGACAGAGCGAGCGCGTGAATCAGTGTTTGGAAATGTATTTGAGATGTGCTGTTCATGAACTACCGAAGAAGTGGAAAGCATGGCTTCCGTTGGCGGAGTTTTGGTACAATACCAATTTTCACTCATCATTGGGGTGTTCTCCCTTCCGGGTATTGTATGGAGTGGAGCCAAACTTTGGTGTATTGCCAGCAGCTCCGAATAGCAGTTCTGAAGAAGTCAATGATCTGTTGCAGAATCGCCAATTGTATACTGAAGTGGTTAAACAACATCTGGCAAGAGCACAAAATCGTATGAAGCTTCAGGCCGATAAACATCGTAAAGATCGCCAGTTTATGGTAGGTGAACCAGTGCTTCTCAAGATGCAGCCGTATGCTCAGACATCTTTGTTGAACAGACCCTTCCCAAAGTTAGCTTATAAATTTTATGGCCCCTTTCATGTGGTGAAGAAAATTGGTCAAGCAGCTTATCAGTTGGATTTGCCTGCAAATTGTCAGGTTCATCCTGTTTTTCATGTTTCCCAACTTAAACCTTTCAATCTTAATTACTCGCCTGTCTATGCTGAATTGCCCAAGACAGCCGATTTGGATATTCATCAGACTGAACCTGAAGCTATTCTGGAAAGGCGTTTGGTGAAGAAAGGAAGTTCCGCTGTTGCACAGGGGTTGGTGAAATGGAAGGGATTATCTGCTGAGGTTGCAACTTGGGAGGATCTCACAGTTTTGCGCAGCAGGTTTCCTTCTGCCATTGCTTGGGGTCAAGCAACGATTCAAGGGGGGAGCAGTGTAACGAATGGCTGAGAGCATGTCCCGGTAGTATTCTGCGTTGGTGCTGATATTGGACGGTGAATAGTAATTAGTGACAATACTAAGCGGTAATTACTTTTGAGGGTAAAGTGGAGTGGGTCGGTTGTGTGGGACCCGTGCGTGGGTAAAAACCGTGAGGAAACTTGTCTATAAAAGGGTTGTTATGATGTGTCTGAAGAGTTGTTGAAGATATGGAATGAAAATCTGGTTATTAGCCTTTTGTCTGTTCTTTCTCTGTTCTTGCGTTCTTTCCCATTTCTTCTCTGTTGTTTGAGCTTTGCTGCTGAGATTTGTTGATTCTCATGTCTCGGATCATCCGATGGCCAAGGGGATATAACACTGGTGTAGCCACCAGTCAAACTTTAAAGCCTTCAAGACCTTACACACATCCTCCCCATGACTCTCCTCTCTCTCTCTCGGTATGGCCATGGCGACCTGCGGTGAGGCCCATAAGGCGTTGCAGTCGGTGGTGCAGAGGCTGCAGTGGACGTACAGCCTCCTCCGGTAGCTCTGCCCCCATCAAGGATATACAAGATATGCACTTGATTCTTGCAAGTTCATCTCTCACCTACATGATCACTCATCTTACTTAATGTTCATGGCTGTTGATCACAAGTGGTTGTTTTGATCCCTTCGCATGGCAGCGCGCTGGTGTGCACGGAGGGGCACTACAACGGCACCATCAAGACGCGCAAGACGGTGTAGCCGGTGGCCACGGCGCCGGGGGTCGAGGAGCCCGTGGTAGAGGCCGCCATCTAACAGGCTATTAGGTAAACTAGTTGTGTTTGAATTGATCTCATTTTTAGGAAGTTGCAGTTTCTGATTCAGAGTTCAGATGTGTAAAGTGTCATTTTGCCGAAAATCAAACAGTGCCGTATCTGGCTTGGTCTCTATCAGTTTTGAGTCCGTTTCGAATTTTGTAGTGCAGATAGCTATCCATATTGCTTGTATTCTGTAGTCCATATAAGAAATGAGAAAATAAAAAAAGCTGCGGTGGTAGTTGCAGCACAAATCTCGTTTTGCATCTTTGTTAGATTTGTCAATCCTCCAGATTTTGTCTCTGTTTTGTTTTCTGTTTGAGCTTCAGGCTTTCGTTCAGACGTTCAGAAGGAAGTTCCTGGGCGTGGCTCTGTTCTTCTGAGTTTAGAGTTCCTGACTTCAGAGTTTCTGAGTCCCTAGCTGCAGAGCTTGTGAATTCCAACATTTGGTATCAGAGCCAAGGTTCTTCATGTGGAGGAATCATGTCGATAGAGAAGATGAGCGAGGCAACAGAGATCAAGAAGAAGTCTCCACAGATGCCAATGTTGTACCCTCAACTCAGCCGTAGCAACTACACCATATGGGTCATGAAGATGAGTGTTGCACTTCAGGCTCAGGAGGTGTGGGAGGTCGGGGATCCCGGAGGCAAGAAATACGAGGAGGACAGTGCCAAATATTGCAAGGATAGACTGGCTTTGTCAGCCATCTATTAGGCGGTGCTCGATCACGTAAGGATGGTCCTCGCTGGAAAGGCAGCATGGGATGCAATCAAGATTCTGTATCAATGGCATGATCGCGTCAGAGAAGCCAATCTACAAACTCTCCAAAGGAACTACGAGAGCCTATCGATGTAGGACGGCGAGTCGGTGGACGATTTCACTGCCAGCATATCATGTGTGGTGAGTGGCATGTGGAATCTCGGGGAGAAAGTGCCAGAAATCTCTGTCGTACGTCGCTTCCTACGCATGGCCCCAGCACGCTACATGCAACTCGTGACATCGATTGAACAGTGTTGATCTGACCACGCTTACCGTTGAAGATATCGTTGGGCGGTACAAAGCCTATGATGAAAGGATTCGGGTCAGTTTGGGTGATCCAAAGGAATAATGCTCACTAGGTCACAGTGGGAAGCCCTAGCTGCTACAGGAAAGAAAAGCATCGTTGAGGCGAAGAGGGAGGTCTCCCATGGTGTTGGCCGCGGTCAAGGCAAGAAGGGAAACCGCGGCAGTGATGAACGTTAATTTGACAAAAAAGGATCAAGTGCTTTAATTGTGGCATATACAGGCACTTCCAATCTGAGTGCCGCAAACCCAAGAATGAGAAGGCATACGTGGCCAAGAAGCCTAGCACTCTTTGTATATGGACTACTATATTCTAGAAAAATATTTTATTTACATCTTGCTTTTTATCTAACTTCTGCTAGTGCAATAACCCTAAGTGTTAATCGCACACTTCATCTTACTAATCCGATTCCTTATAGCGTAAGCCTTATAATACATATAAACTATTTCAGCAATGAATATAATATTTCGTTTAAATTCTAAAATTTATGAAAATGGCTTAGAAATGCTCTCCAAAGTATAGACCACCCTATTATGAAAAAATAATCTTATTTCGTTATGTTTTGTATATAAATCCTATTAACGAAACAACCTAAGTATTATTATTTTTGGACTCCTTAATATGAATAAACAAACTTAGTACTAATGAAAAAAAATTATAGTTAAGATATTTATATCATCAGAACCTTCTTAAAAACCACGAATATATATACCTAGTAACCTAACAGGTCTAGCAGTCAATTAAGGATTAAGTTCTATTCATGCATAACACTCAACAAAGTGGCTAATGTTCTAATTCTATTAATCTAAATAATTTTTGCATCTTGAATTCAAAATTATAAATATAAAAGTACATAATTTTAGCTTCTTGAATTCGTAAAGCAAGAATGGATAATCTATAAAAGAAACCATGCATTGCTCAATTTAAAAGTGTCGACGATTCGGGACAGGGGTCCCTCGTCGAGCTTACTTGTTGAATGAGGGATCAACCTAAGGCCCCTTTCTCGCAAAGGGTCTAGCGTCTGAGGGCCTACCGAGCAACGGAACGGGGCGCACAAGACAACCGGAAGGCACGGGGAATCGTTTTTTAGCTGGTTCGGGCCTCTCGCGGCGGAGATAACAACCCTACGTCCAGTGGGTTTCACTAGTGAAGGAATGTGTGTTACAATGCGCTTGCTCGGGACCCTGAATGCTCCTAAGGGTGCCCGTGAGCAAGCTCTGAATGCGTATGTGTGTGAAGTACAGAAAGTCCAACCCCCGATCCATCGTGGGAGGGGGGTATTTATAGGGAATTACAGGAGACAAATCATTTATTGCAGGGAGCGCTTTCAGGAGAACGCCACGATAGTGGCGCGCCACCGCCGGGTGCCGTGCGACGTGGGAACAGTGAGCGCAGACCAAGGCGGCGCGGACGTGGCAACAAGATATCCCGGACGCTGATATCCTCGCGCCACCGCATTAAATGCCACGTCGTTTTGTCAGGACACCCGAGCTGGATTGCTCGGGCCGGGCATACGGTCGGTCGGTCCGCGACGTGGTCCGGGCAAGGGCATGGTCGGTTGGCGCCGGGCTTCGATGGTCGTCCTGGTACAGTGCATCCAATCCCCGACAAAAAGCTATTAATAATATGAATGCTTGATCAACTAAAACATAAGAATGTGGAATCATTCTATGCAAACCCTAAAATATTCCTGTTTTCTTCATTGAATCTTTATTTTGTCCTCTGTCTATGTTCTTTTTGCCTTATTGAAGTTTGTTATTTGCTTCTTATTGCTTTTATTCGATAACGATGTGTAGAATCCGACACCTTAGATTCCATTGTCAACTCCGTCAGCTGTGATCCTGTCTTCATCAAAATCAATGATTAAGCAAGGCAAGCACCCCTTCGATCATATTAATCCCAACATTTAATTTTCCTTTTGTTTATCAAATTGTTTCATGCATGTGTTTTTTTCCTGTAAATTCGCTGTTTTGTGGTGCTAGTAGATATACCTGTTATCTCATAAAACTTCCTTAATAAGTATGGACATGTTAATCTTGATAACTATAGATTAAGGATAGACATTACTTAGTGTTATCATGGGTATATGCGTTTATATATTAACCATGCTTAGCCATATTTTAGAACCAACGAGGTAGATGATCAGATCAAAATTATTTCCTGAAGAATTTAAAAAGGTTGGATATGGCACTAATGGTTATGGGTATTTTGATTAAAAATCGAAAATAAAACTATGGTTTTGATGCGGGCGATTATTGGCAACAGCTGGACGTGCAAAGGAAATTGCACGTAGTGTAGGGTGAAGTATCGCCCATGTCGGATTAAGGACCAAGCAATGGGACGCTATTGATCCAAGAATTCCGTGCAACCACGAGGGCTGGTATGGGACGATTAAGTTATTTAGATATGGCATTGCACATTAGTAGGCGAGAGCTAGCAGAAGCATTCTGTTTAGGTCTGATTGTGAGGGGCTTCCACACCTCGGTGTGGGTAAATGCATGCCGGTGCAACGATGTACGCCTTGTCATAAATAGAAACGGTGTGTTGGGTATTATGTAAAAGGATCCACATCTTGGGTGAGTGTTTCTGTTTCTATGGCGAGGGCTTAACGTCTCGGGCTAGTTCAAAGTCATCTCTAGGTAATGTAACAATTATGTATGATCTCTCTGTGGTACACCAAAGGAAGTGTGCTAAAAGCACTGCACAAAGAGCTGATCATTTTTTGTGGGTAAAGCTATACATCTCTATAGAGTGTAAATCTAATCGATTAGCCGTGCCCGCGGTCATGAGCACTTGGTGAAGTCATTCCAAAGTTAAATTTTGGTATTTTTTTAAAATGGGTTTTGGTTTGAACTTGTTTAGCAACTATCACTTTATATCAAAGAACCGACATTGTTGGACTTTATGATTTGGATTATTCGTTGCACACGAAATACTGTTAGTATTACTTATGCTTTACTTATTTCTTATCAATCAAACTAACTCTTACAAATTCCGTTTGAAAATGACAACTTGATTTACAAATTCAATTTTGCTTTATGCAAACTAATTATAGTAGTCTCCTTTGACTTGGCCTGCATTTATGCATTTGCAAATACCACCTTAAGTCTTGCTGAGTACGAAAGTACCCACCCTTGCTTAATCTATTGTTTTAGGTGAATAAAGTTAGCGAAGCTCCAAAGATTTGTTTTCGTCACAGGATGCGGGATCTTTAATGACGCGATCTTTCTAGGGATTTATGCTTTGTCAGTTACCTGCGGGTCGGCTGGGCACATTACAGGACTTTGCTTCTTTTGCTGCTATATACTCTGGGTTGTAAGATGTAATACCGCCACTTGTTTTATTAGGGTTTTCGACCGGAAATTTGTTTTGTCTTTGAGGGGGCTTCATTTCTTTTGTTCCTTAGTCTTATTGATTAGTGGCATCTAGTGGTTGAGTTTTAGGGGGGAGATTGGAGAGAGGGATCCCTAAAGAATAAATCCCCCACCTGGCTCCCTCTTTCTCCACCTGGCGCCTGCTATTTCTCTAGCCAAAGCCTCCTGGCGCCTGCTATTTTTCCCCAGATGAGCCATCCCTAGCATCTTTTTCCCTGGCCGAAGGCCATCTCTTGGCTGCGCCTCCCCTGGCCATCTCCTGGCGCTTGCTCTCGGCCGCCTCTGGCTTCCTCCTGGCCGACTTCACCCGTGCCGTGCGCCTCCTCCCTGGTGCTTCCTCCGGCGCCTTCCTGGTCAAGCTTCCTGGCGCAGCTCTGCTTCCTCCAGCTCGGTCGGTGGTGGCGCCTCCTCAGCAGGCGACGCCCAGCTCGGCGACCCCACCTCCGGCCACCTCCGGCGACTCCTCCCGGCGGCCCCGCTCCACCTTCCTCTTTCCTCCATGAGTATGATTGGCGGTAAAACCCTAGAAATTTTGGGGTGAGATTGCTTGCATGCATGGTGTTTGATGAAATGCCTAGCTAGGGTTCTTGTTTTGCAATGTATTTAGTTGAGGGATTTAGAGTCTAGAGTGATTTGCAATTTCTGTTTCGAGCAGATTTTTGCCCCCTGTTAGAGCTGCTGTTCGAAAATTCT
This sequence comes from Guadua angustifolia, assembly GCA_036346375.1. Taxonomy (NCBI): domain Eukaryota; kingdom Viridiplantae; phylum Streptophyta; class Magnoliopsida; order Poales; family Poaceae; genus Guadua; species Guadua angustifolia. Next base: position 24,454,057 of record CM070513.1, read on the forward strand.
ACAAGCGTTTCCTGGGGGTTTGGCTATAACGAAAGTTTTAGATAATTGAATTACCTTTCAATAGAGACCGAAATCGCTAAGTTTCGTTCAGTAATTTGAAAGTTATACCCATTTTACCGATTGCTGTCCAGAGCAAGTTAAATTATGTTTGTCTGCTGTTCGTCGCAAATCTGGGAATAATCGGTGCTTTTCCCAGTCGGTCGGCTATAGAACAAGTTGTAGATAATCGAATTACCTTTCAATGAAGTCTGAAATCGCTAGGTTTTGTTCAGCCGTTTGAAAGTTATGCCCGTTTTACCAAGTGCTGTCCCGGGTTGGCAGATTTCTGTTTTCGGGTTTTTGGAGTGAGTTGCGAAGCCAACTTAGTTATGAGTCTTGTGTTGAATTTTGGGCGTGTTTTTGAGTGGGTTATATCCATGTGCATGTCGTGTGACCCCGGGTGTGGCAATCTCGTCTCGCCACACCGTCTCGAGAAGTTGAAGGCAAGTGCATTGTATTCGGTTGTGGCTTAGGTGGCCATTAGGTTTTGCAATCATATGATTATCCATGTGTTATTTTAATATTTTCATGTTTGATTTTGCTTGCGTTGTGATGAAGAAGAATGGTTAATGGGTTATGCTATCGTTCAAACCGATATTATATGCAAGTGCATCAATGTTTGTTTGTTATGTGTGTCGATTGATGAATCATATGCCTTGTCAATATGTCATGTGTTACATTATATATATATATATATATATATATATATATATATATATATTCCTTGATTATGCTCCCTAGTATGATTAGGCTAATGGGAACATAAAAGATATAGGATTTGAGTTATGAACATGGCTCGAATTGTGGTCATGATAAGCAATTGTGGAGTTTATGTGAGTGTTGATGGTATATGTGACCCTATGGATATGAAAGTTGAGAGTGGCTTTTGCATATATGCATTTACGAAAAGTGCATCTTTGGAGTGAATGCTTTGTGGGTTGTTCGATGGACCCCGTATAATTGCCAAATCGACATATTGTTATATCACACGTTCATATGATTGCTTACTACTATGATAGGTGAATGTGAATAACGACGTTGTGAGGTTGGATTAATAGGAATAGCTGATTTGCTATCTTGAAAATTGAATTATGTTTTTGGTGCGAGTGTTAATGATGGATTGACCATGTTGATAAGATTTGTTGAGAATATGGATACAAGTGTTGAAAAGGTGATTTGAATGTTGAGAATGGTAATTTGTGGATGTGAGAAATGAATGTAGTTTGCAAATTTGTTCATGTCTGTTACATTTGTGCATTCATGATGGAAGAGGTGACCCATTCTGATGCGGGCCTCTGTGCTCACATGTAGTGAGCACGAAAGTCCTACCTCGTAGTCCCGTATACTTGTGTGTATGGGAGCGAGTCAGTAAGAGTAGGCACCCTCCACCATGGGGTGGAAGGGGAATGCGAGGGTGCACACCGACGGGTGTGCACTCGACCATACCGGTATGTGCTAAAAGAGAAAATGAGACATGCATGATGCATCATATGCATGAGAATTGTGAAATGAAATGAGCATATGAACATGCAAGCATATTTGCATCTGTATTGCATTTACAATGATGAATTATGTTTAATGAGTTGATTGTGATGTACGGATATGAGATTCTTCCTTTGTATGGCATGTGTACATCTGTATTGCATTTACGATGATGAATCATGTTTAATGAGGTGATTGGGATGTATGCATATGAGATTCTTCTTTTGTATGTTTTGTGCACTCGAGCATGAAAACATAAACGCATTCCATTGCATTGTGTGTTGCAACTGATAAATGAGATTGATGAGGATGGGAAGAACAGGTTGAGGGTTGATGCGTGGACTCATCCAGAAATGTTTATTGAGGCAGGGGTAAGATTTAGCTATGTTTTTTGAGTTGGTTGTGGTAAGTGAAGTTAGTTATTGCTTCTTTTACTAGTTGATTTCCTTTTAGTAATGGCTATATTAAATTCTAGAGTGAAAGTAATTCAGTTGAATTCATTACTTTTTATTATTGTTGCTCTTTGCTGAGTCTTGGACTCATGCTTGTTTGCTTCCTGTTTAGGTACCTTGAAGTTGATTCGTCTGGTTGGGAGTAGTATCACGTGCACGACTTCGGTCTTCAACAATTGATTTAACAAATTCAATAATTCTGGATGTAAATAATGAGGTTGTAATATGTTGTTTGTCGTGTTGGAGATTCTTAACTTCGATTGGGGGTTTGATTGATTAACTAAGTACCTGCTAGAATGTTTCTTCCTATTTTGAGTGATTGATATATTATATGACTGCTATAATTCTTCTGTCTGCTGAGTGGATGTCCTAGTTTCTAAAGAGGTCATGCCGAAATTTTGTAAATTTCGGTGACTTAGTTTTAAGCCGGTTTTAGAATTTAGTTGTTATTGCAGTCAAGTTCATTTAGGTGTTAGGTTTTTATGCCTTCTTCGGTAATCCTCAGTTCAATTGGTTTTGTTGTGGAGAATTATCGTGTGTTGGTAACCCTTCGGACATGTGTGGGTCCGAGGGGTGTCACTAGTGAGTTAGGGTTTTGGTAGCATCCGTGGCGCGTTGGCGTCGGGGTGTTACATAAGATTTCTTTGTATAATAGCTTTCGCTTTAATAATATGAGGTATGGTTGTGATTCCAATTGTTGTAAATGTGCGTACTAGCTACTGATCATGGGACTAGTACTAAATGTACATTAGATTTGCATTTTTTGTAAAAATAGTGGTCGTTGGAAACTTACATTTGTGCACTCATTTCTATTTTGCAGAAGATCGATATCCCCCGCAAGAGCTTACAAACCAAAGATTTGAACAAATTACGAGACTGCATATGCTAGTAGTACTAGACAGAAGTTATAGCGTAGGACGATAAACAATATTATATATTTTAATGTGATTTGTGTACTTACTGTTAAGTATATTTGTGTTCTATATTGTGAATGAATGTGATATGTATATTGTAAAGCGTTTGTGTTTTATATATATTGTCATTGTGATATGCATAGTACTGTGTGTAATCTGTGCTATTTTTGGTGTATACTATGTGTAATCTATTGTTTTCAGTGCACATCACAATCAGTTGTGAGCTAGAACTGGTTGTGATGAGAGGCACATCACAATCGGTTCTAGAATCCCCCTCATTATTAGAACCGATTGTGATGATGCAAGAAAGGAGGCGGTACAACCCGACTAAAGCAACACTTGATAGGGTATGGTATGAGTGTCATCCATTGTAGTAAAGTTCTTGTAGAAGTTCATGAGTACTTTAAGCGTGACCAAGACAGGGCGAAGGATAGGAAGGATAAGAGAGAGGAGAGGCTAAGGAAAGGAGTAGTTGGGGATTCCCCGCCGAGGAGAAGTGTATATTCACAGTACATGGATGATACTAATGAGAAAGACCAACTCCAGCATGTCATGACTGCCTCCAAGGTGGAGACAGAATTTAGGAACCGGGCAGGTGGCAGGTATGAGCACGGTTGTGTAGTGGCTCCTCCAGGAGTGTTGGAGAAGATCACAGCGGTCTATTGTCAAAGATGTTTCGAAGTTTCTCGCGATGAGAAAGACCGCAAGCAGTGGGGGGGTTACAATATTGGTACGGCCCGTGGCCCCTTACAACTAAGGATTGACAGCCATCAGTGGACACAGAAGGGGAAGAGTGCGAAGCAGGCCATTAGCTCGGTGTGGGCCAAAATTTTTCACATTGCTGTTATCACGAGGAGAAAAGCAGATAATACATACTTTGTTAGCTTTGTGAGGGAAACGCAAAAATATGGTAAGTGAGTTTTAAAATATTCATTCAGTTGAACGCAGATTCATACCTAACATTTTTGTACTATATTTCATTTACAGGCGAGTGTGTCCCGTCTCTGAGTGGGCGAGATATAGATGAAAAATATTTAGACGCCAATGAAGCAGACATAAAGGTGAAGTTCACAAAGTTCAAGCAGGAATGGCCTACGTATAGAGTAACAATCATGTGCGATTCTTGGACGCATAAGCATAATTAACTTCATGATTTACTCCAATGACACTATGTTTTTCCATAAGTTTGTTGATGCTACACGCCTATCTTAGAATGTCACGTACTTGCGTAAGGTACTTGGTTTTGTTAGTCCTATTCTGAAATATAATTAATGTACACATCACATAATAGAGGTATTTGGTTTTGTTTGTTCACAAAGGAAATATATTCAGTGGTCAATGAGGTGGGTCCGACAAATGTGATGTAGATTGTCACACATAATAGTCTCAACTACAAGAAGGCGTGCAAACTCATTGCACGCAGTGGTGGAGCTTGGATTTATGTAAGCCCCGGGCCGAAAATAAATGACTATTACTATTGTCAAAGATTATGGACATTTAGATATAACAAAACTACAGCACAAATACACAATTAAAGATAAATTTGAATTCCATGCTTAACATTTCAATAAAATAGATAAAAAAATGTCAAAACAATATAGCATAGTGGAGTGGTAGAAAAGTTAATACCTAATTAACGAAGGTTTTGTGTTTCCGAGACTATCATATTTTCATCAACAATAGAATAAGAACATGAATAGCTAAAGGAAACAAATGTGATAAATTGTTAGCAGTTTACAATGCAAGATTATTGCTCGCTGGTTGTGCGCAAGAACCGCACAATGCATAGATATGCTGATATGCATGTGCCCGGATGTCATGGGCCTCATGGCCCTCTGGGCGCTCCAAACATTTATCATTTTGGCATGGCATTGGCATTACAATATATGACCACCTGATATGTTGAAGAATTTATCAAGGCCATTTCTTAACCCATGTAGTACAGTTTCCTGATGCCTCAAAATCCCAGGATGCTTTAATCCTCCTCATTATTGTATATATTCTAAGCTACATAAGAAAAAGAGCATGCTCCTGATTCCTGAACACAAGAAGGAACACAGAACTATTGGGTAATTTGGGTTAAATAGTTCTCCAGCTTCAACTCAACTCTCGGTGTAATTATAGGTCTCCAGACTCCAACTCAACTCAACTTCATATTAACATTTAGCAACATGAAAGAACTAAAAAATGGCATTGTCATTACAATATATACTCACAAAACATACAACTTACTTGGCCAATATCTGAAACTTTGCTGCAATAGCCGTAAACTCTCCACCAGCTTCTTCAACTATCAGTTGAAAAAAATGAACAAATGCACTAGGTAGCTATTACTGACATTTGACAAACTCCACATGATAAGAGTTGCTTAGATAAGGGGAAAAAGATGAAGCCATCCTACTCAGGTTTAGATCAGGCGGAAGCGGGTTGAGCGGGGGCTGGCCGTGCCGCCGTTGCCCGTCAGCAGGATCTACAGGCTAGAAGGGCGGCGAAGATAGGGGCGATGGCCAGCAAGCACTGGGCGGGGGCGGGGGGCGGTGACCGACGTGTGGCGACATGATCTCATATCGGGTTGGACTACAGGAGGGTGATGGCATGAGCGAGCATGTTCTGGCCTAGCCGAGAGCCTCGAGACGCCTCGTGTGGTCAAGCAAGTAGCACTAGGCTAGACCAGGCCTCGAGCCCAAATAGAGAATAAACAACTGTCCACTATTATTTGGGCTAGGCCTCAGGCCCAGGCCCCACTGGCCTGAGGACCAGCTCTGCTCCTGATTGCACGGTAGCATCGCATGTGATCCACACCATTAATTTATTTGATGCTAAAGAAAATTGAAGAGTTCCCTAATCACACGTCAGTCATTGAGAGTGCAAGATAGCTATGGCTCATATGGCAACTATAACTATGCCATCCCTGATGCTCATGCATAACCTTCCACCCAATGGGTCTACGAGTGGTATGACCCTAAGTTTTATTCTATGTTGTACTAACAATGGCAAACGACAAGTTTATAGATGGGGCAAAACTGGCACGATTACAAGGCGGAGTTGCTAACTGCACAAGAATTGGCCTTAATGTCTACTGAGGAATACAACATGGCCAACAGGGTATACATGCAACAATACTACCCGTAGCCCTGAAGGTAATGTTTCATTTGCATATTTCATTTCATTGCAACTTGATTTTTTTTGCTAACATAGCATGCATGCAGGTCCAACATGGCATTTGTGTGGGAAGCATGATGAAAATATGCCTATTTTACAACTTTAAATGTAAGGTATCGAAATATAAATGGTATTGATAAGTCAATGCCTATTTTTTGCACTTGTTGGATTGATATGTGATTGGTATTGAAATGAAAGATAATTTATTGATATATTATTGCTAAATGCCTACTTTACAGCCTTAGATTGTCTAAAATATAGCAAAGGCATGCCAAAATTTTGTTTGTTTCATTTCATTGTAACTCAATTTTTTTACTAATATTCTGTTCATGTAGGTTGAACATGGCATATGCGTGACAATGGAAGAATGACGAAGCTATGCCTACTTCACAACTTCAAGTGAAAGGTATTAAAATGTAAATGCTGTTGATATGTGGATGGTATTAATGTGTGAATGGTATTGGTTGCCTATTTTTGCACTTGTTAGATTGATATGTGAGTAGTATTGAGATGAAAGATTATTTGTTAACACATTATTGATAAATGCCTACTTTACAACTTGTAATTGTCTAAAATATAGCAAAGGTCATGTCAAAAAAATTTCATATTTAGGAAAGATCATGCCATAATTTTTTTCATTTTTTCCATACTTTTTAAATATATTTATTATATTTTTCCATTTTTTGGACCTTTAATGGCATTTTACAAATTTTAGAACATTTTTTTTACAATTTTTACTTATTTTTTATTAATTTTTCAACATGTGGCCAATTGTCACAAAAACAACTCGAAATTCATCACTTTTTGAGCGGGTTTCGTCCATTTCATTTGAAATTCGCTTAGCAGTTTGACCAAATTTCAAATTCATTTTACTTTTGAAACCGTTTGGTTTTAAGCGAATTTTGTTCAGTTTTTTGCGAATTTTAGTACCGCTGGCTCATCGAAATCTAAGGTCAAAATGGTTTTATTAACCGTGCTAGGAAGATCACTGAAGGCAACCTGAGGTAGTCGGCAACCTCGGAGTGCTCACAACCCAAGTGGCTACTTCACACTAGTGTTACTTTGGATATGGACACGAGAGTTAGAATCCGACTCGGATTCGAGGTGTCCAATTGGGCAAATTATTTTAGACATGAGAAAATACTACTTAGAATCGGACATAGATGTTGGAATCCGACTTGGATTCAAGATATTTGATTCACCAAATTTTTTTCAACACGGGTGTCCGAGTAACACTGCTTCACACGAGCAAGCACGACGAACCAGTGCTCGACATTGCAAGACAAGTGGAAGCTAAGAGCCATAGAAGGGAGCAGTAGCAGCTAGGGGTGCAAATGAAGCGGATAGTTCCTGGTTGTCTGTTCATCTGAATAAAATCGAATCTTATTTGGAGCATGAAATTGGATATCTGTGTTTTTTCAGATATCGGAGTCGGATCTAGATAACTTTTGTCGGATATGGAAACAAATTTGGGATGAAAGTATCTGTCGGATTCAGAGTTATCTGGAGTTTTAATCAGATATTATCCGATACACTTATTTCGGATATTCAAATATCAGCCCAATAGGCAAGTCCATGAAGCCATGAACCTATAAGTATATGACCCTCTCACTTGCCCAGAGTGGCCAAGAGAGAGAAATTAGCTCATTAGGCTTTTTTCAATATTGAAATTAGTTTTTTATTTTTATAAAATATAGGAAATCCAAATGAGCCAAAAAAATAGCATATGAACTCAGAATAATTCCAGACAATTTAGGCAAATATGTTTGAACATAAGAAACTTTTTTAAAAATACTTTTAAGTTTAATTGTTACAGTCAAATTTTCATGTTGCACTCCTAATGAGTTGCATTTTAAATGCATAGTATGGTAGATTGATTTTTTTATGTGTGACACACGTGAGTTCTGTTTTTGCGTGACATCCGTGTCATCCGACTAAATATCCGTGACCGAAACTATCCGCATTTGGCTTGACATGTATTCGCTCCGTATTTGTGACTGAGACAATCCACAATCATATTTGTATTTGGTATTATCTGTGTTCGACTCTGATTCTAAGAAAAAAATGTGGAATGAGATGCGGGATGAGCGATATCTATCCATATGCAATTTGATTGCACCCCTAGCACCAGCAGAAGCAGCACCGATGTGCAGGTCTCCATCATTGAGAGTGATGCACTGCTGGAGCTCAGGTGACCCCCACAGAGATGGCCTGCTGCTTCAAATCATGCAGGCACTCCAGGAGCTCCTTGATGTTACCTGTGTTCACGCCTCATCGGCTGATGGTATTCTATTCGCCGAATTGCGCGCTACGGTTAGCTTAATGTCATGTTTAATACACACACAAATAACAACAGTAGTTCTTACTGAATGTGCAATTTTGTTTTGTCATGCTACTTCAGGTTCTTCCATTTTTATCTGAATTGTTGTTAATCTTGTCTTGTTAGCGGCAGGTGAAAGAGGTGCATGAAAGAAGGAGCAGTATTACTGAAGTGAAGAGGGCAATACATCTAATCCTCTCAGGCGGAATGTATAACAAATAAATCCTAGAACTAGTCTGGTTGTTAAACCAGATCAGTGCAGGTGCACATATAAAATTAAGGAAACTACATATCAGATTATATCAACCCTCTTTGACATTGGTATACTAGTGGACTATATATATGTTGCTTAGCGATGCACTGCTTGTAGGATCGAAATATACTAATGCAGCAATCAGAGGGGGGGTGAATGCTTGCGCGAAAGCTAAAATCAAATTTTAGAACTTTTCAAACACCCCAATTGAAACTCAAATTGTTTGGAAATCAGTTTATACAGTTGGAAAACAAATAGACCAGTCTGGGCGACCAGTAGATCACCTTGGCGAGCAGTAGGACACCCGGGCGACCAGTTTGGGCACTTGGGCAAGCAGTGGGACACCTGGGCGACCAGTTTGGGCACTTGGGCGAGCAGTAGGACACTTGGTGTAGTGACCCGAATCCAACCATTCGAATCCACTGTGTTTTTCTGCACTAGTCTCAGGATCAAACGCTAGTGCACACAGCTTAACATCGGTAAGCATCATATCATACACAACGATAAGAATAATAGGACTTTATTGATTGAATGTAACTAGTGTATGATCTTATGATCACTTACATTATTCAGCCTTGCAAGGCAATAATAAGACCAATAAGACAAATGCAATGAAAGTAGTAGAAAACGTAGATGTCCCATCAAGACACCACAGCGCATCGACAAGGATTGGCCTAGTGACGCTGGCCCACCGAAAGTCCTTCTCCAATATTGAAGATGATTCCTCCACTGTTGTTGGTTGTTAAGCAAGGGTGAGTACACCAACACGCACTCAACAAGTTGTGCATGTAATGCATTTCTATTATAACTATATGCAGGCTTATTCCAAAGGAAAGCTTATGGTTCATAAGCAGTAAAGCAGCATTTTCAAACATAAACAATATATAGATTGAAAAGATAGTAAAACAAATAATAACAAGTAAATAGATTCCATTGTTTCTCAAATCAAACCCAAGTTCTCCATCCTAAATCAAGTTCCATTATCCACATGGCATCCCGCCATCCCATCCAGTTGACAAGTTTTAATTAACTACCCTTGATCAGTAATCCCGAGCATTGCTCAATCATCGTGAGCACGGCTATCCGAATAGATCGTACACTCTGCAGAGGTTATGCACTTTACCCACACGATATAACCATGCACCACACAGGCGAACGATTATAACAAAGCCTTTACAATGCATCCTCTTAACCCAGTGCTACCCGCTAAGGTTTCAACACTGAAGGGCTAAAACCACCACAACAGGGCCCCCCTCTTGCGCCATTTGAGTTTCCTCCGTAAACCCCGGACTCACACCACCATGATAGCACTTAAGTTAAGCATTTGCAAATTAATCAGCTAGGCTGCCCCATAACAGACGTGTGGCTGCATGATTGACTCAGGTCAAAGGCTTGCAAGGTTAAGTCCTTAACAGACCGAGGCAAGACTAACCAAAGATAATCTCAAATATCCAAAACCAATAAAAACCAAATACGACCGCCCAGTTGCCACTCTTGGCCCACCATAAAACAATCTTGCCACTTGCCTCAGTCTAAATTATTTTCCCATCCCAGTTGATTACCAAGCACCACGTGTTCTTCACAAATCAACATCGTTGCGTGACTCCGCTGTCACGACAACTCAATTTCTTTGTGCGACCACACATGGCCCACAAATTATCATAGTTCCATATTCCATTAGTCAAGATTAATAAGCAATATTTCATAAGCATGTGATGACGTGGCATAGCTAAGCATTCTAATCCGGTCTAACCATCCATGTTGATTTTCTATTAACCAACTATAGTTAACCAACCTAGGGTGACAAGTAGATAATGGCATACAATTAGCAAGGTAGGGTATAGTCCAAAAGGTATGATATCTAAATCCAAAATTAAGTGGAAATCATTTATACACATCAAATAACAAGTGATAAGTTAAATCAAAATAGCATGCAATCTAATCTATGGGTGCAACATGATCAAAGCACAACTTGCCTTGCTTAAGCTCCTGGTCTTGATCTGAATATAATTCCTGAGTTGTGAATTCTTCCTTCGAAACTTCGCACAATTCAGCGTCTACGCGAATCGAGAAAATATAGCAAATAAACACCAAAACCAAAGAACAAATGAACTCAAAAATTCAAATAAAATCCACCATTGGAAAGATCTCAATTTTAAATATTTCAGAATTTGAATTACCCAAATCGGAGTTCATATGTAAAAGTTATAACATTTAGAATTTGTGAAAATAGACTAAACTCTGGAATTAGAGATTCTAAATCTTTCTGAATTATTTTTATAAAGAAAATCCGAATTTTCCCGCCCCGGCTTGTACGGACAAAACGTGGCGAAATCTAGACCGATGAACTCAATCTAACGGTTACAGGTAAATCTACTACGGGACTCAATATTAACTGTCCGATCTAAATCCAACGGCTGATATTTAATCTAAGACGCTTACCAATTCCGAAGCGACGTGGACGAATTGCGTGTGCTCGGTTAAGATCCGACGGCTGACGAAGCTCCCGATCGGCGATGAAGCGACGGCGACTTGAATTCACCGAAGACGACGACGACGACCTCGGCAGCGCGTGCTCGGAAACCTCCTGGCGACGCTGTGACTTCCCTCGCGAAATCCCACGAACGCTGGCGCAACTCCTCGATCGCTCTCGATTTTTCCTTGGACGACGCAACCCGCTCGCCAGCGATTTTTCTTGCCGCTCGCTTCTTTCGGCGACGACTCGGCTCACGCTCGCGACTCTCTTTTTTTTTCTCTTCGCTCGGTTCCTCTTCTGGTCGCTTGTTTCTTTCGTTGCTCGGGCGCTGCTTAAATAGTGCGGCGAGGTGTCCTTTTCCCGCACGCTGTCGGCCTCGACTCGATCGCCTAGCGCTAGAAATTGGAAAGCGGCCACGCATTGTTTCCTTCCGCCCGGATGAACTTCAATGCCTCGCCGAATTCGCGCCAATCGCCAGCGAGAGTACGAATCGACCACGACTCCCTTTTCCAAATCCTAGTGGTAACACGGGCGATCCAAATCCCGTCCGAATCCTACCGTATACGCAGCGTCCTCACGGTCCAGAAACGGCGAACTCGATCGATCTAACCCGTCCTGGCCACGTGCTGCTTTCTCGCCCGGATGGTCTCACCGAGATCCTTCCGAGTTTGGCGCCAGCGCAAGAGCTTGACTCGGCCACGTGTTGAAGGAACGGAAGGGTTCCCCTGGACGACGCATGCAGCCACTCGATTTCCAAATCGCACCGGACAGCAATCTAGTCCTAATCCGCTTCAATCCCGAAAAGAAATTTTCCAAAAATACTTCGAGACCTTCTATACTCCAATAAAATATTTTTGGCAGATTTTATTTTAAATTTCCTTTTTATAAATATTTCTTAACAAAAGCTATATATATTAATTCGAAATGATTTAAATAAATCTCAGAAAATCCAATAAATCCAGAAAATTCACAAAAATCATAATTTACAATAAAATAATATTAAACCATTAAAAAGTCAAAAATTGGGATGTTACAAACCTCCCCTTAATGTAATCTCGACCCGAGATTCGTGGTCAGCTAGAGAATAGATTTGGAAATTCTGTCTATGGTAAACATTTATCCCAAAACGTGGCGTAAGCTAATGCACAACTTCTAAACATACCCTCCAGAATCTGATTAACTCTTTCTGTTTGACTATCGGTATGTGGGCGATAACTGTACTGAAATCCAAGCGAGTTATCATTGCTTCATGTAACCTATTCTAAGCCCTCGAGATAAACTGGATACTTCTATCGGACACAATCTTCTTAGGCACCTACGCAGTTATTAAATCCCTGACAGATTTGCCAAATGATCTTTTGAATACGTAGTCTTCAGTGATATGAATGAGTAATTTTGGTTAATTTAATCAATAATGATTCCTCCGAATTCATACCTTTTAGGGTCCATTTACACTAGGGGTCATTTTAATGATTTGTCTCCTATAGTAATCTATAATGATTTGCAATGAACGTTTAGATCTCTAATGCATTGCCTTTATTATTATTATTATTATTTTTTATTCACATCACATTGGGTATCATAACCAATAGTTTCGCCCTTCACCTTAGGTCACCAAAAACCTTTCCTTAAGATATTGATTCTCCTTGGCACTTCCTGGGTATATTGAATAATTAGAATTATGAGTTTTCTCAAGTATCAATTTCTTAAGATCTTCCTATCCGGCACACTAGTTCAGCATTAAATCCTTATGGTATCCTTAATCACTCAAATTTCTACTTTTTGGCTACGCCTTCTTCTTTCTTTGACTTGATCTTGTATTTCATATACCTTCGAACTTCTTATGTTCTGATCTTCTAATGTTGGTTCTATTTCCAAGGCAACTATGAAACCCTGTGGGGCGACTTTTAATTTCAACTTCTTAGATTCTTTACATACCCTGGTTAACTGCTTATTATCAACATAGTACCTCGTAACTCAAACGTCGACTACCACTTTAGCCTTACTGAAATGCCTATGGATTCTGACACTAGACTCTTTGATCCTTTCCAACCATTATCTTCGTTTCATATTAAGGTTTGAGTAAATATACAATTTAGACTCTTATGGTTCACATCTATCTTTGTTGAGTTAATGACACCCCTTTCTCTTTTTTTTTCTTTTATTATATTTTTCTTTATTTTTATGTTTTTTTTGTTTTTTTTACGCCCATTCACATCTCAGATCCTGTCTAGAAGCTTTCACCATATATGTTGAACTACTCCATACAGCTAGTAATGCTAACATAGATGTTGATATTAATCGTTTCCTCAACTTCCGAAAACCCTTTTCACACCTTGGCGTCCATGCAACTATTTTTTTATCAACCATTTCTGTTTTATTTCTTTCGACAATGAGACCTTTTCATGAAATTCATTACTAATTTCTTTGCTTTGCAAATGGGGTTACGATATTGTCCTTAAGTAAACTTATGGCTCCAAATTTTCCTTATTTAGCATTAACACTAGGGCTTCGATAGGGCCGGAGTTGGGATTGAATTGAACTGACATGATTGCTTCCCTTTTGGGGGTACTTATTGACAAAGTGCTTGGGTTTGCGGCAATTATAACAGAGTCTAGGGTGAACTTTCTCTCCTAGGTATTCGTTGATTGGTGTGGTGTTTTTTTTACCTAGACGCTTTTTTTTCAATTGGTTCTCTAGGCAAGTTTCCCTCGCAATTTCACCACTCACTCTTGGCATTATGTACTGGACTAAGGTAACTTCCGATATATCTATGGTTATAGAAATTACTGGTCTTTCCTGTGGACTTCGATTAGCATAATGGCCTTTTCTGTGACACTCATGACGCTCTTCTTGTGATTTTATTACTTTTTGACTCGTAACACCTCCCCTAGCAAAATGATCTTCCTCACCATACAAGAGACCTCCTGTGGGTGATAGCCACGTACTGGTTTTCTGATTAAGGTCGATAGGTTCAGGAGGGTGCATTTTAATTCTCCATGCGATGTATCTGGTGCAACTGATTTTCCCCTTTCTTATTGATAATTCTCGGGTAACTAAGGTTCGTAGATTCTTATGTTGATACTAGATTATGGCAGTAACTATTGGATCTAAGGGACACTGAGATAGGCAATGGTCTTGTCTTTCACAAAGGTGATAGGTGATGTTACTCATAGGACCTTTTCTAATTGTATGATTTCCCTTGCAACTAGAGCAATTGATCGCATGCCTATTTGAGGTATGCCTAATTTTCCCTACAGCGAATGCACGCTCGATCCTCTAACTTGTTTGGTTGACCGCGCTTCATAGAGCAATATCTAGGTTTCGAGCAAGATGCAGGGGTAGCGTCCTTCTGAATTCACTATGACCATACCATTCCTGGGAGTTTCCATTGGGTTGATTCCCATTTTCTCTGGCTCTATAACTATTCTGAACTTTCGGCTTGATTACCTTAAAGGGGTAGGGAAGAGGGAAGTAGCATAGGTAAGGAGCAAGAATCCTAACACAGGGAAGATAGATTTAACCCGATAAGTTAAGCAATCAATATTAATAACTTGGTATGGTTGCTCATATAAGCCTAAAAGCTTTGCAACACATATTGCACACCCAGCATTCAAGAAGAATCAATTCAACCTAAACACGCAAAACTACCGTCTACATGGGCGACACTCCTATCTTAAGAAACGCGACTCCCACACATGAGTCTCAACTGGCTACTTGAAGCAGTGAGTCTTCTAACTCCTGATACACTTCATTGATCCGTTCTTCCATGAGCTTGATAATTCCTTCCATTATGATCATGATGGTAGCAATAGGCACTTGATGTCATCTCCTAAGTGTGGTATATCGTTTTCTATTTAAGATAATTCAGGTAAGAATTTAACTCAATTCAGCAGAGGTAAGGGAAAGAAATTTCAGCAAGGGAAAGGAGAGAATTTTTGGTAAGGGCAGAGATAGAAGAATGAGATAAGCCAAGAACACATTATTCTTCTAGGTTAGGACTTTTAATTTTAGAAAATAATTTTGAAGGACCTATAGAGACGACCAACTATCTAGGGCCAAGACCTACAGTCAATATGCTCTGATACCACCTCTGTAGTGACCCGAATCCAACCATTCGAATCCACTGTGTTTTTCTGCACTAGTCCCAGGATCAAACGCTAGTGCACACAGCTTAACATCGGTAAGCATCATATCATACACAACGATAAGAATAATAGGACTTTATTGATTGAATGTAACTAGTGTATGATCTTATGATCACTTACATTATTCAGCCTTGCAAGGCAATAATAAGACCAATAAGACAAATGCAGCGGAAAGTAGTAGAAAACGTAGATGTCCCATCAGCACACCACAGGCGACTGACAATGATTGGCCTAGTGACACGCGCCCACCTGAAAGTCCTTCTCCAATATTGAAGATGATTCTTCTACTGTTGTTGGTTGTTAAGCAAGGGTGAGTACACCAACACGTACTCAACAAGTTGTGCCCAGAATGCATTTCTATTATAACTATATGCAGGCTTATTCCAAAGGAAGGCTTATGGTTCATAAGCGATGGCAAAGATTCTCAAACATAAATAATATATAGATTGAAAAGACAAGAAACAAATAATAACAAGTAAATAGATTCCATTGTTTCTCAAATCAAACCCAAGTTCTCCATCCTAAATCAAGTTCCATTATCCACATGGCATCCCACCATCCCATCCAGCTTGACAAGTTTTAATTAACTACCCCTTGATCAGAATCCCGAGCATTGCTCAATACCGTGAGCACGGCTATCCTAATAGATTGTACACTCGCAGAGGTTATGCACTTTACCCACACGATATAACCATGCACCACACAAAGTAACGATTATAACAAAGCCTTTACAATGCATCCTCTTAACCCAAGTGCTACCCGCTAAGGTTTCAACACCGAAGGGCTAAAACCACCACAACAGGGCCCCCCTCTTGCGCCATGTGAGTTTCCTCCGTAAACCCCTGACTCACACCACCATGATAGCACTTAAGTTAAGCATTTGCAAATTAATCAGCTAGGCTGCCCCATAACAGACGTGTGGCTGCATGATTGACTCAGGTCAAAGGCTTGTAAGGTTAAGTCCTTAACTGACCGAGGCAAGACTAACCAAAGATAATCTCAAATATCCCAAACCAATAAAAACCAAATACGACCGCCCAGTTGCCACTCTTGGCCCACCATAAAACAATCTTGCCACTTGCCTCAGTCTAAATTATTTTCCCATCCCAGTTGATTACCAAGCACCACGTGCTCTTCACAAATCAACATCGTTGCGTGACTCCGCTGTCACGACAACTCAATTTCTTTGTGCGACCACACATGGCCCACAAATTATCATAGTTCCATATTCCATTAGTCAAGATTAATAAGCAATATTTCATAAGCATGTGATGACGTGGCATAGCTAAGCATTCTAATCCGGTCTAACCATCCATGTTGATTTTCTATTAACCAACTATAGTTAACCAACCTAGGGTGACAAGTAGATCATGGCATACAATTAGCAAGGTAGGGTATAATCCAAAAGGTATGATATCTAAATCCCAAATTAAGTGGAAATCATTTATACACATCAAATAACAAGTGATAAGTTAAATCAAAATAGCATGCAATCTAATCTATGGGTGCAACATGATCAAAGCACAACTTGCCTTGCTTAAGTTCCTGGTCTTGATCTGAATATAATTCCTGAGTTGTGAATTCTTCCTCCGAAACTCAGACAATTCAAATAGTTTACGAATCGAGAAAAATAGCAAATAAACACCAAAACCAAAGAACAAATGAACTCAAAAATTCAAATAAAATCCACCATTGGAAAGATCTCAATTTTACAAATATTTCAAAATTTGAATTACCCAAATCGGAGTTCATATGTAAAAGTTATAACATTTAGAATTTGTGAAAATAGACTAAACTCTGGAATTATAGATTCTAAATCTTTCCGAATTATTTTTATAAAGAAAATCCGAATTTTCCCGCCCCGGCTTGTACGGACAAAACGTGGCGAAATCTAGACCGATGAACTCAATCTAACGGTTACGGGTAAATCTACTACGGACTCAATATTAATCGTCCGATCTAAATCCAACTACGATATTTAATCTAAGACGCTACCAATTCGGCGACGTGGACGAATTGCGTGTGTTCGGTTAAGATCCGACGATCGATGAAGCTCCCGATCGGCGATGAAGCGACGGCGACTTGAATTCACCGAAGACGACGACGACGACCTCGGCAAGGCGGCTCGAAACCTCTGGCGACGCCGGACTTCCCTCGCGAATCCCACGAACGCCGGCGCAACTCCTCGATCGCTCTCGATTTTTCCTTGACGACGAACCCGCCGCGGCAATTTTTTTCTTGCCGCTTTTTCGGCGACGACTTCGCTCACGCCGGACTCTTTTTTTTCTCTTCGCTCGGTTCCTCTTCCGTCGCTTGTTTTTTCGTTGTTCGGTATTTGCTTAAATAGTGCGGTGAGGTGTCCTTTTCCGCGACGCCGTCGGCCTCGACTCGATCGCTTAGCGCTAGAAATTGAAAGCGCCACGCGTTGTTTCCTTCCGCCGGATGAACTTCAATGCCTCGCCGACTCGCGCTAATCGCCACGAGAGTACGAATCGACCACGACTCCTTTTCCAAATCCTAGTGGTAACACGGCGATCCAAATCCCGTCCGAATCCTATCAGATATCGCAGCGTCCTCACGGTCCGTAAACATTTAACTCGACGATCTAACCCGTCCCGCCACGTCTCGCCGCCCGGATGGTCTCGCCGAGATCCTTCCGAAGTTTGGCTCAAATAAGAAGAGCTTGACTCGCCATGTGTTGAAGGAACTAAGGGTTCCCTCGACGACGATGCAAAGAACTCGATTTCCAAATCGCACCGACAAAGAATCTAGTCCTAATCCGTTTCAATCCCGAAAAGAAATTTTCCAAAAATACTTGAGACCTTCTATACTCCAATAAAATATTTTTGGCGATTTTATTTTAAATTTCCTTTTATAAATATTTCTTAACAAAAGCCATATATATTAATTCAAATGATTTAAATAAATCTCGAAAAATCCAATAAATCCGAAAATTCACAAAAATCATAATTTACAATAAAATAATATTAAACCATTAAAAAGTCAAAAATTGGGATGTTACACTTGGGCGAGTAGGTTGGGTACTTGGGTGATCAGAAAAGCACTTGGGCGAGTAGTAGGACACTTGGGCGAGCAGGTTGGTGGACTGGGCGACCATGTGAACAGTTGGGCGACCACGCGCGCAGTTTGAGCGAGCAGACTGATACATATTCACTAAAATAGAAATTTCCAAAGATCCAGCCGTTGGATTGATTTGAAATTTTAACTGTAGAAACTAGACTTAATTCCTCAGCTAACACAAAAAGAATCAGGTCAATCGGATCTACAGATCTAAAGTTATGTTCTTCGCAATATGTCCGAACCCGGGCGACCACGCGAGCAGTCGGGCGAGCAGGACATCAATCTGGGCGACCACAAATTATAGAAGATCTAATCATTGTATTGATGTGAAATTTTAACTGTATAAGCCAGACTCAATTCTAAAGTGAACAAAAAAAGAATCAGGTCGATCGGATCTACGGATCTAAAGTTACGACCTTCGCAAGATGACTGAAACAATTTGCGATCTAACAGCTGGATGACCAGGGTAGCAATCTGAGCGACCACAATTTACTAAAGATCTAACCGTTGGATTGATGTGAAATTTTAACTGTAGAAGCTAGATTCAATTATAAATCAAACCCAATAAGAATCAATCCGATTGGATCTACGGATCAAAAGATATTTCCTTCGTAAGATGATACCTTTACAAAGAATCGAACTCCGTGATGAACTTCGTGACTGCTGTGATGAACAAAACTTCAAGCGATCGATCAACTATGCCGGAGCCAAGAACTTGTGAGAAAGATCTTTATTTTTGATCCGGTTACAGTACTCAAACAAAAGAGTACAACCCTAAAATCTTGCTCAAGAATAAACAGGGGACACCTCCCACTATTTATACAGAGCAATCCTAACGAGATAGGATACAACTCCACTTCCAACATGGAAAGAGTCTGTATCTATCTTAACTTGGCTCAACATGGCCAAAACCAAAACCTTGCACGCATGATTAGCCCACCTACTGCACATACGTGACTAACCAGCCTTCACATGCATGTTCTCTACCCCGAACGTCCCGCATGACATCCTTGACCACCAAGACCTCGATTCCTCCCTGAACCTAGTCTTGAACCTCAGTTCCTCCATGAACCTAGTTCCGGTCCCGTCATCGACCACGTTCGCCCTCGAGCAACACCTGCACATGAAGCAACAAACAAACACGTCCGAGCACAAGTCCACGACTTGACTCAAGATTAATCGATGCAACCACTCACACGAGTGCATTGCATCAAGCAAAACCATTATGCTATCACCAGCATAAACAAACAATTATTTGAGCACAAGTCCACGACTTGCCTCAAAAATAGTCCATGCAACCACTCACATGAGTGCATTGCATCAAGCAAACTCCATCATGCTATCACTAGCATGATAATCATCTCAACATAGCACATGCACAAGCACCACACATGCCATAACCAAAATCACTTTACAATGCCAATTTCACCATTCAACCAATTTTTCATCACATGATCTCACAATCTCCCCCTTGATGAAAACATTGGCAACACCATTTGGAAACGAACATTGGCATTCACCTTACAATAGCAACACCATTTCTTAAAAGAAGTAAAGTGACCAAAAGACAGAAAGGAAAATTTCCCCTACAAAGAAGAACAAAAATCTCCCCCTATCTAAAAAGAAAGACTCCCCCTAACAGAAAGAAGAAATATCTGTGTGAATGTGCAATGTGTGACCAAAAATCTCTCCCTTTGACTCCAAACTTCTCCCCCTTTGACAATGGATTCATCAAGATTGCAAAAAGAGAGCAAAAGAGAAACTTCTCCCCTTTTATGTTTGTTGTTTTCTTTTTTTTTATTATGTACTGAGCATTATGAATCATGCACAAATGTAACAACTTGATCACCAAGTTATGCTATCAACAGTACTTGCACCCTCAAATCTACACATAAACAATGTAGAATAAGCATAACTAGAAATCAAGTACTATTAACGATTTTTACATGGCATGATTTCCCTTTCTCAGCAATCTTAAAACCTGAAAACATTGAATTTTTGTGCACTTTATTTGTGCTTTGAAAAACTGATTCATTACTTTGATTGCAACAATAACAATTGCAAGGAATTACATGCACTATCACCTTACTTTTCAACCATGCCAAGCAATCACAAGCTTAAGGTTTCATGGTTTCGGTCATACACAACCTCTTCCAAGTTCATATCATAGTGCAATGATAAGCGCCTCAGAAAGAAGAAGTGCGACAAGATATGACCTTGTTCTTGCATTTATCAACAATCATTTTGTTTTAGCACTTAGCTTTCATATTTAGCACTTTTCCGAAAGGTGATCAAGATAGCTAAGAAAGTTCAACCATGACAAGATTTAATTCAAGTTGTCATTCCATTTAAAAAGTCATGACATAAACTACACCATATATGTATAAACAGGAAGTTGCAAAGACCTTGTAGCATAAACATGGCTTCAAATGACATATGTGTATGAAATACAATGCTCAGTACTTTTACTGTTTTTCAAATTTTTTTGTTTTTCATTTAAGAAACACACGAAACAAAAAGCATGCTACACAATATTACAAGGTTTTTCACAAGCTCCCCCTCAAAACAACCATCTTAAAAACCTTCTACAAAATTGTCACCTGAAGGGAATTATTTTAAAAACAAAAGACTGAAAGAACAAACCTCCCAAAAAGGCAACCAAAAGGAATTTTTTACCAATAACCAATAACTTCCCTTCAAATGGATAGCCAATGAGATCAATAGAGAGGAGATGATGATATACATGAGCTTGAGTTATCATGGTATGTGCATAGGCATGAATCATGATAAGTGAATTCAAAACAAGAAAGGCATGATATAAGATATAACATTATTGAACATGCCAGAGGATACATATGAGCATATGAACAAACATCTCATCTAATGTCACAATTAGATATCTGTGAGTGTAAAAGACATGAGTGTAAAAAATAGCTCACAAAGTAGATGAAGAATTATTGCACATGCCTCTTGAAACCATCTCAAGGGTAAGAACCATCCAAGTCTTGATCCCATCTTGCAAAAGACCAAGATCCACTAAGCTTCTGTTCTCCAACCCAATCTCAAAAGCCTACATAGCACAAGAAGATGTCGAGGCCTCAAGATCAAGTTAGAAATAAAGCATTTAGGAATCCAGTACTGAGACACACGATGAGTAGGCACAACACGAGTATGCTTGTTCACAAAATCAGATTTGCTCTTTCTTGTGTTTCTTGCAACAAAAGGTGTTTGCATCACCCTAGGCACAAAATGAGGAGTGAAATGTGCCTTCCTAAATTAGACCTAGCCTTAGCCTTTTCTTTCTTTTTTTTGTTTATTAGCCTAAAGCAAAAATCTACTAAATGTCCATCTTTACCACAATGAGTGCAAGTGTACTTAACATGATGTTTAGCTTTAGGAACAGAAGTAACATTTGCATTCAACATAGTAGAAGATAACCTACCAGCAGACTTGAAAACAGTTTTCTTAGGCTCATTGACAATTTCGAATTTTCCACTTTCAAGAGTCTTCACAACAGTTGGAGCATGTGATTTATGATGAGCATAAGAATCAAAACCTAAACCTTTGTGATGAGTACTGACCCTTGATTGATCCAGAATCATGTTTAGGTTTTTCTTTCCTGTAGTGAACCGTTCTAAAGATTTTTCCAAGTAATCAACTTTTCGAGAAAGAGTTAAACAGTTATTACATGGAATGTCCACTTTTCCTTTCTGTTTGTGACAAGTTGAGCATGAGAGAACTTCATGAGTGAGCATAGCATCTGTCATTTGAGATACCCTAGTATTTGCATCATGTAACTTCAATTCCAGTATAGCACATTTAGAACAATGAGTTGTATCATGCAAATCAACAGTTGAACAGCTAGCGTTTTTAACATGTTTCTCATTTTCTTTCTTTTCATCATTGACTTGTTCTAACAAAGAAACATGTTCTTTCCTAAGCACAAGAAGCTCATCAGAATTAAGTCACATGATTTGCAAGCATCATCATTAGGAATCAAAGATTTAAGTCTAGCAATTTCAAAGATTCAAAGATTCCACAAGAACATCATGTTTCTTAATCTTCTTGTTGCGTTTGTCAAGCAATTTTCCAAGACGAACAACAGCAATAGTTAATTCATCGTGAAGAAAGTTCTACCTCATTGCAATCGTCATGATCGCCCTCGGTGAAGCTTACATCACACCTAGCCATGAGACACAACCCCGTCAATTCATGTTTGCTTGGAGTTGTTGTATCATCTTCACCGCTCTCCGAATCCACATCACTCAAATTGACTTGTTCAAGAGCGGAAAGGACCCGTGGACAACTTTGCTGTTGATGAAGCTCTTTTTCTTTCTATTGATTGGAGAGAACTTCTTCTTCTCTTTTCTTTTGTCATTGTCCTCTTCTCTTGATGCTTTTCCTGCAAGTTTAGGACAATTTGGACGAATATGGTTGAAATCACCACACTCATAGCATCTTGGAGGGCCACCACCAACTCTCTTTCTCATTCTCACATTCTGCAAAGCTTTATTAAACCGAGAAGAGAGTGATGCCAAGTCTTCTTCCGGAAATTTCTCAATCTGTTCATCGGTTAGTGAAGATAAGAAGGACAAAGCAAAACTTGAAGAAGCATTATTTTGAGACATGCTAGCTTGAGAGGTCAATGCAATTGATTTATAATCATTCCTCCTAGCAAGAACATCCAATTCATGAGTTTTTAGCTTAGAGAAAAGAACATCTACAGTAAGGTCACTCATGACAGTTGAATGTATAACAAATAAATCCTAGAACTAGTCTGGTTGTTAAACCAGATTAGTGCAGGTGCACATATAAAATTAAGGAAACTACATATCAGATTATATCAACCCTCTTTGACATTGGTATACAAGTGGACTATATATATGTTGCTTAGCGATGCACCACTTGTAGGATCGAAATATACTAATGCAGCAATCAGAGGGGGGTGAATGATTGCGCGGAAGCTAAAATCAAATTTTAGAACTTTTCAAACACCCCAATTGAAACTCAAATTGCTTGAAAATCAGTTTATGCAGTTGGGAAACAAATAGACCATCTGGCGACGAAGAGATCACCCGGCGAGCATGAGGACACCTGGCCACTGGCTTTGGGCACTTGGGCGAGCAAGAGGACACTGGCGACTAGTTTGGGCACTTGGGCGAGCAGAGGACACACAGGCGAGCAAGGGTTGGGTACTTGGGCGACCAGAAAAGTACTTGGGCAAGCAGTAGGACACTTGGGCGAGCAGGTTGGTAGACTGGGCGACCACGTGAACAGTTGGGCGACCACGCGCGCAATTTGAGCGAGCAGACTAATACACATTCACTAAAATAGAAATTTCCAAATATCCAACCGTTGGATTGACGTGAAATTTTAGCTGTAGAAACTAGACTTAATTCCACAGCTAACACAAAAAGAATCAGGTCAATCGGATCTACAGATCTTAAGTTATGTCCTTCGCAAGATGACCAAACCCGGCGACCACGCGAAAGCGATCGGCGGAAAGGTGACATCAACTGGTGACCACAAATTATAGAAGATCTAACCATTGGATTGATGTGAAATTTTACTGTATAAACTAGACTCAATTCTGAAGTGAACAAAAAAAAAGAATCTGGTCGATCGGATCTACGGATCTAAAGCTATGACCTTCGCAAGATGACTGAAACAATTTGCGATCTAACAGCTGGACGACCAGGGTAGCAATCTGGGCGACCACAATTTACTGAAGATCTAACCGTTGGATTGATGTGAAATTTTAATTGTAGAAACTAGATTCAATTACAAATCAAACCCAATAAGAATCAATCCAATCGGATCTACGGATCAAAAGATATTACCTTCGCAAGATGATACCTTTGCAAAGAACCGAACTCCGTGATGAACTTCGTGACTGCTGTGAACTTCAAGCGATCGATCAACTATGCCGGAGCCAAGAACTTGTGAGAAAGATCTTTATTTTTGATCTGGTTACAGTACTCAAACAAAAGAGTACAACCCTAAAATCTTGCTCAAGAATAAACAGGGGACACCTCCCCCTATTTATACAGAGCAATCCTAACGAGATAGGATACAACTCCACTTCCAATATGGAAAGAGTCTGTATCTATCTCAACTTGGCCCAACATGGCCAAAACCAAAACCTTGCACGCATGATTAGCCCACCCATCATTACATACGTGACTAACCACCTTCACATGCATGTTCTCTAGCCCAACGTCCCCGCATGACATCCTTGACCACCAAGACCTCGATTCCTCCACGAACCTAGTCTCAACCTCGCCCTCCATGAACCTAGTTCCGGTCTCGTCATCGACCACGTCAGCCCTCGAGCAACACTCGCACATGAAGTAACAAACAAACACGTCCGAGCACAAGTCCACGACTTGACTCAAGATTAATCCATGCAACCACTCACACGAGTGCATTGCATCAAGCAAAACCATTATGCTATCACCAGCATAAACAAACGATCTGTCGGCGTACTATACGCCAGGGTACCCTCTTCGCCGCACAAAAGCGTGCGTGGCCCACGTGGTAGTCTAGCAGGCGGGAGGGTGTTTACACCCCATCTACAGACGCCACCACGTGGCGGCGGCGAAGCGGCGGTGGCGACCACGCCGCCGCCGGTGCCCAATCCGCGTGGCGGCTCGGGCGGCGATTGGCGAAAGCACGCCACCACACGGTGTCGGTGCGTGGCGCGGCGAAGCGGCGTGGGCGACCACGCCTGCTGCCGCGGCGCCCGATCACGTGGCGGCTCGGCGGCGATTAAAGCACGCCCTAACACCGGTGTCGGTCCACGTGGCGCCAAAGCGAAGCAGCGGGGCGACCACGCCGCCGCCGGCGCCCAATCCACGTGGCGGCTTGGCGGCGATTGGCAGCACGCCCGGCCACACCGGTGTCGGTCCACGTGGCGCGCAGCGGCGGTGGGCGACCATGCCTGCTCGCCGGCGTCCAGCCCACGTGGCATGCGCGAGCACGCCTCGTTTGTTCATTGCCATGCAAATGGGTGGAATGCGGTGGCTTTCGTCTGAAGTTTCTTCACACAGATTGTGTCGAGACAGTTCCTTGCACTGTGCATGTCGGTCCCAAGGAATTTCTGCTATAAGCCCGCTCTCCGACGCCTCACCCTACACAGAGAGGTCACATTCCTAAGAACCGAGCGAAGGCATGCGCCGCATTAATTAGCGCCAAGGAACGGGACACTCATAAAGGTGTAATAAATGCATGTAAGATAAGCATGATGACATCCTCCTTCATCTCGACTGTAAGCCCGTGCATATAAGGGCACTTGAGGGCATACGGGAAAAGGGGGAGAGGAGGAAGAGAAAAAAGAGAGACTCAACAGAAGAGCTGGTCACCAGCAAGCTCTGTAACCAAGCCCAAGAAACTCAATCCAAAATCAGGCAGGACGTAAGGCTATTACCCTTCTTGGAGGGGGCCTCAACTCGGTAAAAATCGGTGTGTTCATCGAATTGAAGAGGCACTAGAACTGCTAGTGTGAGAGGTACCGGGTTTCTCTCTGCTAGGGTTAGCCAATTACGAGCCACCCCCATCGAACTAAACCCGGCTCAGAGGCTCGGCCTCGTCAGTGGAATACGCCGACAGGGGCGCGCCAGGTAGGGGAAGGTAGTTGGTTTTTCCGATCATCTCTCCGGCGAGTTTTGGTGCCTTTGGTCGGTTCCGTGCATCTGGAGATGGAGGGTTCGCAGCATCAGCAAGGAGATGTGTCAGGCCATGTTCAGAGTGTGTCCCGAGAATCTAGTCGATCGCAAGATCGTCTCGCTCCACCCCCGCGGGGCGTTGGCGATGCTCCCATGGTGGTGGGGGGGGGCATCCGGTGCGACGCCGGTTGGCCATGGAGGCGGCCACCCCGGCTCAGACCAGATGCGCTCGTCTTCTCTGGACCACCCTCGGTGGAACTTGCAGAGACTCCCGCCACTCGTGGGTCGGGACCTTGCTTGTCTTGTCGGTGCGGCCCAACTGGGTAGGGCCCCGCGGCAGAGTCGGTGGTACTCGCCACCCAGTATGCGGGTGGGGGCTCGCAGGCTCCAACGCTGGTGGAAGGCCCTGCCCGTGAACGTCTGGCAGTGAAGAGGGCGCCAAGAATACAGCCCCTTCCGCCCGAAAGGAACCGTGGGGACCTAAGGAGTCATCTTGACGGCCCGCCGGCGGCGGCGACCTTCATGCACAGAAGCCGCCGCCAAATCAAGAACAGGGCGCGACAAGCGGGTGGCCTCCGAAGATGAAGGCTCTTCCTCCGATTCGAGAGCCCCATTCTCGCCTCCCGGCCGAGCCTCCGTTGGCGGCAGGGCTTTGTTTATGGCGCTGGTATCAGTGTTCTCCGTGGTTACGCTGCAGGAGGGCTCAAAAGTTTCGCCCCAAGATCTATAGAAAGTTATGACGGCACTACCAATCCGGAGGAGTTTTTGCAAATTTATACAACGATGGTACGAAAGCAACGGCTGGTCCGGAAAGGTTATGGCCAATTATTTCTCGACGGCCTTGACGGCTCTGCCGTTCTTTGGTTGTTGAACCTCCGCGAGGGTTTGCACTCGTGGAGGAACTGTGTAACCTCTTTGTCGCCAATTTCGTGGCTCTTCAAGCAATGGGCGTGGAGGATGATCTGCATGCCCCGAACAACATAAGGGGAGTCGCTATGGATTTTATCCGCGATTCTGCCATTGCCGCAACACGATTCCCCACATTTCGAGCAATCGACCGCCATCGCCTCAAGAGGCGTCATGATCGCAAATGAAGAAGATGGCCACCAGACTATCGCACCACCTCGAAGTTTTCCCTCGCGTAAGTTCGCTGGCCGCAGAGGCGAGGGGCCAGATTTGGTCCCTGTGGTGGCCGAGGCAAAGATGAAGCCGAACCTCGAAGGGTTCCGGTCCGTTCATAAGAAGGCGCGAAGCGTGAGGCAGGAGAGACCCGGCGGGTCTTGGCCGCCGAGCGCGACCGCGATGACTCTGGGTCACCGGAGCGCGGTCGCCAGGATCAGCGCGGCAACCGCCGTGATCGGCGCGATGATCGCCGTGATCGGCGCGATGATCGCCAGAACCGGCGCGATAACCACTGCGGTCGTAGGAACGATCGCCGCGGGCGGAACGAAAGAGGGCCTTGGTGCCCGATTCATCGAACTGATACCCATGACTTGGACAATTGTCAGGTCGTGGATAGAATGGTGGAGCGGCGGATCAAGGAACGCCGCCCTCGTGATGATGAGCGTCACTCTCGTGATGATGATTGTGGTGAAGACCCGCCCGTTGTCTTTCCAAAGAAAGCGGATCATACCTTGGCGTATATCTATGGTGGTTCGTCCGCCCTTCGCTCTAATACCGCTTGCAAGCGGTTGAAGAGGGAGGTGTGTGCAGCGGGGCCGAGCTCAGGGTCGCGTCGGATGCTGAAATGGTCGGAGGAGACGATCATCTTCATCAGCCGACCACCTCGATTGCGCCCGACCACCGACATCAACCGACAGGGTGTCGCCCACATCCGGAATGTCCTACTGGTCGTGTCTTCCGTGGATGGAGGGAGTTCTCTCAAGATCTTGTCCTCTACGGCATTTCGCTCTTCAAATCCCGCGGCAGATCTCCATCCGCTGCTGTTTTTTGAAATAGCCCCGGGTTAGTGTAATCCCGTGGGCAAAAAGGCTCCTGTCACTTTTGGAGAAAAGGATAATTATCGTCATCGAGTTGGTGGACTTTGAAGTCACCGATTTTGATCTCCCTACAATGCTTTGCTTGGCCGACCGCAAGACCTTGCCAAGTTCATGGCGGTGACCCATTATGCATATATGGTGGTGAAGATGCTGACCGCCGCCCCATAACCATTCGAGTGGATCAATCAAGCTCATACGGCCATAAGTTTGCGCTTGATATGAGTGCCGCCACTGCCCCGGGCGTCCGATGCCGCCGCTGGGAGCCCTCGGGCCGGACCAGCGCCTCGCTCACTCTGCGGCGAGGTTAAGGTGGTCGCCCTGAGTGAGGGTGAGTCCCGCAAAACTGTCAACATTGGCGCCAGCCTCAGCGCCAAATAGGAAGACGCGCTCGTCACCTTCCTCCGGTGTAATTCCGACGTGTTCGCCTGGCAACCGTCCGATATGACCGGGGTCCCCAGGGAGGTGATCGAGCACCGGTTGGCTACGCTCCCCGAAGTGCGCCCGGTTCGACAGAAGATCCGACGGCAAGCTCCGGAGCGGCAAGATGCCATTCGGCAGGAGGTAGAAAAGCTATTGGGCGCAGGGATCATCAGGGAAGTCACTCACCCTGAGTGGCTTGCCAATCCTGTGCTCGTCAAAAAATCCAACGGGAAGTGGCGAATGTGTGTCGACTTCACCGACCTCAACAAAGCTTGCCCGGGACCCTTATCCTTGCCGCGAAGTTGATCTCATTGTGGATTCCACGGCAGGTTGTGAATTATTATGCTTTCGATGCGTACTCGGGTACCATCGATTAGCATGGCGGTGGAAGATGAAGAAAAATCGCTTTTGTAACCCCTATGGGTGTTTATTGTTATATTAGGATGCCTTTTGGTTTAAAGAATGCCGGATCCACTTACCGTGGTTATGCACATTACTTTTCGTCCACGATAGGACGAACCTCAAGTATATGTTGATGATTTGGTAGTGAAAGTCAAAGAAGGTGAAGCCTTGATTCGAGACTGGAGGAAACCTTCTCCAATCTTCGGAAGAATTGCTTGAAGTTAAATCCAGAGAAGTGCGTGTTTGGAGTTCCCTCCGGCAAATTGTTGGGGTTCCTGGTATCCAACCGGGGGATTGAAGTCAATCCGGATAAGATAGCAATGATTGAGCACATGAAGCCCAAAGACGGCTCAAACAGTTCAATGTTTGGTCGGTCGCCTAGCCTCCCTTGGGCGATTCATTGCCCGATTGGGAGAAAGGAGCCTACCCCTATTCAAGCTATTGAAGAAAACTAATCATTTTGAGTGGACTGATGAAGCGCATAAGGCCTTTGAAGATTTGAAGCAATACCTCACCTCTCCTCTAGTGTTGGTTTCCCATGCGCAAGGTGAGCCGCTGCTTTTATATATTGCTGCTACTCCTGAAGTGGTCAGCGCTGTGTTGGTGGCGGAGAGGGAAGGTGTCCAGAAGCTAGTTTATTACGTCAGTAAGGTGTTGCATGAAGCGGAAACTCGATATCCCCAAGCTCGAAAATGTCAGATGCGCTTACGTGGCGTCTAGGAAGTTGCGGCATTATTTCCAAGGGCGAGAAGTTACCGTGGTTACGGCCTATCCGCTTGCGAAAATCTTGTTCAACCGTGAAGCGAAGGTCGATTGCCAAATGGTCGATGGAACCGGGAGAGTTCAATCTTAAGTTTGTTCCCCGTGACCGCCATCAAAAGTCAAAAGTCGGCGGAGTTCGTTGTCGAGTGGACTCCGCCACTCTTGAAGCGGAAGAAGCCCCGCCGCCTCCTCGGACCTTATTTTTGATGGTTCGCTCAGATTGAGGGCGAGGGCTGGTGTTGTCCTAGTCTCCCCGACTGGTGATGTACTCCAGTATGTTGTTGCTCTTGATTTTAAAGCTACTAATAACATTGCCGAGTATGAAGGTCTGCTGGCAGGGTTGCGTATTGCTTCGGCGCTATGTATCCGACGCCTTCAAGTCAAGGGCGACTCCCTGCTAGTTATCAATCAAGCGAGGAAAGAATTTCAATGCCCTGACCCCACCATGGCGGCGTACCTGGCGGAGGTCAGGAAAATGGAGCGGAAACTGTTCTCCCCTCCGAACTGTTATTTGGCTCTCCGTGCGTCTCGGTTTTCAGCGAGGAAGGCCACGAAGACATCCGACAAGAAGATGTCAACCTCCTGGAAGAAGTTCATGACCGGGACGCCCTTCGTGCCGCCCGATACCAGCAAAGTCTCAGGCGATACCATGCAGCCCGAGTCTCTGAGAGAACACTGGCAGTAGGCGACCTGGTCTTGCGCAGAGTTCAGCGCATCTTTGGGTTGTATAAGTCTCCCCGGTGGGAGGGCCCCTTTAAGGTGGTCTCAGTATCTCGACCCGGGGCGGTCCGATTAGCCACTGAGGACGGCCGAGAATTGGCGAATTCCTACAATGTGGAGTTGTTGCGAAAGTTTTATCCATGAAAAACTGTAAGTACCCGGTGATTTGCTCCGATCAACCCCGGGATAGACTTATCCCCTAGCTGATCGGCGATCATCAGTTGTTGACAATATTATTATTTTGAGGATTTTCGACTTTGTCATTGTTCCTCTTTTTGTGCCCCACGGGGTAGTCTGGTACATGGATGCTATTGGTTCTTAGGTTTTGGCAGTCCCTTGCCGGTCCATAATTATGCCTGGTATCTGTGTCGGGTGAGAACGGGCAACCGGGGAGCGGATTTGGCACAGTGCTTAAATGTGGTTCATACACCTCGGGTTGGCTCTTAGAAGCACCGTAGGTCGTTACCACAAACACTGCTGGCCTAGTATCCTTCCTGGTAGTTCGCCGCCTCGCATGTGCCATGGGCTGTGTTTGGAAGGAACGGCAGCTGTGGAGGCCAAAACGAGTGAACCAATATTACCCCATGCGCCGACTTTTGTTGTCATAATCTGTATTGAATGCGTCCTACCTGGCATTTATTTATCTTTACAATAATCGCGTATGTGCATGAGTAAAACTTTAAAGCTTTGGCTCAATTCGAGAAGAAAAAGTTAGGGGCCTCCCAAAGACTCCAAATGGTCGCCTCGGCTCGAGTGGTCGCCAGTAACTTGGGGGCTGGTCAAGGCTCGAGTGGTCGCCAGCTGGGGGTGGTCGCTCAAGGCTCCGAGTGGTCGCCAGCAGCTGGTCGCCCCCTTGGGCGCCACCAATGCATAAGCCAGATAAGTGTTTTAAGTAACACTCTCGCTTGTTCGCTTATGAAAATGCTGAAATTAATCAAATTATGCATGGTTATCACGGATGTCGCAAACCTGACGGCTCCTTGGTGATAAAGGAAAAGTCTTCAATGTGAGCGTTTAGTAAAGTTAAGTAACCAGAGTGTAAGTTGGGCACGGAGCTCAAACACGGCTCAGACACCTCGGTTGGTTTTAGAAGCACCGGGTTGTCACCGAGCGCCACTGCCCAAGACCATTCCTGGGGACTTGCTACTTTCTGCGCCACACTGGGGTACGATTCTAAGAGATCACAAGGATTTAAGTTCCGAAGAGGTTTCAGCCAATGATAACCCTGCATAAAATCTTGACGGCAAAATCATTCTGTGCTCAAACACAAACTATTACGCTCAAAACCGCTTTTGCCTAAGTTCTATGCAACTTATGCGATAATGCTTACACTTGTGGCTAGTTGCATGCAACCTCTACAGAATTTCGGACATTGCCTAGGCTCAAAAGCCTAATTGGTGCCTTAGCCGAAGTTCGAATCGCCACCTAGCAATTTCAACATGCAATATCGGATAAGCATGGCAAACAAACATGAAGGTAAACCGAAGCATCCATTACAGCCTAAAGTTAATTGAAATGTTTTTACGACGTAAAGGAAGCTAATTAACAAAAGAAGTAAAAGCAAAAAAGTGGAGTGGCGGCTTAGCCCTTCACTCATCGCCCACGCCGATGTCACCGGCGTTTTCCTTCCTTCGCCACCGGTGGCGACATCCATGGCATTCATTGTACTTGCACCGCCCGCCAAGTATTCACGGCCGCAGACACGCGTTTCTCTAGCAGTATGGCGTTCCCCACGATGCCGGTCTCCATCGCCGCCATCGGGTCCAAGGAAGCATCGCGCTAGCCCAAAGAAGCCGACGAAGGTGGCGGTCATCATCAAGAACCTCTTGCCCTCCCTGGTGAACGTGCGGCGGCGGCGGCGGCAATCTCGAGCGCCTCGCGCCTGGTTGGTCGCGTGGGCGTCTCGCAGGCGGTGTCTTGAGGGCGTCTCCAGACCACGCCCAAAGGTTTGAGCATCTTTGATGCGCTGAAAGCTCTCTTGAGCATGGCGGCGAGATTGCGCCGAGGCGGTCACCTCATACTCAGAGGTCCTTCATACAAGACGGCCTTTTCGCCTGTTCGCATGGCGGCGAAGCGGTCGCGGTGGTCCTTTCTGCGCCACCGCCGTGTCCGACCTCTCCGCTCCGCGCCATTGCCGATGGCCTCGTCGGTTGCCTCGCCGTCCGCACCATGCCCGGCCGTGGCAAGGAGGCGCTAAGCGAAGTTAAGTTCTTGCCGAGCTTCGGTGAAGAGCTCGGCGAGCGCTTCAGCGGGGTGGCGATGGTCCAGAGGCGAAGTTGGCGAGGTGCATCGGCGTCGGGCCGCTGCCCGCCTCGTGGTAGTGGCGGCCGGCGGCGTCGGGCGAAGCCTCCGCCGCAGCGCAGTGGCGTCGCTCGGGAGCATCTTGAGGCCGCCTTGGCGCCGCCTCAAGCCGAAAGCCGCCTTGGGGACCTCCACCCGCCTGCCGAGTGGCGGCCGGGTCCCGTTGCAGAGGCGGTGGCGCCGTGGAGGGCGAGATCGGCGCCACAGAGGAGTTTGAGAAGGGCCGCGTAGAGTACCGGGCGCCGTGGTCGCCGGAGCCGGCGCTTCTGTGGTGGCACCGATGGCGGAAGGCCGCGCGAGGTGGAGATATCGGCGCTGGGCGGGCGCGCGGCGGCGGTCTTTGCAATTAGGCGGTTGGTGCCACCATCAGAAGTCACCGCCACCTTGCGTTGTGGCGGCGGGGTTTCGCCGCTGGTGGGTCTTCTTCGCGTCCGGGCTTGGAGCATCCGGGGCGAGTGGCCGCTTGCCCGCCGCCCGATCAGTGGGGGGAGGTGCGTCCCTGATCGTCAAGGGGGCGCGCGGCGGCACAAAGGCGAGGCCGGTGGAGTCCATTGGCGGCAACAACCTGACGATCCTCAGGCGCTCCGCAGACTCCAAGTCGGCGAGTGGCCGTGCCAATGAAGGGAAGTCCAGATCAGCTGGAACCGGCGGCATGAGCCCAGAGAGCCACGTGGTGATGCGTGGCCCATCCAAGTTTCCCGCGCCTGGCCAAAGTTAGAAAAAGACTGCCGGTTGGTAGGGAGCAATACGGAAGAAGCATAAAAAGAGAAAGGTGAAGACTTACGGCCGGGAAAAGTGCGGGTGATGTCGCTGCCGCCAGGTATTATATCTCAAGCGAATACGGCGGCGAAGGGGGCTAAGTCTTCGGGATACAAAATCCCTAACAACCATCGCCCCGGTTAAACCGGCGTTCCGCAAGTTGATAATGCGGGCCGCCATTGCCCGGAGCTCCGCCGTCTCTTCGACGGGCGAAGTTCGATTCTCGGTGATCGCCGTGGCGGCTGGCACCCCAGTAGATCAATGCCATTGCTGCGTCATTGACGACAACCATTGATCGCCAGCCCACCAATTTGACTGGCCGAAAGGGAGGTAGTGAGCAGCCATCCCGTCCCGAAGACGAAAATGGCAGCTCCCCAGAAGTTCGCCGTCGGAGGAGGCGTGGCAAAGGAAAAAGTGGGAGGTTCGGCATCACCCCCAAGAACATTTCGCAGAGGTGTGAGAAGATGGCGAGAAAAAGAATGGAGTTGGGGGTGAGGTGAAGATGATTGATTTCATAGAAGTGGAGGACGGTGAGGAAAAATCAGAGAAAGGCGGTACCAAGCCCGCCATGATGCCCCACACGAAGATGATGATCTCGTCGGCGGGGCACTGTGGTGTGGGGGTCCCAGCCCGAAAGAAGAGAGGGCCCTCCGGTACGATCGTGTGGAGTCTCCCTACTGTGTAGGAATCCACGCTGGAGGGAGGAATGGAAGGCGAAGCAGGAGGAGCCATGGAAGCAAAAGTGACAAGAGACAAGAAAAGCTTGGAGGAAGAAGACGAAGTTTGCAAAGAGTGCTAAAAGCGTGAACTGCCTGGTGCGGATGGATCTATATGTATCCCCCACTCGCACCGACGGTTCACGAAAGGACAAGGTCGTGCGCCGTTTCGGGTCCCAAGGAAAATCAATGGATGCGGGAAGGAATCGAGGCGGTCGATCATCGATGAGTGATGGCCCCATCCAAGAATGCACCGCATTTAATGTAAGGATTTTGAAAGACTCGATGTGCGTTCTGGGGTGGGCACGACCGACGGCGTATTATACGCCAGTACCCTCTTCGCCGCACAAAGCGCAGTGGCCCACGTGGCGCTCTAGCGGTGGGTGGGTGTTTACACCCGCCTACAGACGCCGATCCCACGGGCGCTTGCGGGCGGCGGTGGCGACCACGCCGCCGCCGCGCCCAATCGCGTGGCGGCTTTGGCGGCGATTGGCGAAGCACGCCAGCCCACCGGTGTCGGTCCACGTGGCGCGCGGCGGCAGGTGGGCGACCACTCCTGCGCGCGCCGCCCGATCCACGTGGCGGCTTTGGCGGCGCATGGCACACCCACCCCATCGGGTGTCGGTCCACGTGGCGCGCAGGCGAGCAGGTGGGCGACCATGCCCTGCTCGCCCGGCGTCCAGCCCACGTGGCATGCGGGCGAGCACGCCTCGTTTGTTCCGCTGCCATGCAAATGGGTGGAATGCGGTGGCTTGCCCCAAGTTTCCTTCACCACCGATCAGGTCGAGACAGCCTCGCCAGACTGTGCATGTCGGTCCCAAGGAATTCTGCTACAAGCCCGTTCTCCGACGCCTCACCTACCACACAGAGAGGTCACATTCCGGAAGAACCGAGCGAAGGCATGCGCTGGCATTAATTAGCGCCGAAGGAACGGGACAGCGCATAAAGGTGTAATAAATGCATGTAAGATAAGCATGATGACATCCCTCCTTCATCTGACTCGTGTAAGCCCGTGCATATAAGGGCACTTGAGAGCATACGAGGGAAAGGGGGGGAGAGGAGGAAGAGAAAAAAGAGAGACTCAACAGAAGAGCTGGTCACCAGCAAGCTCTGTAACCAAGCCTAAGAAACTCAATCCAAAATCAGGCAGGACGTAAGGCTATTACCCTTCTTGGAGGGGGCCTGAACCTGGGTAAAAATCGGTGTGTTCATCGAATTGAAGAGGCACTAGAATCCGTTAGTGTGAGAGGTACTGGGGTTTCCCTCTGCTAGGGTTAGCCAATTACCAAAGCCACCCCCTTATCGAACTAAACCCGGTCTGTAGGTTCGGGCCTGTCAGGTGGAATACGCCG
The DNA here is from genome assembly GCA_036346375.1 of Guadua angustifolia. Classification (NCBI taxonomy): domain Eukaryota; kingdom Viridiplantae; phylum Streptophyta; class Magnoliopsida; order Poales; family Poaceae; genus Guadua; species Guadua angustifolia. The sequence goes on from CM070513.1 coordinate 24,489,480, forward strand.
ACACGATCATTTGAGCACAAGTCCACGACTTGCCTCAAAAATAGTCCATGCAACCATTCACATGAGTGCATTGCATCAAGCAAACTCCATCATGCTATCACCAGCATGATAATCATCTCAACATAGCACATGCACAAGCACCACACATGCCATAACCAAAATCACTTTACAATGCCAATTTCACCATTCAACCAATTTTTCATCACATGATCTCACACTGCTGGTAGACAACTGAAGTGGATTCCTTAAGATCAAAAGTTGCAAAATTAAAAAACCAGGTTAAAAGCACATGTCATAATTATTCATACATTCATGTTACTATTTAATCATCATATTCATGACGTGTAGTAACTAATTAACTTGCTGTCTTGTAATTGTTGGTTTTTCCCCCTTGCACTTTGCCATCCATCACGAATTACTTCTAGTACTGTTACTTGTCACTATCTGAATATCTCGTAATCTGAAACTGCCTGTATATCCTGCGCCACAAGTAGTCGCCGGTGCAATCAGTGCGGCGCCACGCTCCGACCTCCATTATTGCCGGACGTGACACAGTGCTCGGCGCCTTTTGCCCATTGTTCCGGCGAGCCGATGCGAATGCCAATCCTTGTAAGCCCTTTTATTTGGCAACAGTCTGAACATAGCTACTATCCACGTCCATCACAGGTTATAAAACATTGCAGGTCTTTCAGGCTGTCATTTCATCACAATCGATCCATGATGTCCATTAGGCACCCTGGCTCCTGAGGTCCCATGTGAGGATAGGTTTGGAGCGCATGAATTTCACTGGAAATTACTGTTTACAAAACGGGTTTTTTAATTAGATTCTTGTGGAAATTGAACTGTTTCTTGTAAAATTCTTATACTCCTTCCACACCGGAGTGAAATAATTTAACTCATAGCTCGCCGTTTACGCGGTTTCGCCGTTGATTCGCGTCATATCTGAGTGATCGATGGACCATGCCTTGTGCGTGTCCATAAGTGCATCTAGTGTAGCCAGCCACTGCCGTTGCTGCCACTTTGGTTCGTTGCCAGATCAGGGCATGCACTGGGCTGCAAGAAATGCGCTTTCCAAGGCCGGATGGAGACGGACGGATCCCGAAGACGCTAGGTATCGGAGTCTCATCGGCCGGCTGGATCAGACAAGCTGAAAGATCGAGATGGTGAACGACCGCAAAATAAAATTTTTCCACTAAAAATACTTTAACTAAGATCTCAAAAAGATCATGCAAATCAAATTCAGCAACTTTCCAAAACCCGAACAACTAGATAACTATGTGTACCCCTAACTTGCATGGATGAGAACCATGAAATATATGGGGAAATTTTTATCACAATCCTGGTTGTTAAGTGTTCAAATAAAAAGGAACCAAATCAAACCTTACTTTTAGAAAGGAGACTAAACTAAATCACAAAAGTCACTTTCTGAAAAGCAAAAGTAGATTTTCTAGAAATTGTCCTCACTTGGAACAGGTGGTTGGTGGGTTTCTGTTGCTCTAAAAATTTTGAAAAATTTTCTCCCTACGAGAAAATGAGTCATGAAGCACTCCACTAGAGACCACCTCAAAAGTCCTTGTAGAAAAATCAGGAAATATTAAACATCACAGACTGTCAGGAACTTTAAGCAGAAAATTTGGGGCTTGGTATTCACCCCATGGTGACCAAATGGTGCGGTCAGTGGACTCCCCAATTTTTTCACAGATGAATATGAGAGTTCCGCACCTTCTACAAGAAGAATAACTCAAAATGATTTTTCTAGATGTTTCTAAAAATCAAACACTGATTGCTGCGTAAAAAACAAGTTCTGGACAGAGTTGCAACTTGATAGAAAAGTTAATCTCTAGTCTATCCTAGAGTGTAAAAGAAATGTAAAACCATATTGCGAGAAAGTAAATTGTAGAAATTTAAATGCTAAATTTAAGATATAAAGTTAGTGTGTAATATAAATTCAAGTATGAATGAAAAGGATTTGTATTTCTGGAAGGAGGAAATTTACAAAGCCTCATAACAAAATGGGCAAAGCTCAAAGAAACACAAAAACCTTTACAACCTTCAAGAAGAGGAGGCTACCCCTCCCCCTCTATTTATACTACTCTTGGGCCACCTATCACCCTTGGATAAGTCCCTCAAACCTAGAGCACTCATCCAAGGGTTAGGATTAACCCATTCACATAACCATGCAAGGGCTAACCTAAAACCCGCACACATAATGGGTTTTCTTGCATGATTTTCAAAGCATACTATCTAAACCCGCTAACCTATCAACTAGATCGCAATCCGATGGCCTTTCTTGATCCACTTGCCATCTTGCTAGTATCATCTCCTTTCCTTGTCTTCTTGGCTTGCCCGGACTCCGTCTCCTATCATCTTCCAGTGATCTTCGACCATCTGGACCTCCGACGCACCTTGCTTAGTCCCGGTCATCCGCCGCCTCACCATGACCTAGCATCGTCGTCCTACAACCTTCAAAGACAAGGAAAACCCATCACATAGCAATGTCCAAAATATTTGCAATAATCATTACAAAATCCAGTGGCATCGGATTGCCTGAGACCCGAAAAACACACCCTCTCACACCGCACTAGAATCCGGTGCTACCGCCCAGCCGGTAGCACTAGAAAAGGCAATCAAATCTCAAATTGCTTTAAATTGAAAATCCAATTCACGTCGAACTCAATTCCAAAGCAAACCAAACTCAAATCCAGTCAATTACTTATCACAGATATGGATAGACCTCCACATGGTGTTTCAATCTCACTCTTGATGAGTATATTGACAAGCACATGAAAAGACATAAGTTTTGAGTTTGAAGAAAGATAGAAGAAAGCAATTTGAATGCAAAACCGAACTTGGTTCAAAATAGAAACAGAGAACATTACCAAGTTGGCGAAAATAATTTTAGAGCTATCCTCAGGAACGTGCAAGTTTTCCATGAAAGCTCTAAAATCTAATAACACAACAAACATGCTTATGATCCATAGAAGATAGCAAAGATTTATAACGATCATAAGAATTAAAATGAATCAAGATGCAAAACAGGGGCGGATCCAGGAAAATTTATCGCCGGGGTCATCGCCGACACGGTCTACGGGCTGCTTGCTTTGGTAAGACCGATTGATTGATAAGCATCTTGAGGTCGGGTCCAAACTAATCTGCCATCGGGTTATCAATCAGATTTAGCAGAGGTATAAGGGGCTTATATGGGGGCGTCGGGGTCATCAGACCCCGGCCCCTAAATGCCAGATCCGCCCCTGATGCAAAATGATGCCTTTTCTACGATTTCTCCCCCTTTTGGCAATATAGACATCAAGATGGCATTTTCTCCCCATATTTTGTTTATATGCATGGAATGCAACCTAAGAGAGTTTTGAAAATTATCCAAATGATCATAAAGATAAATTATGACACCAAGCTAGTTAATAACAAAATAGACTAACTCAAGACATGTCCAAGTGCAAATAACAAATTTTGCTTGCAAGATTAGTTTCAAATATGTCATTTTTAGTAAGATTGAACCTGAGCAATACTTAGCATTAGTTTCAACACTGGAAGCAAAGCCATTCACGGAACAAATGGAAAATCTAAAGTTCAACCTACTCAACACTTTGGGGAATCTAGAAGTGCATACAAGGTCCTTCGAGCTTATATTCAATTTGATGCAAATTTTTCTTTGGAGCTTTGAAAGACATAGCAGGGTGTAAATGTTTGACATTATTTGCATTCTTTACCCATATATGTTTTTTTGCATTTTTAAAGCAATTGACTCAAGCCATATTCGATCATTTCAAGAGGGACTTTTAAGAGAATAATCTTGGTCATACATGACACATTCCAAATTCATCTCAAGTGCAATGAGAAGCCATCTTATGAATATGATGTGTTGAGTCTAATGCGCACAAAAAGAGTCAATTTTGCTTCACTTTCATTTTAGCATTATGATTGTTAAGTTAGTGAAGAACTCAAGTATAGATCAAACAAGATTCACCCAAGTTGCTACAGGGACTCTAGAGAATTCTAGAATTTCACAAATCTTGGCAAATACACATAGAGAAGAAACTTAGCAAGTAAACACAACATGTTTTATCAACTTTTTCTTTTAAAGCTTATTTTTTAATTTTTGTAAGCATAGCAAGATAAATGAACTTGGACATATCTAAGTTAGTAATTTTTTCAAGTAATGTTGCATGGTATATAACATGAAAAATAGATCATTTGCATAATAGACAAAGCTCATAAAATAGAAAATCAAGTCTATATGCAATGCATGAGACAGATTCTTAAACTCTCCCTCAACATGTGATTCAATTTTAAGCACAAATCTGGTTTAAGTTGAGTTATTGGTAAGATTAAGCTTAAGAATGATATCAATTAAAGGATTCAAAATAACTCAATCAAAAACCAGAAACATAGAATGGAGAGAAGAAGTTAAGAAACTACGAACTGGGTGGCTATAGAGCATAGAAAAGATAGTAGAGAATACTACGACTCGGACTCGCTCTCATCTTCTCTAATGACTGACATAGGAAAGCTGCCTCTAGATCCCAAACTAAGGAGTGCACACAAACCCTGTTTACCCAAGGGGCCCAACACCTGCTAGACTTATAAGACTATGAGAGAACTCAACCTAGAGAGAAGAGAGAACAGCTAATTAAGCATGATAGCAACCTAAAGCACAAGATGAGAGGTCCATGCAAAGTATACCAGAAGTCTAAGTGAAGTAAACTCAAAACTCTAGAGAATAAAACCCATAAGCATCCAGAGTAAAACAAAAGAAAGGAAAAATTGGAAGAAGATATATAATACATACTATACAAATCAGCTCCCCCTCACAATAGGCCGTAAGAGCACACAACTCCAAGCTCACTCTTCAAGGCAACAAATCTAGAGCTAGCCAAAGGCTTGGTAAAGGAATCAGCCAATTGGTGGTCACTCTCCACAAACTGAAACACTATGTCTCCTTTTCCACATGGTCTCTAAGAAAGTGATATCTAACATCAATGTGTTTGGTCTTGGAGTACTGCATTGGGTTCTTAGCAATGCAGATAGCAGAAGAGTTATCACAGAAAAGTGGTACACTCTCTATCTCTAACCCAAAGTCCCACAAGGTCGATCTCATCCAAAGTACTTAACTACAAAGAATTGGTCTGCAAAGAACATACTCGACCTCGGTGGTGAGATCAAAACTCCGGATTGCTTCCTAGATGATCAAGAAACAAAAGAAATGCCAATAAATTGGCAAGTGCCAGAAGTGCTCTTCCTATCTATCCTACAGCCAGCAAAGTAAGCATCGGAAAAGGCTCTAAGGGATAAACAAGATGAAGAAGAGTACCATATACCATAATCAATGGTAGCTCGAAGGTACCTGAAGATGCGCTTCACCGCCTGGCGATAAGAGGTGCGAGGAGAAGCCTAAAAGCGAGCGCACATACACACAACAAAATGTATGTCCAACCACGAGGCAATGAGATATAAGAGGGAGCCAATCATGCTTCGGAACTCCTTCTGATCAGCAAGCTCACCATCCTCATCGAGCTCGAGAATAGCAGTGGTGGCCATAGGAGTCATCACAGGCTTCCCATCAGACATATCAAACCGCCTCAGGAGGTACCGAGTGTACTTACCTTGGTGCAGGAAAGTGCCCTCTCGAGTCTGCTTGATTTGGAAGCTGAGAAAGTAGCTTAACTCGCCCATTATACTCATCTCAAATTCTGTGCTCATCACCTCAGAAAATTGAGATACAAGAGAATGAGAAGAGCTACCAAAGATAATATTGTCCACATAAATTTGAATGAGAAAGAAATGAGAATCCTGGTGTTTGATGAACAGAGTTTTGTTTACTATACCTATTTTGAAACCATGATTCAGAAAATAGGACTTAAACCTCTCATACCATGCTCTAGGGGCCTGCTTAAGTCCATACAAGACTTTGAAAAGCTTGTAGACATGGTTTGGATATTTAGGGTTATCAAATCTTGGAGGTTGCTTGATATAAATCTCTTCCTCAATAAAGCCATTGAGGAATGTACTCTTGGCATCCATTTGATAGAGCTTGAAGCCCTAGGATACAAAAAATGCAAGCAGAATCCTAATCGCCTCTAGTCTAGCTACAGGGGTAAAGATCTCCTCAAAGTCAAGACCTTCAACCTGAGTGAAGTCCTATGCAACTAGCCTAGCCTTGTTGCGAATGATAACCCCATCCTCACTCTACTCGTTTTTGAACACCCACTTGGTCCCAATGACATTATGACCAGATAGAGGCTCTACAAGCTACCAGACTTTGTTCCTCTCAAAGTTTTCCAGTTCCTCATGCATAGCATTAATCCATGATTCATCGGATAATGCATGAGTAATATCTTTTAGCTCGAACGAGGCAACAAAGGTAGAGTGAAGACAAAAAGTAGATAAGCCTGATTTTGAGCATGTCACACGCTTTAATAGATCACCAATGATCTGATCAGGTAGATGAGAATGCTGAATGTGGCAGGGAGGATTAGAAGAAGAAGTGGCCTCTACCTCTTAAGCAGAAGAGGTAGGAACAGAGCCACTCGCTGAAGGAGAGTCTGAAAGTAAGGGCTGGTCTCCTTAAGGTGCAGAAATGGAAATAGGAGGCACCTCAAGTGTAGAGGGGATTGGATCAGGTGAAACACCATCGTCTCCATCATCTTCATCCTCTACAAAGATGGTCTCGGAGGGATAAGAAGAACCTGAAATATCAGGTCTAACTCCTGGGCTAGCGTCATCAAAGGTCACATCACAGGTCTCTATGATCCTATTCGCATCGCAAATCCAGACCCTATAGCTACGAGAAGAAGTCGAGTGACCCAGAAAAATACCATCAAAAAAATGAGACTCAAACTTATTTAGGTTACCAGACTTCATGATAAAACATTTGAAACCAAATACGCGAAAATGAGATACTGGGCTTTCGCCCATACCTCAACTCATATGAAGTGCGATGCAAATGTGCTCTCAAGAAAATGCTATTTGAAATATGGCAAGCAGTAGCTATAGCCTCAGCCCAAAACTTTCTAGAAGTACTGTACTCATCTAGCATCGTCCTGGCCATCTTAACCAGGGTCCTGTTCTTCCTTTTCACTGCGCCATTTTGCTAAGGGGTGTATGGAGAGGAGAACTGATGCTCTAACCCAGACTCCACACAGAAACTCTCAAAGTAGGAGTTCTTGAACTCCATGCTATTATCACTGCGTATAGCTTCTAAGGCACCGGGGAGCTCAATAGATAACCTACTAACGAAACCCCTGAAGTGAGAAAAGGTCTCATCCTTCGAGGCTACGAAAATTACCCAAGAATACCTCGAAAAGTCATCAACAATGACAAGAACATACCACTTCCCTCCCGCTGACTGCACTCTAGCTGGACCAACAGTGTCCATGTGTAAAAGCTGTCCTGGTGCATCAGCAATCACTACAGTGACTAGGGGATGAGAAGCAGTAACCATATTGCCATGTTGGCAGAGAGAGCAAACTAAGTCTTTGACCATCTTGAGTTTGGGTAAACCACGAATGAGATTGTGGCTGCTAACTCTGGTCAAATGATCAAAACCAATGTGACCAAGTCTCCTATACCAGAAGGAGAGATCACGGGACTCTGAAGCAATTAAACAATGAAGAGAGTCACGAGAAGAAGCTGAAAAATCAGCATGGAAGACTCTCCCAAATCTCGAAATCCCGCAAACTAACTCTCCTGATGAATCAAGGATTGTACAAGTACTGCTCTTAAAGTTTACCTCGAAAGAGTCATCGATAAGCTGAGAAACAGAAATCAAATTATAATGCAACTTACTTACCAATGCAACATCCTTAAGAATAAAATTCTCATTATTGCAAACAGTACTTTTGGCAATGACTCTACCTGAAGAAGCATCCCCAAAAGTGATCAACTCATCACCGGGGACTCGGACTAGGGAAGAGAACCAACGAGAGTCTCCGGTCATATGGCAAGAATAACCAAAGTCAACAATCCAAACATCTCCCTTCCCTATCCGACAGACTTGATCAAGCCAAAAGGGAGAGAGAGGACTTAGTACTGTGATAAAGTGAAGACCTGGGAACCCAATACTGAATCACACGACACCTCAAAGTACCAGCCACAGAGGAGTAAGACTGGACTCTAGTGTCTCTCTGACGCTCAACTCTCACAAGATTAGAAGTAGCAACCCTAGTAGAAGGTCTGGGAGTTGAGACTGGGTTGACCCACCGTGGTGCAAAGGCCGGACCATCCCAGTGAAGCTGCCTGACTCTCCTACCAGAAAACACCTCACACCGCTGATATCTACCTCGATGGGAAAAATGAGGAATATCAAGAGGACGACGGTAAGACTGACCACGAGCAACTCCAGGACTAAAACTCAAATAAACAACACAAAAACCAAGTCCTGAACGCTGCCCAAAAACAGGCGACTCTCTAACCTGTCTAGTAGCAGTCTGTGCCTTAGGAGCACCTAGAGTCTGGGGATGACCTTGAATACCTCTAAGAGTAGCAACAATCTCACGCCTTGTGATCTTGGCGCGCCTGAAGCAGAAATCTACTAAGTGACCATCTTTCTTATAGAAGGTGCATGAATACTTCGCCTTGTTAGAGGCAGAAGTAACAGGAGTAGCAACCTTCTGATCAGCAGTCCGATGGACAACCTCAGCAGACCTAAACACAGTGGTATTCACCCTAGGAGCTACCATGATCTCACCACTCTTGGAGCCACGCACAATGGTAGGAGGATAAGTCCTAACGTGCTTTAAGTAGTTGAATCCTAGACCCTGATTGAATCTGCTAATCTTGGATTGGTCTAGAATAAGATTGAGCTTCTTCTTGCCTCCTACAAACTTCTCAAGAGTGCTCATTAGATACTCACACTCCCCGAAGAGAGAGGCACATGAAGAGTAGGGAAGAGGAGAGGAAGAAGATCCAGGAAGAGAAGGAACACCAGCACGTGCATTTTTCTCCTTCAGCACAGCTGCCTCAACCTTGAGGGCCTCACAAGAAACATAAGGAGCATTTCTAATCCTATGAGCATGGTTTTCTAGCTTCTTCCTAAGTTCGACTTGAATTTTATCCAAATTCCCCTCAATCCCAAAACATTGCAAGTAACTTTTTTGTGACTTATCTAGTAAGTCCTTACAAATTGAGCACACTTGACATTTAAAGATTCATTGTCAATTTTTAGTTGCTTACAGCCCTCACATAAGCTGACTGGGTCCTTAGAAGAATGCATTTAAAGATTATCATTTCTAGCAGAAAGCTTCCTAAGGTGAGTGCTTATGGCATCAATTTCAGCAAGCAATTTAGGGCAATTATCACATGAATGTATAGAGTGAGCAAGAAGAAAACTAGCATCTAAAGACATGGCATTAGAAGATTCATTGCTAGCATCCTTCAACCTAAGACTATCTAGTTCAGTCAACACACTATCATGCATAGTCCTTAGGTTCTCTAACTCCACAAGTAATGCATCACACAAAGAATAGTCATCAGTGACTCAAGAGGGAGAGGATCTAAGGGAAGCTAACTCCCGAGTCAAAGTACCTACTTCCTTCTCAAGCTCCGTACACCTAGCTCTAACTCTAGCATGGAATTTCCCTAATTTGTAGAAAGCTTCATTGAGCTGGTCATAGTAGGGTACCTCATCCGAGTCGCTGTAGAGCTCGGAGTCATTGATGCCGTGGCATCCGCCATAAAGCACATGCTGGAGAACTCATCACCGCTTTTCTTCTCTTGCAGATCATCCTCGTCTTGGTCGCTTTAGGTCTCCGTGTCGAAGAGGCTGATGTCGTTGAGGGCGGTGAGGACGCGGTGGAAGAGCTTCTTGTTCTTCGAGAAGTTGCGGTACTTCTTCTCACGTGTTGGCTCGTGAGCTAGAGGCTTCTTGTTGTGGTTCTTGCAAGTGTAGTCGATCTTGCTCGAACCTTCTCCAGTTTGGGACAGTTTGCTCGAATGTAGTTGGGGCCACCACATTCGAAGCAGTTGATCATGCCACTTCTCTTCCTCTCTCTCACCCTCTTATATGCATGAGAGAATTTGTGAGCTAAAAAATCAAGCACATTTTTTGAAAATTTTTCTAGTTGGTCATCACTTAGATCGCAAAGGGTGGAGAGAGAAAATCCAGTAGAAAGATCAACAGAAGATCCAGTGGGATCAGTGACCAAGGCTATCGACTGAAATTTTGTCTTGCGAGAGACGACATCGATCTCATGCATCTTAAGTCGGAAATAGAGCCCGTCAAGAGTCAAGGTCGACAAGTCGATAGTGTCCTTGATGGTGGTCACTTTCGTTTCCCAAACTCGAAGGTCGAGTGCGGTCAAGAAATGTCGAGCATTATCCGAGTCAGGGTATGTGCAACCGACTTCTCGGAGATCGCTCAAAATCTTCATAAACTGACCTAAGCACTTGTCAAGACTCTCACAGCGTGTTGTTCAAATTTGTTATATTCACGCTTGTGCTGATCCTGGCTCACGGTTTTGATTGGGTAGTGCCCTCATGGTAAGCATCGAGGGTCACCCAAATCTCGCGAGCAGATCGCAGGTGAGCATCCGATCATACTCACTACGGCTGAGTCCCTGTATAAGAATGTTCCTTACCTTAGCATTTGCCTCAACGTCAGCCATATTACCGGCCGTGACATTCTCATCGGCAGGAATCTCATATGGGAGCTTCACTTTCTGCCATATCAGGAAGCCTTGGGCAGTGATGTATGACTCCATCCAAGACTTCCAAAAAGGAAAATCGACTCCAGAAAAGATGGTAGACTTGGTGGAATATTTGTCCATCGCCATGGCTCTCAAGACTGGTCAAAGATCTATGGAAGATCAAAACCGGCTCTGATACTAATTGAAGGATCGAGATAGCGAATAGAGGCGGGGTGAATGGCCACAAAACAAAATTTTCCCTCACAAAAATACTCCAACTAAGACTTTAAAAAGATCACGCAAATCAAATTCAGCAACTCTCCAAAACCTGAACAACTAGACAACTATATGTACCCCTAACTTGCATAGATGAGAACCATGCAATATGTGGGGAATTTTTTATCACAATCCTGGTTGTCAAGTATTAAAATAAAAAGGAATCAAATCTAACCTTACTTTTAGAAAAGAGACTAAGCCAAATCACAAAAGTCACTTTTTGAAAAGCAAAAACAGATTTTTCAGAAATTGTCCCTCACTTGGAGCAGGTGGTTGGTGGGTTTCTGGTGCTTTAAAAATTTTGGAAAGTTTTCTCCCTATGAGAAAATGGGTCATGAAGTATCCACCAAAGATCACCTCAAAAGTCCTTGTAGAAAAATCAAAAAAATCAAACATCACAGACTGTCAGGAACTTTGAGCAAAAAATTTGGGGCTTGGTATTCACCCCATGGCACCCAAATGGTGCAACCAGTGGACTCCCCAATTGTTTCACAGATGAATATGAGAGTTCTGCACCTTCTACAACAAGAATCACTCAAAAATGATTTTTCTAAAAATCAAACACTGACTGCTGCGTGAAGAACAAGTTCTGGACATAATTGCAACTTGATAGAAAAGTTGATCTCTAATCTATCCTAGAGTGCAAAAGAAATGTAAAACCATATTGCAAGAAAGTAAATTGCAGGAATTTAAATGCTGAATTTAAGACATAAAGTAAGTGTGTAATGTAAATTCAAGCATGAATGAAAAATTTGCATTTCTAGAAGGAGGAGGTTTACAAAGCCTTATAACAAAGTGGGCAAAGCTCAAATAAGCACAAAAACCTCTACAACCTTCAAGAAGAGGAGGCTACCCCTTGCCCTTTATTTATATTACTCTTAGGCCACCTACCACCTTTGGATGAGTCCCTCAACCCTAGAGCACTCATCCAAGGGCTAAGATTAACCCACTCACATAGCCATGCAAAGGCTAACACAAAAGCCACACACATAATGGGTTTTCTTGCAAGGTTTTCAAAGCATACAACGTAGACCCGCTAACCTATCAACTAGGTTGTGATCCAACGGCCTTCCTTGATCCACGCGGCATCTAACTAGCATCATCTCCTTTCCTTGTCTTCTTGGCTTTCCCAGACTCCGTCAATGATCATCTTCTGGCGATCTTCGAGCATCTGGACCTCCGACGCACCTCGCATTGTCCTGGTCATCCTCGGCCTCACTATGACCTAGCATTGTCGTCCTGCAACCATCAAAGACAAGGAAAACCCATCACATAGCAATATTCAAAAGATATGCAATAATCATCACAAAATCCAGTGGCATCGGATTGCTTCAGACCCGAAAAACAGACCCTCTCACATTGCACTAGGGTCCGATGCTACTGCCCGGTCGGTAGCACCGAAAAAGACAATCAAATCTCAAATTGCTTTAAATTGAAATTTTAATTCACATCAAACTAGGGATGGCAACGGGTCAGGTCGGGTACGGGTTTTACAAAACCCGACCCGAAAAAAACCCGAATCAGAATACCCGACCCGAACCCGAATGACCTTTTGGGTAGAAATCTTTACACGAATCCGAACTCGACGGATACCCGAAACCCTACAAAAATCACATCACAAAGACTCAAAAGTGGCAGTGGCAAGGTCGAACTGAACTTCTCCACTAATCTGAACTGAAGTAGTTTATACACAATGTGCTAGAGACACCAGACACGGTCAAATAATGAAATGAATGGTCGAATGGGTAGTCAAATTCCATCACACAATAGCAGAATTTGAAATGAACATCAAACGAATTTCTACAACAGCAGCAACACAAGTTACACAACAACAGCAACAAGTCAACAGCAGAGACCTCAAGTTCAGTGTGCCCATTTCTACAACAGCAGCAACACAACAGCAGCTTCACATTCATCACACATTCATCACACATATACATGTCCAGAATCGTAAGAAAGAAAGAAACTAGGTGAGACTAGAGAACTAACAGATTAACAGACCTACACATGCTCTTTCGATCTGGATAATAAAAGGAGGAGAATAGATTATGTCCAATATATACACATAAGATGGTGCTCAACCATCCACTTCCCCATAATCCACAAAACACACACTAGTAGAAAATAATCAATCCAAACAGCAATGGCAAAGCATTCCAAGTGATCATCTATCACAACTTAAAATTCTGATTATCAGCCTACCATACAAATCATGCAACAGAAATAGCAAGCTTGAAGCTAGTAGAAATAGCGAAACATATAAGACATGAATACATTCTTGAAGCAGATATCCTCTGCTGTCAGCACCCATCTTCCAAGCTTTGCATCTGTAGTTGGGAAACCCTTGAATCCCCACATTAGTGGGTCATCCACCCTGTACAAACAAGTGCAGGATAAACACAAGGTTATCAAAACTGCCGACAAAAGAAATTATAAAAATCAAACTATACATTCCTAACAAATTCATGTGTAACAAATGAAGTTATAGGAAAAGAGCAATATGCACACTTACCAAATATATTTCGAGCATATGAAGATATCAATTACTCAGTCGCCTCATCATCAACCTAGCAAAAAGAGAAAAGACAGTTTATCATACATTCAATTTGTATTTACAAGAATAAATTGAGATAGTACTACCACTTCTTCCTCTTCATCCTCAAGCAGTGATGGGGAGTGGAGCTGCGGCCAGAGAGATGGGAGGTGGGGTGGCCGGTGGTGGTCGGAGAGCAAAGAGCAAGCAGAATGGGCGGCGGCCAGATCTTGATACGCGAGGCTAAGGCACCGACGGGGCTCAAGCGGCACCGGCGGTCGGCGACCGATTGCAGCAGCTGGAGATGGCCGACCGATGGGCGATGGTGGGCGGTGGCTGCGGCAGTGCGGGCCGTGCAGCTGGAGAAGTGGGGAATGGAGATGGCCAGGCGAGTTGGAACTTGGATCTGGGGAGAAGCCGACGGTCGGCGATCGATTGCAGCAGCTGGAGATGGCCGGCCGATGGGCGATGGTGGCTGCAGTAGTGCGGGCCGTGCGGCTGGAGAAGTGGAGAATGGAGATGGCCAGGCGACTGAGGCGAGTTGGAACTTGGATCTGGGATTCTGGGGAGAAGCCGGCCCTAGCCGCCGAAGGAAAGGGGGAAATGGGGAATGGGGACCATGGTCTAGGGCAACACTGGTGACTCAGCCGAATAGCCGATTAGGCGATTAGGGAATTTTGGGTACCCGACGGGTACCCGTGGGTAATTTTATAAACCCGAACCTGATCCGAATCAATTCAGGTACCTGACCCGCCATACCCACGGGTAAAAAATTGGACCCGAATCCGAACTCGACGGGTGCAGGACCCGCGGGTACCCGAACCCGCGGGTTTGATTGCCACCCCTACATCAAACTCAATTCCAAAGCAAGTCAAGCTCAAATCTAATCAATTACTCATCACAAATATGGATAGACCTCCATATGGTCTTTCACAAACATATGAATGTAACATACTAAAAATTTAAAATAAAGTAAGAAAATAAAATTCAGAATTAAATTATATTTATCGATGCTTTTTCTGAGTTTTCTGAATTTTTTTGGATTTTTCTTGATTTTTACTTCTTTGGAAAAATGTTCACAAGTAATAGATGAATAAAAAATAAAATATTAACTCAATAAAATGTATAAATCCTGTATAATCTCAATAATACACTAGAAATTCAATTTTAAATTCTAAAATGTCATATCCAACATTTATGCAAGAAATACAAACTCATTTATTGGACCATGACTAGAAATAGTACAATTGTCAGAATTTAATAAAAATAATGGTGCCATATCTCAAGCTGAAAATTTTATATTATCTTCTGAAGTAATAAATTAATCTATAGTAAAAATTTAATAAATTAATAAATATTTTTATAATATTTAAAATTTAAAATATAGAGATTAGAAATCTAATAATCAATGTCGAACTTTAATAAATAAAATAAAAATATGTATATCTGAAAATTTTACTGAAGACTCATATGATCAATTGGAACTCATATAAAAAGTTTGAAAAAGTTTTGAAAAGATTTATATTGTCTGATAATTCAAAAATAGAAAACTGAATATTGTGCAGCATGTCTTGTCAGAATTTTTATAAATTTTGTGAATAGTATTTTTGTCATAAATTTATACATTATGAATATAACTCCTGTCCATCACACAAAAAAATTCTCATAAATTTTTGATGTGACAGGTAACCGATCCATTGAAACTCATCATGCTTAGCCTGCTGTTCACTTCTGAATTTGCTTCGCTGCTCACATCCTTTCACTGGCAAGTGGGACCTGAACCATTGTACAGGCCCATGCGATAGCCTCTTCTCTGCATCATCTTCAACCTCTGGTCACTGGTGTCCCCGAGCAAAATCCCACGCTTCCCTCTGTAGCTCGCATCATCCAGTCTGTTCTCCCGCGCCACCTAAGGTCCTTCGCTCCATCATTTCGTTGCCACGCCGCAGCCCTCTCCGGATTTCCCATAGCTCGCCCATTCCTCCCTATGCCACGTCACAAGAATCCGGTGAAGAACTCACCTGAAGCCGGGTCCATCTGCTTCTCCGCTATAAATTGTGCCAAGTGATCACCATAGCCGCGCACACACTTCCCCTCATCTCCCTCTTCCTCTCCTCAGCCGAGACGCCCAAAATTTCTCCAATTCCTCCATTGCCGAGAAGCTTCAAAGCTCTGAGCCGAGGTCAATTCGAGTGATCAATCAACTCTTTTCCAAAATTGCCTCCAAATACACCATCTCCTAGTGATCAAAAGCCCTAAAAAATAATTGGTCTTCCTCAAGCAAAATCAAACTGCCACCGCGAGTTCATCTTCCCCACGGTCGGCCACCGTTGGCAGAGCTCCCTGGTAAGTTTCCACCCTTTTCAACCGCAACAATGGAACCTTTGGTGTTCGTTCATGCTTAAAATGCTACCGATTCCATCCCTAACATCCCTGATCATCTTCTCTGGAGAGGTGTCTTCTCTGTCGTCGCTCGAGTCCGATGGCGCACCAGCCTGCTCTGCCTCTGGCCAAATTGGTTCCACTCCCAGACACGCCTCGCTGAGCCTTTCTTCTTGTACCCCTGCCGTTGCCGAAAAACCACTGGAGCACTGTTGTCGTTCAACCCTAATCGCTGCTCTATTTCGAGTCACTGCCCGGCGGGCCCCTCTTGTCAGTGGCACAAAAGGACCTCAGTGCAATGGTAAAAGGCGTTTTCCCTTTTCCAAAAGCGTATTTCTATTTTTCCAAACCAAGCAATAATCAAACCTCAATATCTTTTGCAATTTTAATCCAATTTCTATATTCATCTAAAATCAGGAAGATTCTAAAAATACAAAAATATTTAATTTTTAACTTCAAAAAAATATTTGAATTAAATTTAATTAATAACCCTATTATGGTCTCTATATTAAATATGTGCACAGTAAGCTATAAAATAATAAAATAAATTTTTATATGATGATAATACCAGGTTGAATTCAAATCTACAAAAACATTTAATTTTTGACTCATAGAACAATGATTAAAATTAAAAATGACATAAACACACTATTATAGACATTATTGCACATATGAAAAATATAACTCCTAAAAACATAAAATAAATTTTCGTGAGCTTCTGGAACCATAATAAACCCAGATATGCAAAAACATTTAATTTTTTAACTAAGTTTAAATTATTTGCTTTGCAATCATTAGTAAACCCTAATATGGTCATTAATAAAAATAAAAACATAATAGCTCATAAAATGACAAAATAATTTGTATGAAGTTCCTGGAATTATTAAGGGCCCATGTATGTAAAAATATTTAGAATAAAACTTAGTTTGCATTCTTTTAATAAAAGGAAATGCGAATCACAACAATAAACAAATGTATAATCTGTCATGATTAAAATGAAAATAATGTAAAACCAGTTTTAAAACAATTCTAGGGTTGCACCCTACTAATACCAAAAAAATGAATAAATGGCCACGTATAATGTAGCCACAAACTTAAAATGAAATCTGACTTGATATAACGTTCACACATGATCATTTATGTTATTTCAACAGTAAATAAAATTTATAAAACCAGTTTAGAAAAACTCTTCAAAGTTCACACTACCATATTCTAAAGAAAGAACCTCACTTCATCTTGCTTTGCATCTAAATCCTGATAGAGCAAAATCCTTAAGTAATAAGGTTACTAGAAACATATAATGAATAGTAAAGTCTATAAACCCTAGTCAAACTAGAGATACACATATCTCCAAATCAAACACTTCTAAAGCATTACCTTACATTAAATTTGGTTATTTCGCTTAACCAACAATGCAACCAATAGCTCATTTTGTATATTAATAAGTGCAATCCAAACATACACCCTTCGAGGTTAGACTCCATAACCTTGACTTAAATCCAATATCTTACCAAAATAATTGAGTTGCATTATTCTGCAAGGTAACACATTCAAAATCCATCAACATATACTTCATGGTTAAATCTTCTCTCATTCCCATTTTCAAGCCTCAGGGTTAAACCCAAATTTAGCTACGTTCACACTAATATGAGGAAACTCTAACACATATACTAGAAAGTGAATGCCTTAGCCAAAATACATTCATCAAAAAGACCATACAAACACACCAATCCATGTACCTTTACATAATTCACCTTAAATCCCACCATCTCTGGTAACCTAATACGCTATCCATTAAAGGTTTCAATAATTACAAGTTGCACATTAAAAAAAACCCCATTAGGTTTTAACGTAATTTACAAAACCAACTCTTCCTTTAATCGCCTACTCCTGCAACTATAGTGTAAGTTTACGATACTTATCATGGAACATCAAACCAAGTTTACTTTAACTTCACCATATTCAACACCGATCATTAAATTCACAAGAGGTTACATCATCTTTATTCAAAGTCTCCAATCCATGACATACCTTCAAATGTACACTACATATTCTAAATTTCAAGATTTTTTTAGACACATGTAGTATGATCAACATAAGATTTTCATACAACCCATAAGTCAATATTTCAGATCCAAAACTCATACAACCAATAACTAACTCGACAATTGAGTATCATCTCCATGAGACATATTTCATCCATATAGCTCTAAGACACTCATTCGCTATGATAAAACTTTGCACCATAGATGACCAATCCAATAACTCTTCATACTTTAATCACAATTTTTTTTTTGTCATTCTGTCCTTATCCTGTACTACGTTATCACTACATGGCATACTCCATACTTAAACAAACTTCAGTAATTTACACCATTGCTTTGTTCTTAAAACTTCATCCAACCGCAAAAAATCTATACCTTCTCGGTTGGGATCTATACTAGCATTACAAGAACTGATTTCATGCTTCCAACTATTTCAGTAGTTCACAACAACATATATAAAAACTCAAATCAGCTTTCACTTTATAATCACCTACCATCGCGATAATTTCTCCCTACCAACACATTATATTAGGTTGTCTTCAAACAACCAACAAATTTACTTTTAACGTTTTTTTTCCCAAAAGGAATAGCCAAGCGATTAAATAATCCTTTCCTGATAAAGTCTCAAAACCTAAATCCACACAACTTAAGTTTTGCATAAAAAAAATATCCGCAACTCCCTTTAAACTTAGAGAATGACAAGCACAAGAATAAAATAGTAATTTTCTCCAGAAATTAGCCAATGATAACCAATAAATCAATATTCGGAATTGTACTATTAGCAATCAACAATAACTAACAACTAATCTCTTTTTTTTGTCCCCGACCCTCGAAGGCATTCCATCAAGCCACCTTCTGAAATATGTCTCTGATCTAAGGCATACTAAACAACAATTCTCCACTACGAGAGGTTATTTGGCCAAAAGAACATGACCAAACCTTTCAAAACAATATTTCACATCAACAAAATTATTCAATCAGCTCTTTCATAAGCATAGCAATACGCATCATCATTACATCATTAATCATCAAAACATAACATCCTTCATCAAAGCTCAATAAAACAATAAAGCATAATGCAATGATTCCCCATACCCTTCCTACTGTGCATCAAAGTGTGTCAAGTTTTAAACTAATTAACCTATCAATATCAAATTTTAAGGTTATCACCTTTAGGCCAAATTTTAACGGTTAATGCTAAGCCATGTTTCTAATTCCATAAAGCAAAACTTTAGTTCATTCTAAAGTAATTCACTAAATCCATGCACCACGGACCTGAAGCCCGCTCTGATACCAACTGTAACACCCCGGCTCCAAATTGAGCCCCGAATGCTACTAACTTCCAAATTCACTAAAAATTTCGGCAGCATCTCCCCTAAATGTACGGATATCCACTCCGCAGACATAAGAACAATTCATCATATTCAATAGCCACTACGAGGAAAAGTAACAACAATAACTTAAACAAAGATCATAATCAATTCCTTCAACCGAAGATAAACTTTGAACACTAATAGTTGCAACCTAGATGGATAGTTCTCAAACGAGATCAACACAATAAAGTAATGATGTAGAACAATTTAAATAACTGCCTTAGGTGGAACTTAAATGAGCTTCTGGTCTAGTGGAGAGTGATCGTGTGAAATGGTGAAGCTATGTCCCTTCCCATATGCCGGTTTCAAGGTACCTAAAAACATTAAACAAACAAGAGTGAGTCCAACGACTCAGCAAGTGCAAAACATAAGACAAGTCAAGATTAACATATTACATACCACATGTCCTTTGGCCATAAAGAAGCGTTATCATAGAACATCTCACACACATAATTCATCCACATGATTCAATATGCAAACTCAGGAATATCTCATCTCATTCACAATTTATCAACCATATGATCTCATTTACAATTTTCATACATATGATGCATCGTGCATGCTTATGAATGCCTCATCTCATCTCATTTACAATTTTCATACATATGATGCATCGTGCATGCTTATGAATGTCTCTTCTCTTTTCTTAGCACATACCGGTATTGCCGAGTGCACACCCGTCGGCGTGCACCCTCTTCCCAACCATCCCGTGGAAGGGGCCTACCGAAGTAGGTCTTGCTCCGCCATCCCGTGGCGGAGTCCTACTCTTAACACCGCTCCCATCCATGCGGTGGATGGGACTACGGGTAGGAACTCTCGAGAGCACTCGGATTAGTCATATGTTCTCATATGACTTTCTCACCGACCCGGCTCAATGCAACTTTCATGAATGCATAATGCCAATGTCAAGGCTAGTATCCAATTTTCCATACTCCATCATCATATTCAGTTATCATCAACACTTCATTTGAAAGCCATAGACACATATCATATACAATTAAAACCATTATTCTTAATGCATATTCCATGCCTTTGATACCCATAATAGCCTAATCATACTAGTGAGCATCATCATGGAACATAAGTTATCACAACAAATCACATAAACAAGGCACAAGATTCTTCAATGTAACACACATAGCAACAAACAAGATGCACTTGCCTTTCGTGCTCACGGATGTTAAGGCGGAGGTCGACACCGCTCCCAGGTTCACACCACCTGCAAGAAGATGTACTCTACTCAAAACATGCTACTACAGCAAGCAACCCAAAACAAAACGACGTCGAACCTATGGATCGCCCCGAACTCTGTAATCTGCAATCGGTCACTCGGAACAGCACACTTCAACAGACTATAACTTGGGCTATACAACTCCAAATCAAGTAAACAAGTACATTTTTGAAATCTACACGAAATTTCCTAGCTTTTCCTGAGTATTGGAAAAACTGATTCGGCCTCCTTCTATCCTCAAATTACAGATTAACATAACCTCTGCCAATCGCGACCAAATCTGAGCAGCGTTCGGTATTTTGGCCATAACTTTCACAGAATTTAACCAAATCGAGTGATTCCGGTCTGGTTTGAAAGATAATTTGATTACCTACAACTTTCACAAAAGGCGGCCAGGCAGAAAACGTCTCTAACCTGCTGTAAAATGCCGCGCAAGCCCGCTGACAGAACGAGGCCGATCTGCTGATTTCGTCTCGGATTGGAATCTGCCCTAGCCACTTCTTCCCAACGAATCTGCCATGAACAAGGGTTCCTAAGCCTCACAAATCCACCCAAAAACAAGATCTAAAACCACAATATCATACCTCACCCCGCGGAGACTAAACGAAGCCGTTCCTCGCCGGTTTGCGCCGTTCCTCATGGTAGGATCGATCCCTGACAGCGGAGGAACAAATCTAATGGAGGGATCTTGGGTTTGCTAGGCTGGTAGAGGAGAGGGCGCAGCACCAAAGAGGGGAGGTGCGGCAATGGGGGTTGGGGGGGGTGGCCGGCCAAGGGGGAAGGGGAAAAGAGGGGGGGCGCCTAGGGTTTGGGATGGTGGGCCAGTTTGGGGGAAATTTGGTGGGCTGCTGCCACCACCTGGTGGAAACCCCTTTTCTGACAAAAACCCCCCTCATGGAGGCCCACGAACAGCCCAAGACTTCCCATAAGCCCACAAGTCCAATCGACAGCCCGCTTGAACCCAAAAACGCATTTCTTCAGGTATTACAGATCAGATCAAAAATTGTTACTTGAGAAATTAAAAATGTGTTTGGGATATGATACTGATGATTACTGATATTTCTATTAAAAATCCAAAACAAAACTATAGTTTTGATGCGGGAAATTATTGGCAATAGTCGGATATACAAGAGAGCTTGTACGCAGTGTAGGGGAAATATTGCCTGTATCGAATTAAGGACCGAACATCATGTTGTATGATCCAAGATAAAACCATGCAACCACAAGTACTGTTATGGGGCAGTCTTAACTTATTAAGTTGCTTAGATCTGGCTTTGCACATTGGTAGGCCGAAGTAGTACAGGCTCTCCGTTTCAGGTTTGCTCGAAGGGGTGCCCACACTGCGGTGTTGGGAATAACATTTACCGATATAACGTTGTACGCCTTATTATGGGAAGAAACCTTTATTGTAGGGTACTGCTCATTTTTCCTTTTCAAACAACAGGGTATGTCTGCTATTTATGTTTCTTCTGCCATAGCAAGGATTCCCGTCACCATCGCTGGTGCAAAGCTTTATTGCAGGGGTACTGCTTATTTTTCATTTTGAAATAACAGGGTATGTCTGCTATTTATGTTTCTTCTACCATAGCAAGGATTCCCATCACCGTCGCTGGTGCAAAGTTAGGTCTATGTAATGTAACGGTTATATTATGATCTCCTTGCCGACATACCAAAGGAAGTGTGTCGAATGGCCTAGCGAAAGAGGCTGATCATTTTTTGTGGGTAAAGCTGTATACCTCTGCAGAGTTTAAATCTAATCGATTAGTCGTACCCACGATCATGGGAGTCTTGATGAACTGATGCATGTTAGACTTTGATATTTTCTAAAAATGGGTTTTGGGTTTGAAACTTGTTTTGCAACTGTTAGTTTATGTTAATGGGTTGACATTGTCGAACTCTATGATTGAATTATTGGATGAATGGTTATATATTTATGTCAATGGGTTGACCTTGTTTGATATCATGAATTGGATTATTGGGTGTCAATGAATTGACATTGTTGGACTCCATGATTGGATTATAGATTTGATTATTAGATTACTGGATCATTGGATTATTCAATGCTCAATGGACTGTGAGTATCACTTTTGCTTTACTTATTTTCTTACCAGCAAACTTGCTCTTACAAATTTTGTTTGAGAAACTGCAATTTGATTTACAAATTAAATTCTGCTTTATGCAAAATTAACCTAGAAGCCTCCTTTGTCATGACTTGCATTTATTGCATTTGCAAATACCACCTTAAGTCTTGCTAAGTACGAAAGTACTCAACCTTACTTATTTTATTATTTTAGGTGTTGCGAAGCTCCGAAAAATCCCTTTTGTCGTAGGTTCCGAAAAATTCAACTCAAGCAATCTTTCTAGGGATTTATGCCTTATCAGTTGCCTGAGGGTTGGATGGGCACACTACAGGACTTTGCTTCTTTTGTGCTATATTAAATACTCTGAATTGTAAATATCCATTGTATAATTAGCTTCTGCATTAATATCATAATATATGGTTGTGATTCTAATTGTTGTAAATATGCGTACTAACTACTGATCCAGGGACTAGTATAGAATGCACACTAGATTTCTATTTTTGCATTTTTGCAAAAATAGGTGTCGTTTCAATGAAGTACTATAGTGAGCCAATCACGACAATGTGCAGTGGTTTCATGTTTGGGTGATTGTGTGTCTGTGGAAATTAATTAAACTATTTTCTATAAAATCCCTATATTCTAAATGGGTCTAATTTTATATGGTTCCATGCAAAATTGGCCTCAGTTCTTATTAGATGCTTCCCGAATACGAAATCTTGAAAAACTCAATTTAAAATTTAGGAAAAGGAAAATGGTTGTTTTTTTTGCCCAAATCGGCATACATCATGTGGAAAATTTATCGCCTTAGTGTGGTTTATGGGCAATTTCAGTTTTCAAAACTGTGGGTTAATTTGCTCGACTAATAGAAATATGAGCAACATGGTTCTTTTTCTTAGAACACGGCAACATTGTCCACTACTACAGAAAGGTACATCATTATCGCTTCATCTGTGTCGGTTCTTAAGTTTTTAGGAAAAAATGATTGTGATAGATGACTTAGGAGGGGTGTTAATAATAATCACTATCTGTTCTCAGGTTAGAAGCGATTCTGATGTAGCACTCGACCCATCACAATCAGTTCTTATGTGAGAAACAATAATGATATTCATAGTCACCACTATCGGTTCCCACATAAGAAGCGACACATCACTATCGGTTCTCACAAGAATCGAGTGCGTGTTCTCATCACTATCGTTTCTTTTGCGAGAACTGATAGTGATCACTATGTACATTACTATCACTTCTCACATAAGAACCGATAGTGATGTTCATGATCACATCACTATCGCTTCTTATGTGGGAACTAATAGTGATGACCATATGTATCACTATCACTTCTTAAGTGAAAATCGACTATGATGTGCCTCACTAGGTTATTTATATCACTCGGACTGAACTCTCCTCTGTTGTTGTTCTAGTGGAGATTTCTCTGCCGCCACCCGAAAAAACAGCTCATATTATGTGGTTAGAAGCAATACTTGGGTGAGAAAAATTGAAATCCTCATGGTCGGGTGTTAAGAGGGCAAATTTGGCACCTAGCTTGAGGAGATTTCCCCTCATTTTGCAAAATTTATGGTTTTCTTCAAAATATGAGCATTCCTTCAAACCCCTTCAATTTTGCACTATGTAATTTCGATATGTCATGAAGAAAGTTTAGGTTGCACTGGTATTATGTATATCCTATCAGATTTCGCACCCTTTATTTGACAAGCACATATGTATTTAATTATCTTAATATGTAGTGCTCTCACATTAATCTAGAATTATATTGTTGATTTCATATGAAGAATGTTAGAGTTTAGGGAGTGGAACCTATGTCTCCTGTTCGAGAGTGTTTGTTTATAAATATGCCGATCAAAATGGTATATTTATAAGCAGTCAGTCATGAATTATCCATATTCTTTGGACAGTTCGAGGATATGTGGTTCAGGTAAGTTCTTGAGCTGTTGTACAACTCTAGAGTAGATTTCGGTAGCATCTCCATGTGGTGTTCTCCGGGTACACACCCCTCTTGACATGTTGTCGAGACATATCTGGAGAACAGCAAAGAGATATTGCCAAAATTTTCTCTAGAGTTGTACAACGGCTTAGGAATTTGCTCAAACCATATATTCACGAATAGGATTAGGACTTAACCTATTTAGATATTAGGAGTCATCATTGGTATGTTTGTTTTGTTTCATTAAAGTCAAAAAGATTTGCAAACTACTGCACTATATAATTAATTTATTCGATATCATTATTGATGTTTGCATTGTATGTCTCCTAACTAGGGAATTGGAAGCTCTTAACTAGGGACAAAGCTAGGTATCGATCGGTAGTACATTTATATATCTTGAAACGCATCCTCTATTTTGCAAAGGTAATATTAGTTGAAATGATGTCTCAATATTTGAAATAGTTTATTGTGCATAGTCTAATTGCAGATGGACTATGAGGAATGGATGTATCAAAAAAGTCGTGTGAGTGATGAATTTCAAAGGGGTGTTTAGGAGTTCAAAAAAATTGCAGAAGAGGACATGGTGAAGAGGGGTGTAAACTTCATATATTATCCTTGCATTGATTGCACCAATCTTAGGAGATTTAATAACTCAGCTCAAATTGAGGATAACCTTATTCGACGTGGCTTTGTGAGGAATTACACGTGTTGGATCCATCATGGGAAGACAGGTAGTACCTTTCCAGTATGCAACGAAGACATGGTGGAACCTGATGATGAGTTGTAGCTTGATATGTTTGACGAGGACAATTTGGAGTAAATGTTGTGGGATGTGGAGGGAAATTACACCGAAAGAAAGTTTGAAAAGTTTAAAAGCTTGATGGAAGACGATACCAAACCACTATTCTCAGGGTGCAAAGCGGAATACACCAAGCTAGGTTCGGTCATTGCATTATTCAAATTGAAGGCAAAATACTGTTGGACAGATACAAGTTTCAATGCACTTCTAGTTCTTCTATCGGATCTACTTCCAAAGGGAAATGAGTTGCCAACAAACCTTTATGAAGCTAAGAAGCTACAATGTCCCATAGGAATGGAAATATAAAGGATACATGTATGTCTAAATGATTGCATCTTGTACCGTAACGCACATCAGGAGTTGCACGTTTTGCGGTGTGCCCTGGTACAAACAAAAGGAGAAGCATAGTGACAAGAAGCGTAAGAGCCGGGCCGACGATGGTGAAGTGGTCACTAAAGGTTTACCGACCAAGGTATTGTGGTACTTGCCCATCATTCCCCGTTTGGAGTGGTTGTTTGCAAATCCCAGAGAGGCAAAATTGTTGCGTTGGCATTTTGAGTCTCGAAAGGAAGATGGCAAGCTAACACACCGCACTTATTCGGCTCAATGGAGAAATATCGATTGCAAACATGAGGAGTTCGGTGCCGAAATGAGGAACATAAGATTTAGGTTGAGTACGGATAAAATGAATCTGTTTGGTAACATGAGCAGTCATCACAGTACCTGCCAGTTCTGTTGTGTATCTACAATCTCCCTCCTTCGTTATACATGAAGCGGAGGTATATCAAGATATCATTGCTATTCTCGAGACCTAAACAACTGGGGAATGATATTGATGTGTACCTCGCTCCACTGATCAAGGATTTGGTAAAATTGTGGAACAAGGGGGTCGTGGTGTGGAATGCGTACAAAAGAGAGCACTTCACCCTATGGACTATAGTATTTTGCACCATAAATGATTTTTTGGCCCTTGGTAATTTAGCGAACTATAGTACGAAAGGAGCCAAAGTAAGTCCTATTTGTGAAGAGGAGACTAAGAGCCTATGGCTGTCGAATTTCAAGAAAACTGTGTATATGGGTCATGTAGGATTCTATCTCGAAGCCATCGATACCGTAAGATAGATGATAAATTTGATGGGAAGAGGGAAGTCCGTTCGGCCCTGCAGTCTATGAGTGGAAGGCAAGTATATTCATGTGTGGAGGATATCAATGTTTAGTACAAAAATAGTTGTAAATCTATTCATCCTAGGATCAGCATGATGTTGGAGTTTAGCCTGCGAAACCTACGTCTCCCGTTCAAGGGTGCTTGTTTGTAAATATGCCGATTGAAATGGCATATTTATAAGCAAACAGTCTTGAATTGTCTACATTTTTTAGGCAGTTCGAGGATATATGGTTCGGGCAAGTTTCTGAGCTGTTGTACAACTCCAGAGTAGATTTCAGTAGCGTCTCCCTAGTGTTCTCTGAATACACACCCTCTCTTGACCTGTTGTCGAGACGTATATCTGGAGAACAGCGAGGAGATGCTGTCAAAATTTTCTCTGGAGTTGTACAATGGTTTAGGAACTTGCTTGAATCACATATCCTCGAATGGGATTAGGATCAAACCTATTTAGGGATTAGGAGTCATTGTTGGTACAGATAGACTTTTCTTGAAGATCATTCATTCATCTGTTACTCTACTACAATATACTAGAATAATTAAATGCTATGAATTATCCATTGGGTTGTTGCTTTACATAATTTATTGTCAAGTTCATATAATAGCTATGAATTGCTTTATCTCATATAAAAAATATGACCATGTCAGATAAGAAAACTCAAAATGTCACAATTAGAGAGCATTGACTCATCACCAGACAGAGTAGAAGGTGCTCTTGAGGGGCCGATCCAAGTTCCAAGTGTTGAGCCGAGCCAATTTCCAAATGTTGAGGGGCTGAGTAAAGTGAGGAAGGCTCGAGGACCGAACAAAGGGACCACAAGGAGAATGCCACAGGTTCTCCACTTCAATGCCACGGGGGTCTGCACGTGTCCTCCCAAGTACAAGGGGCGATACCGGTCATTCCTCGGCCAATTGGTGAGGGAGAGTGCCCATAATAGTTAAGGACTAAAGAAAGGAAGTCAGTGCCGAGCAAAAGAACTGGTTGTGGGACAAGGTTAAGGGCAAATGGATTATAGAGGAGGAAGATGAATGCAATGCAAGGTGTTACGCCTTGAAGAGGATGGGTGTGGCCTTGAGGCACTTCAGGGTCCTCATGCACAGTGAGTATGTACTGAAAGGCCATACACCATTCGAGAGGTATCTGTTCGTGACTCCTGATGTTTGGGAGGAGTTCACGATGATGAAGTGTACGTAGTAGGTAGAGCAGCTGAGAGAGAGTAACACCGCTATCCAGAGACATAACATGCACCCGTACCACCTCGGTACAGGCGGCTATGAGGGACAGAAGATAGAGTGGGTGCGACTAGCTGAGGAGTGCGTAAACTCTAGGACGACGATGCCTTACTCCCACATATGTGAGGCGTGGGTACGCGACTGGGTATTAGCGAGGACAAAGAAAACCGCCAACGGACAGCTTGTAGTTGCAAACCCTGCTACCGCACACGTTGTCTTCACCATCGTAAAACATCTAACTTAGTACATTGCAGTTGACCCAAATTGTTGTATTTTAGATATAATTTGTACTCACTTATTGCAAGAGGAGGTAAACCAGCAGAAAGAGCAGGGGACCTTTTAGAGCCAAGGGTCGAATGACATCCTGTCATCCATGATCGGGAAGCCTGACTATAAGGGGCAGATGCTTGTCGCAAGGGCAGGGCATACGAAGAAATCCTACTTCCAAGATGATGCTACAAGTGCTAGATCAAGATCATGGGAGGCACGTGCAGAGCACCGCAAGGACATATGCTCAGGGAGCAGTTGAGGGAGGGGATCAAGAAGAAGATGAGGGAGGAGATGATGGCACATGAGGAGGAGATAAGGGAGGAGATGATGACACATGAGGAGCGCATGAGAGCCGAGATGATGGTGATGATCTCTCAAAGTCAAAGCCAGATGCCCTCACCTCTCGTAGAGAAGCCTGAAGCCTGTGCCCTGACCCAGCCGTTGCGGTTCCAAAAATGATAAGACTAGTCCCCAGCTGATGGTAATAATATATTTTTCCTGACTTAAAGCTACGAGTGTAACTCCCACAACATTTTTTCTCATGTTGCGCACTTCTTTCAGGTTCCTGCCAAGTGCCAGCTCACCCTTATGGAAGACGGATTTTCTGTCAAGGTTGCACGCGGGGTTGCATTTCCATGCAAGGAGACCGATACTGTACATGGTCAGCCTTTGGAGAAGGGCTACATGAGGGTGCAAGTAGACTACGTCCATGAAGACTTCGTATCACATGTGCTCGAGTTCCCCCCAATGAAGATATCACCACTCTCGGGTAGGCACACATGTCGTTTATCAAGTAGCCTACGACGGGTGTCGTACAAGTCAAGGTAAAAATCCCCCACGTCTTCTCTACTATTCTAGTAGTACTGCAACAAGTTGCATATGGGCATGCTTTGTAGGTTCCTACTGTACCTGCATCTACTCTTGCTCCTGCTCACACCACTGAGATGAGTCCTACACAGAGTGCAGAGCTAACACGTAAAAGGACTAGCACAACAGTCACTAAACTGCAAGAGGCCTCGGAGACTCCTTCCAAGAAGGCAAAGCTAACAGAGACCACAACGCCCCCTCAAACACATGAAAAGCCCCCCACCCTAACCTTGGAGACTCCTTCTACGTAGAAAGGAAAGTCGGCAGACAATACGAAGACCCCTCAGGATTTTAAGGCCTACGCACATGGAAAACCGTTGATTGCATCTAATCTATTGAATGATCTAGGCAAGTTTACTCGCATGCTCTATGGATGGTACATTGATAGGGTCAATAAGGAAGAGCGTCGAGTCGACTTCAATGTGAGGTATAGAAGGGGACGACATTCCGTATGTACCAACTGATAGCTACCGATATTTCTACTTTACAATCTTGGACGCTATGAGTAACGCACCATACAACATGAGCTGATGACTTTCATAGGATTTCACATTATGCTTTCTAACGTTCAACACGAGTTGCAGGGCAATGAGGCAGCGAGCTGTGACGAATCAACACCTAGTTGGGTTCGTTGACCCCGAGCTTTGTGTCTACGACCATGCTAGGCTTCAACTAGATTTTGTTGCTGGCTACATCAAGGGGGGCATTGAATGTTGAGTCGAAGAGGGACTTCGTTCTATTCCCGTATCATGAGGAGTAAGTAGTATTTTACTCTTTAATTACTTGTACGCACTTAAACCGTATGCAAACTTATTTTCTTGCACTGCATACCATTTAATAAGTTCTACTCGTCCTCATTCTGAGTGAAAACACGGTCTACACTTTTAACTCGATCGAGAAGAGACCGATGGCCTACGCGATCAAGCCTCCTTTGAAGAAGTAAGTACATTACTCTAACCCAAGACTTTCTGAATTTAACTACATTCATTTTTTTGACTCAATAGCATCTCTCCAATGTATGTAGGGGTTTCTCAGCCTACGTCGATGAAGGAGAGACACACCATGACAAAAAGGGCAAGAAGCTGGAGTATAAGTGCTTTAAGGTACAAGTGCCTAGCATATATACGATTATTTTTTTTCTGACATCTAATCTTTGTGTGTTAATTTCTTTCTCTCTTCACAGTGTCATCAATAGGGCAGCGATGACCTGTGTAGCTTCTACGTCATGCAGCACATGCTGATCGTGGTCGATGGCTCCCATCTTTTCCCTAAGATATATGTACATACATAATAATACACTTAACCTTTTACAAGCAAATTTTAAAACTTAAATTAGTGTACTCATTTTATTTTGTAGAAGATCAATATCCCCCAAGGAGCTTAGACAGTAAAGCACTTAACTATATACGAGATCACTTATGTCAGTGGTACTGGTTAGAAGTTATATCGGAAGACGGTAGGTTTAGAGATCCTGAAGGCTCCGACTAGTCCATATGTAAACAATATTAATTATATATGTCAATGCGATATGCATGTGTACTGATTATTGTTAAGCATGTTTGTGTTGTGTATTGCGAACGAATGTGATATATGTGTTGTATAAGTGTGTGTGTGTACTGTTAATATGTGCTATTTTTAAGAGGATGCAAAAATGGCACACCCCTCATCACAATCGGTTCTTATAAGGAATCGATTATGATGATTGGGTTATCACAATCGGTTCTTATGTAAAAAGGATTGTGATAATGGGGTCATCACAATCGGTTCTTGGATGAACTGATTGTGATGAGAGGGTCATCACAATCGGTTTTTACTAAGAACCAATTGTGATGAGGTGATCATCACAATCAGTTCCTTTTAAGAACTGATTGTGATTACCCCTTATCACAATCAGTTCTAGGTAAAAACCGATTGTGATGATATCCTCATCACAAAGAACCGATTGTGATGATGTTTCTCACAATTGGGCCAAAACTGACTATAATAGCTTCCCTTTATCACTATCGAATGACTTTGTATCGCCATCAGAACCAACTCTAACAACAAAAAAGAACCAATTCTGATGTACATTCTTGTAGTAGTGGTCCCTACTAGCTTTGCTATTGTTACTAAATCTTCTAGAATTTAATCCATGATCCCCAAAGTTGTTTGAGTTTTAGAACAAGTACAATAACAAAATCCACTACTTGCTTCATCTCTTATCCATGTCATCTAAAGTAAATAATAAAACTAACTTGTATAATAGCTCTCTCTAAAAGTTGACTCTAAATACTGTACAATAATTATCGCTTTTCTCTTGTACATAACTAATATACCTATATTCCTGCGCAATGCTTGCTACTAAATAAGAGCCAACTCTTTTCCCTCTCTCTTTTTTTTTCCCACTCTTTCACATAGGACAAAGTTAATGTGTACAAAACAAGAGTAAGGGATAACCATTTTATACATGCCCTTAAGATGGATAAGCGGTCGTGCTACGCCGGACATATGAATCAAGGCTAACTTTCAGATTTGCCTTCATCGAGGCCATTCAATGTACGACCTTAGTGTAGGAC
This sequence comes from Guadua angustifolia, assembly GCA_036346375.1. Classification (NCBI taxonomy): domain Eukaryota; kingdom Viridiplantae; phylum Streptophyta; class Magnoliopsida; order Poales; family Poaceae; genus Guadua; species Guadua angustifolia. The sequence continues at coordinate 24,520,866 of CM070513.1, forward strand.
ATCCGACCATGCAACGGTGTAATTACAGGCTAGCAGCCCACTGTTTTGTTTTGGGGGCATCTATGTCTTTCTCACTTTTTTTCTACAACAGAAAATGTCTCTCTCTGCACGCTCACATTATTATTGATGCTCTTGCTAAATAGACCAAAAGCTACTGCCCACAATGCAAAATGTGCTGCCTATAGCTAGGGGTGCAAACGGAGCGGATAATTTCCGACCGACCGAAGACCGAATTCGTTTAAAATCCGATTCGAATCCGAAAAAATAATATCCGGTTATATCCGGATTCGATCCGATTCGAATCTGCCTATCCGAAAAAAATATAGGGTAAGATATGGGAAGAGAAGTATCTGATCCATACCCGCATATTCGAGATATCCGAAAAATATCAGTGTAAATGAGTGCAATAGATATCCGATAACAGATCCGATAAACATAAACATTCTACATCATATAAGTTCATATGTTGATTGGAATTATACTTGATTGCATATTATTCTTATATAGGGAAGGCAACTATTATTGAATTTGAAACATTTATATGTCTCCAAGGTTCTAGTAAAGTTTTGTGTATTTAATATGCGCGACATATATGGTTTCTGCTTTCACGTATTATCCGACTAACTATTCGTAACCGAGACTAACCGTGATCCGAACGATCAGTATTAAGCTCCGTATTCGCGACCGAAGTAATCCGTATTCGTATTCGAATCCGGCATTGTCCGTATCCGATTCTATATCCGAGAAAAAATTTAGAATAGAATACGGAATGAGCGAAATCCGTCCGTATCCGATCCGTTTACACCCCTACCTATAGCTCATGGAACACAAACAAAATCATATATATATGCATGTACTCTCTGACCTAGCTAGTGTGATGCGATGTTGCCTTGTAGGCAGGACTGTATTTTTTAATTCCGTAGTGTGCTTACTTAGCACTAATTATGTGCATGCACAGTTGTTGTATTATTTTTAAATCATCATTTTGTGTGTCGCTAAGTGCATCTGTTGGCGCCAACCGTACAACCTAATTATTTCCAGGCCGCAGCTGTCCGTATCCTATTGCCAATATTAAAGAAGAGCTCAAAGTCAGTGGCTCGAGAGGCAGACTTTTGTTGGTGTGGCCAACCAACTGTGCCTCTCGCTCTTAACGCACCTGGTTACTCCGGTAAACACTAAGGCATGGTTTGGAACACAACATTACAGGATTTTTGGAAAACAATTCCGCGTTCCAAACGTTGCATAGCACTCTAGATTTAGAGGAATTGCTCTCTTTTCTAGGGTAATTTCATGTAAAGTTTGTGCGTTCGTGACACACGCTTAGGACCAGCAAAAATGTTCTTTAAGGTTGGAATCAAAATTGATTATATTACATTAGTTAATGAGTTTAAAATTGTAATGAGTTCATTTCAAAGAAAAAAAGTTAATAAGGCTTGGTTAATTTGATATTGTCTCGTTAGCTCGAAATTGAAATAACCACTTCAATAATAAATAAAATGCTTTATGTTGAAAAATATATGCAATTTTTTTTTAAAAAACTCGATAATAACACATTAAGCTGGATAGCCACGTGCTAGCTAGAGCTTAAACTCCCCAGCTCCCAGGTTGAGACGTGAGCCGCAGCTGGATGGGTTATTCTAATTTCTATACCCAGTAATAAACGCTCTAATTAAGCGATCGACTATCCCCACACTTTGACAGAAGAAAACATTCTGTTGGTGAGAAAAGAAACAGGCTTCTATCCATTGATCAATAATTCATTCTGAGAGTAGATTTGGATCTCGAGAACCTCGAGGAAAATTAATCAGTCATGCTTGGCATGTGAGATCCACGCAAATGTATTTAGTAGCACGTTGGCCCTAATCTAACCCATGTTCGTGCGCTACACGACCAAGCTACCTCTATCTATTTGCAGTTCTTGATCGATATCTTCCTTTTCTGTGCTGTTTATTTAGGTTTTATTTTTTGTGGTACTTGTATCTGGGAAAGATACGCGCGCGCAAAATCTTCCTGTATCATGCTCATGATTTTTGAGAAGTTCAAATGTGAATGCAAAGTTTTGTACTATTGATTTAGGCTCTCCGACACGCAAGGCTGAGATCCAGATATTCTGACCTCTCGCATGGGAAAAAAAGGCGAATTTTGTTGTTACATACAGCTCAGCTCAGCCGTCCTTGTATTGACTCGCATAGTTTTTTTTTAAAAAAAATTCATTTCGATCCATGGGAGTTTTTTTGAGGTGGATCCATGAGATTATACTTTTACTCAAATTCATTCTCAAGATCATTCTGATCCTAACAAGTTTGTTATACCGTTAGGAGTCTCATGAGAAATACCATTTTTTTTCTAGTACAAAACTAGTTGATCAAAGCACGTACATAAAATAGTTAGCTACGAAAAAGAGCTAGCAATATTCCACTCCCATCCCACTTTGTGAAGCAGAATGACCTAAGACATTCTATGATATTTTTGATACTAGCTTAATGTAAATTTTGATTTTTTTTCTAGTACAGAACTATTTGATCAAAGCACGTACACGAAATACTTAGCCACGAAAAATAGATAGCGATATTCCACTCCCATCCAAATTTAGCATTTTGTATTCCAATGTGGAGGATCTTTTTCCCCACTTGCTAAGCTAGCAGAGTATAAATAGCCGCCCCAACACGCCCACAGCCAATTCACAAGGTAACTAACAAAACATCTCAAAAACTTCGACCAAAGTAGTTAAGTAGCAACTTAAACATCACAAACACCATGTCACTCTACTTGGCGCCCACAGCCGCCGTCGCCACCGCCACTACTACTCTCCCGAGGCTCGTACTGCCGCCTATCGACATAAGGCGGCAGGAGCGCGATGTGGCGCTACCCGTGCCGCCGGCACCGCCACCGCCGGAGCCGCCGCTTGCTGTAGGTGCCAATAGGCACATGGGCACTAAGCATAAGGCTGTGGTGGTGATGGGCGCAACGGGCACAGGGAAGACGCGCCTCGCCGTGGACCTCGCGCTCCTGTTCGGCGGCGAGGTGATCAACTCCGACAAGATGCAGGTGTACGCGGGACTCCACGTGGCCACCAACAAGGTCACTGCCGAGGAGTCCGCTGGCGTGCCGCACCACCTCATCGGCGTGGCGCACCCCGACGACGAGTTCGCGGCCGCGGACTTCCGACGAGAGGCGTCCCGCGCCGCGGGAGCCGTCACCGCACGTGGCCGGCTCCCGATCATAGCCGGCGGGTCCAACTCGTACATCGAGGAGCTCATCGACGGCGACCGACGCGCGTTCCGCGAGCGGTATGATTGCTGTTTCGTGTGGGTGGACGTGCAGCTGTTGGATGTAATCTTATAATAGAAAAGTTTTAGTTTAGAAAGTTTGATTAAGAGTCCATCTAGGAAAAGGAATCCTATTAGGATAAGGAAGTGGAATCCTATTCAGTTTGTGTGGGCTAAAGGTTTGGGTATAAATGTGAGGGTAAGCCTCAGTTGTAAAAGTGAACAGAGCGAGAAGAAATAAAAGAGAAAATTGCAGCAAAGTTTTAGCGTTCTGTTCCAACAATTGGTATCGAGCGGAGAAGTCGGTATGACCGTCTTCAAGCGCAAGCAGCGTCAGCGTGAGAAAAAGCCTTCGCGAGAAGATCGCAATAACGGCAGCGCATCGAACTGGCGCTCGTGGCGCAAAGAAAGAGAGCGCCGCGAGGATTCGTTCACCAGCGGTAGCGGCGGAAAGTCGGCGGTTGGAGGAGCCACGTCCTGTGGCGCAAGAAAACAACAAAGCAACTATTGTTGCGGCAGTTCATCGCAAAGCAAAGAAGAGCACCAACAGTGCATTGAGTAAAGACAAGTCTTGCATCGCCACAGGACTTTCCTGGTTCTAGCCGGGCGCTGTAGAGAAAAGGAAAAGTTGACAGACATCTTCTAGCAATAGAACAAGAACTTCGATATTATGGGTGAGAAGGCAAAGACTCAAGGTGGGTCCATATCCTTCAATATCCTCTTCGACGATCGACAATTACCCGATATGGGCAATGAAGATGAAGGCAAATTTGCGCCCAGTGTATGCAGGGTGCGATCGATCAAAGGGAAGGCCGAGCAAGATGATGACAGATAGATCTGGCTGCACTTAACTGCGATCTATCGGCGATACAGATTCGATGATGCATCGGCTCATCGGAAGGAGACGACCGTGAAGCATGGCTAACACTTGAGAAGATGCACGTGGAGTTGACCGCGTGAAGGAGGTGCGACTACAAAATCTGGAGCGAGTTTGAGAATCTTCATATGGGAGAAACCCGGTCGATTGGACGAGTTCGCCGTAAGCTTACTTCATTATACAACCAAATTATTTCTCTCGGCGGCGGGATGGAGGAATGCGTGGCGATGAAGAAATACTGCGCGTGCTTCTAGGAAAAGTTTGTGCTGTCGTCCTGCGCTCATGTACTCCCATGATTTGGAGAATATGAAAATTGAGGAGATCCTTTGGTTCCTCAAGGCGCATGAGGAATTCTTGAAGGGTATCGATCCGTAAAGCGAGGTATCAATCCCGTAACGAGCATTATTACTGTTAAGGGAAGATGAAAGAGGTGAGCATAGCGGTTTAACATGGCGTGAATGCCGGCGGTTTCGGTGAGCGAGGAGGCGGAGGTGGTCGAGGAGGAGGTGACCAAGGAGATAAGTCTGAACAAGGCGGTGATTACAGAACCACGAGATAAGTCACATATCAAATGTTTTGAATGTGAAAAATATGGTCACTACTGGCGGTGTCGCAGATCATATAAAGTGCTTCAATTGTAACAAGTATGGACACTTTGCTTGGATTGCTGGAACAAGAAGAAGAATGAAGAGGTAAACCTCACCCAAGCTAGTGCAGACGATGAACCGGCAGATTCTATTCCTCTCATTGTGCAAAGAAGAGAAGCGAACATGCGATGTTGAACGAGAGAATATAATTCCTAAATTAAGCCTGGAGGGAGATAGCCACGATCACACTGATTTGTGGTATTTGGACAATGGAGCAAGCAATCACATGACTGGAGATCGCTCCGTGTTTCATGAGCTTGACGAGAAAATTTCAGGGCAAGTAAAGTTTGGCGATGGCTCTACGGTGCAAATAAGAGGCAAAGGAACAATGTTGGTACAATGCAAGAACGGCGATAAGAAGTTATTCTCTGATATTTATTATATACTGAGTTTGTGCAACAACATACTCAGTCTCGGGCAATTGGCAGAAGAAGGGTGCAGAGTAGAGCTGCAGGCGGAGTTCTTGCGTGTTTATGACAAGAACAAAGATTTGTTGATGAAGGTCATGAGATCCCCAAATCGGTTGTATAAAATTTCTCTGAAAACTTGTAAACCGGTTTGTTGTGAGGCTAGTGTGAAGGAAAATTTTTTGGAGGAGGTGGACTCCCCAAGCGGTGGAGTCACGCAAAGTGGAAGAAAAGAAAGCTCAAGGCGATGCACAAAAAAATAGCGTTGGTGCAACACATAAAAAATAGAGCGGTACCAAAAGCTACTGCGAGTGGCGGCCAGGCCAGAGCTGATGTTCGGCACACGAAGCAGTGCGTCACGAGGCCGAGGACCAAGCAAGCAGCTAGGCTTGTGCAGAGCAGAAGCGAGCTAGGCGATGTCTTGAGCAAAAGGGCAGCAGCAATTACTTTGCATGCAACAACATGGAATTTTAGTAGCAATAGTGCAAGAAAGAAGGGAGAGAGGAGGGCGTTGTTTTATGTATGCGGACAAGATCGAGCGAGCTGAGCAGATTCTTGGAGATGAGAGAGAAGATCGGCGTGATCAAAGGTATTATAAGATTAGGGAAAATGTTGGATGTAATCTTATAATAGAAAAGTTTTAGTTTAGAAAGTTTGATTAAGAGTCCATCTAGGAAAAGGAATCCTATTAGGATAAGGAAGTGGAATCCTATTCAGTTTGTGTGGGCTAAAGGTTTGGGTATAAATGTGAGGGTAGCGCCGGTTGTAAAAGTGAGCAGGCGAAGAAATAAAAGAGAAAATTGCAGCAAAGTTTTAGCGTTCTGTTCCAACAGCAGCTCCCCGTTCTCCACGGCTACGTCGACCGCCGCGTCGACGAGATGTTCGACCGCGGGCTTGTGGGCGAGGTCGCGGCCGCGTTCGACCCGCGCCGCACCGACTACTCACGCGGCATCTGGCGCGCCATCGGCGTGCCGGAGCTTGACGCATACCTCCGGTCGTATTGCTCCGGCGACGAGGAAGAGCGGGCGAGGCTGCTGGCTATTGCCGTCGAGGAGATAAAGTCGAACACCCGGCGGCTATCGTGCCGGCAGCGTGCCAAGATCCAGCGGCTGGCGAAACTGTGGCGCGTCCGCCGCGTGCACGCCACGGAGGCCTTCCGGAGGCGGGGCGCCGCCGCGGACGAGGCCTGGGAGCGGCTCGTCGCCACGCCGTGCGTCTCCGCCGTGCGTGCATTTCTGTACGACGATGTCACGGCCGACCATAGCAGCATCAGCGCAGCTCCTAACATCCCGGTGTTCGCTCCTGCTGCGGCCGCCGCCGTCGAGGCCGCCAGAGTATAAGCGTCTGAACGTTAATTACAACATTCACAAGAACACATAAACGTAATTGTGAAGACGCTACCTATTAGCCACTGCTTAGTAGTGGGACATCAAGACATGGGTGCTAGGAGGCTAAATTACATATATAGTTAAGCTGGCGATCATAGCTTGTTTGGAAAGCAGAAATCTCACAAGTATTTAGCAGGAAATAATGTAATTCCCATAGGATTCCTGTGAGAATCCCGTATTTCAAACACAGTCAACACGAAAGATTGATCGGATTGGCCAGCTGGTTGCATTTCTAACTTACTGGCAAGCTAGCAACAAGCGGGGAATTTTTTTAAAATAACATTTTTTTAATTAAAAATTACTGAAATAATATTCTGAATTAAAAAAATTACAAAAACACCTATCTATTACTATTTGAATTGGCGACAAACCTGTCACCAAATAAAATAGAGAAAGAAACTCTGTCGCCAATGGTTATAAAAAATTATCACTAATGGTCGCAGCTTTTTGTCATCATTTGAAATGACGATTGATGGGTATTTTGTAATTTTTTAATTTGACATATTATTTCTGTAATTTTTCATTAAAAAATATTATTTAAAAAATTCAAGGAGCGGGGCATCTGCATTTTTTTCCTTCTTTTCTTTTTGTACGTTTCTGGAGTTGCTATGGAGTGTGATGATTATTTTTTCTCTTTTTTTTCTTATTTTGGGCTGCTACTACTACGTGCGTATTGCGACCGAGCTAGCTAGCTAGCGTGTTCTAGCTCCAGGTTCTTTTTGCTTTTTCTTGGTTTGCTTGCTACATGGAGAGATAATAGGCACTTTTAGTTGGTCAGAAATATTTGTATTGTAGTGTGGCCCCCACATTCTAGCCTTTCCGTTCTTGTAGACGTGAATTTAGGAGGACCTCGTCCGGACCATTTGATCTAGCTCTCGTAGCAGCTATAGCCGTTGGATGTGATTGGAGTGGTTTTTACTGTACTGTCCACGTTGTATAATTTTTTTTTTGCGAAAATAGCTCCATGCAGCTTGTTTTGCAGAAATAGCCCCCGGGTAGCATGGAAATAAACCAGGAGCGCGGCCAGATTGGCGGGCGCAGGAGGTGCCCGGATTCCACGCGACCGCTAGAATATTGAGATGAAGCGACAGGACGGACGAAGCGATGCACATGTGTAGGATCTATTGGCCGGGTCATTTCCACGCATGGGACGCACCGGGTGGGCGATTTTCGCGCTGCCCAGCCACGCTTGAATCGGCCTGTGGTGTGGGAAGCCATACGACCCAAAGACAGCAATGCGACGACGATAGGATGGAGCGCAGGCACTTTTTCGCACCACTACTGTAGAATTATCGGGACCCGAATTCACCAATTCGAATCTACTGTATTTACCGCACTAGTCTCTAGATCAACACTAGCGCACACAGTTCAATGTTGGCACGTATCACGTCATACACAGCGATAAGAATAATAAGACTCCATTTATTAATATAACTAAGTGTATGATCTTATAATGGTAAGGATAAGTACAAAAACATGCATGGTTAGACTGAAAATAAAACTAAGACAAATGCAGCGGAAATAGCAAAAGACGCTGGTAACTCATCAGTACACCACAGGCGACTGACAAGGCTTAGGCCTAGTGACTCGCGTCCACCTACAACTCCTCCTCCAACAAGGGCGGTGACTCCTCAACTGTTGATTTGTTGGTGATGGTAAGGATAAGTACAAAAACACTCAACAAATTGTGCACAGAATGCAGTTCTACCATAGTTATATGCAAGGCTTATTATAAAGGAATGGCTAACATGGTTTATTTGCAGTAAAGCTGATAAGCGTACAGGTGCCCGATCTTCCGGTGAGGGGATAACTTCGATTAGGCGGAGGATGACTTTAATGATCCGGCTACGAACCACACAAGGATAAGCACCCGCAATCGCTAAACCACACTCTTAGTTGTTATCAACCGCGCCAAAAGCCCGGATGACCTGACCACAAAGGTCTATTCTTGCAAGCAATCGAAGAACCAGTAAGAACAAGGATAAAGCACACACACGAAATGAGGTTCTGAACTTGTTTATTGCTGCTCTAGCCAAGTTAGGAGAATAAGGTTATAGTTCCATACATGGGGTAACTAAACTTAACAAAACCTGAAGAGATAGATAGGGGATTTGTCCTATATATAGCCAAGGAGATGGTTGCTAGGAGTTAATTTCACACCACTCTATGTGAACTCATCAAAACAATAATGGTGGCGCAGCACCCGAAGAGTCCTAGGAGTTGGTTTCACACCACTCTAATTACATATGAACTCATCTAAACAATAATGGTGACGCAACATTCGAAGAGTCTGAAACCGCTGGATTATTTTGCTTGCTGCGTCCGGCTAGAGTGGAATTTAATGATGAGGCTGGATCCATTGGAAAGAGCATGAAATTATCTTTCAATCAAGTACTCACTCATCCCGAACGGACTCCGTATGCAAAAGTTATGACCAGTTGAAGGTGGACTGCTCCTGGGTGGATGTTTCAGCTTCTTCCTCGGGAATAACTTGTACTCTAGTTTGTATTGATGTGGGATGACATCCTTACTACTCTAATCTATGATTCCTGTTGATTTAGCTATTGTGCGTATACTCGGGTAACTAGTCCTTTTATGTGGATCAAATGTTGCTGATCACAAGGAGGATTTTGTTGATCATTGACCATTGATACTATGGGTGTATCCGACGTAGCTGATGCATCCCTCCCGGGTGTGTAACGTGCCCTTCGCGGCCCAGCCGTATGGCGCACATGCCTCGCACGGCGAGAGGATCGCCTAATGGCCCGGGCGTGGGCCTTGATCCAACGAGGAGTACACACCTTGGCGCCATAGCTGTGCCATAAGAGTCCCATGTGGCCCCAAAAGACTAGCCCGATGGGGGAGGGTTGCTCTCCTTTTAAGGTGGTATTCTCTCCTCAACAAGCAAGGTGGTACTATCATTCCCACCCTCTTGTTTGGGACCTAGCTCGATACTAATCGATGCATCCTTTTGGTGCGCAACGTGCCCTCAGCGCCCAACGTATGGCGCATGTACCTCGCCCGTGAGCGGATCGCCTAATGGTCCAGGCGTGAGCTTTGGCCCAACGAGGAATACACACCTTGGCTGCCATAGCTGTGCCATAAGAGTCCCATGTGGCCCCCAAAAGACTAGCTTGATGGAGGGAGGGTTGCTCTCCCTTTTAAGGTGGTATTCTCTCCACTCCACAAGCAAGGTGGTACTATCATTCTTGATGCATCCCCGGGTGCGTAGCGTGCCTTCATGCTCCACCAGTATGGCACACGTGCCTCGCCCGTGAGCGGATCGCCTAATCTGCCCAGGGCGTGGGCCTTGGCCCAATGAGGGAATACACACCTTAGCTGCCATAGCTAGGTCATAAGAGTCCCATGTGGCCCCCAAAAGACTAGCTCGATGGGGAGGGTTGCTCGGTGGTATTCTCTCCCTCCACAAGCAAGGTGGTACTATCATTCCCACCCTCTTGTTTGGGACCTAGCTCGATACTAACGATGCATCCCTCCCGGTGCATAGCGTGCCAGATTTATGAACACATACAATACATAGATTGAAAAGATAGTAAAACAAATAACGGTAGTAGATAGATTCAACGTTTCTCAAGTAAACCAAGTTTCCACTCTAAGTCAAGTTTATTTTGCAAAAGTCCAACTCTTGACTGTAATTTCCAAGCTATGCTTAGTACCGTGAGCACGACTATCCGAATAGATTTACACTCTACAGAGATTATGTACTTTACCCATATGATACAACTATACACCACACAGGTAAGTGATCATAACAATGTCTTTACAATGCTCTGCCTTAACCCAGCACTACCCGCTGAGGTTTCAATACTAATGGGATGAACCACCACAACAAGACCCCCCTCTTGCGCCATGTGAGTTGATCCGTGAACCCGGAATCACACCACTACAAGTAGTACTAAAGCTAAGATATTGCAAATTAGTTAATTAGGCTGCCCTATAACAGACATGTGGTTGCATGATTGATTCAGGTTAAAAGCTAGCAAGGTTAAGTCCTTAGGGTGATCGAGACAAGACTTCCACATACCCTCTGCTCATCGGCCCACCTTGGCATACTGCCCTTTGCCACTTGCCCCAATCTAAATCATAACCACTCCAGTTGATTACCAAGCACCACGTGCTATATACAAATCAACATCGTTGTGTGACATTGCTCGTCACAACAACTCAATCTCATTGTGTGACCACACATGATACACAAGTTCATATCATTGTTCTATATTCCTTTAGTCAAGATTAATAATTAATGATTCGAGTACATGTGAACACGTGACAAGGCTAAGCAATCTATTACGATCTAACCATCCCATGTTAATTTTATTATTAACCAAATATAGTGAATCAATTTAGGGTGACAAATAGATTATGACATACAAATGACAAGGTAGAGTATAGATCAATAGGTACGATAGCTAAGCCCCAAATTAGATTGAAAGCATTTATACTCGTGAAATAACATATAATATTGTAAAACAAAATAGCAACTTTATAAACATGGATTCAACATGATCAAAGCACAACTTGCCTTGGAAATTGTGCATGAATGCGTTCTACCATAGTTATATGCAAGGCTTATTATAAAGGAATGGCTAACATGGTTTATTTGCAAGAAAGTCGATAAGCGTACAGTGCCCGATCTTCCGGTGAGGGATAACTTCGATTAGGCGGAGGATGACTTTAATGATCCGGCTACGAACCACACAAGGATAAGCACCCGCAATCGCTAAACCACACTCTTAGTTGTTATCAACCGCGCCAAAAGCCCGGATGACCTGACCACAAAGGTCTATTCTTGCAAGCAATCGAAGAACCAGTAAGAACAAGGATAAAGCACACACACGAAATGAGGTTCTGAACTTGTTTATTGCTGCTCTAGCCAAGTTAGGAGAATAAGGTTATAGTTCCATACATGGGGTAACTAAACTTAACAAAACCTGAAGAGATAGATAGGGGATTTGTCCTATATATAGCCAAGGAGATGGTTGCTAGGAGTTAATTTCACACCACTCTATGTGAACTCATCAAAACAATAATGGTGGCGCAGCACCCGAAGAGTCCTAGGAGTTGGTTTCACACCACTCTAATTACATATGAACTCATCTAAACAATAATGGTGACGCAACATTCGAAGAGTCTGAAACCGCTGGATTATTTTGCTTGCTGCGTCCGGCTAGAGTGGAATTTAATGATGAGGCTGGATCCATTGGAAAGAGCATGAAATTATCTTTCAATCAAGTACTCACTCATCCCGAACGGACTCGATGCAAAAGTTATGACCAGTTGAAGGTGGACTGCTCCTGGTGGATGTTTCAGCTTCTTCCTCGGAATAACTTGTACTCTAGTTTGTATTGATGTGGGATGACATCCTTACTACTCTAATCTATGATTCTGTTGATTTAGCTATTGTGCGATACTCGGGTAACTAGTCCTTTTATGTGGATCAAATGTTGCTGATCACAAGGAGGATTTTGTTGATCATTGACCATTGATACTATGGGTGTATCCGACGAGTCGATGCATCCCTCCCGGTGTGTAACGTGCCCTCTGCCCAACCAGATGAGCGACATGCCTCGACGGCGAGAGGATCGCCTAACTGCCCGGGCGTGGGCCTTGGTCCAACGAGGAGTACACACTTGGCTGCCATAGCTGTGCCATAAGAGTCCCATGTGGCCCCAAAAGACTAGCTCGATGGGGGAGGGTTGCTTCCTTTTAAGGTGGTTTTTCAACAAGCAAGGTGGTACTATCATTCCCACCCTCTTGTTTGGGACCTAGCTCGATACTAATCGATGCATCCCTTTCGGTGCTAGCGTGCTCATGCGTCAACAGATGGCGATGTACTCGCCTCGAGCGGATCGCCTAATCGGGTCCAAGGGCGTGAGCTTTGGCCCAACGAGGGAATACACACCTTGGCTGCCATAGCGGCCATAAGAGTCCCATGTGGCCCCCAAAAGACTAGCTTGATGGAGGGAGGGTTGCTCTCCTTTTAAGGTGGTATTCTCTCCACTCCACAAGCAAGGTGGTTTTTTTTTTTTTTTCGCCTGTGAGCGGATCGCCTAACGCCAGGCGTGGGCCTTGGCCCAATGAGGGAATACACACCTTAGCTGCCATAGCTAGGTCATAAGAGTCCCATGTGGCCCCCAAAAGACTAGCTCGATGGGGAGGGTTGCTCGGTGGTATTCTCCCTCCACAAGCAAGGTGGTACTATCATTCCCACCCTCTTGTTTCGGGACCTAGCTCGATACTAATCGATGCATCCTCCGAAAGAACGTGCCCAAGATTTATGAACACATACAATACATAGATTGAAAAGATAGTAAAACAAATAACGGTAGTAGATAGATTCAACGCTTTCAAGTAAACCAAGTTTCCACTCTAAGTCAAGTTTATTTTGCAAAAGTCCAACTCTTGACTGTAATTTCCAAGCTATGCTTAGTACCGTGAGCACGACTATCCTAATAGATTTACACTCTCGAGATTATGTACTTTACCCATATGATACAACTATACACCACACGGTAAGTGATCATAACAATGTCTTTACAATGCTCGCTTTAACCCAAAGACTACCCACGAGGTTTCAATACTAATGGGATGAACCACCACAACAAGACCCCTCTTGCGCCATGTGAGTTGATCCGTGAACCCGAATCACACCACTACAAGTAGTACTAAAGCTAAGATATTGCAAATTAGTTAATTAGGCGCCCTATAATGATATGTGGTTGCATGATTGATTCAAGTTAAAAGCTAGCAAGGTTAAGTCCTTAGGGTGATCGAGACAAGACTTCCACATACCCTCCGCCATCGGCCCACCTTGGCATAACGCCTTTGCCACTTGCCCCAATCTAAATCATAACCACTCAGCTTGATTACCAAGCACCACGTCTATATACAAATCAACATCGTGTGACATTGCTCGTCACAACAACTCAATCTCATTGTGTGACCACACATGATACACAAGTTCATATCATTGTTCTATATTCCTTTAGTCAAGATTAATAATTAATGATTCGAGTACATGTGAACACGTGACAAGGCTAAGCAATCTATTACGATCTAACCATCCCATGTTAATTTTATTATTAACCAAATATAGTGAATCAATTTAGGGTGACAAATAGATTATGACATACAAATGACAAGGTAGAGTATAGATCAATAGGTACGATAGCTAAGCCCCAAATTAGATTGAAAGCATTTATACTGTGAAATAACATATAATATTGTAAAACAAAATAGCAACTTTATAAACATGGATTCAACATGATCAAAGCACAACTTGCCTTGGCAAAGGTCCGATCTTTGATCCGGAAGTTGATCTTGAGCTGCCAAATCTTCCTTCGATGCATCGCAGTTCAACGCTACGCGAATTAAGAGAGAAAAGCAAATAAATACCCAAAACAGAAATAAAATGAACTCCAAAAATCAAATAAACTACACCATTAGATAGATCTCAATTTTACAAATTTTTAGAAATTTAAATCACCTCAATCGGAGTTTGTATGAGGGAGAACGAGCTCTCGGAAGATTCAAAAATCATAAAAATCAGAAAATTGAGAAAACAATAATATCTGAATTATTTTTATAAAAGAAAATAGATTTATTGCATCATCACGATGTCATGCTGACGTCAGCATCAGACCCAAGACAACCAGGCACTGACACGTGACCCTCGGCACTGTGCTGTGCACTTGGTGCACAATACGGTCGGTTCACCGTGAACCAGAGCACTGTTCTGTGCACCGGCTGATGCCAGCGTTGATGTCACGTGCCACGCATCAACCTTCGATTGGTCCACTCCACAACGCGACCTGGTCTGGACGGTGCTAATCTAACGGCGCATGGTGCAATCAGCTCAGCACTGTTCAGATCTAATCCAACGACCACAGATCTTAGGCCACGCGGCGAGGTGACAACTCTCCAATCTGATCCAACGGCCAACGCTTACTGATGGCGAATATTGTTGCCCTAGCGACGCGGCTCCATCTCTATCGTCTGTCTCTGATCCAACGGCGATGAACACCCAAGTTGATCAATGCTTACCGATGCGACGTGGGCTAATCCAGAGTGTTCACGGGAGATCGGACAGTTGACATCGCGATATCACCGTACTCGAAGATGAAGACCTCGGGCACGGCGTTTCGGTGATCTCCAGCGACCAAGAGGTGGCAGTACGGGTGTGGCTTGAAGCGGGGAGCTCAGATCCGAGGTCGTTAGGTAGAAAATGATGAATCAGCAACGTTGTTGACCGAAAACCGCAGCATCGTTCATCTTCAACTCCGGCGAGGTCTTGCGTGTGCTCTAGGGATCCTCGCAAAGACTCGGGGAACAATGCGGCAAGCACGACAAATCTCGGAGGGGTCGGGCCATTAAATACCCTCGGGTCGCAGACCGACCCGGAATCGTAACCGACACGGCGGCGCACCGGATCCGGACTCGGTTGCTCTCTCATAGACGATGCAATCGCGATCGTCCACGCATCGCACGAACGGCCAGGATTCGTGATGACATGGCTTGATCCGGTACGATCTCAACAAACTAACGGCTCAGATTGCTAGAGTCCTAATACTGAATGCCATGGCTCACGATCCTCCGATCTCGATCTGACGGTCACCGGTTCCGAGTTGAATAGTGAATCGCATCTTCCATTCTTAGCTGCAGGATTGAAGATTAACGGTGGATGGAATCGGCTGGTTGACGGGCCGGTGATGTGGGCAAATGGGCCGTGCGGACACAGGCCACGCGCGCATAGTGCTGGGCTTTAGCCCTATACTGTTCACAGAGAATTACTTGGGTTTTTCTTTTAAAATAAATACAGAAAATAATTTGATTTATTTGAGGTAATAAATACACCAGGAAAATTTAAGAAAAATCTCAAAAATACTTTGAGACATTCTGGACTTAAATAAAATATTTTTGACAAAACTTTATTTTAATTTTATCTATAATTAATTAGTTTTTAAGAAAAAGCTAGTATACTTAATTTTAAAATAATTCAAATAAATTCCAAAAATCTAATAAATCCATAAAATTCACAAAACTCATAAATTGTGATAAAACACTATTAACTAATATTGACGGCGAGAGGATCGCCTAATCGCCCAGGGCGTGGGCCTTGATCCAACGAGGAGTACACACCTTGGCGCCATAGCCGTGCCATAAGAGTCCCATGTGGCCCCAAAAGACTAGCCCGATGGGGGAGGGTTGCTCTCCTTTTAAGGTGGTATTCTCTCCTCAACAAGCAAGGTGGTACTATCATTCCCACCCTCTTGTTTCGGGACCTAGCTCGATACTAATCGATGCATCCTTTCGGTGCGCAACGTGCCTTTTCGCGCTCAACAGATGGCGATGTACCTCGCCCATGAGCGGATCGCCTAATCGGTCCAAGGCGTGAGCTTTGCCCAACGAGGAATACACACCTTGGCTGCCATAGCTGTGCCATAAGAGTCCCATGTGGCCCCAAAAGACTAGCTTGATGGAGGGAGGGTTGCTCTCCCTTTTAAGGTGGTATTCTCTCCACTCCACAAGCAAGGTGGTACTATCATTACTGATGCATCCCCCCCGGGTGCGCAACGTGTTCTTCATGCCCACCAGATGGCACACGTGCCTCGCCCGCGAGCGGATCGCCTAATCTGCCTCAGGCGTGGGCCTTGGCCCAATGAGGGAATACACACCTTAGCTGCCATAGCTAGGTCATAAGAGTCCCATGTGGCCCCCAAAAGACTAGCCTGATGGGGGAGGGTTGCTCGGTGGTATTCTCTCCCCTCCACAAGCAAGGTGGTACTATCATTCCCACCCTCTTGTTTCGGGACCTAGCTCTGATACCAACTGATGCATCCCTCCCGGGTGCGCAACGTGCCCAGTATTTATGAACACATACAATACATAGATTGAAAAGATAGTAAAACAAATAACGGTAGTAGATAGATTCAACGTTTCTCAAGTAAACCAAGTTTCCACTCTAAGTCAAGTTTATTTTGCAAAAGTCCAACTCTTGACTGTAATTTCCAAGCTATGCTTAGTACCGTGAGCACGACTATCCTAATAGATTTACACTCTCTGAGATTATGTACTTTACCCATATGATACAACTATACACCACACGGGTAAGTGATCATAACAATGTCTTTACAATGCTCGCTTTTTAACCCAAAGACTACCCGCCGAGGTTTCAATACTAATGGGATGAACCACCACAACAAGACCCCCTCTTGCGCCATGTGAGTTGATCCGTGAACCCGAATCACACCACTACAAGTAGTACTAAAGCTAAGATATTGCAAATTAGTTAATTAGGCTGCCCTATAATGCATATGTGGTTGCATGATTGATTCAAAGTTAAAAGCTAGCAAGGTTAAGTCCTTAGGGTGATCGAGACAAGACTTCCACATACCCTCCGCTCATCGGCCCACCTTGGCATAACGCCTTTGCCACTTGCCCCAATCTAAATCATAACCACTCCAGCTTGATTACCAAGCACCACGTGCTATATACAAATCAACATCGTTGTGTGACATTGCTCGTCACAACAACTCAATCTCATTGTGTGACCACACATGATACACAAGTTCATATCATTGTTCTATATTCCTTTAGTCAAGATTAATAATTAATGATTCGAGTACATGTGAACACGTGACAAGGCTAAGCAATCTATTACGATCTAACCATCCCATGTTAATTTTATTATTAACCAAATATAGTGAATCAATTTAGGGTGACAAATAGATTATGACATACAAATGACAAGGTAGAGTATAGATCAATAGGTACGATAGCTAAGCCCCAAATTAGATTGAAAGCATTTATACTCGTGAAATAACATATAATATTGTAAAACAAAATAGCAACTTTATAAACATGGATTCAACATGATCAAAGCACAACTTGCCTTGGCAAAGGTCCTGATCTTTGATCTGGAAGTTGATCTTGAGCTGCCAAATCTTCCTTCGATGCATCGCACAGTTCAACGTCTACGCGAATTAAGAGAGAAAAGCAAATAAATACCCAAAACAGAAATAAAATGAACTCCAAAAATCAAATAAACTACACCATTAGATAGATCTCAATTTTACAAATTTTTAGAAATTTAAATCACCTCAATCGGAGTTTGTATGAGGGAGAACGAGCTCTCGGAAGATTCAAAAATCATAAAAATCAGAAAATTGAGAAAACAATAATATCTGAATTATTTTTATAAAAGAAAATAGATTTATTGCATCATCACGATGTCATGCTGACGTCAGCATCAGACCCAAGACAACCAGGCACTGACACGTGACCCTCGGCAGATCTTTGTGCACTTGGTGCACAATACTGATCGGTTCACCGTGAACCGTGAAAGCATCGCTCGCGCACCTACCGATGCCGCGTTGATGTCACGTACACGCATCAACCTTCGATTGGTCCACTCCACAACGCGACACACTGCGGACGGTGCTAATCTAACGGCGCATGGTGCAATCACCAAGATCGTTCAGATCTAATCCAACGACCACGATCTTAGGCCACGCGGCGAGGTGACAACTCTCCAATCGATCCAACGGCCAACGCCATCGATGGCGAATATTGTTGCCCTAGCGACGCGCTCCATCTCTATCGCCTGCTCTCGATCCAACGGCGATGAACACCCAAGTTGATCAATGCTACCGATGCGACGTGGGCTAATCCAGAGTGTTCACGGAGATCGGACGTTGACATCGCGATATCACCGTATCAAGATGAAGACCTCGCACGGCGTTTGGTGATCTCCAACGACCAAGAGGTGGCAAGACGGTGTGGCTTGAAGGGGAGCTCAGATCCGAGGTCGTTAGGTAGAAAATGATGAATCAGCAACGTTGTTGACCGAAAACCGCAGCATCGTTCATCTTCAACTCCGGCGAGGTCTTGCGTGTGCTCTAGGGATCCTCGGGCTGCAGCACTTCGGGGAACAGCTGCGGCAAGCACTGACAAATCTCGGGAGGGGGGTCAGGGCCATTAAATACCCCTCAGGGGTCGCGCACCGACCCCAGGAATCGTAACCGACACGGCGGCGCACCGGATCCGGACTCCGTTGCTCTCTCATAGACGATGCAATCGCGATCGTCCACGCATCGCACGAACGGCCAGGATTCGTGATGACATGGCTTGATCCGGTACGATCTCAACAAACTAACGGCTCAGATTGCTAGAGTCCTAATACTGAATGCCATGGCTCACGATCCTCCGATCTCGATCTGACGGTCACCGGTTCCGAGTTGAATAGTGAATCGCATCTTCCATTCTTAGCTGCAGGATTGAAGATTAACGGTGGATGGAATCTACCGGTTGACGGGCGATGATGTGGGCAAATGGGCCGTAGGACACAAAGCCACGCCACAAGATAGTGCTTGGGCTTTAGCCCTATATCTGCTCACAGAGAATTACTTGGGTTTTTCTTTTAAAATAAATACTGAAAATAATTTGATTTATTTGAGGTAATAAATACACCAGAAAATTTAAGAAAAATCTCAAAAATACTTTGAGACATTCTGGACTTAAATAAAATATTTTTGACAAAACTTTATTTTAATTTTATCTATAATTAATTAGTTTTTAAGAAAAAGCTAGTATACTTAATTTTAAAATAATTCAAATAAATTCCAAAAATCTAATAAATCCATAAAATTCACAAAACTCATAAATTGTGATAAAACACTATTAACTAATATTGAAGAGCAAATTTTGGGATGTTACAAGAGTGGTACATCACTATCGCTTCATTTGAATCAATTCTTAATTTTTTTTAAGAAAAAACAAGTGTGATAGACTACTAAGGAGGGGGTGCTAATAATAATCACTATCGGTTCTCAGGTTAGAAACAATTGTGATGTAGTACTGGAGACATCACAATCGATTCTTTGTAGCGATCCCTATTTTTACATAAATGCAAAAATGAAAATCTCGTGTGCATACATTACTAGTCCCATGATCAGTAGCTAGTAGGCACATTTACAACAGTTGATATCACATCCATACTCTTTATTATATATGATAATTGTAATTTCTACAATAAGATCTTACAATACAGAGTAAAATGTAGCGGAAAGAAGCAAGAGTCTTGTAGTGTGCCCATCCAACCCTTAGGCAACTGACAAGGTATAATCCCTAGAAAAGCTCGTTAATATCCCTGAATTATGCGTCAATTAAGTTTCTCAAGCTATTTTGATTCTACACTTAAAATAATAAATAAACAAGGGTGAGTACTTTTGTACCCTGCAAGACTTTTGCAAAACCTATAATACATGCATGCCATATCAAAGAAAGGCTTTTACCTATGTTAACTTTGTACCAGCACGGGATGAAAATATATACTATGGTAGAAGGATTTAGAGCATAAATATGATGGAACTTCTTATAGTACGGCGTACATCGTTGTATCGGCAAACGTTTGATCCATGATCACCTCGGTGTGGACGTCCCTTCGAGCAATCCATTAAGAAACAGCTCGTACTACTCCAGCTTTCCAATGTGCAAAGTTAAACTAGATAACTTAATTGGTTTAAGATTGTCCCATACCAACACTTGTACTTGTACGATTATCTTGGCCTGAAAACAACCCATAGTTCGGTCCTTAATCTAACACGGTCAATAATCTTCCTCTACACTACATACAATTTCCTTGTACATCCGGCTATTACCAATAATTGCCCGCAAAAAAAATATAGTTTTATTTTTATTTTTAATTAAAATACTAACCATAAAGAAAGGTCTTACCCAACATTTTGTCATGTCCAACATTCTTAACCATATTGAAAATTTAAAGTTCTTTAAACATGGCTAAGTATGAAATCTAAGTGTGAGGGGTCCCATGTTGACATTATATACTGTCTACCTCATTCTAGGGTTATCAAGGTTCACAAATTCAGACTTATCAAGGAAGTTTCATGTGTCTACATGTATAACTACCATTACCCACAATATAGCTGTTAATGAATATACGTATGCAATAAAACATTTAGTAAAACATTTGTAAAACTGGGATCAACATGGTCAAAGGGGGTGCTGGCCTTACTTATTTGTTGTTTACGACGAAGTTGAGGTCGCAGTCGATGATGGAAGTAGTTTTGTCGGGTTCTACACGTCGCGAACGAAGAACATAATAAATAACAAATAACAAGTTTTCAATAAGGACAAAAAAAATCAGATAAAAAACCAAATAGAAACAAACTATAGAAAACATGTATGATTTAAGATTGATTTAAGATTTGGTTCTTATTTCACATACTTGAATTCTAGTCGATCTTATATGGCATACAGGTATTTAGATATAATTGGAATGAAGTTTTATGTGAGCTAACTCATGGTTTCTTTCTTCCTTTCTGTAATTTATGAGTATGTGTGTTATTAGGCCAGGAATCATTTGAGTTCACTTATTTATCCTGAGACCATGATACTACTTAAACTAGAGCTTTGATATTTGATACTTAAGATTTAATCAAACTGATTTCATCTAACTTTTGATTTCTGAATTATACAAACTAAAATCAAATGGCCCTTCATATCATGAAGGCAAGGAACTATCAGAGTGCTACTCAACTGCTTTACCTTGAGTTGGAAACACTCGGCAAGGAAAGGGAAGAACAGTAGCAGCTTCCTTTCGCCATGGTCAGGTACTTCAGGCGAGCTCGGTTTAGCAGCAGGACAACACTGAGGGTAGAAAGCGATGCCAAAAATGGACTGACGGCCAGAGCTTCGGTGAACTACAGCGGCGGGGCGGCAGTGCAGACCGACGGCAACAACAGGCGCACGGTGGCCGGACAGCACAGTCATGGATTGCTTAAATTGAGTTGCGGTTTTTGTTTCTCAGCCCTCAGAGATGCTCCAGGTGAAAGCAATTGCGAAATAGAGGCCGCGCTAAGGGTTGGCCAGCGTCTTGATCTCGGTGGAAGAAAAATGGGGAAGAAGACGATCGTTGCATCTAGTGCTTGGCGCAGGAGTAGAGATTTGTTGTGAGATTTAGGGAAGCACTTGGCCCTACTTAAAAAGGCTAGAAGGGCGGTGCTTATGTATGAATTTTCTGGAGAATGGCTTGCTGGCTGCTTGCTGTCTTCGTGAGGAGGAAGGTCTGCAGTTGAACTACTGGTTGGGCCCACATGTAGGTGTAGTAAGAGGCTAACTTTACAAACTTCTGGACAGTCCAGGCTTGATCCACCATCTAGAGCTATCAAACAAATTTAAGCCCTGTTTGGCAACTTGGAACCGGACTATTTCTCCTAGAATCTGAAATAAATCCAACCAAACGGAATAGGACTCGGAACGTTTCAAAGCGAATCATTTCTGATTTTTACACACCGTGGTCGAATCGGCTAGCAACCCGTTCCTCCGGATTCTGATTCTACCTGAAACGTTTCTACCAAGAATCCGGAACCGTTTCCATTTCTACTAGAATCTAGAACCGTACCAAACGGGGCCTTAGTCCCTATTTATTTAGGTTTAGTTTTTTTTTCTTATAACTTAAAGGCAATTTTTTGGCTTAAACAACTTAAAAACTAATGGCTTTTGTACGTGATAGAGATAGATAATTTTATCTAACATTAATATTATTAGTCTAAAATCAACCATCAATAAACTAAAAAATCTACTCTCCAGTGGCTTTTGAGTTTTAGTTATATGGAGTCTTATGACTTTTGAAAAGCCCAGATGAAAAGCTAGTCGTTTGTTTAGACTTTAACTTTTTGACTTTTAAGCCGGTAAAAAAGCCCGAACAAACAGGGTCTTATATATTTATTACAATTTTATTACAGGTCGGCAAGACAAGGTTTGCTATCCAGTTAAAATTTCAGACTAAAATTCTTGGCAGAAAAATTGAAATAATGTATGCTGTCAGATTTTCTGTTTTCTGAATTTTATTTAATTTAAGATCAAAAAGTGGTCTATATTTTATGTAGATTTGTATGAAGATTTAAAATCCCAATATTTACCGTATTTAAAATTTTTAGATATTTATATTCAATATTTAAATTATAAAAATTCTAACAATGAAATTCACAAATTTATTTACTTTCTGTTTTATAATTTTTAAGGGCTCTAAATATAAGTTTTAATTTTTGATATTTTTACCAGAGGTATATAATGCTCTTAGGTCAGCATGGTAAAAATTTTACCTGAAGATAATATCTAGAGATTTCCAAGAAAATCTAATAATATCTGCATCAGATTTATTATCCCATGGTTATCATAGCTTTTCTTTTTATTTTAAATGTTCAGATTATCTCTAACGTCATGATTAGGGTTATGGAGTGCTCTGATATTTTAGTATGAGTTTTTTAGATTTTATATTTTTACCTTTTTCCTTTTACCATTTCATTTTATTTGACTTTTCTTTTTAAAGAAAAAGCTCAAGAAAAACCAATAATGCTAGAAAATTCAGAAAATATAAATTTAAATTAAAATAACATTTCAAACTCATTTTTATAGTTTATTTGTTTTGGAAATAGCAGTTTTTAATTTTGAAAATTTTGTTTTCTTTAAGATTAAAATGCGAGAAAATAAAGAAAAGATATTGTTTTAAATCAAAATTTTGATTCCAATTGTAATTTTTATTCAATTCTATTTTTAAATTTCATATTTTTTATTTTTCCTATTTTTTGAAATTTCTGGGATGTTACATTCTTAAACGATAACCGATTGTGATATGCATGGCACATCACAATCAATTTTTACACAAGAACCGATTGTGATGATGGATTGTGATGATGGCATGCACATCACAATCGGTTTTAACACTAGAACTGATTGTGTATGGCACATCTCAATTGGTTCTATAATAAGAACCACACAATTGGTTCTCATATAAGAATTGACTGTGATGTGCTTGCGCACATCATAATCAGTTCCCACATATGAACCGATTGTGATAGCCATGCACATCAGAATTGGTTCCCAAATGAGAACTGATTGTGATGCGTATGGCTATCATAATCTGTTTTTTTTTGTAAGAACTAACATGAATAGCAGTAGAAATATAGTCGGTTCTTAGACAGAACTGATACAAATAGACCTAAATGGCAATCGGTTTGGTTTAAAAATTGACACAAATTGCGCCAGCACCGATAAATCACAATGGCGACCACATCAAGCAGCAATTCCTCCAGTTCGTGCCAAGCCCTAGCACTCGGCCTCTACCTTTGCCTGCTCGGCTCTTGCTCCCTAGTCTGCCTCTCTTGCTTAGCTCTCGTTCCCACCTCCGCCCAAAGCCCTTCAACCGCCCACTCCGCGACACCTTCCGCGTTCTTGGCAAGGATGCTTCTGGGACCATTTCCATGCCTCCTTTCGTCTCCGTCCCTATCCATCCGTGCTCGCGACCCTGACTCAGCCCGCAGCGTTGCCGTAGCCCCTCTTGTTGTCTACTCGTACGCGTCTCTACCGCCTCCATCTGCGCTTGTGACGAGTCATGGAATCTTCCTCGTGCCGCCCAACTTGCCCTCCGTTCAGTGACCCAGACCCTCCCGTCACCTCCCCCAACCCGCGCCACCATAGCCTCTAACGGTGCTCGCGGCAACATGCAGAGGACAGTGGTGTGCCGCCATCCCAGCCTGATCTCCCTGCGGCGTTACTACGACCCAACTCACTCCCTTCCTATTGATTTATGAGTTTTGTTCAGGTAGGGGTGAATAATTTTCTGGATTTTGTGAAGTTGTGTAGCATATTTTCATAATTTTTAGTGTTGATCTAGAGGTGTTTTTCGTGGTTCAATTGGTGCAGTGGTACTCCAGTCGACGAACTTGGTACAAAGCACTGTCTCCATCACCGACCTCAACTACGTCCTCCCCTCTACATAGCTTGAGCAGCTACTTCTCGAATCTTCTAGAACCCTTGCGCACTTCCGTGACTCTCCTCCTCGGGACCTCGACCCGCATGCTTCTAGAGAGGTCAAGTTCATATCTCTGATAACCCTCAATTTCCTTGAAGTTCATATCTGACAGGCATTGCTTGGCACATACGCGGTCTGATTTGCCCAAACTTTCAATTAGCTCCCCATACATGGCATTGATTTGCCCCTTGTATAGTTCGATCCAATTGTTCTCACATTCACAAACCCTAGCACTTCGTTTTGGTTATAACCATGCTTCTGGGGTTTTACTTTATTTTTTTCAAGACAATCTGAATATGTCGTTTACATTGTCTTTTGTTTGTGAATTGACTGAACACTGTTGTATTTTTTCATGCTTGGCGGTGATGATTTTGTAGTTAGTTTAGCAAATTGATGAAGATCTGGAAGTTGCAACGTCTGAAAACACTAAAGGTAGTGGCCGACATGCCTTTGGAGACTGGGAATTGGTGGCTTGGAACTGGTGTGACAAATTCTTGTGCTTGCTCCTTCTGACTTACAGGTATGTTTCCATGCATTTCTTCCTTCCAGATATATTGTTTATGTCATCATGATGCCAGGTGAGCATACACCTTATTTCTTTTTTCTTATCCCAAATAGTTGCTTTTATGTGGACTGATCTCCATTATAAGGATGAAAGAGGCCGGCTTGCTGGTATTTCTATGTAAATTCAACTTTTTTCTTTTCCTCTATAGCAGGACAAGTAGGGTAGTTTCTTGATTTTCTTTCACTACCAATCATTTTACTAATGCTGATTCCATCTCTGCCAAACCTTCCTTTAGCATTAAAGAAGAGCATACATTTGCTAGGTCATGGGAGGGAAAAAACAAGGAAATGAATATGTTGTCAATGCAGGCAGATACAACTGAAAACAAGCTGTAGAGATGGAGTTCGAACTATCTCAACAACAGAGATCACTCTTTTTTCATACTGAAAACGTTCTTGTTCGAGAGTCTGCATAGCTCATAAGTTGTTTTATCCACCTTTGATCATCCTAACGCAGTCAAAATTGAGCCTTGATTGTGGGATCATTCAACATGCTAGGACATGGTGCTTATGTGGGAAACTTTGTTTTACCCCCCATGAGTTCCAATTTGCACATTGTTCTTTTGGTTTTAAGATTAGCTCTCTACTATGTTTACTACATTTCTATAATGCATGTCAACAACATTACTTCCCTTATTTCATTGGTTAATTGCATTATCAATTTATGATTGTGTACTAATATCCATGTATTGGAGGATTCTTCTTAAGAACCAATGTGACAATGCTCTTTGCAAGGTCTTACAACCAAGTTCAAAAGAGCTAACCACACAAGAACATGACATAGTAAAGTACATAGTGTTACAATGTTGTATGTGTTGCTATTGAATTCTAAGATCTTACAACTTTACTATCAAACAATCATTTCACCACATGATCAAACTATTTAATGTGATATTAAGGCTAGTGATAGAGCAATAGCATTAGCTATTGTAGTAAAGTGTTTGTGTTCTATGAATGTGATATGTGCATACTGTATGTAATCTGTGCTGTATGATTGTGATATGTGTGCATACTGTGTGTAATATGTACTATTTTCGGGGAGGATGGACAAATGATATTGCACACCCCCTCATCACAATTGGTTCTTTATAAGAAGCGATAGTGATGAGAGTGTCATCATAATCGATTCTTTACAAAAAACAATAGTGATGAAGCCTCATTACTATCGGTTCTTTACAAGAAGCGATAGTGATGAGTGTGTCATCACAATCAGTTCTTTAGAAGAAACGATAGTGATGACACCATCATTACAATTGGTTCTTTATAAGAACCAATAGTGATGACACAATCATCACTATCACTTCTTTTAAAGAACCGATAGCGATGATGCCTCATTACTATTGCTTCTTATAAAGAACCGATTGTGATGATGCCATTATCACAATCAGGCGAAAACTGACTGTGATAGCACCACCTCATCACTGTCTAATGACTTTGTATCACCACCAAAACCGACTGTGATAACGAAAAAGAACCAATTGTGATGTACATTCTTGTAGTAGTGCTTGTAGCTATTGCAGGATGCCTGTTGGCCTAGCGTAGGATGCACACAATGCATGTTGGGAGCCCTAGGCTGGTGTGCATGTTTGCCATTGATATGGCCTGTGGCTCGACTGGCCTTTACGTTGCCTCGCTTCATCACGTCCGTAGGCTGAAAGCATCGACTAACGGCCGTTTCTTGCATGGATGCGCTTAGAATGACGCTATAAATTACGACTTCCTTCAATGATTTGCATAAGCCATTTGATAAGGGAAACAAAGCAGAGGAAAGCGAGGGAATTCAGTAGCTTCGCAGCGAGTTGAGAAAACCGAGAGGCAAAAGGGAGGAGACAAGACAAAAAACGAAGGGACAAAAGAGGTGAAAAAGGAACGTGGTGTCCTTAGTTGGTTCATAAAAAAAACTATTTTAAGAAAAACTGCCCCACGCTTTGTTGCTGCGCTATCCTGTTTTCAATTCGAAAAGGCAGACATGTATTTTACATGTTCTTTTGGCACATTGTCCATCAGTGCCACTATTTTAATTGAACTATATGTGCCATATAATCCACTTAAGTACTTGTTAAATATTTTGTATGGTTGCCATTTTAGTTACGGTCTAATTCCTTAAAAACTGGTTTGCAAAAATAAATAAATAAATGCCAACTTCCCATGTTGGGGTGCCACGCTAGCACCAGGATGCCACACTATTGTATTATGGCACCTTGCTGCATGCCGCGGTCCTATCCATAGTAGGGAGAGATGCCACAGTCCCCTACTGCAGCAACTTCCTCCTCCTGCACCCAGCCCGGAATGCCGTGGTCCCGTCGTTTTGCGCCATGGCACCCTCCTTATGTGTAGCTCTGGCGTGGCGTTTGTGCCTTCTGCACTGCCATGCGTGGCATGTAGCTCATGGGGGCCATTTTTGCAAATACGGGAGCATGGGGGCCATTTCCATAAAAAATAATTGCCATGGGGCCAAATATGTGAACAATTCTCGAGTGGACAAGCCCACTACTCGCCACACAATTGGAGCTAACAAAATGCGATACATGGGCACCTATGAGGCTAAAAGGACTTTCTTGCCCCTGAACTGTAGCACTTTAGGGGATACTACTATTATCTTCTAACCCTTGCCACTATAAATAGGGGCAAGGGTATCATTTTTTTGGGGGGTTCGAACAATTGTAACTGAGCACTATATATACAAGTCTTATTTTACTTGTTCACTATCTCGTAGGCTTTGATAAACCCCTCTTTGGGGCCCACCGAAGCCCTTATACTATTATTGTTTGGCTCTTTAACCACAACAGTTGGTGCTATCTATGGGAATTGACGTGAAGGCAATAGCTCCGAAGAAGGCTAGAGGCTTCGACAAAGCTCATGACGCCAAAGAGGAAAGTAGCCATGTGAAAGACCATGTGGAGTTCTATACCTTTGTGTGATGAGTAATTGACTAGATTAAAGGTTGATCCGATGAGTAAAAGACTAGATTAAATGTTGATCCGACTTGGAGCATTTTGATAGGTTCCCAACCAAGTCGTGTTTCCTTGCTAAGTACTTTTAGCCTCTCGACCAGTTTTCTTCCTTAGCTAAGTGCTAAGTGCCGAGTACTGCCAGCCTTTGCTGAGTTCCTCTAGCTTTTCGACTGGTTTCTTTGCTAAGTACTGTGTTTTGAGTGGTTCCTGTATTTGCTAAGAACGTTTAGCTTTTTGACTGGTTTTCTTATTTTGGTGAAAGCCGAGTGCCTCCGGTCCTTGCTGCGCATGTTTAGTTTCTTGACTGGTTTCCTTCTTGGTTGAGTACTCTGCTTGGGCAAAAGGGTTTTGTCAAGGACTCAATAAAGTTGCCATGACTGAGTTTCCAAGAATTCTCTCTCAAAATCATTGGGGTGCTGGTAGTCGTCCTTAGGGCGTTTGGTGTTTAGCCGAATGGTTAACCAAGTGGTTAGCCAAGTGGTTAGCCGAGTGGTTAACCAGGTGATTAGCTGAGTGGTTAGCCATGTGGCTAGCCAAGCATTTTAACCGAGTGGGCTAAAGTATATGGGTTTGCCGACTGGTTGTGATTAAGTTGTGTCTGACTATTTTGAGATAATCAGCAAATATGTATGTGAGCATTGCTATGTGAAAGAATTCCTTGTCTTTGATGGTTGCAGGATGACGGTGCTGGGTCATGGTGAGGCGAAAATTGATTGAGACTAGGCGAGGTGCGTCGGAAGTCCAGAACGGTTGGGAGATCACCGGAAGATGACCGGAGATGGAGTTCAGGCAAGCCAAAAAGACAAGGAAAGGAGCAGATACTAGCTAGATGCTACGCGAATCAATGAGAACTGTCGGAGTACGGTCTAGTTGATAGGAATAGCGGGTCTAGAAGTATGCTTTGAGAGCCATGCAAGAAAAACCCTGTGTTAGCGAGTTTAGGGTTTCCCCTTGCAGGCTGTGTGAGTGGGCTCTTCCTAGCCCTTAGATGAGACTCTAGGGTTGAGGGCTGCATCTAAGGGTGGTAGGTGGCCCGAGAGTTGTATAAATAGGGGTGGAGGGGTAGCCTTCCACGTCTGAAGGATCCCATAGAGGTTTTAGAGGTTTTGAGCGCTCTGTTGAGCTTTGCCCACTTTTGTGTGTGTGGCTGTGTAACCTCCCTTCCAGAAATACAAGTCACAACTCAAAGATTTCAATACTTGCATTTTACTTATTGTCATTTGCTTTATGCAAGTTACTTTCTGCAATTTAAGTTACGCAAATTTACTTTATACAAGTTGATTCATCTCCTTCTACATGCTTGTATTTCTAATTTGTGTGTTTTTTGCTTGCTGTGATAAGTTTCCAAGATCGTTTCGTTCATCAAGATCCTAAGAGCAGGCCTTGAACTAGATTTCCTGTTCTTTTTCTTTTCTTGAAATGCTCTTTCTTCTCGGGCAAAAAGGTCAAAACTTTGAAATTAATCCTGAAAATCGGTTTGTGAATCAAGTTTCTGACTGTCCCAAGATCACATCAACCAAGTTTCTTGGAGTTTTGTTAAGCCGATCAAAAGTTTCTTTGATTCTTGTTCTTGGTCGGGCTGTCTGTTCTTGTGAAGTTCTTGAGTCTGGTACTTTCACCTACTCCAGTGGGGTACCACCAACTTTCTCATATTTCTTGGGTTGTCTTTGGTGTTAGTCCTTTTTGGAATACTGTGAGTGGAAAATTTTTTATTGCGACCATTCACCCCTCTCTATTCGCCATCCCGATCCTTCACCATGACTTTAAAGGGGAAGCTAAAAGAGATGGCTTGCTATACCTCAAGGCTGGAGCCACCACGACGGCTAAGCCTCGAGTGATGTGAGGCAAGCGCGCAACCACCTTGAATAGGAAACAAGCGCCCTTCCCCAACAAAGAAGAGGATGTGTCTATAGAGGCCATCCTCATAGGAAACGGGTGGACTACAATGCAACCCCAGGAGCATGAGGGTGTTATCTTAATTGCCTCTGACACACTCCCTGAAGCTAATAGGGTCACCCAAACTGACTCCTGTAGTGGCTACCAAGGACTGGATTCGAAAGAGACAACATCATTGACGATTCCGATAGGGTGTCTTGGGGAGCCGCCCTTTCACTTGACCTCCCAGCACTATGGCAACCATCACCAGTGCCCCATGCCATAGCCTATCACAAACCCAGAGGGCACGACAGTGGCGTACAAAGTCCTAGGGCAAGGGCTATCATATCTGTAGTGGGCCAAGTGGTAACTCCAAGACAATTGCATGACCCCCACTACACTCTCCCTCACCATATTGGTGCCATTGGACCCCTTGCAGATGAAGGCACTAGAGCCAAGACCTCCAACCTAGGCAAGCGGCATAGAATGGAGGTCATAGATAAAGGGACTAGCAACAAGGATGCACCTACATGGGTAACACAGACCCTCGCAAGTTCCTTCACTTTGGAAACACCGTCAAGGCAGTGGAAGGTGACGACTACTCGATGAAGGCCAAAGGGCTCCTCATGGTTCTTCACCCTCGCCCTAGGGTCCATTTTTGCCTATAAGCAGGTCCTTAACCTCACGTACAACAACTTTTAGGGAAATTAGAAGGAGCTCGTGCATGTGGACTAGCTCTTCTCAATCAAGCAAGGGTCACACAAAATGCTAATAGAGTTCTTCGGGCACTCCACACAATTACAGTGCCAAGTAAAGGGCATCAATGAGAAAATTTTCATCAACACCGTGACATGTGCCCTGAAAAAGGCCCCCCTACCAAGTACAATGCCCAAAAGCCTACGAAGACCATAGAGAAACTCTTTGACAAAATGGAAGAGTATGCACTGATAGAACAGGACTTAGCGAGGTGACACGCCAACTCTGTGCAACCTACTATGGAGGTGAATAGTGCCCCAAGGCCTTTAGAAGTCCTAGCCCTAGAGGTACAAGAAGGGGCAAAAGAGGCGACATGTCTTCAACGTGGAAGGTGGTTCCGAAGATAAGCCCACTAGCAAAGGCCGATGCCATGGTGAAGTGTCGAGACCCTCCGTTCTAGTAGGGAATACTAAGGAGGTCTTATGTGCATATTGTACTAGTCCCATGATATGAGGACCCACCATTATAGCATGGAAGACCTACATGTGTCCACAATACTAGTTCTATGATCAGTGGCTAGTATGCACATGTTTACAACATTGATACCACATCCGTACACAAGTTAAATTACATGTGACAGTGTTCTTACAAACCAAAGTAAATAGTAGCGAAAGACCAAAAGCCTTGTTCTTTGCCCATTCTTACCCGCAGGCAACTGACAAGGTAATACCCTAGAAAGTTTCATTATCGAAATCCCTGTAGCCTGCGTAGAAGTATGGATCATCTGGGATTTCGTATTCTTCACCTATTAAACAAACAAATGAAGTATGTTTGAGTACTTGTGTACTTAGTAAGATTTATAGTGTTTCACAAATACAGATATAATAAAATGCGGTGGAATCAATAAAGAGGTTTCTACAGTTAATTTGCATCGACGAAAAAGAACCATAAACATGTAATAGATTGCAAGCTGAAGCTGTAAAAGCAGTAAGGACGGTATTAAAATAATGGTAGAGTAACATGTTTCAATCCAAAGTTCTCTGTGATTGTATCGTATCAATTTATTGCCATTCCCAGGACTGAAACATAAATTTTCCAATGCATTTCCAAATCAATTTTATTTTTGAGAATACCAAATTTCTAACTATGTGATGACTTCACCAAGTGCCCTTGATAGCATGTATGGCTTTTCGAAAAGATTTACACTGTAAAGAGGTGTACAACTTTACCCACAAGAAATGATCAGTCCCTTTTGCCAGGCCTTTGACATACTTCCTTTGATGTGTCGGTAAGGAGATCATGACATAGTCATTACATTACCTAGATTTCTAACTTTGCTCTAGCCCGATGATGTCAAACCCTTGCTATGGCAGCAGAAATACACACCCAAGACATGACAGTGCATCCTTGTCATTCACACACTAACTCAGGCAGTCCACCCTGTCACACACATTTCTCCCCATAGCAAGGCGTATACCATTATATTGGTATGAATTTACCCAGACCTCTGTGTGGAAGTCCGTACAAGCAAACCTACCCAGAGAGACTGTACTACTTCTATTGAGTTATGGGTAGGCTACTCTAGTGAAAAATCAAAATTTTCTACCGCATAACCAAAGAACCATTGTAAGTTATAGATCACAGAATTACTACTAGACACGTAGACCCTGTAAGGCCCCCATTTTTGATAATAAATTATCAACAATGGGTTCCCTGTGCATATAGTACTAGTCCCATGATCAGTGGCTAGCACGCACAATTTACAAATTAACATCACATCTATACATATTAAAATTACAAACATAGCAATGTCTTAAGATTACATAACATCATTACAGTTCAAAAACTTGAAAATGGTAGTAGAAACATTATTCATCTTGTAGTATGTCCCATATCCTACAGGCAACAGACAAGGTAAATCCCTAGAAAAAGTCATCATTAATATATATCACCATATTCTGTGTCATCACCTAAAAACAATATTGATAGCAAGATTGAGTACATTGTGTATTCATCAAGACTTATAGTGTTTCACAATTGTAAGTATAATTAAAATGCAGGACATAGCAATTGAGAGGTTTCTATAGTTATTTTGCAATGGCAAATTAAAACATATTCATATAATAGATTACAACAGAGATTTGTAAAAGTGCAAATTTAGTAATAACAAAGTATTGAGCATCATAACGCAGTCTACCCGACTGATCCAAATCCATTTTCATGTCATCCCCTGGCATGAATATATTTCAAAATACCACCTCCCACCAAATCATTTTAGAAATATTAAAAGTCTAGCTATGTGATGATGTCACCAAGTGCCTTTGACCGTAGGCGCGGCTAATTAATTAGATTTACACTCTGCAGAGATGTACAGCTTTACCCACAAGAAATGATCTATCATTTTTGCCAGGCCAATTAATATACTTCCTTTGGTGTGTCGGCATGGAGATCATAACATAACCGTTACATTACCTAAACCCGATTTTGCACCAGCCTAGTGACATTAACCCTTACTATGGAGAAGAAACAAGAATGGAAGTAATTCCCTACAATTTAAAGTGGTAATAAGAGCAGTAAATCCCTGTAATAATGGTTTCTTCTCATAACAAGGCGTACACCATTGTACTAACATGCATTTACCCACACCGAGGTGTGGAAGCCCCTCACAAGCAAACATAACTAGTATGCTCCTATTAACTCCGGCCTACCAATGTGCAAAGCTAGATTTAAGCAACTTAATAGATTAAAACTATCCCATACCAGTACTCGTGGTTGTACGGATATTTTGGCTTATAAGCAACCCATAACTCGGTCCTTAATTCGACATGGGCAATAATCTCCCCCTACACTACGTACAAGAATAACCCTTGTATAACCGGCTATTGCCAATAATTGCCGCATCAAAACCATAGTTTTATTTTGAGTTTTTAGCAAAAATACCATCAACCAATATCATGACATAACCAACATTTTCAATTTCTCAAGAAATAATTTTGATCTGATTATCTTTATCATTGATTCTAAAGCATGGCTAAGCAAGGTTATTAAATCGAATATAACATTATGTATTGTCTAACCTTATTCTAGGGTTATCAAGGTTCACATATCCATACTTATTAAGGAAGTTCCATGAATTAACAAGTATATCTACCAATACCACAAAATAGCAAATTTATAGAAATTAAACGCATGCAAGAAACCATTTGATAAACAAAAGGAAAATTAAATATTAGGATCAATATGATCAAAGAATTACTTGCCTTACTTATTTGTCACTTATGATGATGTCGTAGTTGCAGCTGGCGTTGTCAACGATGGAGTTAGTAACGTCGAGTTCTACACGTCGTTCCAACGAAAATATAGCAAATAACAAACTTTAATAAGGGCAAAAAGAAGGCAAACAGAAAAGCAAATAAAGACTTGCTATATAAAATAGATGTGATTTAGGGTTTAAGTTAAAGGACTTCACATTCTCGTGTTTTAGTCAATTAAGTGTACACATTCAAATTGTTAACAGCTTGAGCGATACATGGTTTCTTTTATGTATGATCTATTCTTATCTTACGAATTCAAGAAGCTAAAATTTTGTATTCTTATATTTGTAATTTTGAATTGAAGATGCAAAAAATATTTGGATTAATAGAATTAAACATTAGTCAATTTGTTGTATGATGTGTATATGTGAATAGTACTCATTCCTTAATTAACATTGCATAAGAATTAGTTTTGAATCTGCTGAACTTGTTATGTTAGGTTACTAATTATATATTCATGATTTTAAGAAGATTAACATCTTAAGTATGGATTTCTCATTTATTAGTAAGTTTGTTTACTCTCATTATGGACATTAGAGACCATAATACTTAGGGCTATTTGGCTGGTAGGATTTATATGCAGAGCATGATAAAACGAGATTATTTCTTCAGTTTAAGGTAGTCTATACTTTGGAGAGCATTTCTATGCTAATTTTATAAATTTTAGGGTTTGTACAAGACATTAAATTCGTCGTTGAAAAAGCTTATGTGGTATTATAAAGTTCACGTTATACAGAATCGACGAGGTGAAGCGTATGATTAACACTTAAGGGGTTTGAATTAGCTGGATTTAATTGAAAAGCAACATGTAAATAAGATGTTTTTTAGAATATGGTAGTCCATATACTAAATAGTTTTTCTAAGTTTGTCTTACCAATATTTGCATTCAGACGAGTTATTCTACAGGCCGCCGAAAAGTTTTAAGTAGTTTAGTTTCCTATGCAACTAATTCACATAGGGTGTTTGCAGTAGCAGAATTTATTTACAGAACAAGTTCCAAATAGAATAGCTTTCCAGATTATGGAAGTACATATGATGGAGAGTGTTTATGGACTAATTTTTCTAATAATGATATTTAGACAAGAAGTTTTACAGATGATCACAAAATTGATATTATCGGGAATTGGATTTCATTTTAAGTTTGTGACTACACTAAACATGATTACTTACTCATTTTTTGGCATAAGCAGGGGATGATCCTAGAAGCATTTTGAAACTAGTTTCGCATTATTTTGATTTTGGCCACGATAGTTCATAAGCATATAAAGATTAAAGTATTTTACCGAGGTAAAGCTTATGGTTTTCATGCCAATTAAGTTTCTACATAAACAAACTACCGTGGCTATTATTCAAACATTTCAACAGTAATTAGATTTATGGTCATTCTGGAATGTATGCATCTATTTATACTACTACCCTTAGCTATATTATACATATGCACATATATTCACATTTGGGTCATATTCCATTTATAAGGCTTGTTCCAAATCAAGTTCCTAAGCATTTTGTTGTTGTCAAATAAATCCGTTCTATGGTCTTTTCTACATATGTACATGTGTATAGATATCACTGTTAGTTGTTCTACTTATGCTTATGCATACATATTTATCCTCTATATTAAGGTCATATTCCATTCATGAAACAATTCAGGTCTAGTTCATCTCTTAAATATTTTCACATATTCAAATAACCTACTGACATACTAGCATATAGAAATCAACTTTGTTCATTTTAGATTTCTTTTGCACAAATTATGTCCTTTTGAATATTTAGTGCATTGATATTAACCTTTAATAGAAAATGATTCAAACAAAGTTGAAATTAAAATATTTTATATATTTAGGTTCCTCGAAGTATAAGGATTTTATCAAAATTGGTTTCATTTAATTCTGAGTTTGTTTGCAAAGTTTTTGTGTATAGCATATTTTTAGTCCTTTTCTTCAAATTTGAATTCCAAATTCATCCATTACTCTTGTTCAAAATATTTTTCTATATTCTGGAAGAACTTGATTTTAAATGAACTTATAATTTTGTTTCATTTCATTTGGATTAAAAATGCAAAAGATATTTACATTTGAAATGCTTCGGTTTAGGAAAATCCAGAGAAATATCAAAAATATGCTTTCATGCTTTGAAAGCACCTTCCTATTTTCACGGATTTTCTTTAAATCAGGCGGCCTAATTGGTGGGGCCTCTGGGTCAGTGAGGTACACGCGGCTATGAGGCGAGGAGGCTGACAAGGGGTCCCAAATTTCAGCCACGGAGAACTGGAGGATTACCTTCGTGGCTTGTCACCAGTGAAGCAGCACAAGAGAGGTCCAACCACCGATGTAGTGAGCTTTAGGGAGTTGAGGCGCATTTGAGGGTGGTACCAATTTGGCCGAAGGCGGTCTGAGGTGACCTGCCACCTAGGAGAGGCGGCGGTAGGAATGGCGTCTTGCTGGAGAAGACAACGAATGAATCTTGGCTTGAAGTAACAGGGTGAGCACCAGAGGACTTGAGGAGTTCCATTTTACTGATTGATTTGACCTAAAGTTAACCAGAGAGCTCTGCCACCGGAGGACCAGATCTAGGGATGAAGGGCTCCGGCACGACAGTGAAGCAAGTGATACAAATTGAAGACAAGTAGTGTGGTGATCTAGGGGAGTTAGGAGTGAAGCTCTGAGTCTACTGAATTGGAGGATAGATGATCATAGGAATGGAATTGCCTTTCTTGGTTGTCTTCTGCGAAAATAGGGATTGGGAGAGATAC
The DNA here is from genome assembly GCA_036346375.1 of Guadua angustifolia. Classification (NCBI taxonomy): domain Eukaryota; kingdom Viridiplantae; phylum Streptophyta; class Magnoliopsida; order Poales; family Poaceae; genus Guadua; species Guadua angustifolia. The sequence continues at coordinate 24,557,463 of CM070513.1, forward strand.
GACACAATGGCAATGGTTCAGCCAAAGGGGAAATGGAGACGAGCTGTGGCTATGCTAAGGGACTCTCGGTGCTATTTATAGGTGAAGCAAGGAAGTGGGGAGAGGACTGGCTTAATTGGCCGAGTATGAACATGGCGGCGTTTCTATTCTCTGGTGCTAGTGTAACACCCCGGCACCCCGTGCCCCGAATGTCACACCCTCTAGCACCAACAATTACAAATCGCTAAGAATAAATAATAGCAAAGCAAGCGAACAACTAGGAGGTTGTCGAATTTATTAAAAATTTCGGCAGCACCTCCCCTAAAACTAGGACATCCACTCAGCAGACAGAAAACATTTGCAGTTATAGGATATCATTCTAGCAGGTCCTTAGTTAACCAATCACACAACCGATAAAAATTAATAACTACACCACGACGAACAACATATTACAACCACAACCAATGCAACCAAGCTTTACAAATCGAATAAATGGTTTGATGGTGACCGAAGTCGTGCACGTGCTCTACTCCCTCCCCGGCGAGCCAGCCTCGACGTACCTAAAACAGGAAGCAACAAGCGTGAGTCCAAGACTCAGCAAAGTGCAACAATAACCAAAAGGTCAACAATTCAAGCAATAAACAACTACTTTGAACATAACATAACCATTTTACTTAATTGGAAACTGAAAGTAAAAGAAGTCGCAAACAAACTATAAGTATCGTATCCAACTCAAATTTACAAAAGGTAACCTTACTCATATCTCGACACCTCTCTGGATGAGTCCTCGACTCAATCCTCAACCTGTATTAGTCAAGCTCCCAACATCCAAGTCGTTACCATTAGCGACACAATGCAATGCCATGCAATGCACTTATGCTTTTCATGCTCAAAATGCACCATTCATAGCCTATACCGGTATAGCTGAGTGCACACCCGTCGGCGTGCACCCTCTCATACCCAACCATCCCGTGGCGGGGCCTACTCTTACTGACTCGCTCCCATCCGTGGATGGGACTACGAGGTAGGACTTTTGTGTTCACTACGTGTGAACACAGAGGCCCGCATCGACATGGGTCGCCTCTTCTTTTTATGAATGCATAAATGCAATTGACACAAATAATTTGCAACTACATTCATTTCTAACGCTTCATATAAACATAACTGAATGTATGCACGACAACCAATTCCCATGTTCATGATTAAGCACAAGCGCTAAACTATCCTCACCTACCAACCTTACCACGTGATCGTCTTCTCATTCACTACCCCAATGCCAGGATCTCGAGCATATATCATAGCAACAATTAGCCATACTTATGCAAAGCAGCGAAATATCATTTATCAACTTAAGCAATAATTATTCGTAACTAGGTTTTAATATACATGCACTTGCCTTTACCGACGGAGAATGGAGTGACACGCGGTTGAGGCCACTCCTGATAGAACCTTCCCTGCGAATAAACAATTAAAGCTACCATATATCATTTTCCGATAAAACCAACATGCGCTCGGCAAGCCATCATGTTTCACTTTCTAAAATTTTGGTGCAGGGTATCTTGTAATATTCTAGGTTTGTCTTATCAAGCTAACAAGTAACCAATCCAAAATGCTACAGATTCAAAGCTTGCAACCAATTAAACAGTTAATGTACATATCAAACTCCGACCCATTGCAAGGAATAAGTACAGGGCTTGGCATTCTTCTATATTGGAAAACAATCTATAAGAAACAGTAGGAATACAAGAATATTACGTAAATCCTAAAATGGAGGGTCAGGATTGAAGATTTTCTTCATGAAGCAATTGCCATGCATTATTAGGCATGCAACATTCAGGGTTATAGTTTACAAAACTACAATGTATTAGTTTGCCATAGAAATGCCGCTTTGAAGGCTAGCTATATCCCAAGTAATCAAAACTGATTATTTCACAGAAGCTACTTTATATATATATATATATATATATATATATATATATATATATATATATATATATATATATATATATATATGGTGGCTATTCATAGCATCCCCACTCCTCCATCCGCTCATGCTTGTGCGGATAACACATAATCTTCAAGACAACCAAACTAAAAGCAATGAAAACTAAGAACCATGAAAGCAACATGCTCATTCATAATTCTCATGGAAAAGCTCTTTCCTTCTTAGAATAGCAACACTACCTCTCCAGAAGCCATGACTAGCGACCCAAACAACAAAACAATGCTTACCAACAAGATTGTTTTTAAAATGAGGTGGTTTCTCATCCTGACCTCAGCTATCAACTAGATTTAGGAAAAGAAATTGCTCATAGTTTTTGCTCAAATAAAGAAAATGCTGATCCGCATCCTTGCAATTAATTTGCGGTTTCCATCATATTTTCTCAAAAGAAATCTCCCAGATATACACATTCTCAGTACGAGTGCCATTCTGAAAGTTCGAAGAAGGAAACAAGAACGCGCATGATTACAAAGCACCAGCGATTTACCATTCCAATAGCAGGACAAGGACCTTAGCATATCTAATACAAATTAGTAAATTACCCCATTTTCTGTCAGATTTGCTAGAACTGCTTTGCCAGTTTAACTTGAAACTAGTTAGAGAGAATTCCAAAGCTTCTTGATAGCTACGGTTCACAAACTTTCCATAATCAAAACAACCATTATAGAATCAAAACCATACCATGCCTCAGCACCACCAAGTAAAAATCTAACACAGGTGCTTATCAGAAACTCCTCGCAACACAACAAAGACAAGCATCGGGCACACCTGCAATCGGTAACACAAAAGCGAGCACGCGACTACTTTTACCAAATGAAGGAACGAAATCGAGAAGCCAAACCTTGGGCAAGAAGTGCACGGCGCGAGGGTGGCATAAGCGGCAGCTGACAGCGAGCTTGCGCAGCGCAGACGGGACGGCCGAGGGCGCCGGCAACCAGCGACAAGCGGGATAGCAGCGGGCGGCGACGACGGCAGGGAGGCCGGAGGCGGCGTCGAACGCAGGCGTCGCCGAGAGTGGGCGGCGGTGGCGAGACGGCAGAGCGGAGGCGCATGGCCTGCAAGACGAGGCCGAGGCGGCAACGTCGGCGGCCAGCGCACGGGCGGCCGGGCCGAGGCGTGGCTGGCCGGGCGCCAGCCGGGCCGGGCGTGGCGGGAGGCGTCGGCTGGTGGCAGGTGGCTGCGCGTGTGGGAGGGTTTAGGGCGGCGGCTGGGGGCTTGATCTTCAAGAGCTCTCTCTCTCCTAGGTTTCCTCTTCTTTCTTCTTTTATAATCCATTAATTGAGTACAATATAATCAAAGGCTACGGGGAAAAAATATAAACTACACAAACTCTAGAGACCACAAATCAACAATCTCCAAAGACGGACATTCAAACTCTCGGCGAAATGAAAATTTCTTTACTTTTCTCTCTTTTTTTTTGAGTAAAACTTGCCGTAGAATAGACACGGCTCGGAGAAAACACCCATTCCGATAAGTTTTACGGAAAACCCAAAACCTTTAATAGAATTAATAACTGCGCGACGGCAGAACCTTGAGTCAAGAAGGTGGAAAACATTCTTGGCAGAAAACCCTGGCAAAGGAGATTTGCGGTATTACAGCTAGCAATGATTGCTGCACAGGAATGGCAGGGCATGGTGAGCACATCAGATTGTCATGGATAGATGCTAGCTATGTGATTTGGCGCTGTGCCATTTGTTTGTAGTGGCAAGGATGATCAAAGAAATTGTTTGCCGAGGCAAGGAAAAACAGGAGGGAATAATTCCGTGGCAGAAGATGGGCAGAGGTGAAGCTTCGCGGAAGAGGGGAGGAGGCAGGAGCAAGGGTAACATGCAGGCCGGTCCCACAGGCAGAGAGAGTGAAACAAGACCAGAGAAGACACTGCCAAGTGGACCTTAATACTGTTCTATCGATTTGAAGCACAACTGCCTTACCCTTCCATGCGCAGGCAATGATGTTGAGCTGAATTGGTTCATGGAATCAGTTAGCAATCGTGTCACCAATTTAATGAAAATTTTATGGCATGTACTTTGGATAAGGAAGGTTATCTTGACAAAGTTTTAACTTGAGATAATGTGTGTAGAATTTATAAAAATTCTAACAATGTACTATGCTCAATTTTGTGCTTTCTATTTTTAAATTTTCTAGAAGTATAAATCTCATCAATAATTTTTGAAACTTTTTGTAAAGGTTTTATATGTGTATATTAGTCTCCAGTAAAATGTTTAGCTTCAGATTCTTTATAGTTTGTTTATTAACATTCTAACATTGGTATTTTTAGATTTTTAGCTTTCCTATTTTTGAATTTTTATAATTACTAAATTTAATCATAATTTCCTGATATTTTTAATGTTTATTTCTGATCCATTATAAATATAATATAAAAATTTTTGGTCAAAATGATCATAGAATATTTTCATTTAATGTTGACATCTTTACTGTTGCTAGTTAAGACACATTAATTGGCTTTCATTTCATTCATAATTGTTTGATATGTCATTTCAAAATTCATAAATGAGTCTCTGGAGTTTTCCTGGTGTTAGATAAATTTTTATTTATTTTATTGTTGTAATCTTTCTACCCTTCTCTTTATCCATATTTGGGTTTATACTAAAAGGATTTCTCCATTGAAGCAAAATCAAGAAAATCTAGGAAAAGTGTAAGAAAATCCAAGGATTTTAGAAAAAGCATCAACAAATATTTTTGAATATTAAAAATTTAATTTCTCATTGTTTGTTAAGTTTTGCATTGAGGAGAGATTGAAATCAACACAATAAAAGTTTTTCTTAAGAATCAAAATTCAAGAAAATTTTTGATTAAATGAAATTTCAAAGTAAATTTTATTTTCAACTCATTTTCATATTTTGTTTGATTTTAAGTTTTATTTTGTAGATCATCCTTTGATTAAGGTTGGATTTCAAGAATTTTTTTAATAATACATTTTTTTTTCAAAATTTCAAAAATATACCATGGAAAAAAATTACATAAATATACCCATGTCGCCTGTTGGTTGGGCGAAACATAATTATCGCCCAACCAACGGGCGACAGTAGGCCACATCGCACGATCAACGGGCGACAGAGCGCCACGTCACTGCCCGAGTCTCTGTCTCCCGTTGGTCGGGCGACAGGGCAAAAATCGACCATTCAACGAGCGACAGGGGGCACAGGGTTCTGTTGCCCAACCAACGGGCGACAAAGAGGACCACGGCTATCAAAAACTGCTCGCGTGATACTCTCACTCAACCAGACAGAGAAGAGAAGAAAGGGAGAGAAGAGGAAAGAAAAGAGAGAAACAAAGGAGAAGAGAAAAAAAGATGCCGAGGCATGCAAGTGGAAAGGGAAAGGGGAAGGCAAAGGAAGAGGGAGACGCTTTGGAGTGGCCGCGCAACGTCACGTACCAGGACCTCTTTGTACCTTTCGATTGGAAGTGCCACAACTACGCATTCGACCCACCAGAGAAGAGCCTAAAGAATCGCCAACTGGTAGCAATCATACGTGTTTCATAATATTTGTACATGAAATTTTGCTAATTTATGTTTTATGCAGTCGGCTCTGCTACTATGTGAATTTGAGCAGTAGTTTGACATGGAGATCAACCCCGAAGACCAAAGGCTCCTTGATCAAGCCAACCAGGATGAGGAGTTCAGGCGGCAGCTTCAAGCGCAGTGTGACGCCGCACGCGAGGAGGAACGTCGAAAGGAAGCGGAGGAGAAGGAGGCCGAGAGAGAGAGGAAACAAGAGAGGGCACGTTGTGCCAGAGAAGCCCCACCGGAGGCATGGGCAAAAGAAAAGTGGCCTCGATCCACTCAGTAAACATCAAGTTGTAACCATTATTTTTCTTGTTCGTGATGCGCATCCCAGTTTTATGTCGTAATAAATAGTGTGGCCTACCTTATTTTCTGCAATAACTTGTGATTTGAGAAATTATGGCCACTTAGGGGTTTTCGTAGCCTCACGAGGCCCACCGGATATGGCCCAGAAAATATGGGAAAAATCATGGGCGACCTACACAACGTGGGCAACCACTCATCTATGGGCGAGCTGGCCGGACGTTGCCCCAACATGAAGTTGCGAAAATCAGAAAAGGCACACGCGGCCATGAAACCACAAAAATCGTGGCCACTTAGGGGTTTTCGTTGCCTCACGAGGCCCACAGGATACAACCCAGAAAAAACAGAAAAAATCACGGGCGACCTACGCAACGTAGGCTACCAATCATCTATGGGGCTCACTCCCCGAGTGTCTCCTCCTTGAGCTCGAAGCTGAGCACTGCCAACCGCGAGCTGCTCAAGCCTTCAGCGTCCATCGCCCTTCACCGCCACTCCAATGCCCTCGTTTGGGGTTCTCATGCGGGGAGAGCGCCCTTCGCTAGGGCTTCGTCCACAAGGTCTACGTCATCCTCGCTGCATAGCTAATCCTCACCACCATCGTCTCCGCCATCACCATCCTCTACCCCACCCTCAACGCCACACTCTCCTCCTCCCCAAGCCTTGTTTTCATTCTCGGCATGGAGTGGAGATCCATCCATCCGGACCGGTTCCTTTTGTTGGTGAGGAAGCCCTAACTTGCTTGGAGTGATTCGTTGGTTTTACTTTGAACTAATTCATTCTCTTCATTGCAGTGATTGAGAGCAATCAAACCCCAAATTCAACTCTTACTGGGATAATACTCCGTGCAGTTTGTATAAATGCGTCCATTGTTAGAAATTTAGAAGAGTAGTACTCACTTCACTTGTAGATTTGCTCCGCCCCAGGCCTCGTAGATTTCGGGGAACTATGATTTACGGTTTGGTGGTCGTATCTTGAGTCCTGGTGGTTTAATTAGGGTTAGTTAATATTGCTGTTATTATTAGTTACCTTGCTGGATGTTGTCATGCTGCAAGTAACAAGTACGCTGTTCAGAGTTTCAACACGACGAGTGGGTCTATGTGTGCAGAGTGTTGTCCAATCATTCTGACAAAGCTGCTAGGTGTGTGTTGTCCAATCTGCTAGGTGTGAGAAAGTCGGTGAAATGGTTAACTAAGTACATAAGATTAAAAGTACGAAGAATGCAAATACAATAGTTCGTACAACATATTTGGAAGGATTAACTAAGTGCATAAGATTGAAACTACCAATAATAAAAAACAAAAGAAACTACTGCTGGCCCCATTTCTAGGCAGCTCCTCGCGGCTGGGCAGACCTCCTACAAATCTGGCCCTGTGAGTACGTCAACTGCGTCGGCGCGCAGTGAGCCCTCTGAGGTCTAGGTGGAGGTGTGACGTACTCCGGCTGAGAAGGTTGCGTCGGTGGTAGTGCTCCCTGTAACTGTGATGATCTAGGCTCATCTGGATCGATGAGGAACCTCGCTGTAGCATCCTGCTCGTAGTCCTCGTGATCTGGATCATCAGCCTGCCCCTCGTAGTCGTCAGGTGCAGGTGAAGCTGTACGCGGGAAGAACTGTGCCTGTGAACCTGTAGCAAATGAAGAATTAATTGTTGAGAGCATTGAAAAATTGATTATAAAACATGAAAAGTGCATTTCAGTACTCACCTCCAGCGTGTGCGGCTAGACCAGCATATCCAGCAGCTCGCCCTCTCGTAACCGGCGGTGTGACGGTACCATCCGAAGATGTACGTGCAATACCCCTGCCTCCGCTAAGCGACACACCGTGAGCCACCTCGGGAAGGTGGTGGCTTCCCAGCAAGTCGAGGATGCGTCTCGTGCTCTCTCGAAACCTCATGAAGTAAGATGTCACCTCCTCTCTAGTCAAGTCAACTCCGCTGGTCAGACGAGAAAGGAAGCCCACTGACTCCTCGTAGTACTAGACCAGCATATCAGTCTGCAAAATATATTACGAATTTGTTAGCATAGTTACTAACTAAGATTATATGAGATCGCAGATAGGATGCAACGTACCGTACTGTGCACAACCGAGTCCGTATGGGCGGGGTACGTGTCTGTTACCCTGGGAACGTGTCTAGGAGGTTGGGGTTGACACGTACCAAACGCTGACGAGTACGGGGAGTGTACCACTCTCGGTAGGCGTGGCACGTCTGCGGGTCGTACGCCACAGCCTCAGCGTGGACATCGTCCAGGGCTCCTCCCCACTCCTCAACCCAAAGCGCCATGCGTATGTGCCAGGGGGTGGCCCCATGCACACCCTTCCTAGTCTGCTTGTGGATAAGAAATAAATATAACGTTATTAGATGGCATTACACAATAATAATAATTATGAAAACATCGATGCAGGGAACTTACGTGTGGGCTTCGTGTGGGACCGCACGGCCGACCTGGACCAGGAACTCCTGTCGTAAACCAAACTGCCTCATCACTCGATGGATAGCGTAGCCCTCGACCTGGACATGGAACATGAGGAACCGACACGTGCACCAGTACGCCGTGTCTCATGTGCAAAGGGTGGACAAGCCACCCATCACACAAAGCTGGACCTCTGCCTCTGCGTACGGCGTCCAGCGTACGCGGTCATCGGTGAGGTGGTCAAATGTAGCGACGAAGTGTGGGTAGCCCATACGCACCATCCTATGTGCCCACCTAGGCTGTAGTGACAATAGAACGTTACCGTTAGTACTCACAAATGTTAAAGAAAAAGTACCAAAATCGTGATTGCAATATCTTAACCGTTAGTGGCACCAGATGGTGCCCATGGTTGGACCGTCGACATCATCACCTGCATGCTCAAGAGGCCGCAGGTAGATGTCGGGCCACCTGATCTGGAACCTCTCATATGCCCACAGCTGTACTAGCAGTGGACATCCTCCGAAGGTCGAGCCGTCGAGGATCCGTGCACAACTGTCGTAGAGCACACGGTATGTGGCGCATAGCACAGCGGACCCCCAAGAGTACTATGGCATGGCGTGAAGTGGTGCGTCTGCGATCTCCCTCACGAACTAGACGAGGTGCCTGTCCATGCTATCCCCATGGGAGCTCATGAACATGCACCAGCCAAACAGCCACAGTAGTTACGCCTCCAGGTGGCGGCTCACCCTGTACTCGTCCACATGCTTGACGATCTGCGTCGCCTGTAAATTTAAGCTCACTTGTTATTTTAAGCAATATATGCACAATTAAGTTTTAAAGGCTAGTTGCGTACCACGAACTGTCGAAGCCACCGCAGTGACGAACCGTGTGTACTACTGAAGGGTTGGTACACAGTAGGTGGTAACACACCCTCAAACCTCTAAAGCAGCTCCTGGCGCCACGTTGGGTCGATGTCCTGGGGCACCACAGCATCACCGGTGATCAGGAGGCCGAGGAGGTACGAGACGTCCTCCAAAGTGATCGTCATCTCCCCGACGGGTAGATGGAAGGTGTGCATCTTTGGCCTCCACCGATCCACCAGAGCGGTGATTAGAGACCTATCAAACGGGAACCAGTGACCCACGTCATCCACCATCCAGGCGAGTGGTAGCAACCCTGAAGCTCGAAGCCTAAGAAACAAAAACATGTAATTAATATCAGTACAACACTAATCATGATACTACAACAAACATATTTAGAAATTTAAATACTAATATGTTACCTAGGGATCCAACGAGGATCGAGCGTCCAGGAGTACCGCGGTGTCCTCGGTCAAAGAACGCCTAGCTGCACAGGATCCCCTCCCTCCTCTGGAACAGTAGTGGAGAAGTGGGCATGGTGACGACGATCAACAACCTGGTCCAGCAACTCAAAGGGCCACTCATCATCTGCCAGATCTGTGAATCTATTCATTCACCCACGAATTAATTACTTTCCGTAAAAAATACTATGACTTCTAACATAACTATATCTACATGCTATAAAAATATAGATCTATCTGTAGAAAAACATCTACATTCCTAAGAATATATATCTACCTAGATCTAACTACATTCCTAAGAATATATATGTACCTAGATCTCTAACTACATTCCCACGAATATATATTGACATACTTCTATCCGTAAAAAAACATCTATATTCCTAACAATATATAGATTATCTAGATCTAACTACATTTCCATGAATATATATCGAGGTACTTCTATCCGTAAAAAACATCTAAATTTGCTAGATCTATCTATAACCTATCAATTTACCTAGATCTAAAATTATTTCTACTCTACCACAATTTACTGCTAAAAAAATAAACAACGAAAACTTACCTCAAAATAGTCGCGCAGCCCCTCCCTCTCCTCTCCCTCTCCCTCTTTTCCTCTCTTCCCTCTTCCTCTCTCTCTTTTTTTCCATTCGGTCTTGGGCTGGCTCACTCAAATGAGCACAGTGCCGGGCGATCAGTTTTGAAAGGTGTCTCTGTCGCCCACTAATTGGTCGACAGGGACCATGCCCCCTCTGTCGCCTGTTGAACGGTCGATTTATGCCCTGTCACCTGAATGTTGCCCTTTGATCATATGACGTGGCCTACTGTCACCCATTGGTTGGGCGATATTTGTGTTTCGTCCAACCAACGGGCGACAAGGGTATATTTATGTAATTTTTTTTCTGTGGTATATTTTTGAAATTTTGAAAAAAAATGTATTATTAAAAAAATTTCTGGATTTCAAGATATTGAGATAGAAGATAACATTTTTAATTTATTCTCTGAATTTTAATTAAAAATTTTATTCAATTTCATTTTCTAATTTTTATATTTTTATTTTTATTATTAAAATTTTTGGGATGTTACAGACCCGTAGCGGAAGTAGAGTCGATGTAGCCATACTAGCCTCGCACCTCCTCCAACAACTCCTTGTGATCGTCGCGGGTTGTGAATCATCCTAGTGTTGAAGTTTCACAGCAACGCCTCTAAGATACCCACACATACGGGGCAGGAACACCACTTGTTAGAGTGTTAGCACCAGTTGCGTGGTTTTAGGTGGAGGAGGGGTGGAAGCTAGGGATTCGGGAATTCTGATTTCCTATTGTGTCACTCTTCTTCTTATCTTTTTAAAGCCTGCATCTCCTTCCTTTCACTACTAAAATTCCGGGCTTTTGCAATGGCGAGAAATCGTTGCAATAGGGCCCATTTCGTTGCAATATGTACCAATAGCCACAATGTCACAATCGTTGGCAGTCGTGGCTATTAGTTGCGTGGTCCAAAGTTTGGGCCACGATTTACGTTTTGTTGCAATTGTAATGCTAATTGCAACGGGAATATGCGTTGCATTAGTCCGTAGTTGTAATGACGGTGTGACGTGGCAATAGTCTCAATTGTCGTGGCAATAGTAGTCTCTATTGCCACGCTCTCATGCGTTGCATTAGTAGTAGTCACAATGACCTTAATACCGTGGCAATATTTTTTATTGCTGTGGCAATAGAGGTCTCTATTGCCACGCGTTTAGGCATTGTATTAGACAGTAGTTGCAACAAAAACCAATCCATGGCAATAAGTGAGGTCGCAACGAAATAATTTTTGTGGCAATATGATGTATTGCAATGAAATAACTTCGTTGCAATAAATTATAACAACGATCTATATGTATAGCAATTCATTTTATCGCAACGAGGCATCAATGCATATTGCAATAATATTTGCTTATATACCGTTGTTGCAAAAGAAATGTAATCAAATTAGAAATCGCACGAACAGAAATATCAATTATAGCCATCAAATCATATATAAGAGCATTTGTAACAATTTTTTCAGTATGTACAAACATGAAGCAAAAGAGACCAATAATAGAATAATTTCATAGTAATTTTTGAACGAAAACTTTAAATTTCTCAACTAAGATTGCGATAACAGAACTAATCTATTGACTAGTGACTTGAGAATAGGTTGTTCCATATTGTAGACTTGCTTGATTTGACCATGCCGTGAGACCAGACGCTCCGCTCAAATTGTATCCTCCTGTTGAATAAAAGCACAGTTTGTTCTTTTGAGCATAAACAAATCCAAGATGAAATTTTAAATTTTAAAAAGAATGCGGAAAAGCAGGTAATGTGCAAAGATTGATGTTGTTCAGAATTAAGTTAATTAAAAATCATTCCTGCTTTAGTTTCATAAGCATTGCACTTTCAAAGCTCATAACCAAAATAATCCACACATCTATGTCATATATCACAATCGTTTTCAGCCTACCAAGAAAAGTCAACTCTCAACTGCATATAATTAGAAAGGAGTATTCTATCCTAGCGATGAATTTGCTCTAAGTTTATTGAGAATATATAAATCTGGCCTAAGACAACCTAGCTAATATTATATCAACAGTACCAAAATATTGACTGCGATGATGCATATGTAGTTTATGGTGACAATATATGTAAAAACCATCTAGGAAGATTACTGGCCTGCAGATTGCAGTGACCCATATGAAATTAGTGCAAGTGTGAATAGTAGAGTGCAGTTTGGTCCAAAAGTAGGGACTACGCATTTAAAATACCATTTCAATCGGTAAAAGGAGCTTATCATAATACAAACTAGATGCGTGGGCACGGCGCACGCCGCGCCCCGCGAAAAAAAATCCAGATTCTAAAAGAGAGGAAATTTCAAACAGAGAAGAAATCTTATGTAGGAACACTTAAAAAACAGAATCAAGCTGTCATAATTTCTAGAAGTTGTGAAAGCTCGACTACGATCCTTTTTTTTTGGGGTAGCTCAAGCATGTTCTTAGGACAATTCTCACAAATTTTGAATAATTTACAAACTTAGCAAGGAAATCATCAGGATTTAATATACGAAGTATTTCTTGATATCAACTTCAGGCATACCTTGACCTAGGTCAATAGATGTTGTTGTAGTAGCATATATAGCAAGATCCTAAGTGCACTATAGCAAGATCCTAAGTGCAGCAAGACAAAATATCAGATAATCTATAAATTAAACTGATAAAAAGTGAATTTAGCTGGTAGCCAACTTTACATAGAAGAAAGGTACCTACAAAGAATAAGATCACCGAACAGACCAAAGGAACATTGTACCAATGGAACTCTTCACCGAGCTTAGCATTGTCCCACCTACATCATGGTAAATCTCAGTGGTGTCAGTTTACCAAAACAGAGCACGGTATTTTGTGAGCCACCTTGCCCATTTACAATAGCGATTTCATGTCTAGGTTTGCTACCTGGAATCACAATTGCGAAAAATAAAACAAAGATGCGAAATTGAAAATGTACATGTACTGTAGGCTCAAATAGTTTGAATTTTACAGACAATAAGTTATTTCTTTTGTTTAGAAACAATATTTTTTGCCTTTTATCAGCTAAAAATAAATGAAGTAAAACAGAAATTTTAGCTTACATGTGAACGTGGAAAATCCCATACTTTTTTCAAAGATATCTTGTTTAACTTAGAGCATTGATTTAAGGATAAACCAGCATCCTTTGAGGCATTCATATCATGTTCATCCTCATAAACATAGCTTTGAACCCTACATTCCATCAAAGTATATAAAAAAAGAACATTTAACAAGATCTGTTCGCTAAGCTCTATTCATTTAACAAGATCTATTTGCTTAGCTTTGTAGCACTACATAAAATTTTGAATGACATCTAGGTGAAGAAGTTAATGGTGGGCTCATTCTAACTTCCTTTCACTCGTAAATGTTTAGTGTTTACAGATCTTACTAAAATATGTATAGGATCCACATACATATGGATCATGGGAACTTTGGCCGAAGCCAAGCACAAGAAAAATCAGCGCTGCAAAACTAAAATCCGGTGAGCATTCAATTGAACTCTCCAGATGGTTCCATATCAATAGTTCATGCAAATCTATATTGTCCATAAACCCAATTAACCATACACTGGCAGAATGGGCTTACCTCAACACATCCATAAGAAAATTCATAAACTGGTTAGGTTCAGATGTTATGACAATTGCACCCATTATAATTCCGAATGTTTTTGACATGATTTCAAGTGCCATGAGGGTCAGATTTAGTGCATAGATTTCCATCCCCATGAGTTATATTTGGTTTTCCTGAACTTGAAAATTCTCACTGTGGTGACTTATATTTGGTTCTGCTGAACTTGAAAATTCCAGCCTATCAACTATGCCATGTTTTACATCTTGACGGGTTTCTTCAGAATTTTCTGTTTGAATAACACCATTCTTCCGAGGAAGAAATATTTGACAAGTAAAGTCATTTGTTTCAGTATTTTTTGCTTCCTGCATCAACTTTGTCTATATCAACTTTGCCATTGGTTAACTTCCGCTATTCAGTATATCTTGATTGGGCTCTGAATGGCGATAACACCCTTCCGGCAGAAGGTTCTCTAAAGTTCATGCAGAAGCTTCTAATCCATGGTACAAGTTGTGGACATATTTCGGTTGCGGTTCTCTAGTAGCTCTTTAGGGTTTCCTACAGAGGCGATGGCGGCTATGTGCTGGGGAACATCGTGGAGACCGAGCTCTGCAGCTTCACGATCTACGACCGCCTCGCCTCTTGATTGAACTTTAGAGTTAATAGTAGTTCTCATTTACTTCCTCATGTATACTTCTCATTTATCTGAAGTTCACTTTTTTGTAATAGGTAAACCGCAATCGAAATATGTCCACAACCTGTACCATGGATTAGAAGCTGATAAGAAGAACGGTCCATGCAACTCAAAACAATCGATGACTCCAAATGAATATGCACAATCAAAATGCAAGAGTAACAGGATGCCAGTCTCCCTCAATATTCAAAGAACAAAATTATGGTAATTTCAGACTAAGCTCTTCTGTTTTGGCTACATAAACTTTTCTATTGCTTCTGTACAGTAATAATGAGCTAAGCACTGTTGTTTGTTGACCAATGTGCATATCAAGTTTTTTTAAATGAAATTAATACAATCTATAGTCAAACACTCTTCACTCAGTCATTTTTTAATGCAGATGATAATGATGCGGCTTAAGCCTTACATGCAGGCATGCAGCAGGATATTTGGATCATATTACTACACATTGTTCAAGAGTTGCTTTTTATGTTGGGTGTATCGTAAACCTCATTGAGATGTCATGCCCAATATGCATTTATGCCAGAGAGTTGCTAATGCTTTTCTTCACGTTCTATTCCTCTACTCTTCAGTCCTTGTTTTTGCAAACTAATTCAACTAAATGTTTAACATGTTCTTCTCTTGATTGAGTAATTCCAAATAATATTGGTAATATGTTCCTTCATATTTCAAGACGACATGCTATTTAGCCTTCTCTTACAGCTATTGGATGCTCCACTCATTTCCTTTTAAAATGTAAGCACGAGATATAATAGTTCATCACAGAAAGTTATCCAAACAATAGGTGCCTTTATAATTTGTGACCTTCGTCCATACTTGCAGAGAATACTACCAAAATTACATGGACGAGAACTGCAAGGTCATATTCATACGGCAAGAAATGAACTACCATGGGAAGTAAACTACAAAAGATTACTTGAACCATAGAGGCAGGTAGGCACACAAGAACTAAACTGCACGAAAGAACAATTTTTGCAGTACGATACACACAAATTTATCAACCTATCAACATGAGTAGTTCGAGCAAGAATCCGTAGTCCCAAGAAATCGAACAAGATTTTTCTTTGGCCGAGAAGATTCTCTCCGAACTCGAGGGATCGGCGCGACGGGCGATGGGGAGGTGGGCTTTGTCTGGGCGCACCAATGAGCTGGCGTCTCGACTTCCATCGCTAACGCATCGCAACTATTATCTGCGACCAAAGATCAAGCGATAGCGGATCGGTTGAAGCGATGGACGAGGTCGAGTATGCCCAACTTTTGCATCCATTCCATGTTCTTCCCAGAGTTAGATTTGGCAAGCCAAGGAGTCGGGGAGATTGGAGTGGAGAGTCGACCGACTGGGGCATGGGCACCGGGCGGCTTGGGGAGACGCTGCGGCCGGAGGGAGACGCCACGGGGATCGGAGGCGGGCGAGGAGATGCCATAGGCCGGAGGAGACACTTGCTGGGGGTCGGAGCACGGCCCGGGAAGACGACGCTGAGGAAGTTGGAGTGCCGGTCGAGGAGAGACGCCGGCTAGGGGGAGCTCCATCAGGCCGTCGGGGGTAGACGTCAGCCAGGTGGACGACAGATTGGCTTGGGGGCTAGGGCGGCTTCATGCTTGGGAGTTGGGAGAATGGGGACCGAATGGCTTCAGATTACTTTGTAAGAGCACTATGTCGCATTTTGATCATAAATTGAGACAACAGCACAAATTTCCAAAGAATAGAGATTTGATGTTCCTCTTGAGTTCTATGTGAAGTGGAAAATCAACCAAAGTCAAGGGAATGACAAATAATGAAGCATAGGTTACCTTTAGAGTTAGGAATAATAGGAACAACAGCTGCGGCGAGGCAATGGGGACGGCGCAGAACGTCGGCGCGGGCGAGGCAGCCTTGATCTTGGTGAGGATGGCCCGACGCGGGACGGCCGAAGCGGCGCGGATGGCCGGCATTGCTTGCGAGGATGGGCGGCGGAGCAGCGTGGAGCGGAGACGGGCGTAGGTTTTCTTTCGATCGAACGCGGCGCGGCCAGCTGGGCTTTTGGGGCCGGAACTATTTAGGTTGTGGCTTATCAAACCAGGCAGGCACGTGTCTTATTTACGTCAGCCAGGGCCGACGAAAATAACTCGTCCCAACCACGTGGCCTATTTTCGTCGGCTTAAGCCAATGAAAATAGCTGCGTCATGCCACGTGTCATATTTTCGTCGGTCTAGACCGACGAAAATAGTCCAAAAAAATTTCGAATTCCCAAGGTGTGATGACTCAATTATTTTCGTCGGCCTGGTCAAGGATACTGATGAAAGTAAATGTAATTTCGTTGGTTCTAGCTGACCGATGAAAATAATTGTAATTTCGTCGGGTCTCTGACAGAAGCGGCGGCAGCGTGCAGGCGCCCGTCCACTGCGCAGATTGTCAGAGATTGATCCACCACTTTCCACTCGAGAGGCGCCGAGAACAACAGGTCGTCGTGCGCGCTCTCCCGTGGCTCGGAACACGCTATCTCGGGCGCCGCCGCCAGAGGGTCTTCGCGAAGCCGCCGCCGGAGGCGGAGGCAGTGGTGGCAGAAAAAACACGATGGGGGCTGAGGCTGGGCAAGCGGTCCGTGTATCGCAGGCGTAGAATAGGGACAAGAACTCAGGAGGAGAAGAACATGGGCTGCATGGGCTGGGCTGAATCTACAGGATTCATCCGATACATGTCGTGACCCATATATAGACTTATTGCCACGTAAAAAGAAATCGTGGCTATAAAATTAAAAATTGCCACAAAATAAAATATTATAGCAACAAAACTTACCCGTGGCAATAAAATCTTATTTAATGCAATGATTTTATTTTTTGTTGCAATACGACCAACCTTTTGCCACGACAGTTAACAATATCGCAACGCACAATAATTCGTGGTAATATATTGGATGTATCGCCACAATTTTCCAAATCGAGGCAATAACACCACTCTAATGCAATAGAATTTATGGTGTCGTAAAAAATTTCGTGGCAAAAGCTTGGATTTCTAGTAGTGTTTATATAGACGTCCCATAACGGGTTTCAACCCTTGAATCCTATTAGGAACTCTAAGCCCATTACAACTCGGATCCCTATCCGAATTGGTTACAACCCCTTAAGCGTGCGACCCTATAGGTTCACATGCACTCGGACATGGCTGGAGTACCCATATCGATCATCAAGTACCACTACATGACCATCGGGTACACCTACTCGACCATCGAGTACTCCTACTCGATCATCGAGCATTCGACCAATAGTCGATAGCGGCTCCTAGCAGGACATACCGACTCCCAAGTACATGGAAAGATCGAACAAAGCTCAACAATGTCATATATGCATTTCCTTTTGCCTCATGATATTGGACAAACCCAAGGCGAGTTATTGTCATCCTTGTTTGGATGGTTCGACCACTCTTTCTCGATACCGTGACTCAGATTCCCCGAATACATTGAGTTAACTCTTTAACAAGATGAGTTGAGTAACTCTTTACTCGAGTAGCATAGCTATGTATTTTTTGGGATCCGACCACTCAAGAGGTCTAGAGATATCTCTCCTATTGTATGGAGGGGCAAATCCTATTTTGATCGATCACATCTCGCAGCATGTTTCATGACAAACCCGAAAGCCATCTTTATAACTACCTAGTTACAGAGTAGCATTTGACGACCCCTAAGTAAGCCATTACACATCTTGAGAACATGCAACAATCTCAAGTCGAAGGATATAGCATACACATCGTATATGAGACCAATTGATGACATGAAAGAATATGACATTCTCGCAGTGTCACATAGTGGGTCGATGTCTAACACCATGTTCTCTAACATGTGTCCATATTATTGGTTTGATATCTCCATATCTATGACCTGTGAAATGTGGCCATCGACCAGTAAATATGCTAGTCTACTCATATATGTCCTCATATGATTATCGACTAGGGATCCAGTTTTAGAATGAGCATCATAAAGATGAATATAGAGTTTCACAAACAAGTCACATACTTTTCAATCAATATCCATGATGTTATTCAAAGAACAAGCGTGTCTGTTGCAGCCTTTTCCCCTTTGATCACCTTCAGGTTCGCTTCTGCCTTGTCTCGATTGACTTTGGCTTTAAGCCACGCAGCATCAGAAGAGGCTTTCTTAGCCCTTAGCGTCTTCAGCTCTGTCTTCAACTTTTTCACCTCCTCCCTCTGCGCTTTGGCCTCGATCCTGGCTGCCCTCAGCTCAGCCCGAAGTTCTACCAGCTTGGCGTCTTTCATCTTGATCACCTGCTGGCCGGAGGTTGTGAGCCGTTCATTCCACTGTTGGGCTTGCTCGCAAAACGTCTCGACATGGCACAGTGTCTCCGTGAGACACTGTCAAAAGAAGTAAAAAAAAGCTAAAAAGAGAGAGGCAGAACAAAGGAAAGATCCAAGGTGAGGATACAAAAGGACGTGTCCACGTACCTGTAGCTGAGGCTTCAAGACTGACTACTATTCGAAGGACGCTGGAGGAGTTGAAAGGGGCAGGGTTGTTGTCGTTGTGATCGGAGCTGGCGCCTTAGAGGTTGGCACGATCACAACCGTGTCCATAGGTGGCGAGGTGCTGGTAGTGGTACCATTGACCGTGCCACTGGGTGCATCCTTCCTACCGGGGCTTCCTATGAGATTTTTTCAGAAAAAGGCGAAGTTGCTGTGAAAAGAATGGAGAAGTAAACTTACCTCCCTATCCGGAGCTTCACCCTCACATTTTTCTCCAAGGCAAATGCTTTCATCAGGATTGGTTTGGTCTCGGCAGCCGACTTCTTGCCTAGCCCAGCTGGTTGGAGCGATGGTGCCGATGGATCAGTAGCCAACGAAGGAACCTGCCCACACATGATGACTATGAGCAAGGTGCTAAGTTGTAAGCAGATTAAGTAACTACCCGACAGTGGCATTACCTCTTCGACCACTTCGGTTGATGAAGACTCTATTCGAGGAGACGTTTGCGAGATGACTGCCAGTTTTTGTGTGTCATCTCTCCAGATAGCCCGTTGTTCCTTCAAAATCTACTAGACGATGTCAGAAGCAATTTCATAGCATCTGAGCAAGCTTTTGAATATCACCTAGCTGGAAGGTCCCATCGCCGAAGTCTAGGGCTATTTCGTCGGTCGAGGGAACGTCAGAGACATTGACCTCCTCACTCAAGGAGATTCGGCTGCCTCTCACTCCAAAGCTGCTTCGATCCAGCTGGGATCTGTGATGGGCACCGCACCATCCATGGATAGCACCACACCGGTAGGAGCTGGGCCCGATGCTTGCAAATCGTCCAAGCCGATGGCTTCCTCGAGCTGTTCGCTACTATCGTCAAACGCGGCCTCCTGAAGACAAACTTGGTTAAAAACAACAACAAGTGCACAAATGTGGCAGGATTGGTCATTATTCAATAAGTACCCCTGGTTGAGGATTGGCCAGAGAATATGCCTCTATGCCGCAAGGCCGGGTTCCGAGCCTTAGAACATCTTGCTCAGTCGGGAGGAGATGTTTGCATTTGACAAAACTATTAGTCAGTAAGTTAGTTCGTTAGCCACCAGTCATGGCCAAAGAACAACAGATAGCGTTATTGCTACTTACTCTCAGAGCTGTCTCTGGTTGCATCGCCGGTCCCAGAGTAGTCCCAGGCCAAGTGGTCTCGGCACTTCAACGAACTCAATCATCGTGTCAGAAAATCTCGATGTTGGGTTTGATACCCAAGAAGGCCTCACAGAGGTGGGCGAACACACTGAGCATCGTGATCGAGTTAGGGCTCAGGTGAAAAAGCTGAATTTCGTAGAAGTCTAGATGTAACACCCCGGCGCCAATCGCACCGCGAGTGCTACCCAAAACTCTAAACACTCAACGACAACTCAACAGAATTGTCTAAAAACAACCGCTAACTCTAAAACCGACTGAAACTAAGTCAGCGAAAAGCTCAAAATTTCGGCATGACCTTCCTAGAAAGAAGGGCATCCACTCAGCAGACAGAAAACATTGCAGATAATATATCATTCTAGCAGGTCCTTAGTTAATCAATCACACCCAATAGAAGATATTAAACTTCACCACGACAACAACACATCGCAACCGAATTAATTACATCCGAATTAATGAATTTGTTAAAGGAATAGTTGAAGACCGAAGTCGGGTATGCGTGATCCTACTCCCAAACCCTAATGAGCCACCGCAAACAACCTCAAACAAGAAAACAACAAGCGTGAGTCCAAGACTCAAAGAAAGTGCAATCAAATATGAAAAGTAATGAATTCGACTAGAATACAAGTACTTCAAGACATAAGGTAACAGCTTCCTTTAATTGTCATTTGTAACAAAGGGAGCAGCTTTGGAATGCATATAAACCCAAACGTAAGAACACAATTACTTCATCATTTGATATAACCATTACTAAATTGAAATCGTCCAGTAACCAAAGCGGTAACTAAACTTTACTCATGCCTCAATGATCATTTCAGGATGAGTCCACGACTCAACCCTGAACCTGTCATTTCCATACTCATTAATTAACATTTATCGATTAGAACACAATGCAATGCAATGCTTTTATGCGTTTATGCTCAAAATGCAACCTTTTAGCTTATACCGGTATAGCTGAGTGCACACCCGTCGGCGTGCACCCACTCATTCCCAACCATCCCGTGGCGGGGCCTACTCTTACTGACTCGCTCCCATCCGTAGATGGGACTACGAGGTAGGACTTTTGTACTCACTACGTGTGAGTACAGAGGCCCTCATCAACATGGGTCGCCTCTTCTGTAATGAATGCGCAAATGCAAATGACATGTTTATAAGCACAACACAACATGAATATAACACACACATTACCAGTTAATCGCTTTATCCTTTGCATCCGTAACCATACTCATTTGTACACTACATAAGGCATTTACAATACTAGAAATTTAATAACTTACCTTCCCATTGCTAATACTCATCCATCCTCATTACCATGATAAGAACAACTTCTAGATATGCTATTAACCATAACCAAATCATTAGGATTTTCATACTCCTATCACAAGTAGAGCATTTAACACCCTACTAACACTCTAGGAGATGCACTTGCCTTTACCGACGCGAGAGGCAACTCGGGGCAAGACCACACCCGAAGACACTTTCCTTGAAAACAACATTACGCACAAGAATGGATCAAGGTCCGACTCAAAACCTCAACGCGCGACGAAAACCCAACTCTTAACTCATTGAATTGGGCCATACTAACCAACTTTAAACACACAATTTAACAAACAATATACAGACTTAACAAAGAATTATATTTTCATAAACAGTAATATGAAAGGTGAGACTCTCATATTCTGGGTGGTGGCAGAGGCATGGTCTTATCATTGCGTAAGAGACACTCCAGGCTAAACACATGCATACCATGGATGAAAACACAAGTTCAGAATATATGAGAAGTCACAGCTAAATAGTGCATTAAAGCAATCAGGATGCACCCGCTGATCTAACACAGACGTGCACACAATTTCCAAAACCTATATACACCTACTACCATATCTCTGTACCCTCATAACCAAATCCCATACAGCCGTTGCCCTTTGTTTCCATCGAATCCATACTGAGCTATGCATGGTCCAATACACCAACTAGATAGGATTTAGCTTTAAAAGAATACACAATAACTCAGTACTGAATCTTGTTCACTTAAATCACCGGGCTCATAACACAATCATGATTGAAGCTACATACGCATTAAGTTAACATTAACAGATTTATTTCAGCATATAGGCTCCATTCCAATAATCAAGCACAAACCAGATAACCATATATATACTCACTACCGCATATCCACATTTCGAATTCCATATAAAGGCTCATCTATCGCACACCAACACTAATCACGTAACTTAGAATCTATGCTTAATTAATAGCCCGAGGATTACATTTTAAAGGCACCATTAATAGCAATAAAAGGGAGGGAATGCGATACATTAGAAATGCAAATCAATCACAGAGGTCCAAGATCCAACATAAATTCCTACTCTTTAACCTTCACATTTATCATGCCATGAAATGCAAAGCAACTACTTGTAGGCATTACATCAAGCACCTTGCATGCAACAACTAAATCCCCACACTTCTAGGGTTTTACCTCAAGGGGAACATAGGAGGAAGGGGGCCGGTGGAGAGCCGCACGGCCTGTGGGGAGGAGTTGCTTGCTGGGGGGGAGGAGCCGGGCGCAGCGCACTGTCGGGAGGCGGCAGACGGCGGGCGCGGCGAAGGCGCCAGGCGGCGGCGGCCGGGGAGGCGCCAGGCGGCGGCGGCCAAGGCGAGGCGCCAGGCGGCGGCGGCGAAGGGGAGGCGCCAGGCGGTGGCACCAAGGGGAGGGCTCGGGCGCAAGGAAGGAGAGCAAAGAAGCAGGGAGTTCGGTTGGGGAAACAAAAATATATCCTGGCACTCTCTCTCCTCTAGGATTTTAGAAAGCAACAACAAAACCGGCCAAAAACCTAAGAAAAATGATTTGCGGTATTACACTAGAAACATCGAGTAGAAATTTAGAAGGGGGAAAGCTAAGACCGCAGTAAAAGAAAGATTCAAAAACTACATCCCGTCCACATCCTTAGGGGTACGATAAACCTCACCCACAGATGGCCTTTAGTGGAAAAACTCCCAGGGAGGGATGAAGCCACCTTCCTCCAACTCCGTGAGACGTTTCTCTGTCATCATGGACATTTCTTCGGGGAGGGATGAAGACCGGCCTGGCCACCTCAATTTCCTTCTTCAGCTGTGTAGCGGCCTTGAGGCTGGTAGAAGGATCGGATGCCATTGGTGACAAACGAGAAAAGGATCTCTCAAAGAATGGTGATGCAAGGGTTCAAAGAGACGAGACAGAAGCTTCAAAAATAAGGCTGAGGATGAAAAGAGGAAATGGCTACAACCCCAAGTCTAGGGATTTATAAAGCCAAAAGCTTCTAAACACAATAGTTCATTTCCCGCCGTACGACGCCTTGATCACCGACAAAAGCGGAATGATGGCATTGCACTTGTCGTGGTGACTCAGATGGAAGCAATAAATGTTCAACTGCTCAATGTTCAGAATTTTTTATTATCGTTCCAACTCTGCTCAGAGTCGAGTCGACGAGTCAATATCGAGCGGCACGAGGTGACCCTAAGCATTCGACGTGGATTGGCAGCAGGGCACTTGACCCAGCACATTCTACTCGATACATAGCGATTCCCCAGCCTACTCGAATCATTCGACTACAAGCTGGAGAGGTGTTACTTGACCAAACCGGAGTTTGGCGGTAATCGACTAAGCACTCGGGGGCTATTATCGAATATCTAAATGTGGGATACGGATGTATGCCATAAACTCAAGGATGTAATGTTTGGCGGTAATCGACTAAGCACTCGGGGGCTACTATCGAATATCTAAATGTGGGATACGAATGTATGCCATAAACTCCACTAAGCAGAGTTCGGGGGCTACTATCGAATATCTAAATGTGGGATATGGATGTATACCATAAACTCAAGGATACACCCCATATAACACTACAAGTGTTTGGAAACTCCGGATATCACTAGCCCAGTCTGAGGGGATAAGATATACATGAAGGGGGGTATTTCCATGCATGGAAGGACTCAATCGTGTTCCTAATATGAGGAAACATACTCGAATACACCTGACCCCTAAGAAAGTTTGGATACGATACGGAGATCATAACAGTGATGGACTCCTGATCTACTACGACTCGGTAGATCCAACCAACTATATAAGGACAAGGGTAGATGTCATCAAGGAGGGAGCAATTCTCAAGCTACAGCCATCCAGAGCTAGACAAATGAGAAGATCTATGAGCAGAGCATCCTTTAGCCATAGCATAGCCACCCCCAAAATTCATTTTCTTTGTAATTAGAGCTAGCCATCCCGTTATGTACTTTGTTCATCGACCTCATATATCATCCATATAGGAGTAGGGTGTTACTCTATCGGAGGCTTGAACCTGTCGATATCGTGCATCCCCAATTTGTGTGTTTGACTCTATGCGTCTTGAAGGTACTCGAAGTATAAGTTTATTGTTGATCACTAATCTTCGACAATGTCTTATGTAGAAGATTTTTATTAGTTAGATAGGGAAAAATTTAGAAGCTTATGTTGATGATATCGTTGTAAATAGCAAGAAAAGCTCTAATTAGTTGTCAAATTTGGCTAAAACCTTCAATAATTTGGATAAACATGAAATTAAGTTGAACCCTCAAATGTTTGTCTTTGGAGTTTTTCTAGAATGTTACTTGGTTCTCTTGTTTGTTCTAGAGGTATTTAAGTAAATCCTAAGAAGATCTGGGCCATTGAATCTTTGAAACCACCTTCTATAGTGAAGGAAGTTCAAGGCTTAATTGGTCAGATGGCTAGTCTTAGTTGTTTTATCTCAAGATCATGAGAGCATGGTTTTCCTTTCTTTAAGGTAATAAGAAAATGCGACAAATTCCACTGGTCTGATAAAACGAACAAATCTTTAATGGTTTATTTGCAAAGCCCACTCTACCTTGGGGAATCTTTGTTGGTATACTTAGCGGCTACAAATAATGTGGTTAGCGCTGTATTGATCATTGAATGAGAGCGGATTTAGAAATCTGTTATTATATTACCAAAGTTTTACATGGACCTATGGAGCAATGCTCTCATGTTCAAAAACCGCTTTTCGCCCTATTAATGGCTTCTAAAATTGAGACATTATTTCCAATCTCATCGAATTACCATACCATCATCTTTTGCCATGGGTAATATATTACATAACCAAGAAACATCTAGTTGGATTGCTAAGTGGGTAGTTGAGCTTGGATCATTTGACATCCATTTTGTTGCTCGAACTATAATTAAGTCCCATGTTTTGGTAGATTTTATTGTTGAATGGTCAAACAGTGAGCCCTCTGTAAAAGAGGATACAACTAATTCCAACCATTGGAAATTATACTTCGATGGTTCTTGAGAGATAAAAGGCTAAGGGGCTAACATTGTTTTGGCCACTTCTCAGGGTGATCAACTACAGTATGAAATCTAGATTCATTTCCCTACTACCAATAATATGGCAGAGTATGAAATTCTTCTAGCATGGTTTCGTGCAACAAAATCCATCGGAGTCCATCGTCTTCTTATGGTGGGTGATTCAAAATTAGTCATAAACTTGCTTAGCAAGGAATATAGTACATCTGATGAGGTAATGGGTCACTACCTAGATAAAGTGAGAAAATTGAAAAAATATTTTAGTCATTTCGAAGTTCAATACAAACTATGAAAAGATAATATCTTAGGAATCAGTTATCAAAATTGGGATCCTCACGATTACCTATTCTAACAGGTGTTTTTCCTGAATATTTGTCTAAATATTCCATAGATACATCTATAGAAACATCCCCGACTAGTACAGAGGTTGGAGTTCTTGAGCAGGATATAGATTGGGCTAAACTATTTAAAGCTTATCTAGAAAATGGGACACTATCTATGGATATTCATGAAAAAGATAGATTAATTCAAAAGGTGCGAATGTACAAAATTCTCAACAATACTCTTTATAGAAAGGGAACACATAATATTCAAATGTAATGTATATCCCAGGAACAGGGAAAAACACTGCTTAATGGCATACATGGGGGCTTGTGTGGAGTACATGCCTCATATAGAACTCTGGTCAGAAAAGCTTTCCGATAAGGTTTTTATTAGCCTATTGCATTACAAGATGCCATGCACCTTGTGAAAACTTATGAGCAATGCCAATTTCATGCTCGACGTGTGCATTTACCTGCTAATCACTTGCAAACCATACCCTTATCATGGCCGTTTGGG
Source organism: Guadua angustifolia (assembly GCA_036346375.1). Classification (NCBI taxonomy): domain Eukaryota; kingdom Viridiplantae; phylum Streptophyta; class Magnoliopsida; order Poales; family Poaceae; genus Guadua; species Guadua angustifolia. The sequence goes on from CM070513.1 coordinate 24,583,651, forward strand.
AAATGGGGCATTGATATAGTAGGTCCTTTACCAAGAGCAACTAATGTATTCAAATTCCTATTTGTTGCGATCGATACATTTACAAAATGGATTGAAGCTGAGCCTATGGTTTCCATTATGGCTTAAGAAGCAAAGAAATTTTTTATGAAAACATAGTCACTAGATTTGGTGTACCTAGTAGACTAATTTTTGATAATGGATCACAATTTGTTAGTGATCTGTTTCAAGATTATTGTGATGAAATAGCACAAAAAATTGTTATACTTCAGTTGCTCATCCTCAGAGCAACAGAGTAGTTGAACAAGCCAATGGCCAAATTATATAAGGTATAAAGAAACGAGTGTTTAATCATCTTACCAAATGCTCGGGGGCTTGGGTAGATGACCTATACTCTGTGTTCTGGGCCATACACACAACGACTAGCAGAGGTACAAGGGGAACACCTTTTCAGCTAGTCTACAGAGCTGAAGCCATGTTGCCAACTGAGATTTATTTAGGTTCTATATGGACTTCTCTCTACGAACAGGTTAATCAAAATGACCAGCAAAGATGACATCAATCTCTTAGAGGAAAAGTGAGATCAAGCACTTACTAGGTCAACAGCCTATTTACAAGGCTTAAGAAGATATTGCAACAAAAGAGTTTGAAGGATCAAGATGATGAACAGAGGGGGGGTGAATAGTCATAAACAAAATTTTCCCCACTAAATACTCCAACTAAGACCTCGAAAAGATTGCGCAAAAGGAATCATGAAAGACCCAAACAACTTGACAACTATGTGTACCCCTAGCTTGCATGAATGAAAACCATGGAAAATGTGAGGATTTTTGAGTCACAATCCTGGTTGTTAAGTATCCAAAACAAAATAAATCAATTCAACTCTTGCTTTTAGAAAGGAGATTGAGCCAAATCACAAAAATCACTTTCAGAAAAGCAAAAGCAGACTTTCCAGAAACTGTCCTCAATTGGAGCAGGTGGTTGGTGGACTTCTGGTGCTCTAAAAATTTTGGTAATTTTTCTCCCTATGAGAAAATATATCCTGAAGTAGTCCACCAAATATAACCTCAAAAATTCTTGTAGAAAAATCAAAAAAATCAAATATCACAGACTATCAGGAACTTCGAGCAGAAAGTTTGGGGCTCGGTTTTCACATCATGGCGCCCAAACAGTGTGACCAGTGGACTCTCAAATTTTTTTACATATGTATATGAAAGTCTCGCACCTTGTCCAATAATAATCACTCAAAAATGAATTTTCTAGATTTTTCTAAAAATCAAAAACTGACTACTGCGTGTAGAACAAGTTTTGGATAGAGATGTAACTTGATAGAAAACTTGATCTCTAGTCTATCCTAGAGTGAAAAAGAGATGTAAAACCATATGAACACACTCAAGACATCCAAGATCAGCTGCATTTAGAAGGAGGGGAGGCAAATCCAAATTGCAAGAATGTAAATTGCGAGAAAGTAAATTGCAGAAATTGAAATGCTGAATTTAAGACATACAGTAAATGAGTAATGTAAATTCAAGCATGAATGAAAAGATTTGCATTTCTGGAAGTTGGAAGTTTACAAAGCCTCACAACAAAGTAGGCAAAACTCAAAAGAGCACAAAAACCTCTACAACCTTCAAGGGGAGGAGGCTACCCCTCCACCCCTATTTATACTACTCTTGGGCCACCTACCACCCCTAGATGCGTCCCTCAACCCTAGAGCACTCATTTAAGGGATAGGATTAACCCATTCATACAGCCATGCAAGGGCTAACCCAAAACCTACACACATAACGAGTTTTCTTGCATGATTTTCAAAGCATAATACCTAGACACTACAAGGAACAGGTAAAAATTCGTGGGCCAAAAACCCACGAATTTAGGCCAAAACCCACGAATTTATGTTAAATTAAATGGGCAAACCGTCAATTTAGTTCACGAATTTAACTCGACGAATTTAATCAATTAAATTAAGTGGGTACCCGCAATTTAAATTAAATTAAATGGGTTCTTGAAAATACCCACAATTTAACTTTTAAATTGTGGGTCCCAAAAACCCATTTATTTATTTAAATTGTGGGTCACAAAAGCCCATTTATTTAAATTAAATTGTAATATTAAAAATTTAACTAAATTTAAAACTAAATTTAACTAAATTGTAAAAAAAAAACCCACAATTTATTTAAATTGTGGGCCAAATAAAACCACAAATTTAGTTAAATTAGTGGGCCAAATAAGAACCCACAATTTAATCATTAAATTGTGGGTATTTATGGCCCACAATTTAATGTACATTTGTACAAAAAAATCCACGTCGACAGATAAAATATATGGCCTAAGAATGAATATTAATTTATGTATTGTACAGTCAATATTAATTTATGAGATGCAAATCGGGCCACCGATTCATCATTAAGGCATATAACAAAATTATAAAAGCAATTCTAGAAGCCACTAGTCGACAATTCTCCATCTTTAGAAGAAAAATAGTGCAAGAGTAGGTAAGTACAACTCTTAAAAGTTTTGAAGCTTATCACGTAAAATATAACAACCAACCTCAAAGATGCGAGAAAGCTTGTCAATTTGATCATTTGATTGACTCGATCATCAACTCGGGTTTCTTAGCATAGACCACGACAATTTGCCTTGGTTATGCGCAGTAGCAAGTGGTGAATTCGATCATCTGTGATGGGGAACTTCATCGCATCCAAAATCCTGGTACAACAACAATTTTACTTAGACCAGATGGGAATCGTAGATATATCTCAACTCTAAAAATCATCGCTACATAACATAAATCATGGGACTTTTTTTTGTCTACTTCACAAGACTGAATAAATTAATAATCTTGTAGCCCACATAAACGACAACAAGACAAAACAAAATGTATGTATGCTCACAACTTGTAGATAATATAGTATTATAGTTGAAAACAGTTGCCTAACTCAATTGTCACGTTTAACCAGCAGAGATAGTTCATAACCTCAAAGATTCTGCTATTAAAATGGTTTCATCAATATTAAGCACTAACAAGAACCCATTTAGTATGTAAGATTTATAAACTAACAGATGAAACAGAGAAATAAAAGGGCAATTTCATAGTATCGCATTTAAAACTACATCCACCCGACACAGCTCAATCAATCAAGAATTGAAGATGCTAAAGGCTAATCCAAAGGGTAGAGCAGTAGTTACCTTGAAGAATTTGATGTCAGAATGGTAGACATGCACAAAAAGGAAAGGAATTGGTTAGAATTTCGATATGCCATCCTAAATTGATAAAAAAAGTCTCAGAGAGTGTTAAACATCAAAACCTTTCGAGGGATTATCTTTTCCACGGGTCAAATCAATCTTAACATTGTTGATCGCAACATCCTCTTCCTTCAAAGAAGTCCCGTAAGATTTCAAGACAGCAACATCAAAGACATGAAACTTCTATTCTTCCGAGAGGTCAAGTTATAGCACCCAACTCAAATGAGCAAAGTAGGCATGAACACGTGAACAAACTATGTCTCTGCAGCTTATATCCTTGAAATGCTCCAGTTTGTCCTTTGGAATGAATATTGATTGCAGAATCGCAACTCAAAGAAAATTGAATCGTTAATAAATTCCACATAAAGAAATACTAACTGAATCAACAAGGACAAAACTATGACATAATGTGAGACACTCAGAGTATGTAAGTATGTGACAGAAAAAAAATCATTTTGAAGTCTCAAAAGTAAAATAATTATTATAGAGTGACTTCCATGTAGTATTACTTTGTGCATGACTGATCAATTTTATGCTACAACAAGCATTGTCAAGAAAATCACAGCCTGCACCACAAAGCACATCTCCCAAGACACAAAATGACCTTTCCGTCCTCACTTTGTACCAAAGAATCGCTCGATGAAACGAATGGCTACCATTTAAGACCTGTGCGTGCTTACAGGGAATCTAGTTTCTCTGAATAGAAGCTGGGATAACCACATCCATAGCAGAAGCATGCTGTGATATGCAGATTCATTCATTCTTTGAACACAAGATCTGATATAACGAGCCGTAACATGTCTAATGCACAATAGAATTGACAACATATATGTCAGATGATTTGTTCTTGCACAACAGTGCTGAGAAGGCGTGCTACCTTGTAGAGCTCTCTCTGGCGAATACGTTGAATGATTTCTTTTGCTTTCTTCAGTTCACTTTGGGGAGCGCTTTCGATGGTTTTAATGATTGTGTCATCTAACCGGGATTTCGTGAGACGTGGGCGTGAGAGGAATAGATTGGACAAACAACTACAAACATATAGGAAATAACAGTAGATAGCACCAAACCTTCCAAAAGTCTTCAGGATCTTGTGCATGCAAAGATATCCCCAAGTATTCGTTAGCTTCAACAAGTGCGTCCACAAGCTTGAACCATTTTTTGTAAATCTCTAGTAGATAGCTCTCCACCAATTCTGATAATTCAAACAGAAAGCAATGAACACTAAATCAAGAATTCAGAACATAACCAAAAAAATGTACTCATCCAACTCAACAGAAGCATCCAACTAAACAAAAGGAAAATCAATGCTTACAAATTTTGCAAATAGGTTTTCAGAGAAAGATTTAAGTTTGTCTAGGGAATTAAGTTGTCATTTCAAATTATTTCGCTTTCGTGGTTAACTCAAAAGCTGCCCATCCTCTCCAATGCAAGACTACTTTACTTGCTTGTTTTTAGTTAAAAATAACACACCAAAGATGGGCTGGCGGTTTAGAACATTTTGTGTGCGCATTAATCGCTTGTCACTAATCACCCTAATACAATCCCAAGTTTTCAGTTTATGTTAACATAGTTTAAGACATGCCTTCTCGAAAAGACATATGAACCCATTTCATTTAAATGGCCATTTGTTGAGAAAAACATGAATTAGTCGTAATAGCGTGCGAGGACAAAGAATTCTTCCATATCGCATTAGGTTAATTTAAGCCGTGTTAGCAGATTATATTAGTTCAAATGAAGTAAACGTGATGTAACACTATTTGGTATAACTTTGCATTAATCTGAAGCAAAAAACTGTGGTCCTAAGAAATTAGTTCAACCGCTTAAATTTGAATTTGAAGTTCTAAACTAGTAGGGAAAATAAGACATGAAGTAAAGATTATCCTAATTCATGAGAATATTAATATATACGATGGTAGAAGCATGAGATTTGGTACATGGCACTATAAAGCGCTTTATTTGGTATATGCTATCGTCTAGTTGCATTTTCAAAATTTGCATGTCGAAGTTCAAGCCATACCGATCATGGTCTTCTAACAGACCTCCTTTTTTTCGGGTTGAACCATTTTACTCGGAACCTTTTCTTTCACCACATATAAGAATCCAAAGAACCATCAAAAGAAACAATGTAACGAATCCTACATTAGAAAGTCAAGATGTTTGATTGTATGCTCACCTCATGTAACGATTTGTTACCATCCATGCATAGCGATCATGGCACATGGTATCATAGGTCCATTCGTGATTGATGGGCTAATATGCGATTACCAAAGAAATGATGAACATGAACCAGCAGAACAAAGAGCACCATATTAAATGTAGCACGTGCTTAGAAGTTGAAAGATATACGGTATGTTCACCATGTACCGATCTCTTCGAACGGTCAACTATCAAGTATTGACCGCTCTTTAGGGTTATCGAAGAACGGTTTTTGTTCAACCTCAACTTTTGGCTCCTGCAAATCCATAAAGCCCAAGCGAAGAATCAACAAATCACTCAAGTTTCAAGGATAGTAAATCAAGAAGCCTATTCAATCTAGAGTAGAGAAATGGCATTGCAAAGTAATTTTGCACTTTGCGAGTACCCTCTAGCCAAAACAGCTTAAAACCAATTTTGCGCTCATGCTTTATTAGGGCAAGTACCACACAAAACAAGTGTTGTAGCACCAAAACATGAAGCTTGAAGCCGTGCTTGTGGAATGTATCTGTGAGAACTGCAAAAATCTCTTGCTCAATATTCAAAAATAGGTTTTGTAGAACTGATTTTGGAATCTCAAGCACGCAAGAGAATCACATCAAACAAGAAGCTTTCAAATAATTATATACAGCAACAAAGTATGGACCATAATTTCTACCTGAAAATTCTCTACCATTTCCAACAATAGACTAAGGCCGCCTCGCAATGTTTCTCTCTGATGTCTAAATGCCCAATTGATTGAATCAATCACAAGCTTCAATTGCTGAACCAAACAAATCGATAATCGATAAAACAAAAGAAATTTGGGATGTCGCCTATAGATAAATGACACCAAAGGCAAATGAATAATTGAAAATAGCTAGTACATAGTAGTCATTGTCTATTGATAAATAACACCAAGGCAAATGAACAATTGAAAATAGCTAGTACCTAGTACTAACCTCGACTTGAAAGCTGAATTAACGCTTGCTAAGCAATGGGTGCCAATAGCACGAAGCAATGAAAAAATTTAAGGCGATGCTCGGGATAATCTTCAAGTTCTTAGTAATCATCCGCAAGACAGTAACAAAAGTAAAATCTCTCTAATTGAACATGATCAAGAGCAAAAATGACTTAGCAGATAGTATTCCTACCTCAAGAGTACATCGAAAACAACCTCAAATATGCGAGGCACATCTTCAAGCATTTCACCTTTGTACCGCAGAAAAAATTTACCATTGGAAACTATATATAAATGCTTTGTGAGTTTTATCCTGAAAAAGGGACACAAAGAACATGAAAATTGGTAAAGTAGAAAGCGCCGGTGATTCAGCCATTACCAACGATTTGAATTTCATCTACACAAAACACAAAATGGGTATCAAACAAGAGGCATACTTGTTTATAATTGTCGCAAACAGGACAAAACTTGATTCTCTTGCATCGTGCACATTTCTAGCATAATCGCCAAGAGCAGATCCATCATCCGAGGAACAAACTGCTTTCCCAATGTGTGGTAAATCTTGACTTTGTCCACAAAAGTCTCAATTAATTTCAATGTTTCCCTCTTGATGATCTCAAGCAAATATAATATATATTAGTAAAGCAACAAAATGGAGAAAAAAAGAATAGTATAGAAACCAAGGATTCATCATACCTCGTGAGTTTTACAAATGAAGTCTTCGAGGCATATTCTTCATTTGTGAATTTGAATAACATACAAAGAAAGCAGCAGCAGCAGAAGAAGAAGAAGAAAAACTAACGAGGCTCAAGCAAGCATGCATGCATGCAACTACAGTAACAAAAAAGGCGTGAGATCTTACTTACATTTGGATGTACTTCATTGAATGTAGCTCTCTTGCCCGCTCTAGCTTGCTCCTCGATACCTCCGACAAACTTTGTGAGGTAGGTCACCCAAATATCCTTTACATGGGGATACTTGAATATCTTGACACCTCTTTCATACACTTTAAATGCATCTTCAAAATACTTGTGCTCTGTGGAGGAAAAAAAGCAAATAACCGCCATATTAGTAGATGCATAAAGAAAAAGTTACTTGAAGCTTCAAATGTATGGACTTTTGGAAAAGATCCTACCTCAAGAAGATATGCATAATTGAGAATTATTTGCGGAGTGGCACCAGAATCCAATATTCTCTCATAAACAAAGACGGGTTGATTCCAAGGTCCCAAGGCTCTCCTCCAAATCCACATAGAAACTCCATAATTTCAAAGATTTATGTAATTTCATTTGTACTGTTCGTTCCCATCAGCAGCAATTGCACAAAACATATTGTTAGAAAAAAATGATTCGTAAAATACACAAGAAATTAACACAACCGAACAAAACAAATTATACCTCACCTCTTAACCTCGACAGAGGGCTCATTTGTTGCTTGCCTCATCACCAATTGCCTTGTCAAAATTGTTGTGCCTCACTCCATCTCTACCCACTCACACCAAATTGTTTGCAAGACTTGCGCTATCTCAAATGGATTGGCAACCAAAATACAAGACATGCCACATAACACTCAAAATACAAAATTCCATACTCATACTAAGTCACCGAATGTACAAAATTTCGCATGACCTCTCTAGTAAATAGGACATCCACTCAGCAGACAAAAAACATTTGCAGTTATAATATATATATCAATCTCACAAGAAACCGTATGAGACATTCTAGCAGATCCTTAGATAATCAAACCGTATGAGACATTCTAGCAGATCCTTAGAGAATCAATCACACATCCAACGGCAAATTGTAAACTACGCAATGACGTACAACACATTACAACCGCAATAGATACAATCCACATTCGATTACAATAAGTCCATCACAATAAGTCGCTCACAAGGTATCCATCACAACAAGTCATAAAGTCCAACAATCATACACCAATCGAGCTCACAATGGAATTCATGCCTCGGGGTTGTTGGAGTTAGGGCGCTACCACCACCGCCGCCACTGCTCAAGATGTCTTCTATGATGTCGTCGTTAGTACGTCTTTGAGGGCGTGACCCAGAAACCTGCAAGTTCAAGATCAATCTTTTAAGCATTCAATAGAAGCAGTGGCAACAATCTATATGAAGGAAAATGACTACAATGTCAGAACCCAAATACTACGTCCTCAACACTGTTGTTTTAGGATACTTTTGAAAGTTGGTCTAAAGTAGAGTTATTTTTGAGTGCATTATGAGAAGTTGTAAGAGATTGCTACCATCTATGTAAATAGTACTAATATGCCTGGCAGCATGCTTTGTAGTGTATGAATTTTTCATTCTTCCTGCTTCAAATTGGCATGGGAGAACATAGTTCAGGATACCCTTATTCCTTCCATTGTTTTGGAATATCTTCTAATGCTACCATGATGGGTCGCCCAAGAGATGTCTTGTTCCTTTCTTCTATTCTCGAGTTGGTGAGTAGCTTTTAGTGCAAAGAAAGTTACCACCCTATGGTTCAAAGAAGCAATCATGTTTTTTGCACAAAGAACTGAAGTTGAAAAGTGATATACCTTCCTTGCCTAGTTGACGCTTAAAGTGAAACATTTTGGCTCACATGCATGTTTAGGGGCTTGTAAATGTGAAATATCTATGGTGACCGAGCAACTTAAGGATGATGGTGGCTACTCGATACTTTAATGGTTTTCTTGTGAAATAAGTAGAGCTTTTTTTGGATGGTCGGGTAGGTTGAACTAATTTCCTTAGCTTTGAGGCTTCGCAACCGTGGAACTTAAAACATAAGAATAATGGTTTGTATGGTATCTATGGATGCATATCTTTGTACAATTATTAAATGATGTACTTTTATATTTTTGTTGTCAGCAATGCTGATGGAAATTTGTATGTGTATGACAAAGTGAGCCCTTCTCGCTCATAGAACTTTATTATGAAGTGTCGTACCTTATTAAGTTGAGTGTTACCTTAACCAAAATAAGATGTGTCTACGAGCATGCAAAAACGCCGAAGAACAAATGCACCACCAATTTTGTCGCCCTCTCAAAATGGTAGCGCTAACAGAGGGCATGACAACCAAACAATCTATACATAGGCATACAACATGCTAGGAAAAGCATGATCTATTTATCCAACCGCATAAATGAAGTATACCGTTAAAGAAAGTAATGATGTGGATGTTTGATATTCATACCATCATAAGCACCTAAGCATCGTGAATAGACAAATACTGTGGTGTCGCCCGAGGTGTCATCTGAGGTGGCTGCAGGCCCACGGGTTGAAGTACATAGGCATTCCTTGGCCCGGCATAGGTGGTGGGTACATGTAGAACGGGTTTGGAGGTGGGAGCCCTGTAAGGCATAGACAGTACATTATGCGACATATAAATCATTAGTTCAAATTTTGAATAACGAATTGAACCGATCCGTCTTTACTCAGGTGCCTCTCCTCTGTAAGGTGGTCAGATCTGTGGAGGAACATGTAGAAAGGACGAGGAGGCCGGGAGCTCTGTGGATCATAGTTTGTGATATAAAGTATATGAGAATAGAGTTTTTTAAAATAAAGAATGCATGTGACAATTTCATATAACCCGAGGTGCATCTCCTAGGGTGGTGCCTCATCCCAAAGAGGTGATGCTTCTCCTTGTGGTGGTGGCGCAAATGTGCGGAACGTGATTTTACGAGCTAAGTAAATTAGAGAGTAATGAACTCAAGTATCTTTACCGGCCATAACAGAGGGCTAAACGCCGCACGTTAGGGTCCAAGAGATCCAAGAGATTGTGACAGATTGCTTTGCATATAGATTGTTTGTTAGATTTTAATCACAAATGTACAATTGAGCGATTTGTTTAAAGTTGAGATTGTACTGCAGATACATTGTCATGTATTCTCGAGACCTCTCGCACTTGACGAGCCTCATCTCGCTTGAGAGCGAGCATCCTCCTGCGCTTGTGCTTCCTGTGTGGTCCTCGACGAGCGAGCAATACTCCCCTGGATTTAAGTCGAGCCTCGTGGACGATTTATCGCAGATCCACAACTCCGCCCCCATGGCCCACCTACAAACGATATATATTGAAATGTGACCATGCAACATTTTTGTTATTCAGAGAGCGAAAACAATAAAAATCAGTTTTATTAACTAACCTCCCATGCTTTAGGCCCCCTCAACGTGGTACAACGCTCCACATCGATCGGCGCTGCCCTCCAATCAAACTCCGCCCATGACGCTAAGGCATTTCTTCGCATATGACGCCGCAAAACAGCATATTGGTGCTCCGGATGTAAATTTGCACAAACATATTGTGTCATTTATACTTACCATCCTCGCAGAGCTTGGTCGCCGCACAAAGCATCCGGTTCTGTGGATCTCGCCTTGGTGCCCCGGATGTAACTTCGACAAAAGTGGGAGTACTCCCACTTTCACCTCTCTACGGTGCAAAGTAAGAAACATAGTGACAAATTCACTAACAATTATAATACCGATATTTACCATGCATTGCTCTAGGCCAATGTGTCCGTCTCATACCGTACTTGTGCTTCCCCATTCTACTTCTTCTATTCCTCGATTTCTATTTGATTTTTCTTAAAATCCACCGACGCCCAAGACGCACATCCACCTCCAAGCCTCCATGTCCTTCATTATCCAATCGACCGAGCTCTAGAGATACTCTTGTTCTGTCAGGTGTATCCTCCTCGCCTCTGGTCTTCTCATGTTCACCTTCTTCACCCTCTTGTAAAAATGGATGACGGCTTGAATCCGTGCATTGCTGAACGAATCTCCGACAACCTTTTGTGCCGCCCTATTGAAGACGCTTTTGGCCTTCTTCACGGTTGTAATCGCTTTCGTTCTCAAGCCGAACCTCTCCTCGCATAGATTACACATTGTCAAATTGTATTTGCATTTAAAGCAACACTCAAATAGAGTAAATACATAACGCAAACTCACCTGAAGCCAGCCCCTGCATCGCATACGACATGTTTGGTTGTCTTCGCTTCTTCCACGTTATTCTTCAACGCCCAAGCTTCCAGCCAGGGTCATGAATCTATCCTCGCCGACTCAACCATGCCAGGTAGTAGTAGCGCCAAGGGCTCCAAAGACGGCGTTAACCTTTGTAATGTGGCCCTCCCATCCAACCCGGCTCTTTCCAAAGGCCTACAACAAAATACAAGACAAAGATGCATGAAAACAATAAGTTGTCACTTAGCTCATGCTAAAAGAAAAGACATGAAAGATATAATCATTACTGCTCCGTGTAGCTCTATCAACCTCCTATCGGCCAAGTTGCATCTCGGATTTAACCGAGACGCTTTTACTTAAACCTGAAATGCAAATCATTAGTTCATAGACATTACAATGTAAATATGGATATTAAATGCTAATCCAAGATTACGATATACCGATGGTACCCAACAAGTCCGCCCTCTTCAATCGGCTCTAAGGTCGCCGCCAACTCCGCATTCGCTGCTTTGCCTCGGCCTCGGCTCAGATCTGCTGCCCCACCGCCACCACCCCAACGCCTCCTCGTCGTCCGCCTCGCCCAAGTCCTCGCCTCACATCCCACCTACCTCGCCCCAACCCCCACTCGCCTCGTCCTGAACCCCCACCTACCCCTCGTCCTGCTGTGGTCGCTCCCACTGTTCTCGTGCTCGCCATCGGCACCTCTGAGCTGCTCTCGCCATTGTCTAATATGCGCAGCCTCAAAGAAACATGGCGCCGCCGCCGAGTCCCGAGCATCGAACCCCGCCCTCGACCTTTTGGAGGACGACCACTGAACTTGCCTTTAAGCTTGTCAACTTTGATGCTTGAACATACTCATCTGCTCAAATTTGACAAGAGTTAGTACACAGTGTCTACAAATAATTTTCAATAACTTGCAAAAATGAATGAGACAACAATAACTTGTAAAAATAGTTGTTATTGTCCTTTACTTGGTATCATCAACCACACCAGTTTGATAATTTCACAATTTATTCTTTAGTTACCAATTACTTGCAACAAGATATTGTCAAGGAAATAGAACTCAAATATGACATTCTTCTCAAAGATGGCATTGAAACAAATAAAGGAGAAATTAGTGCAAAGGTACAAATTGAAACAAATAAAGGAGAAATTACCATAAGAAAGCTTAATAAACTAGTGGCACTCTTAAGAGAAAAGAGAAGCTTCTTGTGACCGTGACTAAAATTGCGCTTCCTCATGTACCATTAATTGTAATAGAACATCTCGATATCAAACAGTCATTCCACTTCCACTCATCAAGCACATCTTACAAAATATACATATCAAAAGTCGCCGGCGTCTGACCGCTTCATGCGACTCGATTTCATTGAGACGTGCTTGAAGACGTGCAATCCTTCATCGACTTTTTACGGCGATCCGTGAAGGGCCCGGTTCATCTGTTATTACGCCCGTGGCATCGGTAGGTAATTGATCGAGTCCTGCCTGTCGGAGACAAGGAAAGAATCCCCATAGCTTCTTCTTTATATACATCACCCACATCATCTTCTACGTTGCTTTGCACGCATTTAAACATCCCCAGGAGGATATACTTCAGGGTTAACTTTAAATACTACCCACCAAGCCTTCAAGCTACGGTGAGGATAGCTCGTAGTACACTGCTCAACCCGATGTGCAAGCACAATGTTATTGATGTGGCCTCAAGCGCGAATCGTGCTTCACCTCCACCATCCCAAAGTCATCGACACGCAGCCGCTGTGTGGATCGAACTAATGGCAATCAAAAACACAACCTTCAGCTCTTTGGCACCCCCAAAGGTATACTCAATTATGTTTTGTACAACACCGTAGTAGTCTAATATATCACCGCTAGAATCGAACGACGTTGTGACTACTCCGTTGTTTGAAGTGGCCGCAAGTGGACAGCTAGCTTCTAATTTCGCTGTTCGAAAACGGAACTCGTTCACATCATAGCGATTATAGCTCCTTGCCGTCACATCACCATGTGAGAGCCGCTTGACATCCTCGTGGCGGAGGCATCACGCATACACTATATAGCAATATGCATCTTTGTTAGTCTAATATTAAGTTATTACAACAATTCATTTTAAAAAATGAATAAATAGTCAAATTACATGTCGACGAACCATTGCACTAAGCTTGGGCCGCTTTTCAACCCATCACGACGAGGTTATCCAATTGCTTACTTGTGGGTTGTCGAGTTGACTTCAATTTTCTTTGTCAAACACTCTGCGTCATTTATTCCGGGTTAAAAGGACACTACATTGAAATGTTGAAAACATAATTCAGAAAGTCACTTACTCAAAATATTTTTCAACTTCTACCATGTTATCAACATGTAAAGCATGGCTGTGTTCCACTCCTCATACTCAACATGGTGTGCAAGGTACGACCCAACAAAGTTGACCCTTGCATTGAAAAAGCTTAAGTTCGCTGCGGTTCTTCTTCCGCTGCACGGCATCGATCAGAGGGGCATTCACGTTGTGCTTGATCGTGAAATACTTTGTTGAGAAGTTTGTGATCTCTTTACTTGCATAAGCCTCTCGCGATACACCCTCTACCCTTGCCTTGTTGCGCCTTTGTAGCTCTAAGCTTTTTCAACTCCCTTTCGACTATACATCCATCTCGAATCAAGCAGACCTCCAACCATCGCTTCCCAAGGCAGATGCACCAAACAGATGTTGCATCACATTCATAAAACCAGTGGGAAAGTTTTTCCATCTTGCATACAAGCAAAGGAATTCCTTCTCTAACTTCGTGATCAACGCTCTTCGAGATTTCCTTAGCGATATCCGCTTATAGAAGTAATCGAGCTCGCTAACATCCTCCACAACTCATTATCAAAATAGCCACTAAACATTACCGAACAAGTCTTTCCATGATAATATGGTAATCATGACTCTTTAGCCTGCTTAGCTTACCGGTCTTGACATTCACTGTACCGCTTTATGTTAGATGCATAGCGATCAGAAATTTTGGAGTTTTCATCCACCTCAAAATCTGCTTACGGTCTTCCGGCTTCACACAAGATGGAGCTCGTGGCGGCTCTCATTTCCATTTAAACCAACTTTAACCTCGAGCCACGGCCTAGCACAATGATCACCCATGTCTTTCCTAGCACTCACGTTATCCTTTGTTTTGTCCGCTACATCAAACACCATGCTTATGATGCTTTCGCCACATTGCGCTCTTGGTGCATCAAATCTATGTTATGCGGCAGAATCAAAGCTTCAGAAGGCAGCTCCCAAAGAAAAGAAATATGAGTCCAGCAGTGCTCCTTTCCATAGCCGTGAAACCCACTTCAGAGATCGCTCAAGCCGACTATGCCATTCAGCTATCTCCTCTCCCCGTGAGTCGCTCCGCGACCTTTTTTAACTTTCTTTCCTTTTCAAATGCTTTGGCATCGTTCTCGAAGGGTGCCTCACGAAGCCACCGCCTATGGCAATCGAAGAATGTGATCTTTTACCGTCGTGAGCCCAATGCATCGAGTCACCATACAAACTGGACAACATAGGCGACCATGAACACACCAGCCGGCCCAAATGCTATATGCCAACAAATCATGGACCGACCACAGGTATGCGGCTTGTAAGGTAAATTCTCTACCAGCAACGCTGTTGTATGCCTTTTCCCCTCACCACAACTTTTTCAGCTCGTCAATTAAGGGCCGCATGAACACATTGAGATCCTTCCCTGTATGCTTAGGACCTAGAATGACAAGTGCAAGGAATATGAACCCCTCTTTCAAGCAAATCTCGTGGAAGATTGTATGGCATGATGAAGACCGCCAACAAGAGTATGGGCTAGCGCCAGTCGAAGGTGTGAAACCGTCTGTGGACAAACCAAGACGGACACTCCTAGGGTCGCTTGTAAATGCAAAGATCGAATCGGTCCAATGCCCGCCATGCTCGCCATTAGACGGATGCACCATCATATCGGGTCTCGGTCCTCACGCTTACCTTCTTTGTGCCACCGCATATGTTTCATTGTTACTTTTGACATGTACACCGCTTAAGCCTATCCGTGATCGGCATGTACCGTCGTTTAGTCGCGACCTTTGTAGTCACCGATACCCTTCCTCATCTACCACCTCAACGAATCTACACGCATCGCAATGCATACAATGAGTATCCTTGTCATGATCCTTCCGTAACAAAGATGCAATTATTCTCGCACACATCAATCTTCCGTAATTCATCCCGAGGCCGCCATCAACTTTTTCGATTGGTACAAATCCTTTGGCATCTTGTGGTTAGGCGGAAGGATATCATTCATAAGTTCAAGCAAAGCGTTGAAGCATTTGTTCAAAAGTTGAACTTCGACTTCATCGACATAAGCCGTAACCGCCGCAGATTCGGTCACATTGGTCAAGTCATGCAACCGCATCCGAGGCGCCAAGTAGCCTATAGAATTCCTTAACCTCCTCCTACCGTGACCCTCCCCGAAGTTAAATTCAATCCCGCCAAGATCATGCAAAGATCTCTTCCATCCGGCTGTCATCCTCCCCATGGTCCGACTCAATGGCCTACCTCGGCCTCTCCATGACGGTGCCACACCAAATAGTTAGGCATGAACCCGCTTTTGCAAATGTGATACTACACTATATCCTTGTCAGTAGTAGCTGTTATTCTCGCAGAGGGTACACGGCAATACACATATTCAGCTCCTCCAAATAATGCTTGCTTCAAGAAAGGATCCGTGATCCGCCCCCATTCCCTTGTGTGCCCCCATCACTCCTCCATCCGCCATACATCGCCTTCGATCGTCACCCATCCTCAAAGCTAAACAAATGAAACGATGTCAACGCATTTAATCGCGGGCTTAGGTGACAAAGACAACCCTATTAGGAAAGATGTGTTCTAAACCCACCCAAAGATGGAGGTTGTTGCATGCGACTGTGACGCAGCATTTAATCGAACGAAATTCGGCAAAGATAACTTCGCCGTTCTCCAAACGCACGCTCGATCTGGTGCGCCGGAGAACAACAGGTTATGCGTCAAATCACGCTCGATCGCCGCGACGCCACAGCCCCATGCAACAACCAACATTCTCGCCGTCCAAAATACGCCGATACTTCGAATCGCGCACCTCACAAGCAATGTGAGATGCGCCGTTCCCAACGGTGACGCCTAGGCTCTCTACTGTTCGATGCAAACCCTAAACTCTAACGTTATATACAACGGCAGCGAGAGAATAAAAATATATATACCATATGCAGCGAATAAATAGATTTGCTATGTCAATAGATTTGCAAAATAAACATATATGGAGGGGAAAAAATATGTATGATATAGGCAACATGGAAGTTTAAAACAACTAGAGCAGAGATGTATCTGTTATCAGTCTAAAAAGTTAAGCGATTTTTTAGTCTGCCTTCTGGACAAAACCTAGTGAGATTCGGATATGAAGAAGAGGTAGATTCCAATTGGTACAAGTCAACTAAATACACCTAGCAATGTATGAACACCACTATCAATGGCAGGGAAAATCCCTTGAGCCAACCTTGAAAGCTACTTACACAGACACAAGAAAGTACAATATATTTGTTACAACAATAATTGTTCTGGGAGTAACAACATATCTTCTCGTAGTTTGCATTCGTAGTAGCTACCGCTTATAAACTTCTTGCAATAACCATGTTTTGGCTAAACGATTCTTTTCAAGGATACATAAATAAACTCGAGCTTTACTCTTCATATAATCCATGATTTTTGTATCCTATAGTCACAGATGCACTTATTCATCAATTCTAGTAGTACCAATTTGAAATGTCCATATATCGTCAGCCTATTCTACACAAGACAATATTTTGTGATTTATGATCCTGCACTATATTTTTCCTAGATAGACCTGAAAGTCGGTTGTTTTATGACACATAGGAACCATCGTATGCCACTCTTTCCCTATATCCCCATTTGATTATATTGAACTACGCTTAAATTGTTGAATACATGAAGAGAGTGTTACTTTCATTTTCGACTACAATGATGGGTAATTTCCTTGGATAAAATTACGATCACTTGTAAGGTTCTCAAAATGCTATAGATGACGTTGAAATTGAGTCTTGATTGGTTAAATTGAAGACGACAAATAAGAAGGAACAGCTATATCAAGATCGGCTATTTCAGGTGCCACTAATCGACATGACAACGGTATCAATGTAATCGCTCTACACCATTTTCAAACGAATAAATCATTTTACTCGCGAAAATGGCAGCTCGCCGAATCTGGGCGCTGCCACGGGCACGGGGTGGGGTGTCGGCGATGGGGGGGCGGTTTGGGGCGCGCGCTGAGGTGGCGATGGGGCGGCGCCGAGGTCGGCGATGGGGCGGCGGTTCGGGGCGCTGCACCGGTGGTCGGCGATGGGGGCGGCGGTTCTGGGCGCAGCTAGGCGCCGGCGATCGGGACGGTGGCGGCTGCGCTTATGGCGAAGGGGCGTATATCGCGGCGCCGGCGGTGCGGCGGCGCAATGGCGCCGGGTGGCGCGGCAAGGTGCAGTGGCGGGCGGAGAACGCGTGAGGCGAAAGCGAAGAGAGAGAGAGGAGACGCGGTGTGTGAGAGGCGAGTGAAGAGAGAGAGAGGGAGACGCGTGGGCTAGGTCAAGACACCGTTAAATTCGTGGGGTAGGCGGCCGACGAATTTAATGGAAATTCGTGCGCTAGGTTGATAAACCGTCGAATTTAAACTATAAATTCGTGGGTTTGTTTTTGGCCCACGAATTTAATTAAATACGTGGGTTTTTTTTAAACCGACGAATTTAAATATATAAATTCGTGGGTTTTTCTTTGGCCCACAAATTTAAAAAAACCCACGAATTTTTCCCTGTTTCTTGTAGTGAGACCCGCTAGCCTATCAACAAGACCGTAATCCGACGGTCTTCCTTGATCCATGCGGCGTCTAGCTAGCATCTCCTTCTTTCCTTGTCTTCTTGGCTTGCCCGAACTCCGTCTCCGATCATCTTTTGGTGATCTCCCGACCATCTAGACCTCCGACGCTCCTCGCCTAGTCCCGGTCATCCTCCGCCTCACCATGATCTAGCAGTGTCGCCCTGCAACCATCAAAGACAAGGAAAAACCTTTTATATAGCAATGCCCACAAAGATATTAAATGATTATTCCAAAATCATTAATCATAATTTCGCTCAAAGGTCCGCTGCTACCGTCCCCAGTTCGATAGCACTGGGAAAAGCAACCAACACTCAAATTGCTTCAAATCAAAAATCCAATTCAAATCAAACTCAATTTCAAATCAAACCAGCTCAAATCTAATCAATTACTCATCACACACATAGATAGATCTCCACATAGTCTTTCTGAGTTCAACCACGAACACTTAATTTGGGGATTTGGTTCTAAGGCGTATCTAGAATCAGCCTAACATGCATAAGTTATCTCCCAAATGGGAAGGTCCCTTTACCGTGGTATCAGTAACCTGATCTGGTTCTATTCAATTGGCCGTGAAAGATGGACTAATTCTGGCAAACATATGAAACATCCAGCATCTTCGCAGGTTTTTATGTAAATATGTTCATTTCTATTTTCTTCATTTACATAAATATCTCTTTATTGTAATATGTCAACTTGTTCCCTTCTTTTGATCATCCTCTGAGAAAATAAAAAAATTGAAAATTACCCCGACCTTTCTATAACAACATACGAGGTTACTAGTCGGATTGTGAGATAACTTCTAATAGAGACTTTTATTGTAAGCTAGTACTTACTACATTGAAACTCTTTAGAATGAGTTTATCTTCGATCTCCAGCTGATTAATACTAAGTACTAAGTGAAAAGAATAGGTTGTCGATCCTATAACTGTTTGTATTCTAAATACATTGATGCTCAGCACACAAACAGTTGGGGCTAGTGATATACTCAAAAAATATGAAAATATGTTAGAGACAAGGAAAAATATTATTTAAGAAGAGATATTTTCATTCATTCCAAAGTTGACAAACATATTACTTGAATGTGATGTTTACATTTTTCATATACATGTCAATGGCAAATTGAACTTCTGAACATTTTCTATTGATCTCTTCTTGAGTATTCAGCTTTAGATCATGCACAAGATTTCCCAACTCAACTACATCCTTGTAGAAGTGCCTTAACTTGATGAAATGGGCACCCACTTCGATGACAATCGAAGTTCAAAGAGCAGTCTACTGTAACACCCCGGCACCCCGTGCCCCGAATGTTACCCACACTAGCACCAATAATTACAAATTGCTAAGAATAAACTTAGCAAAGCAAGCGAACAACTAGGAGATTGACGAATTTTAAAAAAAATTCGGTAGCACCTCCCCTAAAACTAGGACATCCACTCAGCAGACAGAAAACATTTGCAGTATAATATCATTCTAGCAAGTCCTTAGTTAACCAATCACACACATCCAATAGAAATTAATAACCTCCACCACGATTATTACAGAACAGGAACTCAATAAACATTATCGCAAACAACCTCTTACAAGAAGTTTCACGAACTATTAAGATCAGAACTATAATCAATATGGTGGAAAGGTTATGTTGCAAAACGTGATTGTGCTACTACCCCCATCCCTGCATGCCGGTTTCAAGGTACCTGCAACAACACAAACAACAAGCGTGAGTCGGTGACTCAGCAAAGTACATCAAAGAATAATTTCATAGCCAATCGCATTTTCCTACTTAAGAGCATAATAACCATTCTTACATAAGAACAAAGAAGTGGATAAAAACGTAGTGTCAAAATTAATTCTCCAAACCAACCTCAGCTCTGCCTTTTGACGGAGTTCACAACTCCTCGATAAAGAAGCGCAACAAATAACCTGAAAACATAAATCATCTCTTGCAACCAGACATAAAAATACAGAATATGCACAACCCATCACACAGACATGAAAATACAGAATATGCACAATCCATCACACAGACATGAAAGTACAGGATATAAATAATCCATCATACAAACATGGAAATACAAAATATGCATAATACATCACACAGACATGAGAACACAGAATCTGAATAATCAATCACACTTCTACAATCATGTAATGCATTAAGCATGCTCACCTGCTTCACTTCATTACTAAACCCCGACACATATCTCTTTAATCTTTTGGATGAGGCCACGACTCGATCCAACTCGACACCTTTCCATTTAACTCAAAATCATCGTTATAATGCAATGCAGATGCAAATATGCCATACAAAAGAAGAGTCTCATAGCCATACATCATAATCAACTCATAAAACATGATCCATCCTTGACAATGCAATGCAGATTGCACAATTTCCATGCATATGATGCATCATGCATGCTCATCTCCTCTTTAGCACATACCTGGGATGGCCGAGTGCACACCCGCTGTGCACCTCTCATTCCCCTTCCACCCCGTGGTGGAGGGTGCCTACTTCACCGACTCGCTCCCATACAGCCACGATATGGGACTACGAGGTAGGACTTTCGTGCTCACTACATGTGAGCACAGAGGCCCACATCGTAATGGGTCGCCTCTTCCATCATGAATGCACAATGCAATTTACAAGAATGAAATGCAACCCTTCAATCATTTCCACTCACTAACATAGCCATAACCACTCACATAAACCTAGCCAATTCTCACATTCATGAGTAGCCAGCGATACTAGATTAATCCGATTCAACAATAAGACATGGCAACCCATTACAGTGCTTCTGTCATACAATTTCAATCATAAGGCCACCGAGCCACGCTCCCCACAATACACTTGCAAATTAAGACTCACTTTCCATTTACTAACTTTCATCCACTCTCCTCATATCCATACATGATCATTCGTACTAGTCTAATCAACCTTACTAAAAGCCCATTTTCAATTCAAGTTCGTCTACGTAGCAGAGCAACCATTAAATTAGAGAGCATCACATATGAATACACAACCACACTCCATTACACGATATACTTGCACCCATTCCCTTTACCTGTTAATCACCATAAGCAATGTCTCTTGCGTATTCATCGACAATTAAGTGCGCTAGAAGCAGTCAATCAAATAAATCCTCCTAGTCATGATCTAGGGAATGCACTTGCCTTTTACCGGTGAAGAATGGAGTGGCATTTGGAATCTTAGCGTTCGCATGACTCCCCAAGATTAAAGAAAGCCTGAATTTAGAACACACACACACAATATAACTTAAGACAACAAACCACATAAATGAAATCTCTAGAACTAGTGCCATTTAATCTCAGGAAGATGCAAAGACTTAAAACATATGCATTGCTCTATGTCTAAAATACAAAAACAAGAGTATCTATTCCAGCAAGGGGCATGTGCATATGAGTTGCAACAAGGATATGAAATGACAAAGTTGCTTATCGTGCATGCAAGGTAGCTCTTAAGCTCAAATATTAGAAGCATAACCCACTATAGCATGCATGCGCTTTGCAAAATATTCCATGAAGGCACTTGGAATTGGCTTTGCACATGTAAGGTGACACTCTTTACTTGTAAACGCTCAGCACACAGTGCAAAAGCAATCATACACGATCAAGTCTACTCTCTGCCTAAATTACAAGTACAATAAGCATTCATTCCAAGAACTAATAACTACTAAACAAAGATTTCTTTAACAGAGGGTAGTAGGGTCGCTTCAACATACTACCAACCAATTCATAGTGTCCATCTCAAGCTATTCCAACCATATCAAAGCATCCATGATCATTTATATTCACAATCTTAGCACGGCTATTTACAAAATAGAGATTGTCCAAATTTCAAATTTTACAAAAATTGAACCATCTTAGCCTTCCTTACAAAGATGTATGCACATAACCCAAATTTAGGCAATATTCAATATTTCAGACTCAAGACGCCAAGACACATGTGTAAATAAAATCTCTAGCACTTGTATCATTTCATCACAAATTCATGCTTGCACACACGAGCCCAAATCTGTTTACCGATTGACACTATAGCCCATGCCATCATATCAAAACAATTACATGAAGACTTACTAAACAATAAAGTTAGTGACATCTTAGGAATGAACACCCCCCATGGCAGCATACACATTTGGTTTCCAGTCCAACACGCCACAAACACAAGAGAGATACTTATTTATACACAAAAATTATCAAGAGTATTGATCCTTATACCCAATCAATACGCAAGAACTAAGATTTGTGCATTCGGTTCATGCATGTAACAGGGAACAACTAAAGGAGGTGCTATTATATGCATTAAACTCAGCCACAACATACTACCTCAAATCTGGACAGCAAGGAATGAAACATCAACTAAATAACCCTTCTAGGCATTTCATCAAACACATGGCAGGCGCAGAGAAACCAAATGCCACAATCTCAAATGAGTGAGCTCTCACCACTAGGAGGCAGGCTACTGCCGCTGGCTACTTCTGCTGCTGCTGCCGCCGGCCAGCAGGGGAGAGAAGGCGCCAGCAAGGTGAGGAAGAAGGCGCCGGCAAGATGGGCAAGCGCCGGCAGGGCCGGGCAGGCTCCGACAGGGTCGAGGAAGAAGGACGCCGTCGGAATGGACTGGGCGACCCTCGCCAGAGGGCCGAAGGTGGCTCCCGACGGCGACCGGAGCTGCGGCTGGTCGGAAATCAGCAGGGAGTCGGCTGGATCAAGAACGCCGGCAAGACTTCGGCAGAGCGCAAAGACTTTGGCAAGACTGGCAAGGATTCGGCAGAGCGCTGGCTCGACAACATGGCAAGGACGGCAGGAACTCTTGCTTGGCAAAGGCGCAAGGCAGCGGACGGGAGCAAAGAAAGCCTGGGCACGGGTTGGGCAGAGAAGAAAATGAGAGGTGCACAGCTGGCTAGGGGAAAAAATCGGTAAGGCTGAGATTTTGGGCGGAGCAATGTCAGCCACTCAATTGGAATGGAGAGGGGGGAGGTTTCGGTAGGAATTAGGCAAGGCTGGAAAAAAATTGCCAGGAAGATGAATAACAGCCACACACACAAGAAAGAGTGAGAGAGAGGTAGGTGGGGAACAAAAATACCAGCCTAAAGAAGGAAATGAGGTTTTGCAGTATTACATGATAGTCTGCGCCATTGCGGGAATGTGGCTTTGGAAGATCTTCAACTGGTTATTCACCCCCTCAACAAGTTCATCGACTGATAGATTAGGAGTTGTAAGTTTTACTTCCTTCCCCTTTAAATCCGTGGCAATTTACTAAAGTTATTCAAAAATAAAGTTCAAAGTGGCTTTCTTAACTCTTTGAACTGTGGCCAAATCTTTTACAAAGAGCTTTATTTGGTCAGTCATTACATCCATCTCTTTTTTCATGATCGATATTTGCACTTTTGCTTTCTTCTTCTCCTCTTCCCCTTGGGCAATAAGAGATTCCTTGGCCTTTATTATGCCTTTTAATTCTACATAAATTAAAACAAAGTTTAAAGTTTGATTTCTCAAAAGAAAAAATTAGGTACGCTGAGATATGATTCTTACCTGATATTTTTGACTCCTTGGTATGGAGGACCATTTGGGACTCTTCTCAAAGGTTTTGAATTTTTCTTCATTTAGTTTGAAAGCCTCATGGAGTCTAGCAGTTTTCTCTTCATAATGTTTGATCTTGACAACAGCCTTGATAAGATCAAACTCATATCCCTTGGTGGTGTTTTGAGCCACCAAGAGTTGCTTTTCCAAATCATTTATTTGTTTTTCTAATTTGTACTCAAACAAATATATCAGAAGAGAAGTATTTATGCTTAAAATAGAAAGTGATTCATTTTCAAAACATACCTTTTTATTTTTTCTACTTCAGCTTTAGCCAAAGTTTTTACCTCCCAACCTAGTAGGTCGAGCAGTCCTTGTGAATGATATAAAAAGCAATATAGAAAATGAATTTAAAACTACTTTTTCTCAAAATTCTTTAAAATAAAAGAGATAAAATGTATACCTTCGCTTGCAAGTTATTAAAAACCTACTTGAAGTCCTCCTTGTCGGAATGACTAGAGCAAGATGCTTGTGGCAAAGCCATAGTTGTAACATCGGTGGTCATGGCCTTCTCGGGTACCACAACCTCTTCTATTCTACTGCTTAGAATGATGAACGCATTCTCCATTGTAGTAGTAGGATCTTTAGTTTCCACAGCCATGGATGCCTCCTCGCCAACAGTAGTCGTCCCGATCATCTCCATTGCTATCGCAGGAGGAGCACTGACCTCCTCCATAGGCAATAAAGCTTGTCCGACTAGTGGCTCTTCCATAGCAGTTGAAAGATTTTCACCCTCAACGCTAGTGGGATCCATCTAACCAATGGTCAAGTTTTCTTGGGCAGCCACCTTGGTTGATGCTAAGGCCTATTCTACACTGGTCGTTGCTAGTGTGACCATTGAATTGGCCTCATCACTGACCTGATCAACCATACCCTAGTTAGTAGAAAAACCAGGAATAGTGGTCTCAGGACTAAAAAAGAGCACTCGTAGATTCTGAAGAAAATTACTCAGAGATAAAAAAAAAGCATAAATAAATACCTGCAACAAAGTCATGAGCCCATATCCTAAGATATTAAAGGAACTAATTAATTCCCTTTATCTAGGTTAGGAGTCTTCCTATTTCTCGTTACAATAATAGGAACATTATCCTCTGAATCCTCACTTTCACCCTGGACAAAGTGGACCATCGGAAGATTTCTATATGGACAATCCCAATTGTAGTTGAACCATTTTTTGTAGTGCACCTGGGATGAAGTCTTCATCTACATTCCCGTAGAGAA
This sequence comes from Guadua angustifolia, assembly GCA_036346375.1. NCBI lineage: Eukaryota > Viridiplantae > Streptophyta > Magnoliopsida > Poales > Poaceae > Guadua > Guadua angustifolia. The sequence continues at coordinate 24,608,701 of CM070513.1, forward strand.
TGTTACCCTCTTCTCTTATGCCATAGGTGATCGTGCACACGTTTGGAGAACATGACATCAATTGGCACCAAGGCTTGACTAGTGTTGGTCGATTCAGCAGAGCAGACGCCAAGACCTTAGGTTGGTCAGCAACCTACTTCTGACCATGCATCTAAAAATGAGTTTTATTTGTTAACATGAGGAATCAACAAAAATAACAAAAGAAATTTCTTGGTACATACCATGATGCGTTCATTAATGAACTCATCAATTTGCCCGATCAGTTTGGAAGGTTGTTTGTTCAAAGCAGTTTGGTCGGACCCATCACAAGAGACGTGTAGCACATATGTGATTCTTCACCAGGTCTCTTCGGCGGTCAGAACTAATAGGAGAAAATACACATAAATGTTAGTAAAATTCTTTTAACAAAAAAAAGGGAAGGAAGAGGTCAGTAATTTAGAAATCCTCTTACCTCCAAGTTCATCTTTAGTGTCATCCTAGTCGTCTTCCATTCTCCAGGTGAATCTAAACCACCTCTTTAGGGGGCTCACCTTGTGGTGCAGGAAATCGAAGATGATCTTCTGCCCTATCAAGCCTCCTTTCAGCAACATGGCAATGATATTGATAATACCCATCTCCTCAGTGGTGAGGACCAAAGAATCCTTCTCTTTCTTTGTTTTGGCCCTAAGGATTTCAGAGTAAAACCACTCCCACCGGTAATCATGCCATGTGTCCTTGGTCGGGAGTGGAGGATAATGAGAAGTCATCTTATCTTGGAGCATAAAATAAGCACTCCTAAAAAGATCCTAGCTTTTGCTATTCCTAGTATATTGATAGAAATAACAAAAAAGATGAAGTGGTGGGGGAATGCCAAGGAAAGCTTGGAAAAGATGTAAGAAAACATTTAAAATTAAAATGGAATTTGTGGGAAGGTGGTGGAGCTAGACCTCATAATGATCAAGCACATCGGCAAGAAACTCACTCATAGGGAGACAAAACCCTAACTTAACAAATGCGATGAAAAGGATGAGGCGCCCCTCTTGGGGCACCGGCTTCATATCCTCCCAGCTAGGGTCCCATCGTAGCATTTCATGAGGAGCTATCAAACCTTGATACTCAAGCTCCTTAATCCTCCCCTAAGTTAGAATCGACTTGTCCATGGCAATGAGTTGCGGAGAAAAAGAGGATTGAGAACAAGAGAGCTTGGAAACTAAAGGGCTTGAAAGAGTTTAGAGTTGAGAAGGCTCAAAGAACTATTTTTTGCACTTAAAATACAAAGGCACAAGGAATCTAATAGGATTTTCCCCTTTATATATAATCTTTCCTGTATCAGTTTTGGACAACATTTCGGTTCCCAATAAGGGGTAAAAAAATCGCCTTTTGATTTACATATAACTGACATAGGATTGATGTCTTCAAACTTCCTTTTAGATCTTGAAACTGTTCACCTCTTTTCCTTAATCATACTCTCCATCACAAACAATTTGATGAGAGAAGAAAAAAGGACAGAAGATGAAAAGCCTTAAGAACTAAGAGAAAACTTGAAAGCAATATGATTCAAAGAAATTTATTCTAGGATCAGATGCCTAAATGTATGAAGTATACAAAGGAGGCCTTATTTCCCTTATATGCATTTCGCATTAAAGACGGTTGGTGTCAATTCGGTTACCAAGTGAAGTGCCAAGATTTCCACATTTATTAGCACTTAAATAATCAGGTAATTAGTGCATAACCCCCATAAGGTCACATAATATGAAAATCCTTGAGTAATAAACTTTTATTGCTCAAGCCTTGGGGCCTAGCTAACAAGGATTAAAAGTCTGTTTATTTAGGCCCTGAATTATTCATGACCATACTCTATTTATGGGCCTACAAATATAAAACCCATAATATAGAACAAAGCCCACCTTTATCCAAATAATTAAATTTATGACCAGTTTAGTCAAGGTGATCAATAACTTTGCTTTAAACTGGTCATCCCCGACTTGTAAAATAGTTACCCCGACCAATCAACTGGTTGGGAACAAGCAGTTATACCCACACATGTCTCTGTGTGGATAGTTATTTGATGGATAAATGCAACTACCTAAACGTTTTCGCTCAGTTATTTGATGGATAAATGCAACTACCTAAACGTTTTCGCTCGAAAAGGCACCCTTTGGCGAGAAAGCACCCTTTGGCGGGAAGGCATCTCTCGGTTACGAGATGCTCCTCTGAAGAACAACTACCACCTCTTCATCCAGTATAAATAGGGTGTCTATCCATAGAGGAAAGGGGCGATGGGTACTCATACTTTTAGCCTCAAAAATATTATAACTTGTATATTTTGTTAAACCGCTTGGCTAATAAAGAATCAATCCCCATATATAGTTTCTATCATCTTGTTCACTAGGAGCCCATGATTATCATTTTGTAGGTTTGATTAAGGGACCCTAGGTCCTAAGCATCGACAGTTTCAGTAGAAGATTTTTGTAGATTTCAACACAATTCACAAATATTCAAACAAGTTTCAAAAGGTTTTGAGGAAGTTTACAAAATTTCAAGCAAAAGTTTCATTATTATTTCATCAACTTTTAGTAGGTTTTAGGCACAAAAAAAAGATTTTGGAGAGATTTAGTGCATTTTTAGAGTGTTTCAAAATATGAAACTTGGTTGAAAAATTAGTTTAAGCAAAGATTCAAAAATAAAACTTACTGGAATCACAACTATACATAGATATTAAAGCGAAAGCTATTTATATATTGTCTTTTACAATTCAGAGTATATATACATGGTACAGAGGAAGCAAAGTCTTGTAGTGTGTCTATCCAACCTTTAGACAACTGACAAGGCATAAATCCCTAGAAAAAAATACTTCATTAAAGATCCCGCAACTTGCGACAAAAAGAAATCTTCAGAGCTTCGCAATCACCTAAACAATATAATAAGCAAGGTTGAGTACTTTCGTACTCCACAAGACTTAAGGTGGTATTTGCAAATGCAATAATGCAAGTTAAATCAAAGGATGCTTCTAGGTTAATTTTGCATAAAGCGGAATTTAATTTGTAAATCAATTTGCAATTTTTCAAACGAAATTTGTAAGAGCTAGTTTAACTGATAAGAAATAAGTAAAGCATAAGTAATACTCACTATCCTTTAAGAGCAACGAATAATTCAATCCTGCCATAATCATTTATTTGCCAACACATAACCATTCATCCAATAATCCAATCCTGCCATAACCATTTCTTTGCCAACACATAATTAACCATTCCTTGCCAATACGTGGCAAACAAATGAAACCAAGCCCTTTTGAAAATAACAAAACATCTAACATGTGTCAGTTCACCAAGTTTCCCATAACCACGGGCATGCCTAATCGATTAGATTGATACTCTGCAAAGGTGTACAGTTTTACCCACAAGTCATGACATTTTTTTGCCGCATGTTTCACGCACCTTTGGCGTGTGGCCAGAATGTTCATGATGAAAAGCTTTACATTACCTAGGTTAATTTTGCACTAGCCCAGTGACGATAATCCATACCATGGTAGAAGAACTTAGAGCATAGAAATGATGGAACTTCACATAGTATGGCGCACACCGTTGCATTGGGAAGTAAAATCCCCTACAAGTAGACCTAGAAAGGAATGCCTATGCTACTCCGGCCTTCCAAAGTGCAAAGTTAAACTAGATAACTTAATTGGTTTAAGACTACCCTATCCCAGCACTTGTGGTTTGTATGGATTTATCTTGGATCGTACAACACTATGTTCGGTCCTTAGTCTGATACGGGCAATACTTCTCCCTACACTACGTACAAGTACATCCCTTGCACAACCGGCTATTACCAATAATTGCCCGAATCTAAACCATAGTTTTATTTTGAATTTTTAACAAAAATACTAGTAACCATCAGGGTCATATTCAAATTGCTAATAAAATATTTTGATCTGATTGTATACATCATTGGTTCTCGTAATATCGCAGATCATTTTTTTCAGGTCATGGAATTTCCAATCGGGGTGTGGGTCCCTCTTGTAGACGGTCTTGAGAGTTTGGTGGGCCTGTCTATGAGTTTTAGGGTTTAATTTTAGTCCATGTGGGGGAATTCTCCTTTTCTCCCCCACCTGTCGACGTTTGTTGTCAGCAATAATGATTTTGGGGCTAGGCGCTGGATCTAAACTCGATGGTAACACAAGACACAAATTTATACAGGTTTAGGCCCTCACGGAGGAGGTAATACCCTAGTCCTATGCTCTGGGATTTGATATTATTGTGGATGTGATTGTGATGCTGTGATATGATCGTAATTGTTGTTCTGTGTGTGTGTCGAACTAGGGTCCTCTGCCCCCCTTATATAGTCGAAGGGCGCGGATACAAGGAAGAGTCCTAGTCAGTTACAAGGTGGAGATTCTATCTGTATCCTTTCTCGTCAAATATGTTAACAACCAGGATTATAATCATATCTTTCCTATTCAAGGTCGGTTACTATCTTCAGGCTCTCCTTGTTGAATACGGTGGTGGCAGTCCGAGTGGTGCCCGTCTTTGTGCATCCGGCTCGGCCCATCCCCTCTCGGATGGTCCTCGCAGCCCGCCATGTAGATACACGGTGTCCATGTACTCCACAGTAGCCCCGAGTGCTTTGCGATTGAGTTGCCGCCTTTCTGGTCGCGTCTCAACCGAGTCATGCTTCACGCCGAGTGCTTCCAGCTCTTGACGCAACTTCCCGATTGGTCTCCTCTTTATGCCGAGTGCTCTATTGTGGGCAAAGAGATTGTGAAGGACTCAATAGAGCTCCACGCGTAGGAATTTTTGAGTGGTACCCAGCCCAATTATTGCGATACTAGTAGTTGGCCCATCCTAGGGCATACCATCATTTAAATAGACCTTGGCCAAGTGGTACCTGCACCCGACTATTGCGGTGTATAGCTAGCGGCCCATCATGGGGCATACCCTAGGTTTGGCTGAGTGGTGCCTACACCCGACTGTCACAGTGTACAGCTGGCAGCCCATCATGGGGCGTACCCTTGGTTAAGCCCAAACCACTTTCGTGGAAGTTAAAACGCTTCTCCCGCCCAAGGGAGAAAACCTAGCGCCACTTCCTTTAAATACAAGACTTAATGTGAGCAAAGGGCTTTACCCTCCACTGCGTGCACTTGCCTCTTTGTCTTCTAAACTCCGCAGCGTGTTCCGCCGCTAGGGTTAGTCGCCGCGTTCCAGATCCTGCGCCACTGCTAGCCCATTCCGCAACAAAAAATGTCTTCTTCCCCTTCCAAGGACACCTCCGCACCATCCTCATCCAAAGATTGGGCTACCTCGGTAACGACGGAGGAAGGCCTTGAAGAAATGGTGGTCGCCGGAGTCCTCCCGGCACTGGAGTTGATTTCTAGGTGCCCGGTGCCTGGTGCCCGGTGATTCTTCTCCCACCCCTCGTCTTGAGGAGATCATTGTCTTTGAGTCCTTTTTCCAGTGCTGATTTGGTCTCCCTGTGTTCGCTTTCCTTCGCGGTCTTCTCAATTTCTACGAGATTGAGTTGATTTATTTGAACCCCAATTCCATCTTGCAAATTTCCATTTTTGTCCATCTTTGCGAGGCATTCATTGGCATTCGCCCCCACTTCAATCTCTTTCGCCATCTTTTTCTTCTTAAACCCTATCCGAACAAGAGCGCCCCAAGGTGATTGGGGATACCAGCTTCCACCTGCACGATGGGCTGAAGAAGTCCTATTTCTCCATCCCCTTCAAAACCTCCAACAAGGGTAGGCACCAGGAATGGTTTTATTGTGCCAATCTCGATCCTATTCTTCCTTATTTTGCTAGGCTCCCACCTAGATTTTCTCCTTCTTGGGTCTCGGTTCCCTCTGGTAGCGAAATGGAGCAAGTTGAGGAGCTCTTGGAAATAATCAATAAGCTAAAGGAGGGCCTAACTGGGGTCAGAATTGCTATTTAGCTTTGCCATCCGCCGAGTGTAGCCCATCAAAGAGCGAGTCCACTTCGGGTTCGAGTACCACGGGGAATCCGACCCCACTCGAGAGGTACCCGAGCCGATCCCAGAAGACGTGTTGTTCAACCGGTTGGGCGACTTCTTCGCCCCGGGCACCCAACTCAATAACAAGGGGTGTCTGAAGCCCTTCAACGTGAAGCATCTCCCTCCTGAGGTAAATATCTTTTGCCCATCAGTGCTTGATCTTTGAGTGACTGTTAACTGCCTTTGTGCTTGTCGCCGCCTATAGGAGCGATGCGCCTTCTTCTCCGACGCTCCGCTCCTCAACATCCCTCAGCACAAGAGTACCGGGCAGAAGTGTCCTACCAGCCCCTCAGTTGAGGAGCCGAGTGCTAAGAAGGGGAAGAAGCTGGTGGCTAAGAGGCCCCCGACTCCTCAGCGCCTGGCTGGGGGCCTGATGCTCTGGGAGCCCGCAGCTCAGCCAGCGCCGCCACCTCCAAGGTCTGGAGCGCAGCCGGGTTCCTCCGCAAGTGGCTCAACCACTCGGAAAAGGCCCACAATAAAAATAAAGAAGTCCAACAGGTTAGCTTTCCCACTGACTCTTACTCTTGTTTTGTAGAATCATGTCCTGATTTCTCCCTTTAGTTGGAAACCATCTGATGACCTCCCTGTGGACGTGCCAACTGGGTCGCCTCAGGAAACCAAACCTGAGGACGTTCTAGATCAGGCCAAGGCACCTTCGCCAACTACTGCTGCACCCCGGGATGCCGAAGCAGTCCCCAAATCAAAGCCGACTTCATCACCACCTCGCTCTCAACCTGATCTCCGAATCCGAGTGGGTTTCTAGTAATGACGCCCACCACCCGAGATTCGTCCTTGGTCGGGTCCTCACCTTATCTGAGTCAGAAAGCAGGCCCCTGGCGTACTACTTGTGAGTAGATGGCCACGACGTTCCCCGACCCAAACGGAAGTTCAGACGAAGCACCATTGAAGTCCCTCCCAGATTGGATCTGATCCGAGTCCAAGAGAGAAAGCTTGCCGAGGTTGTCGGTGATGAAGTCCAAGCTCCCAAAATGAAAAACTAGGGTAGGAGCGAAGGTGACGGTGATTCCGCTGATTGCAACCATCGAGCTTGATGAGATTGATCTTCGCGCTTCCCCTACCTGGCGCGCCAACTGACGACATTTGTTGTCAACAATAACGATTATGGGGCTAGGTGCTAGATCCAAACTTGATGGTAACACAAGATACGGATTTATACAGGTTCAGGACATCACGGAGGAGGTAATATCCTAGTCCTGTGCTCTAGGATTTGATATTACTGTGGATGTGATTGTGATGCTGTGATCTGATCATGATTGTTGTTCTGTGTGTGTGTCGAACTAGGGTCCTCTGCCCCCCTTATATAGTCGAAGGGCGCGGATACAAGGAAGAGTCCTAGTCGGTTACAAGGTGGAGATTCAATCTCTATCCTTTCTCGCTGAATATGTTTACAACCAAGATTACAATCGTATCTTTCCTATTCAAGGTCGGTTACTATCTTCGGGCTCTCCTTGTTGAATACGGCGGTGGCAGTTCTGTGGTGCCCGTCTCTATGCATCCGACTCGGCCCATCCAGTCTCGGGTGGTCCTCGCGACCCGCCATGTAGATACTAGGGGTCCATATACTCCACACCACCTCCATTCTTTTTCCACCTCTCCTGGCTCCTCTCCTAGGGTGCCTCCTCTCCTGGCTCCTCTCCCAGGGCGCCTCCTCCTCCTCCTGGCTCCTCTCCTAGAGCCCCTCCTCCTCAAGCAAGCAACAGCTCCTCCTCCCCCTCAAGCAAGCAGCAGCTCCTCTCCTTGTTCCTCCTTGGGGGAAGTGTGATCTCGGGAGTGCCTCAACCTCCTGCCACTCCATTCCTCGTGGGTAAAGAGGCAAGTATATCATGTGAATGCTAAAGATTGATATGAGTAATAGAATAAATTGAATAAGTGACCATTTTCTTGTCGTAATATGATCAATATTTCTCTTATGATAACTGAATGCCGAAAGTGGTTGGATATGTGATATTATGGTTGCATGGCAAATGAACATTTTGAAATATTATGTTGTACCATTTGCATCCATGACATGAAAAGATGGACGTGCCAGGTCGGTGTGAAAGTCATATGAGGTCATATGACTATTCTGAAGTGCTCTTGAGAAGACCTACCTCGTAGTCCTATCCATAGGGATGGATGGGAGCAAGACAGTAAGAGTAGACCCCTCCACAGGGATGGAAGGGAACCAAAGGGTGCAACATCGATGGGTGTGCACCTAAACTATATCGTTATAGGTTAAGAATGGTGCATTTTGAGTATGAAAACGTGAGTGCATGGCATTGCATTGCATCGGTAATGATGATTATTCAGTTGATGGTAATGTATAGATTTGGGATAGAGTCGTGGACTCATCCAAAGATGTCTAATGAGATATGTGTATTCAGTGAGTATGTTATTGAGGTATAGACTCTGTCAAAAGTGAGCAATGAAGTGAATGTGGTAACTTGCGACGGTTTTACTGTTTTATGTGCTTGCTGAATTCAATTAAGAAAAATTGTTATGTTATCATTTTAAATGTATTAAATGTTTGTGATTTTGTCATTTGATGTACTTTGTTGAGTCTTAGACTCATATTTTTAGGTATTGTGAGACCGTCATGATGGGATGGGAGTAGCACAGACACGAAACCGATTATCACTTTACCCTCTTGTTGCAGTTAGTACTTGAGCATGCTTAGCCATTGATTAAACAGATAGACTCAGTCATGAAATAATATTAGTGGATGCCTTCTTGATTGGTTTTAATCGGTTTGGCTCAATGCTTGGGTTCCATGTAAAATGTTGTGGCTGTTATTGTTTATGCTTCCAACCCTTGTTTATAATTTGTGGTTGATGGTTATTGTATAAAGTTAGAGCTAGATGCTTGCTGAAATTATGGTGTAAAATGGTTATTTGTTATTGTTGCTATCCTTGTTTTGGTGACCCAGTTTGCAACAAGGTGCTGCTGAAATTTTTAGCTGAGTTCGGTGAATTCTTAGGGTGCTAGCTAGTTGTGGTTCATTATTTATTATTAGAAGAGTCATGTCATGTAACATGCTTGATGAATTTGTGTACAATTGAATTATTTCATTGTGGTTGAGCTTGTGTTGTAACATTCAGAGCACGGTTGGTGTTGGGGTGCTACAATTCTAAAGCATGGCTAAACATGGATAATATGTAAGCGCTTATACCCATGTGGACATTATGTATTGTCTAAATTTTTAGTTAAGTTTGGAGAATTCTTAGGATGCTAGCTGGTTGTTGTTCATTGTTTATTATTAGAAAAGTCTTATCATGTAACATGCTTGATAAAATTTGTGTACAATTGAATTATTTCAATGTGGTTAAGCTTGTGTTGTAACATTCAGAGCGCGGTTGGTGCTGGGGTGCTATAGTTTGTATCAAAGTGGGCTTTAGGTCCATGGTGTATGGAATTAGCGAATTACTCTAGAGTAAACTAAAATGTTGACTTGGAAAATTAGAAACATGGCATAGGTTTTTACTCTTTAAAATTTGACCATAGGGCAATAACCTTAAAATTTTGATGTAGATTGGTTAATTAACTTAAAACTTAACACACTCTAATGCACAGTAGAAAGGGGTGTGTGTAATCATTGCAATACGCTTTAATGCGTTGTTTGAGTTTTGATGATAAATGCTAAATATTATGATACATTTTGATATGATCACGAAAGAACTGATTGAATCATTATGTTGTTGTGAATAGTGGTGTCGAAAGGTTTCGACCATATTCTTTTGGCCGTGGTAAGGGCTTTGGTTGTGGGTTTGTCTGGGTAGAGCCACCACTTGAGGTTTAGGAACCTCTTGTAGGTGAGAGTCGTTGTCTTTACGTCATAGATCACAGAGTGGGTGGAGAAGGTTGCTTTCTTTTTACCTTCGATGGTTAGAGACAAAGAGAAAGAGATTTGCGATTATTCTTTTTGGATTGCTATTACTACCATTCTAGCGTTCAGTTTTTGTTGGTTGCTTTGTGGAGAACATTAGTGTTTTATCCTTGTGTTTGTCATCCTCCAAGTTTAAAAGAATTTATTGAAGATTTTGTGCAAGACTTAAGTTGTGTGATTTCAGTTATAAGACTTTACCAGAAAAGGATTGGTTGATTGCTTGGTTTTTTCTTTTGTGAAAAATATCCTTGCATCCATCTTACTTCGTGGAAGTTTTAAATCTTGAGATTTGTTTGAAGAACTTTTGCATGTCAGAATTCGGTTCTGGACATTTTGTGACTTGAGAGTCGAGTTCCGTTGTGATTTATGGTTGGGGTGTTCTGGAAAGAAAAAATAATTAATTGTATTTATTCATGCTTAAGAACTGTCATTTTACTTAAAGGTTGGGGTCACACCCTATTATTTTAAGGGTAGGTGACCATCGAGAATGTTTAAGACTTTAAACTTTGATACATAGTGTCGGTGTTTCGTAAAATCGACGAGTAAATTTGTAAGTAGTAGGGGGTCGCGCGTCCCCTCTCCTTGAGTGGTTGGACTAAGAAAATCCCGGATGTATACCGGTTCTAAGGAATATCCCTACTTCCAGCTTGGCGGCGGTGGTTTGTATTTCTTTGTGCACCAAGAGTCACCAGAGATTACAGACATCGGGGTTGAGGATGCCCTCAACACTGCTCGGGAAGGCTTGAAGTGTTTTAAACAACAAATTGAGCGTATAAGTAGTATATATTCTGCTGCCGGGTCTTCTGAGGGCCCTGCCTCCCTTTATATAGGCGGAGGGGGCAGGTTACACGGAATTTTGGAAAGCAGGAGAGATACGCCGTGCCCGGGTGCTCTGGTCTTTGGTCTTTGACGATTGACAATTTTCTATTCACCCCATGTTGGGTTGGTAGTCCCAACGGACGGCGCCTCTTTGGGAAGGTGCGCACCTATCCTATGTGCTTGTCGATGTTGACGGACGAGGGGCGGTGCTTTTAAGGCCGCCCTCGGTTGTTCGGGAAGGAACCACCTGCTCGACATGGTGGTTGTGTCCAGAAGACGGGCGGCAAAGACAGCGTGAGACCGTCGATGTGGCAGAGGTTATGAGCTAGAGCTTGTCGGGGGCCTAGCCTCGACCCGGTCTGAGCTCTGCGAGGCGCCGGTCCCGGTCTAGAGCGGCCTGCAGGGCACTGTGTGGCCCCGGTCGCTGCTCGAGCCCGACGGCGGCGTCATATCTGGGTCTCGGTCGTGGTTCCGGAGTGCCCGACCCGAGGTTAGGTTGGACGGACCGAGGGCAGGAACCTTTTGCGGCAGGTGAGGCTCTCTTTGGCACTCCGTATCAGTGTTCATCCGGGCTTCCAACCCGGATTAGGAAGATAAGGTCTTAAAATAGATGTATACTTTGCTATGGGGTACCCCTGGTATGAGTATTCGTTAGTAGCCCCTAGGGCCGTCCTGAAACGCGGGTGTTCCGGGATGGACCTTTTGTCTTCGGCTAGCCGGATCCCTTCTATAATGTGGCGCCTTATAATGAAGCAATGGGTCTTCTTGGGGATGACTTCCCTGCTCGGTCGAGCCTGACCTGTTTGGCTGGTCGGTTTTGACCAGGTGTACGCGAGCGCACCCGATGGGTGTAACCCCCTGAGCCCCCGAGTGGTTCAAATGATCGAGCTCGAAGGTTCTAACTGGTGTGCGCGAAGCGCACCGGGGTAGTAGCCCTTGAGCCCCGAGCGGTCGGAGAGCTGGTTTGGAAGATGCTGGTCGGACGAGTCCGACCGACTTGATCAAAGGGCCCTGGCCCGGTGCTTCGCCGTTTGGTATCGATACTTGGACGCCTTGCGCAGGGTTCAAGTTTCTGAAAGCTCGTTTTACGTCATAACTGGACGCGGCCGTGGTCGGCAGGGAGGTCCGGATGCCTTCGCGAGAGGTTCCGGTTCCCGGACGCTCATTTTACGTCGTAGCTAGACGCGGCCGTGGTCCGCAGGGAGGTCCAGATGCCTTCACGAGAGGTTCCGGTTCCCGGGTGCTCGTTTTACGTCGTAGCTAGACTCGTTAGTTCAGCTGGTTTAGCGCCGCAGCTAGGCAAGTTAGTCGGGCTGGTTTAACGCCGCAGCTAGGCAAGGGGCTTCCATCCAGAGTCCTCGTCGGGCGAGGCAGCCTGCGGGAGGAGAGGCCGCTGTCGGTCCCATCGTACGCCCGTCCCGCAGTGTGGGACCCGGAGGGGGTGAGCAGATGCGTGTTTGCCATACGTCGGCCGAACACCGTGCTCGTGGAGCTGCAAACGGGTTATCCGAGTAGGCCCTGGAGATCAAACGATCTCCGAGCGGACGATCCCTGCGTCGGGTGTCCGACTTCTGGGGCGCACCCATAAAAACCTTTTTACTCGATCCGCACGGACCCCGAGCCGTTCGAACTCGGGCGCACTGGCCGCTCTTTTCGGGGCTCATGAGAGTTTGAAGTATGGTCTCGGATACGAAGCTAAAGCGATTGGGTTGTCCGCCAACCCAACTAATGACCCACCGAGGGTTCGCTTTGAACTTGCCCTCGCCGCTTGTTCATTGGGTCTGGGGGATCCATCCGTGGATCTTTGCCTTTGGGACCCACAGCCAGGTCTTAATCGTGAGGCATTCAAGCCTTCTCGCCACCTTGAGGCTGCTAGGGCATGGTGGGCTTTTTCTTTCTGCCTCGGGTCGGTTCGAGCCGACCTGGAGGCGGTGATCAAGAGGTCACGGGGCGTTTCGCCCGGAGCGATACCCCGACGTCTCTGCAAGCATTTAATGCGCGTGCGGGAATTAAATGCGAATTGGAATGATTGGGGGTGATACGTCTTACCAGCGTCCTGACGTGGCGTTTACGATGGGACGCGCGATGCTTCGACCGGAGCGACGTCCGCTGATCGGCGAATCCACGGCCGATGCTTGTGTCTTGGCACGTGCTCCGGCGGGGCACCTGCAAGCTCGGGGCGGCAAACGCTAAGGAGAACCGAATAGTCGATCGGATCACCTATCCCAAAAAGGTGTGCGAACTTGCAGCCCTTGAGCGGTGCGTGGGGACCGAGCTCTCCTTCGTATGCTGGAGATGGCGCCTCGGGCGGGGAGGTTGAGTTAATGGGCCCTCTACCACCTCGGTGCCCCTGTGGCTCGTCCAGGCCTTCCTTCACAGTTGGCCTATCCTAGAGTCGAAAATCGAAGAGTCGCTGCGGCCTTCCCGACCGGCAATCCTTTCGTCCCAACCGTCGCGTCGCATTTTAATGCTAAGTGGGGGACGTGAGCAGGGCATGTCCCGTTGTGCGGGACGTGAAGTTATCGCGTGGTGTGCAGCCTGGTGACTCTTTGAGCGCCTCCGCTCCGTCCCTATAAATATGGCGCGGCGAGGAGTGACCATTCGCATCTTTTTACTTCTTCTTCTTGCTCTCCTTGTTCTCAGAATGAGAAAAAAAGTAGAAGGGTCAGAAAACGCGACGCCGATGGCGAAGGGGACGACGATCGAGGGCTTTGGCAAGCGGAGGCGGCGGCGACCCTCTGGGTCGGACCCCAAGAGGTCCCGCACCGTCGCCCAATTGTCCTTGCTCGAGAAGGGAGGGCTCAGATGTTCCCTCGCCGATCTTCCGTGATCCTAAACCCCTTCCGGAGTAAATTTCTTTGCTTCAGTTGGTGATGGCCTCAGCTTTTTGTTGCCACTGGTGTTTGAACTGCTTGGTTGTTGTCTTTTTTTGATAGGGCCACCGGCTCGGGCTCCCGTGAGTCGCCTGCTACGCCTACGCCGGTCGTCTCGGCGGGAGAGGTGGACGCTGCCGTCTACAGGACGAGAGCGCGGGCGGCTAGCATGACGGCCGCGCTGACACGGCTGGACACCTCCCTATCGGCTCATGTTGCAACGGTCGCCGTCCAGGAGGCGGCCGCCGAGGTGGAACTGGTGAGAGTGCGTGAGGAAGTGGCGGCAGAGCGGGCTCGGGGTGCCGCCTTGGAGGAGGAGCTTGCCGCGACGCGCGAGGAGGCGTCATCACAGCGGGCGCGGGTCGAGGCCGTCATGGAGGACCTTGGCTCAATGTATGCAGACCGCTTGGCCTCACGCAAGGGCCTCCTCTCCCTGCTCCGCCCATGCTTCGAGAGTATGGGCAGGAGCCTCGAGTCTCTAGGGGTGAGGTTGATGAGCTCGAGCCTACCCCGCCGGGTACGCCTCCGCCACCCAGCGGCCGATGCCTTTTGTCGACCGCTTCAAGGCTTATGCGAAGCGCGCTCTGCGAGAGGCGGGCCGCCCATTGTTTGCTGCGCGGAGTACGTGTTGGCTTGTCGCATCACCGCGATGCCTCCTTTGACCCGATCGCGATCGCTGTCGGATCGAGGGGACGCCGACCGGCGCGGCCGTCGTCGGCCGACGACGGAGAGGGTGGTGGGATCGGGCGCCGCGGAGAGCAATGACAGCTGACGAAGACACCGCCGAGGGCGATGTCCGAGCCGAGTACCCTGCACACTCGCCCCACGTTGTTGTTGTGTCTCTTTTTTGTATATGAACATGGTATGCTTCACCTTTTGGACTCCGCCCCATATCGCGCGTTTTCCTTTCTGTGATTAGCGCTTTGGCGGGTGATTGTAGTCCTTAGGAACCGTTAGGGTTACATAGGTACGGGCTGGAGCGCTGACACTTTGAAAACGTGAAAAACGGCGACCGGGTTGACCGCCTAAGGGCGTTCCTTAATCCGGCTAAGGACTATCCCGCAAGGGTAACTCCTCTTTTTTGCCGCGAAGCGCTACTTCGCAACCGTGGCCGCTGGGGCGTAGGCCGTAGTGCTTTTGGCGAAATGAGTTACCGCTGGGGGGGATTGCGATGGCCGGTCGGTGTGCCTGGGTTAGTCATGCAGGTGGGCAGACCCCAAGCAGCGCATGTCGATCAGGGTGCGACCGGCACACCGCGCTTCGTGCTTTGAGGGTTTGCTTTAGGCACAAAGATAGGAAAATTCTTTAGGGATAAAATCTCCTTAGCTTTTTGATGTTCCATGCGTTGGATACAATGTTGCCGTCGGCGTCTTTGAGCCGGAAGGTGCCAGGTCGGAGGACCTCTGCGATGGTGAAGGGTCCTTCCCACGGAGGGGACAGCTTGTGCCTGCCGACGTTGGATCGAACTCGTCAGAGGACCATATCGCCGACGCAAGGACCGTCCCGCTAACTCGACGATCATGGTAGGCCAGCGGCTATTCTGTTGGTACTTGGCCGATCGCATACGCCAGATTATGACTCGCCGAAAGGTGTCGATGGCGTCTGTTGTCGCGCCGAGCCTCAAGCGCCTCGTCGAAGGCTTGCAGCCTCGGGGCACCGTACTCTAGGTCGGTCGGTAAAACGGCTTCGGCGCCGAACACCAGAAAGAAGGGCGTAAACCCGGTCGACCTGTTCGGAGTTGTCCGCAGGCTCCAAAGGACGGAGGGCAATTCCGCTGCCCATCGCCCCGTGAATTTCTTCAGTCGACTGAACATTCGCGGTTTGAGCCCTTGGAGGATCATACCGTTGGCGCGCTCGACCTGGCCGTTGATCCGCGGATGGGCTACAGCCGCCCAGTCGACTCGGATATTGAAATCGTCACAGAACTCGAGGAACTCCTTCCCCATGAACTGCGTCCCATTATCAGTGATGATAGAGTTTGGTACTCCGAACCGATAGACGATGTCGCAGAAGAAATTGGCCGCCTGCATTAAGGTGATAGTGGCGAGCGGCTTTGCTTCTATCCACTTGGTGAACTTGTCCACCTCGACAAGTAGGTGAGTCAAGCCCCTGGGCGCCTTCTTGAAGGGCCCGACTAGGTCGAGTCCCCAAACGGTGAACGGCCAGGTGATGGGGATCGTCTGCAGGGCTTGCGCGGGGAGATGCGTCTGCCGAGCGAAGAATTGGCACCTCGCAGTGTGAACGACGAGTTCAAAGATCGCCATCGCGGTTGGCCAGTAGAAACCTTGGCGGAAGGCTTTGCCTACGAGGGATCATGGCGCGGCGTGGTGTCCGTAGATTCCGGCGTGAATGTCGAGCAGCAGCTGCTTCCCTTGACCCGCCAGAATGCACTTCTGGAGGACCCCCGAGGGGCTCTTCTTGTAGAGGCCCTCGCCGACCAGGACGAAGAATTTTGCCCGCCTAGCGAGGCGCCGGGCCTCGGTGGTGTCGGCGGGGAGTGACCCATCAGTCAGTCGGTCGATGTAAGGCTTCCTCCAATCGGAATCGGTCATCAGCACGCCGTGTCCCGACCCTGCGGGCTCCAGACCAATGCTCTCGCCGTCGGGCGGCACACCGGTGGGCTCGGCCGGCCGCTTTCGGAGGGGAGTCCAATGGACGGAGGGCTTGTAAAGGTCGGAGACGAAGATCCTCGGGGGATCGGTCCCCACGGAGGCCGATTAGCTGTGGTCGGCCTCTCCGCTGTGGCGCCAGAGCTATGGTGGAGTTCAAAGCCCTTGAATTTTTCCTCCACCATGCATTCCCCGACAAGAGGCTGCCATGCGGGCGTCGCGAGGCTCTAAGCCTTCATGACCGGTCGACAACCAGCTTGGAGTCACCGTGTACGAGAGTCGGTGCGCACCGAGGTCGGCAATGATCCGGAGACCGCTGACGAGAGCTTCAGACTCGGCGACGTTGTTGGTGGCGCGAAATGTAGTCGGACGGCATATCGAGTTTATTCCCGAGCGAAACGGAACGACTCCGCGCCGCTCCGTTCTTGGTATAGGACCCGTCAAGTACATTGTCCAAGATTCGGGTCTTCAAGCGCCGCGCGCTGGGCTTCGTCCACTTTCGGCGAAATCGCCAAAACTTGTGATTTGATCGCCGTCCGAGGAACGACGATATGTCATGGCCGTTGAGCTCAAGAGCCCACTTGGCTATCCTTGCGAAGCGCCGCGATTGCGGATGATTTCGCCAAGCGCATGGAGGTCACCACAAGGACCGAAAAGTTTGGCCGGCGTAGTGGAGCAACTTCCTCTTCGCGATAAGGACCGCGAGAGCAATTTCTGCACTGTGGATACCGAAGTCTTGACTCGAGAGTACTTCACGATGAAGTACACCGCCGCCAGATCTTGAGCACGCTGCCTTTTCGCTCGCTTCCGACAACAAGCGCCGCTGACGACCTGGGTCGTGGCGGCGATGTAGAGGAGCAGCGATTCTTCCGGTGTCGGGGCGACCAGCACCGGGGGCGTGGTCAGGAATGCCTTCAGTCGGCTGAGGGCTTCCTATGCTTCCTGCGTCCAGCTAAAGTGATCGGACTTCTTAAGCAGCTTATAGAGTGGTATTCCGCGCTCGCCGAGGCGAGAGATGAAACGGCACAATGCTGCTAGGCATCCTGTCAGCTTTTGGACTCCTTTCAGGTTGCTGATCAGGCCCATCTTCATGATCGCGGAGATCTTCTCCGGTTGGCATCGATGCCGCGCTCGGAGACGATGAAACCGAGCAGTTTTCCTTTGGGGACCCCGAAAACGCACTTATCGGGGTTGAGTCTGATGCGGAACTGGCGGAGGTTCGCAAAAGTCTCTTCTAAGTCGGCGACGAGATCATCAACCTTCTTAGTCTTGACGACGATGTCGTCCACGTACGCCTCGAGGTTACGTCCGATCTGGCCTTCAAAACACATTTGCATGCATTGCTGGTATGTAGCACCCGCATTTTTCAGACCGAACGGCATCGTTACGTAACAGAACGAGCCGAACGGAGTGATGAATGAAGTCGCGAGCTGATCGAACTCCTTCATCACTATCTGGTGGTATTTTGAGTAGGCGTCCAAGAAGGACAGGGAATCGCACCCTGCGGTGGAATCGACAACTTGGTCGATGCGGGGCAACGGAAAAGGGTCCTTAGGACATGCCTTGTTGAGGCTCGTGTAATCAACACACATTCTCCATTGCCCAGACTTCTTCTTTACAAGCACAGGTTGGCCACCATTCGGGTGGCGGACCTCTTTATGAACCCTGCGGCCAAAAGCTTGGCGATTTGCTCTCCAATGATCTTGCGCTTCTCTTCGTCGAAGCGGCGCAAGCACTGAACGACCGGCCTCGAGCCGGCCCGGATGTTCAAGGAATGCTCGGCGACTTCCCGCGGGATGCCCGGCATGTCAGAGGGTTTCCATGCAAAGACATCCCGATTGGAGCGGAGGAAGTCGACGAGCGCGCCTTCCTATTTGGCGAGGAGCGTGGCTCCAACGCGCACGGTCTTGGTTGGATCTTCGGGATCGACCGCAACCTCCTTCGTGTCCTCGGCGGACTTGAAGGATCCGGTCCCCGACTTGCTTGAGTCGGGGGCGGACTCCGAGGTTTCCCTCCGGAGGCTCTCGAGCTCGGCGGACGCAACGATCACCGATGCCAACTCGCAACTGCTTTGCTCGCAGTTGTAAGCGAGCTGAAAAGATGCAGCCACGGTGATGACTCCCCGCGGCCCTGGCATCTTCAGCTTGAGGTAGGTGTAGTTGGGGACCGCCATGAACTTGGCGTAGCATGGCCTTCCCATGATAGCGTGATAGGAGCCATGAAACCCCATGACCTCGAAGGTGAGGGTTTCGGTGCGGAAGTTGGCCTGGTTCCCGAAGGTTACGGGCAGATCGATCTGCCCAAGCGGATGGGCCTGCAGACCAGGGACGATGCCGTGGAAAGGTGCCTTGCTCGGTCGGAGACGCGAGCGCGGGATTCCCATGGCGTCGAAGGTCTCAACATACTGATGCTGAAACTGCCGCCGCCATCCATGAGTACCTTGGAGAGGTGCTTGACCCCCACGATCGGGCTACGATCAGGATATCTCCCGAGTGCGGACGGATCGGGTGGTCGGTTCGATCAAAGGTGATCGGCGACCGACCACCGGCGGTATTTGGGCACGGCGGGGCCGCCATGTGAACCTCTCGGAAGGCGAAGCCTGCTGCCGCTTGTTGGCGAGCTCGCTGACCCGCCAAAGATCATGAGACAACCATCGGCCCGAACTCGCTTGCCGCTTCTTCGCTCGGCGTCCGTGTCGGTCGCGCTTTTTGCCTTTGCACCGTGTGGGGGCCCCGGAGATGAAGCGCTTCAGGGTTTCTCACTCCCTGTACTTGTGCTTGATGGGGTACCCGTGATGCGGACACGGGCTATCCATCAGCTTTTCGAAGTGGTCGGGGTCCTGACGCGTCTTCTGCCTGGCGAGGCGGTCGGCGGCCGCAACCACAGGGCCATCGCGGCCCTGCTTTCCCTTCCGTTTTTTCTTGTCGGAGCGGCCAGGGGTAACACCGGCGTCGGGGGCGGCCTCTCGCTTAGCCTTCCCCTTATCGAAGATAGCCCCAACGGCCTACTCGCCGGAGGCGTGGTTGGTGGCGATGTCAAGAAGCTCCTTGGTGGTCCTAGGCTTGGCGCAGCCTAGCTTGTGCACCAGAGCTTTCGACGAGGTGCCATAGATGAACTCCTCGACAACATCGGCGTCGCTGATGTCGGGGAGCTCATTGCATTGTTGGGAGAATCGCCGGATGTAATCCCGGAGAGACTCCCCTAGCTGCTTCTTGCAGCTTTTGAGATCCCAGAGTTCCTGTATGCTTGTAAGTGCTCCCGAAGTTACCGACGAAGACGCCTTCCGGTCGGCCCAACTCCTGATGGTGTTCGCAGGTAAATACTCGAGCCATGCTCGAGCAGAATCCGCGAGGTAGATGGGGAGGTACTGGATGATGAAGAGATCGTCCGCAGCGCCTCCCGCCCGGCATGCGAGCCGGAAGTCTTCTAACCAGACACTGGGGTTCGTGGCCCCGGTGTACTTGGTTATGTTGGTAGGAGCCCGGAATCTGGCGGGGAAGTTCGCGCGGTGAATTTCCCAGCCAAACGCCCGCGGCCCCACACCATCGGGGCTCGGGCTGCGGTGGTGGCGACGGTCACTGTCCACGGCCCGAGACTGGATTGCCACGCCGCCTATCTTCTTCCGGGCTTCGACGGTGCCGCGAACGCTATGGCTTCGCTTCGCATTCGCAAGACCGGGTGCGGAGGCCTAGGGCCGCCGAGGGCGACATCGTTGATACCGGCCCCGCAATCCGGCGCAGCAGGCCGGGTGACTAGAGGAGGCCCCCGTGCGGAAGGAGATGGAAGGCTGCACATGCTGGATTGCAGCGCATTCTACCAGCCCCCGGAGGTTCTGGTAGGTGGCCTTGGCCCCGGGTCCTCTAGCTCGAATGCCGCTGGCAAGATTGCCGCCGCAGCGACATTCGGCCGCACGAGGAAGCACGGAGATCGTGCGAACCCTCGGCCATTGCTGTTGAACTCCGCTGCAGCGCTTGGCGTCTGCGGCGGCAGTGCATGTGAAGACCCGGGCTTGCCTTGCTCTAGGTTGGCCTGGAGCTTGACAAGCTTAGCCTCTCGAGCCTCCAGCTGCTCGTGTTGCCGCTGGAGCTCCGTGCGGCAGGTTTGGAGGCCCTCGGCGCGCTCGCGCTGGATCTCCACCTCCCGTGCCTCGGCGCGCCGGGCGGTGGTTCCCGGGCTGACGGAGGTGGTGGCCAGGGCATCCGGCCCCGCCATGTTGCACTCGCGAGGGTATAGTGCACTGGAGGTATGCTCCGTGTTGGAGCCGGAGTCGAGGCTGGAGGAGCTCTCCAGCAGGTCGTAGACGGAGGTCGACAAATGGCCGACCGTAGCCACAAGGTGCGAGCCTGCGGGGGGTGATGCCGTCATCTTGCCCAAGAAGTTCGCACGGTCGCTACTAGAGGTAGCGCGGCTGTGGACGGACTCCCACCTCGGGGCCCACGCAGGGTCCCCAAGCCGGAGGTCACCGAAAGTATAGGTGACGGAGTCCAGGCTCAAGGCGGATGCTCGAGCCTGGAAAGCGGTGGGGATGAGTACGAACTCTCCCGTCGGGATGGTAATGAAGTCGAGGGAGCCAAAGCAGATCCAGCCCCTTGACGCAGACGCGTCGTCGTCGGTGAAGAAGGCCATCGAGGAGGAAGATGGGAATCCGGAGATCACAAAGATGACGCGTGAGGCCCCTACCTGGCGTGCCAACTGTCGGTGTTTCGTAAAACCGACGAGTAAATTTGTAAGTAGTAGGGGGTCGCGCGTCCCCTCTCCTCGAGTGGTTGGACTAAGAAAATCCCGGATGTATACTGGTTCGGGCGGAATATCCCTACTTCCAGTTGGCGGCGGTGGTTTGTATTTCTTTGTGCACCAAGAGTCACCAGAGATTACAGACTGGGGGTTGAGGACAAGCCCTCAACACTCGTTCAGGAATTAGGAGGTCAGGAAGGCTTGAAGTGTTTTAAACTAGAAATTGAGCGATAAAGTGAGTATATGCTATGCTGCCGAGGTCTTCTGAGGGCCCCGCCTCCTTTATATAGGCGAGGGGCAAGTTACACGGATTTTGGAAAGCAGAGAGATACGCTGTGTCCCAAGCGCCTCCGGTCTTTGGTCTTTGACGATTGATGCTTTGCTCACCCCATGTCGGGTTGGTAGTCCCAACGGACGGCGCTTTTGAAGGTGCGACTGTCCTATGTGCACTGTCGATGTTGACGACGAGGACGGGTGCTTTTGCTGAGGCCGCCCTCCGGTTGCCTCGGGAAGGAACCACCCGTATGACATGGTGGTTGTGTCCGTAAGACGGGCGACCGGCACGACGTAGACCGTCGATGTGGCAGAGGTTGCGGAGCTTGAGCTTGCTGGGGGCCCTAGCCATGACCCGGGTTGGAGCCTGTGGAGGCGTCGGTCCTGGGTCTAGAGCGGCCCCTGCAGGGGCACCTGGTGTGGGCCCTGGTCGCCATTCGGAGCCGGCGGCGGCGTCATATCTGGGTCTCGGTCGTGGTTCCGGGAGTGCCCGACCCGAGGTTAGGTTGGATGGACCGAGGGCAGGAACCTTTTGCGGCAGGTGAGGCTCTCTTTGGCACTCCGTATCAGTGTTCATCCGGGCTTCCAACCCAGATTAGGAAGATAAGGTCTTAAAATAGATGTATACTTTGCTGTGGGGTACCCCTGGTATGAGTATTCGTCACATAGTTAGAACCTTGAGATGATGTAAACTACCGTCATTGCTAAAGTAAAATTGTTGGTGGTTTAGAGACAACCTAATATAATGTGTTGGTAGAGAAAATTAATCGTGATGGTAGGTGATCCTAAAGTGAAAGTTGATTATAGTTATTTTGCATGTTGTTGTGAGCCATGTAATTAAAGGAAAGTATGGGATTGTGTTCCTGTAAGGTTAGTATTGATCATGACTGAGAAGGTCTAGAATCTTCTATTTGATGAACTTACTATAGCAAGGTGATGGTGTAAAATAATGGAGTTTGTTGGTTTATGTTGCTTATGGATCATTTAATATTGCATGTTAACAAAATGACTTAATCAATATGTAATAAAAGAATGAGGACATATGGAATAATTGTATTGGTGCTTGGTTTGTCCTTAGCGAATGTCCGTCTTGGAGCCTTATCAGCGAAATATGTCTCGAGGAGATATTGTTTAATTGTTGGAGTCATTCATAGGTGGAACAGGTTTTGAATGTTGAGATATTAACTTATGGGTAATACGAATTATAGATGTTAATCTTACTAAAGGTTTCATTGAAAAGAGATGTCTTAAACTTAGATTATGAAGTGGTATGATTGACTGTCCGTTATGGTTTGTAGCCCAAAAGAAAATATTGCTGCATGGTCGTATGTTTAATTACTATCACGTTGGATGTACTTAAAATCACGACATGGTTCTCCTTATTGATTGCCATGAGATGGACTTGGTATAAGGTTGGATGATAATATTGCCAATTGTGGCTATAATTATTGGAGAAGGTAATCAAAGAAAGAGTGGTTATGTAATTCATGTTAAATCTTGATAGGGCTTCTCAATGCGCAAATTGTGTGTTGAAACCTTTAACGCTAAACGTATTAGAATACTAGAGATGGTGGCATTTGAGGTGAACCTTCTTTTAAAGGTATATGGAATCAATTGTTTGTATGGTATTTTGGAGGTATGTCTTTTGCTAAGGCATTCTATATTATGTGTAATAGATCTTCCCTAGATTAGTGGGGATGTTGCCAAACTACAGAGTTAAATTTGAGGTTTGAAATTGAGGATGAGATAAAGAATTACCATGAAGTAATTTGTTGATGGATTTTGGAATGCTTTATTTCATTGAACCATGTCATTCTTTTGTCTTGGCTAAGTTGTTTAGCTTGATTTACGATTGTGGGATTTACACTCAAGGGGTATGATTGGATTATGCTCTTTAGTATACAAAATGAGTTATTTGTTGTATTATCTGTTGTGTGAAACAACCAAACCTAATGTAAGGTTTTGGAAACTCTTGATGTGAAAGTATTGTATCTCTATTTTGAGTAGAGTTGGATTCAAATAAAATAGGTTTGATATTTGTGAATGTTTCTAAAAGGTGAATCTTATGATTGTATCATAAGTGATTCTTGCTGGTGAAGTGGTTTTATTGGAAAATAAGTTTCCCTTTCTCTTGAGAGAAAGATGGTAGTTGTGTGTATTGATGTTTGATTCTAGGATTGGTTTTCCCTTTCCAAAATGTTGGCTTTGAGTAATTGTGAGTTGACTTGCTTTGGTAAAAGCGAGCTGATTTACTTGGGTTAAGAGCGGAGAGTATTGAAGGTTATGGCATATCTCGGCCCAAACATTCTTGGGAGTATCGTTTGGTTGTTATGTTCCTTGGTGGCGCTTGTTTAATAGGTTAAAAGGTATTGTGTGCTTCGGTGCCGAAGGAAAGCATAGTCTGAATTTCATCAGACTATTTTTTGATAGTAGTATGATTTGGGAATTTGGCTTGCTGCTTGATTAGGTTTGAGTCCTTGCATGGGTGCATTGAGTTTGCAGGTTGAGAAAGTTCTTGTGGGATTTCCTGTTCAGTAAGTCCATTCGGGATCTAGAACTTGAGGTAGTTTTGTTAAGAGTTGTTCTTTGAGTAAGGCCTTGCCTTCGAGTCTTGTCCTATGCAATTTAAGGAGGAGTTAGAGTGAGTGTTGAGTTCAGAGAAGATGAAATGAGTTAAGGTGCTTGTTCAGATTAATCTGAGAGGAAAGCGATTTAGGATTTGAAGTCTCGCGGGTGTGATAAGTATCCTGAGGTGTTTAGGTTAAGATGGTAAAGAAGTTTAGGTCCCTTGTGGATTTCGTTTTGTGTAGTTGGTATGCTCAGAATTCAAGGTCAAATTCCTTTAAGGGGACGAGAATGTAATATCGCAGATCATTTTTTTTAGGTTATGGAATTTCTAGTCGGGGTGTAGGTCCCTCTTGTAGACAGTTTCAAGAGTTTGATGGGCCTGTCTGTGAGTTTCAAGGTTTAATTTTAGCCTATGTGGGGGAATTCTCCTTTTCTCCCCCACCTCCTTTCTCTTTCCTCCTCTCCTCTCCTGGCTCCTTTCCTAGGGTGCCTCCTCCTCCTCCTGGCTCCTCTCCCAGAGTGCCTCCTCCTCAAGCAAGTAGCAGCTCCTCCCCCTCAAGCAAGCAACAGCTCCTCCCCCTCAAGCAAGCAACAGCTCCTCTCCTTGTTCCTCCTTGGGGGAAGTGTGATCTCGGGAGTGGCCTCAACCTCATGCCACTCTGTTCCTTGTGGGTAAAGAGGCAAGTATATCATCTGAATGCTAAAGATTGAGATGAGTAATAGAAAAAATTGAATAGGTGACCATCTTCTTATCGTAATATGATCAATATTTCCCTCATGATAACTAAATACCGGAAGTGGTTGGATATGTGATATTATGGTTGCATGGCAAATGAACATTTTGAAATATTATGTTGCATCATTTGCATCCATGACATGAAAAGATAGACAAACCAGGTCGGTGTGAAAGTCATATAAGGTCATATGACCATTCTGAAGTGCTCTCGAAAAGACATACCTCGTAGTCCCATCCACAGGGATGGATGGGAGCGAGACAGTAAGAGTATGCCCCTCCACAGGGATGGAAAGGAACCAAAGGGTGCGACACCGACAAGTGTACACCTAAGCTATACAGGTATAGGCTAAGAATGGTGCATTTTGAGTATGAAAACATGAGTGCATGGCAATGCATTGCATCACTAGTAATGATTATTGAGTTGATGGTAATGTATAGATTTGGGATAGAGTCATGACTCATCCAAAGATGTTTAATGAGGTACGTGTATTCAGTGGGTATGTTATTGAGCTGTAAACTCAGTCAAAAGTGAGCAATGAAGTGAATGTGGTGACTCGCGACGGTTTTACTGTTTTATGTGCTTGCTGAATTCAATTTAAAAAATTTTAAATGTGTTAAATGTTTATGATTTTGTCATTTGATGTACTTTGCTGAGTCTTGGACTCACGCTTGTTTGTTTAATGTTTTTAGGTACTGTGAGACAGTCATGATGGGATGAGAGTAGCACAGACACGAAACCAATCATCACTTTACCCTCTTGTTGCAGTTAGTACTTGAGCATGCTTAGCCATTGATTAAACAAATAGACTCAGTCATGAAATAATATTAGTTGATACCTTCTTGATTGGTTTTAATCTATTTGGCTCAATGCTTAGGTTCCATGTAAAGTGTTGTGGTTGTTATTGTTTATGCTTCTAACTCTTGTTTATAACTTGTGGTTGATGGTTATTGTCTAAAGTTAGAGCTGGATACTTACTAAAATTATGGTGTAAAATGGTTATTTGTTATTGTTGCTATCCTTGTTTTAGTGACCCAGTTTGCAACAAGGTGCTGCTAAAATTTTTAGTTAAGTTCAGAGAATTCTTAGGATGCTAGCTGGTTGTTGTTCATTGTTTATTATTAGAAAAGTCTTGTCATGTCACATGCTTGATGAAATTTGTGTACAATTGAATTATTTCATTGTGGTTAAGCTTGTGTTGTAACATTCAGAGCGCGGTTGGTGCTGGGGTGCTATAGTTTGTATCAAAGCAGGCTTTAGGTCCATGGTGTATGGAATTAGCAAATTACTCTAGAGTAAACTAAAATGTTGACTTGGAAAATTAGAAACATGGCATAGGTTTTTACTCTTTAAAATTTGACCATAGGGCAATAACCTTAAAATTTTGATGTAGATTGTTGAGTCTTAGACTCATATTTTTAGGTATTGTGAGACCGTCATGATGGGATGGGAGTAGCACAGACACGAAACCGATCATCACTTTACCCTCTTGTTGCAGTTAGTAGTTGGGCATGCTTAGCCATTGATTAAACAGATAGACTCAGTCATGAAATAATATTAGTGGATGCCTTCTTGATTGGTTTTAATCGGTTTGGCTCAATGCTTGGGTTCCATGTAAAATGTTGTGGCTGTTATTGTTTATGCTTCCAACCCTTGTTTATAATGTGGTTGATGGTTATTGTATAAAGTTAGAGCTAGATGCTTGCTGAAATTATGGTGTAAAATGGTTATTTGTTATTGTTGCTATCCTTGTTTTGGTGACCCAGTTTGCAACAAGGTGCTGCTGAAATTTTTAGCTGAGTTCGGTGAATTCTTAGGGTGCTAGCTAGTTGTGGTTCATTATTTATTATTAGAAGAGTCTTGTCATGTAACATGCTTGATGAATTTGTGTACAATTGAATTATTTCATTGTGGTTGAGCTTGTGTTGTAACATTAGAGCACGGTTGGTGTTGGGGTGCTACAATTCTAAAGCATGGCTAAACATGGATAATATGTAAGCGCTTATACCCATGTGGACATTATGTATTGTCTAACCCTATTCTGTGGTTATCAAGGTTCACATGTCAATATTTATTAAGGAAGTTTCATGAGACACCAGGTATATCTACTAGTACCAATAAATAGCAAATTTACAGAAAATAAGCGCATGCATGAAACAACTTGAAAATATGACCAAAGGTGTGCTTGCCTTGCTTATTTGTCGCTTATGACGAAGTTGTGGTCATAGCTGACGTTGTCGGTGACGGGGTTAATGACGTCGAGTTCTACACGTTGTTCAATGGAAATATAGCAAATAACCAATTTTAATAAGGGCTAAAAGAAGATAGACAATAAATCAAATAAAGACTTTCTATAGAAAACAGGCGTGATTTAGGGTTTGGGTTCAAGGACTTCACATTCTTACATTTCAGTTGATTATGTATATTTATACTGTAACACCCCGGCACTCGTATGCCCAGAATGCTACACCACACACCACTTCTAACAAGACTTTAACTATTTAAAGCTTGATCTAAGAACAAATAAAGCACACATGGCATAAGAAGCTAATGACTCTCTAATTTCTACAAAACAAAAAAAAATTCGACATGACCTTCCCTAATAAAAGGACATCCACTCAAAGCAAAAGAGTCGACAATAATAATTTCAATCATAAACATCTAGGCATCTAATCAAGACATTCTAGCAGTTACCCTCTAGCAACCATTAATCTTTAACAACACAATTATTACAATGATTTGAACTAGTTATCAAGTGAACCATTTAACCAAACTAATCCCTTAACATGTCATGCGGCGTGAGTGGAAGTGCAGCTAAGTCCCTTCCCGACAAGACGCCCTCGAGTACCTAAAACATTTAAACAACAAGCGTGAGTTCAAAACTCAAGAAAATGCATCAAATCAACATAATTACCAATTAACACAGTCGAACCAACAACAAGATTAGAACTCATATGAATCGACCAATACATGAAACAAAGTATATCAATACATTTACCTCGTGAGTATCTCACATACATACCTCATTAAACCCCTTTGGATGAGTCCACGACTCCATCCCAACTTCTCACATTTTCATTTAACACACAAAGCTTTATCATTAACGAGGCAAAGGCAATGCACATGCTCATGAATGCATCTTTTGGGGCTCATATACTTCCTCACCACATTCTCATTTATGCAATGCAATGCAATGCATCATGCCTCTTTTCTTAGCACATACCGGTATTGCCGAGCACCACCCGCCGTCGTGCCCTCAAACCCAACCATCCTGTGGAAGGGCCTGTCGAACAGACTTGCCCGCTACCCAGTAGCGGGTCCTACGCTTAACACCGCTCCCATCCACGCCAGTGGATGGGACTACGGGGTAGGATCTCTGAGCACTCCGGATTAGTCATATATTCCATATGACTTTCTCACCGACCTGGCTCGATGCACTATTCATGAATGCACTTATGCAAATGCCATTCCCAACAGTCTTATGCATATTCTCCCCATTTATATCTTTATGATCACAATTAACTTCTATACTCTTATAAATACCATATTCGCAAACTAGGCTCATTGGTTATACTTAATCATTACCAATTACATAAGCATCAATCAGGTAATTCATCCTTGAATTACCTTTCTTATTAGTCTAATCAAATTCAAGAATAAAGCAGGGTAGCACATCATAATCATTTAACAATTCCCTTCAACCTTAACATATTCACCACTTACCATTATGACTCACATAAACATTGGTATAAAGGTTAGCAAGGAATCGTCATCCTAGCAATCATACTATGGATACACTTGCCTTAACCGCGAGGAGGGGGGTGGTGTGAGGAAGAGGACACACTCGAAACTACTCCACCTGAAAGCAAATAGCATTTGCATACTCATTTGCAAAGGTTATCAAAGTTCACAACAAAAACAAGTAACACTTCTACTCACTTCCCCAAAATAGCCCAAAACTCTGAATTTCAACCCCAAATTCTGAATTTCCAGAAAGACAGATTTCTGGACAGCAAGCACTACAAAATAGCATATCTTTCAATTGGCTAAATGAAAAATTATGTTCTTGAGCTCTACATGACCATAAGAGGATAACCTATGATTTCCCCACAGCCATTAGTTTAGAATATGAAGTTTAAGCCCTCGAACTGCTCTCTGAATTTGGACCAAACTCTGAACTTTTCAGAAAAAACAAGTTTCTGGACAGAAACTTCATTTGAACATAACTTTTGATTCATTAACCCAAATCAAGCAAACAAGTACATTTTATTGATCTACAGGAAATAAACTAACTCTCTCTAGGCAACCAAAAATCCAAATTCAGCCTGTAGCTATGCTTACTCTTCAGTTGAACATTTCTGCCCCTACTAGAACCAGATCTGGACAGCAAACACTAAAAATGGCATAACTTTTAATTGGCTTCATGGATTTTCGTGTTCTTGTACTCAAATTAAAGGAGATTCGACGATCTACAACTTTCTCTATAGCCAAATATTCAGGAAATGACTTTACCTTGC
The DNA here is from genome assembly GCA_036346375.1 of Guadua angustifolia. Taxonomy (NCBI): domain Eukaryota; kingdom Viridiplantae; phylum Streptophyta; class Magnoliopsida; order Poales; family Poaceae; genus Guadua; species Guadua angustifolia. The sequence goes on from CM070513.1 coordinate 24,637,698, forward strand.
CTAAATCGACGCTACAAAAACCGGGCAGATTCCAGCTCGAAAATCAGAACAGACTTCCCTCCACTCTAGACCTAGTTTCCCTCCAAAATCCCCAAATCTAGGAACCCTAGGACCACACTACCCAGCTAGGACCTCCATTAGAGCAGCAAGCACACCTCCAAACCAAGAAATCTCACCTTCTTGCACATGAAGAAGGGGAAGAGGGGGAGGGGGTGCTGCTGCTCCTGCTTTTGCTGCTGCTCCTGCTTTTGCTGCTGCTGCCGCTGCTACAAGTGGAAGGAAGGGAGGAGGCTGGCTTGGAGGAGGAGGGCTGCAGGGGCGCCGGCCATGGGAGGAGGCTCTGCTGGGGTGGGAGCAGGAGGAGGCGCCAGCAAGGGTGGAGTCGAGTGGAGAAGGAGCAAAAGCCAGGAAAAAGAAAGAAGGGGAGGGAGGCTGTCGGGTGGAGGGGAAGGAACCGGGTGGGGGAAAAGTAGGGAAATAATAGGTGGAGAGAGGGAAAACTTCACCCACGACCAGAAAAATTCATCTGCGACGAATTAAATCTTCTGGGATATTACATATACACGTTGATATCATTAATAGCTTTCCGGTCGAGCGATACATGATTTCTTTTATGGATTATCTATTCTTGTTTTACGAATTCAAGAAGCTAAAATTATGTATTCTTATATTTATAATTTGGAATTCAAGATACAAAAATTATTTGGATTAATAGAATTAAACATTAGTTATAGGTTTCGTAAACTCAACTATAAATATAATGTGTTTTTAGTGACCTTAGCACTTCAGGGTATTGCACTAGCAGGATTCAATTAAAAAGCAAGTTAAAATAAGAAATTTTTTTCAGATTATGGTAGTCCATATCCTAAATAATACTTCTAGGCTAATCTTCATAATATTTGCATTTAGAAGAGTTGTTTTATGAGTTGTCGAAAAGGCTTAAGTGGTCACAAAATTGCCATTATCAGGAATCAGATTTCATTTTAAGTTTGCGACTACACTAAACATGATTACTTACTCGTTTTTATGGTATTAGTAGGGGATGATCCTAGAAGTGTTTTAAAACTAGTTTTTCTATTTTGATTTTAGCCGAGGTGTTTTATACGCACATGAAGGATGAAGTCTATTATGAAAGCAATCCAGATTAGTTCTTTTTGTCAATTATCATGATCTTATCTCAAAGAATATATGAAGATTAGCTTTTCTTAATCTGACACTTCATTTATGAGTTTTTATGAATATGTTTTTAATTCTCAAATATATATACATCATAGGATGGCATATTTCATCTAAAGGATTTAAGCATAATCTATAACCTATTTTAATGACTCTATTACATCATTTGGACTGATTTATCTTGGGTATAGTTTTCATGGATCATGATTTTACTTTTTAATATATATATATCTTCATGCATATATATTCTTTTAGTAGAGATAAAGCTTATTGTCTTCATGCTAATTAAGTTTATATGCACATGGAAACTATTCATGTTGTATTCAAATTATTTCAACAGTAATGAATTAGCTTCATGGTCATTCTGAAAATGTATGCATCCATCAATACTACTCTAGTTATTATACATACGCACATATATTCACATTTGGGTCATATTCCATTTATAAGGCTTATTCCAAATCAAGTTCCTAAGCATTTTGTTGTTGTAAAATAAATCAGTTCCATGGTCCATTCTACATATGTAAATGTGCATGAACATTACTACTAGTTACTCAATATACATGCATACTCATAGATGTATCTTTTACACTAGGGTCTCATTCATATTCATGAAATAATTCAAGTCAAGATTATTTCTTAAGTATTTTAGTATACTCAAGTAATCTACTATCACAATAGCATTTATAAATTGATTCTACTCATTTTAGATTTCTTTTGCATAAACTACATATTTTTGAATACTCATTGTAGATAACCTTTATTAGAAAATGATTCAAGCATAAATGAAGTTCAAATATTTTTGCATATTTGAGTTCCTGGAAGCATAAGGATTCCATCAAAATTGGTTTCATTTAGTTCTGAATTTTCTTGCAAATTTTTTTGTATATAGCATTGGTTTAGGCCTTTTCTTTAAATTTGAAATTCAAATTCATCTAGAGATCTTTCTCAAAATATTTTTACATATTCTAGAAGCACATGATTTTAGATGAATTTAGAATTTTGTTTCATCCTATTTGGATTAAAAATGCAAAAGATATTAGCAATTGAATAGTTAACTGGTTTGAAAAAAACTGAACTTTGGAAACATGTTTTCTGTATTGGAAGGCGCCTTCATTGGTTTGAACTAGAGGTGGTTTACTCTGGTGACCGGGGGCTTGGCAACGACTCAGAACAGAGTGCTTTGGTCATGGCTTCGTCGATGTTGCTCCGGCGGAAATTTTCTTCGACCACCGGTGGATGGAGTGGAAGGAGAACATGGCGCACCCAGTGGTCCTGTCGGTGGCAATGGAGCAGTGCCAAAGTGGCCTACCACCGGTGAGGTGCGGTTGTGGTCGGCTTGATTAGGAGTCTAGCAAATCGAGCCAAATTAAGTTTGAGAAACCTTCAATTAAGCATTAGGAAGATGAGAGAAACCCATTTTGCTAGTTAAGGCTCAGAGAAATAGGCTGGAAAGTCAGGTCATCGTGCACCATGACTGGAGAAGAAGGTGCTATGTGGTGGCGTTCTCTGGTAGAAGGAAAAACCAAATTGGTTTGGGGCTTCTAATCCTTATGGGCTAATAATACTATAGCGCAAAGAAATTTGGATATGATCAATTGTATCATCCAAATTTTGTGGTTCTCAGAGCTTTGAGCTTTCTCGGCAATGGCGGGATTGGAGAGATTCTAAGGCTTTTCAGTCAAGAACTAATATGGGGGAATGATGCGTGAGGCTTCTACGAACCTAGGGCTGGCTTTTATAGGCGGCTAAGGGCGAGGATAAGCCTGGCCTCGGGTGATCTCGGCTAAGAAGACTCGCAATGCTCGCACAAGAAGAGACATGGCTAGGTTCCGAGAAACACAAAGGAGGGCGGTAGCGTGGCGGAGTCATGGCGGGTTAGTATTGGCTAGCCGATGCCGGAGGGAGATGAAGGTTTGATTCTCCAGCTGGCAAATGGTCCCGTAAAGGAATTTGACCCCACATTTAAGTGAAAGAAGAGGTGCAGCTAAGCAAAATTAGGAACGCCAACAGTCAGATCAAGATAAGATTCATTGAATCAGTTAGCTCTCTTATCATAAATTTATTGAGAATTTTAATGCATGTACTTTGGATAATAAAGATTATCTTGTAAAATTTTTAGCATAATATAGTGTTTGTAGAATTTATAAAAATTCTGACACTACACTGTGCGCAGATTTCATTTTTCTTTTTTCATTTATCAGAGTATATATATCTTATCAAAACTTTTTGAAACTTTTTATACGAGTTCTTCCTGACCATATAATCCTTGGGTAAAATTTAAAATTAATATATTTTGTTTATGATTTATAATAATTCGACATTGGTATTACTAGATTTTTAGCTTTTCTATAATTGAATTTTTAAATGTAAAAAATTATTTATTTATTTTTAATATTTTTACTGTATATGTATTTATCTATCCAAAATATAATATTAAATTTTCAGTTTGAGATAAGGTTAGATTAGTTTTATTTAAATCGACAAGTTTACTATTGCTAGTCAACGATCATTAATTGGCTTTCATATCATGCATAATTGCTTTGATATGACATTTTAAAATTTAGAATTGAGGTTCAAGTGATTTCTTGAGTTATCCAGAATTTTATGCATTTTATTGTTATAAGATGTTATTATTGTTATTTATTTATTACTTATAAAGATTTTTCCATTAGAGCAAAAGTCAAGGAAAATCTAGAAAAATTCAGAAAATACAGAAAAAGCATCAATAAATATAAATAAATTCTAAAATTTAATTTCTTATTTTATTTTAATTTTTGGGATGTTACACCAAGGAAATTTCATAAGTTTTAGCAGAGTTTTGCATTGAAAAATACAAGTTTAAAACTCTATAACTTAGCATTTCACAAGATATTCAAGGAAAGTTTCAAACAAAACTTAAACACAAATTCCAAAAAGCGAAATTTGATGTTTCATAAGAGTTTCAAAGAAGCTAACATGACCTTAAATAAATCTAGGCAAGTTCCAAAAAATGTATCAAAATTTGAATGGCTTTCAAGGGAAAAATATCAAAACATAGGAATACTCAACAATCTCAATATGTAGCAACACTAATTGGGTTACTAGTCAGCCTTGTGCCTCTCACTGTCTGTAATTGTGCTGGCACAAGCCTGCGGCACTGTTGTGCTCGCCTGCAACAGCTTGCCATCTATAGCCATTATGCTCGCTCACCGCCACAACCACATTACAATACCGTCTACCCCACCATTGTATCATTTTGTGTGCCCGTCGTCACCTCTGCTTGGCCTCAACAACCCAACATGGCCACCCTACCACCTCACATCGTCACCTCAAAGTGGCGTCACAGTTCCGCTGCATCACACCCATGTCACTACTCTAGGGCTCGCTGCAACCACCCACCGACACTACCTCACCTACTCATCATTGCAGATGCCCACACCCACCGCTCTAGGGCTTAAATTGGAGGATAAAAGAAAGGGGAATTGAACCAGGGTGAGCTCATGGTTCAATTTGTGGTTGCCGATGGTAAGATCCATCATTAATTATTTACTGCGAATTGACCGGTGAATCACCGATGTGGGGGGAAGTTGCATTCAGTGGGATGAGGTGCATGAGGGAGAAGGGTTGTATGGAGTCTTGAAGGAGGAGTCACATGAAAAGTTGGATGAGTGGGATCGAATGGTTGTTTACTGTATTGTTGGAAATGGATTTGACACTATAGTGTTTCCTAGCATTTCAGTAGTATAAATCAAGGATTTTTGTCTTAAAAAAATGAGTATTGATCATTTGGGCGCCTAGCACCAGTGCAGAACACCAGTTTACTGCCGGGTCCACATCGGCATCACTATCGGATGTGGACCCAGCACAACCTAAGTGGCAGTGATAGTTGAGGACTATCACTGCCGGATATAAACCGGCAGTGATAATCACTATCATTGCCGGTTTATACTTACCAACGGGCAGTGATAATCACTATCACTACCGGTTCATACTGTCCACCCGGCAGTGATAATCACTATCACTGCTAGTTTATACTTACCAAATAGCAGTGATAATCACTATCACTGCCGGTTCATCAAGGACATCAGTCCCGGTTCCCTCACCCGGTACTGATAGAGTATCAGTACCGGTTGGAGACCACACGTGGCAGCGCATCGTGAGCCCCTGTGGCCCTTATCAGTACCGGTTGGAGGAACCAACCAGTACTGATGAGGGCCTCATCAGTATCGGTCGGTGTCTCCAACCGGTACTGATGTGCTGTATATATATATATGTGTGTGTGTGTGTGTGTGTGTCCACTAGCTATTATATATATTTGTGTGTGTTAAATCACAATTAATTAAATTACATATAATCAATCATGCACATCTGACTGATAATTAAATAACTGAACATTCATTAACAAATTTAATTACAAGTAATGTATTACAATATGTACACATATGAGTTCTTCTGTTCATTGGGATCACAGAATATTAGTCTTTCTTTTCCTTCTGTTCATTGGGATCGTTTACGTGCATTGCTATCGCTAGCCATCGACCCCGACAGTTCACCGGTCCTTATCAAAGGGCCCAACCTATTTACATTTGGTTCGTGAAACTCGCCTTTCGGATTTACGACCTCATCGTAAATGAAGCCGACGAGTTGTTCTTGGATTGCTCTCACTCGCGCCGGCGAGAGTTCCGATCCTTGTTCCACCAAATATTGAGGCACCTATCATTAAGTCATTAACTAATCAATCCTTGAATTTGTACAAGATATAAGGAGTACCTAGACATCATTAAAGCTAGTAATTATATTTACTCACCCCCTTGTTGCCTTTTAGCATGCGGTCAACGACTCCGGTTTGGGTGTGCATAAACTCACATACATAGTAGCCGCATAAATTGTTGCCAGCGGCTGTCTCAAGATCTGTGGTGAAAAAAGTTGAAAGCGTGAAATGGATGCAAAGAAATTAAGTTAACTAACTAAAAAGCTAGCATTATGATATAAGTACTTGAGAAGCAATTGTAATATCAAATTTCTTCTTGAATACGCCCCTGTTTTTAGCACGGAACCGTGTGAATGCACTACACATGTGATTACGAATTGCACATGATTAGAATTTGTTTCAAATGGAAGGAAATAGAACTAGTACAATAATGAAAGGAACAAGAATTAATACCGGTTGAGCATGTCGATAAAGTTTTAAAACTTTTTAACTGGTCTCCTTTGCGAGTCCATAACTGTGATCAGGCTACGATCTAGCTCGATCATAAGAAGAATCCAGTGAAAATTGTACATATATATGTCAACGTAGATAACTAATTAGTTTTAACATCGTGTTATGAAAAAGGAGTAGAACGAGGCAGTACGAAAACACGTACTCAAATGAGTAGGGTAGATATATCTTTGACTTATATTGTTGTCCCATTAGCGTCTTGTATATGTTAGTCTCTGTGTCGCTTGGGTGGTCTCTAACAGTTGTCTCGTTGATAATTACTAGGTCCATGAAGCCTATGTCAAAGATGCGATCCCTTCGGCATCATTGTATCTCCATTCTACATAAGAAGAAATTAGTTAGACTTGCAAGTTAGTATAGTACAAGGGCGCGCACGATGGTTTTTTTTGTAAATAAGACACTTACAGAGTCCAACAACTCAGCATGGCCGTGCCGAGGGCGTCTGTCTGGTATAGATCATACATGATGTTCCATTCGACATAAAATTCACCGTCCCCGTGGTAAAAATCTTGTTCCTTGTACTTGACAGCGAACACATCTCGACCCTGCTTGGCCGCGTCTAAGTACCATTCGTGGAATTGCTGCATCTTTGTTGGTAGCTGGAACAGCTCCTCACGCCTGACCAATGATGCGCCATGTTTAAATGGCCATCTTACTTGGGCATACTCAATATTCGCCGTGCCCAATACTTGATCTACGTTAAGTCCAGTTTCTTTCAAGAATTTTTGCATCCCCTTGGCCTTCTCCTCAGCTGATGTCCTCTCCTCTGACGTCTTCTTCTTGTGGCTTTCCTTAGTCAATGTGCGCTCATAGTTTGATAGGAGAGGCATTTCTTTTTTATCCTTCAAATTTTTAATAGCCCTCAAGCCTTTGTGAAATTCTTCCGTGCCAAATTGAACCTTCTTCTCTGGTGACTTAGGTCTAAAAAATGTAGTTACCTCTCCTTTTACTACTTTCTTGGTCTCCTCCTCGGTCATATCATACGGCCGCTTCGGAAGTGCAGCCAGCTACTTGGATTGGGTGGAGGACCCCGTCTTCTTGGGAGCTGCTGGCCGAGCTGGCTTGTTTGTCTTGGCCGGCGCCTTCTTGGGAGGAGACGGGCTTCTTCTGGAGCTTATGTTTGAGGGAGGTGGTGTAGGAGTCGGCGCCTTCTTGGGAGGAGATCTAGATGGGCTTCTTCTGGAGCTTATGTGTGCCGGAGGTGGTGTAGGAGTCTGGCTTCTTCGCGGAGAGGACATGTCCATGTTATCTCGAAAAATTATGTATCGTTTGCGCCACAGGATGAAATTGTGTATCGCCTCTCTTAGCTTCGTAGTCCCGTCACCTCCGGGGATTTCGAGGTCAAGGTCCTCGTACCCTGGACAAACCTCCTCCACCGAGACCTTGGAGTAGCCTAACGGTATCTGTTGGCCATGAATGAGCTGCCCTGGCTCCACTGGGTGAGCCATGCCGCGGGCCGCATTGAAGGAGAGGTTTCGTGCTTGGACGTGCAGCTCACAAGGTGTCCGCTGCCTGATGTCGTCTACCGGGTAGTGGTCCAAGTCCGCTTCGGGTAGCCCACCGAAAGCGCAGCTGCTCCGCTGCACGGAGGGGCTGATGATGTTAGGATTACTTAGAGGTTCCTGGCCCGTCTCCCGCTGTTGGCTCAAGGCTAACTGCACCTCTCTTCGGATCTCTTCTTGCATTATCTCCTGTGTTTGATTCAGGCGTTCTTCAAGTGCACTAAGCTGTTGTGTTTGTCGAGCCTTTCTTCTCACCCAATTCCTATAGGTCTCGACGTCCTGAGAGAAACCAACCTTCCAGGGGACGACGCCAACGCCCCGTGTACGTCCAGGGTGCTCTGGGTTTTGTAGGGCCCTTGTTAGCTCGTCGTTCTCTCTGTTTGGCACAAAGGTGCCCTTGGAAGACTCCTCGATCGACTGTGCAAGCCTTCTGGCCACATCTCACAGCACCTCCCCAAACACCACATTGCCTTCATTATAAAGGGTGCCGCCGTGAGCATAGAACCAATGCTTTGCTCTGTCGGGCCATTCCATTGTTGCAGGTGCGACACCCTTAACTAGCAGGTCCTGTTCCCTCTTCTCCCATTTGAGTATTGCTTGGCGGTAACCACCAGGGCCGAGTCGGTGGTGGTAACTCTTCTTCTATGCATTTAGCTTATTTTTCTCACTCAAACTTCGACCTTCGTCCGAGGTCTTGTAGTTCACGAACGCATCCCAATGATCCTGCAACTTTGGGTACTTGTTGAAGTCGGGCGTTCGATTCTTCTTGATATACTCCGTGTTCAACTTCTTTTTATAAGTCTAGAATGCAATGGCCATTTTCTTCAGAGTGTAACTCTTCACCTTCTCTTCGGTCCCTTGGGGGAAGGTGAATGTCTCCTTCATATCGTTCCAAAGCATATTCTTCATATCTTCAGGGACCTTATCCCATTTCGCTATACTAATGGGCACGTGGTCCCTAACGTGGACGCCGCATGCCGAATTGAATGGCCCAGACGCCCCCAAGGGTGCAAGAGGTTGGCCGTTCTCGCCGACTTCGGTGATAACATGTCTTGCCTTCGACTTCTTGCTTGGACCTCGCTGACGTGATTGTGTAACATCCCAAAATTTGAGTTTTGGTATGTTTAAAAATCAAAAGTGAACCATTTGCATTTTCTTGAATTAATTACAGCTTAATCTGAACTTTCTAAATAATGAAAAGATTTAATTAGATTAATCTATGCATCAAATTAAAGGTTTACAGTTTTTATCGGGTTCCTTGTGCTTCAAGAAATTTTTCTGTATTTTTGGAGATTTTTCTGAATTTATTTGCTATTTATTTGAATTTATTTGGAGTTATTTGAATTTCTGGAATCTATTAAATTGGAAAAACGTTTTTAATTTCCAAAATTCCTTCGGGCCGAAATTGCCTCCGGCCCATTTCCTTCGCCTTGCCCCCGGCCAAGGCTCAAGGCTGTTGGATCGGCGACACGTGATCGGCCGAGATCCATCCACGTCGTGCGCCGCCCGCCGCCCCAAACCCTAGCCGCCCGCTTTTTCGGCGTCCGTGTCGCACGGCTCCCGTGACTATTTAAAGCCGCCGCCACCTCCGACGAGGTTCCCGCTGCTACCGAGTCCGCCGCCTCCTTCCTCGTCGACCGAGACGCTGCCAGCACCGAGATCTCCCTCGCCGAAGTTCCTCGCCGCCCGAGCACCTTCCGCCGCTTGGTTCTCCGTCTCCCGTGCACCTCCGCCGTCGCCGCTTGCACGACCGGTCGCCGCGCCCTCCTCTTCCGGAACAGCAGATTCTTCCGCCCGATCCGGTCGTTCTCCGCTATTTCGTGCATCGTCTTCCCCGCGTCCGGTGGGCTTGCGCCGCCCCTCGCCGTCGTGAGCCGCGGTGAGTTCTCGCCCGTCCGATCTGGCTTCAACGCGCCGGATGCGTGCCGCGTGGCTAGTCCACGTGAGTGCCTCGCCAGCCGCCCCATCACCAGTCGCGTGGCCGCCACGTCAGCCTCCACCTCAGCCCTAACCGCTGCGTGGCATGCCACGTCGACGCGGTTTGCCGCATCACCCGAAGGTCACCTCGGTGATCCCGGTCCACCGTGGACCGAGCCACTGACATGTGGGCCCCGCATGTCAGTCGGCATTTATTTTCTTTTTCTGATTTTCCGAAAAACCGAAAATCCCAGCCAATCACCAGCTGCCACGTGTCACCCCTGGTGAATTTCTCTGATTTTCTCTGAATTAAATCTTCCGAAGGCCCGTTCTTCTTCGTCCAAACTCCGATTGAGCCGATTCAAATTCCTAAATTTTTGTAAAATCGAGCTCTACATCCCAGAGCCATTTATTTTCAATTTTGAGCTTGTTTTCCTCTCTGTTTTGTATTTATTTGGTTTTGTTGCTTTATTTTCCGGTAGACGCGAACCCCGAAGGAGCGAACGGAGACTTCGAAGACCAAGAATCAGCACTTGAACAACAAGGCAAGTCGTAGTCCTTTGATCATATTGAACCCATGTTTGTAAAACTATTTTGTTTCATACAAATGCATGCTATGTGATACAAGAACTATTTATCGAATAGCTATATGCCAAATTTTCATTATGCCACCTTGATTAATTGAGATGTCATCGTCCATTGTCACCCTAGGTTGGGTTGTTTACTAGTTGGACATAATCATAATACCAACATTGGGTTATCATAGCTATGCTTAGCCATGCTTAGTTGTCCGATGGGATTCAGTATCACATAAGAATTAATGTTAATCTTGACTTAATGAGATATGGAATTGTGGTCGTTGGTCATTGTTGTAAAACTTGTTGTACCATGGCAAGGGATGTTAATGGTCTTGGTTGAACAAAATGTTTTCCTTGAGCAAGTGATCGTGCAAGAAAGGGGTGCTATCCGCACATTGGGATGTGGTTGTCTTGCTTGAGATAATTTAAGGACTTAATCTTGTGCGCCATTGAACTGGGCCTAACCGTGCAACCATAAGTTTGGTATGGGATGACCTAGCCGATTAATTTGCAATGTTTAGTCTTGAGTACCGCCAAATGTTGGTGTGGGTTCGGGTTGTACGGGTAGATTCACATGGCTCAAGAGGGGCCCCGAGGGCTAAACCTTAGAGGGCGGTATCGAGTTTAAACATGCATTGTAAAGGCTTTGTCATGATTTCTCTGCCGCACACCAAAGGAAGTGTGCTAATGGCCAGCGCAAGGAGAATATCATGTCTTGTGGGTAAAGCCGCATAACCTCTGCAGAGTGTAAAACTATTCGAATAGCCGTGTCCGCGGTTATGGACGAGCCCGGGGATTTCACACGGGGTATAGAGTATTTTCTTGAAATGTGGAAGGGTTGGGAGGTGAACGGGAAGTTCACAGTTGTTTTGTTGTCTCAAGCTATACTGTGGAATTGTGTGGTTGATACTTGTTTCGAATGATGTAGGGTGATGCCTCGTCATTCTGATCATGTTGTCTACCATTGATTTACCGATTATTTATTATTGTTTTATCAATCTGCCTTCAATCTATTTATTGTATTTAAATTCAAGTTATTGCTTTCTGCAAATGAACCGTATAACTATCCTTTGTCAAGCCGTGCATGAATATATTGCATCATTTCCCTACGGCTTGTTGAGTACGTTTTGTACTCACGGCTTTATGCCCCTGTTGTTCGATTCTTTGAGGAAGGACCGTAATGAGTATCAAGAGGAGGAGTACTATGAAGACTACGCCGACTAGGAAGGCGCTTCCCAGACGATTGCTGTGGCATGTCGAATGGCCCAAGTTATTTTATTTCATTTAATGCTTTTCATTTGTTTCCTTAAGCCAAGAGGCATTGGTGTATGAACCTTGACCATAAGGTCGTTTTCTTTATTCAATAATAATTTGTTCTTCTTAGTTATTTCGATGTATGGAATGATATGTCATCTATGTTTCCACTGTGTGCACTAGCGTGATCCTGGACTAGTGCGGTATACACAGAGGGTTTCGGATTTGCATATCCGGGTCCCGACAGATTGCCTGCTTGGTTGACCGATCTAAAAGTACGGTACAATCATGAACGGGTCAGAATGTTGGCTTAGCATGATAGTGGAACCGACAATCATGAACGGGACCGATTGTTACCTCGCCGGCCTCATCGTGCCCATCGGCCTCGGTGGCCTCGGCGGCCACGGGTTGATCCACGAGGGCGGGTTCAGGCTGTCCTGCCTCATGACCATCATTTCCCGCAACAGGTATAGGCAGGCTTGAAACCCCTTCGAAGCAAGTGTGCACGGATCGCCTCAAGGTTCGAAAATTGCTTCTCATTCTTGCAATCTATGCACGGGCAACAAATATAGTCCATCAGCTTATTTGACTTGTACACCGCAGCCGCGCTCAGAAAACTAGTCACACCGTTAAAGTACTCTCTATCGCGACGGTCCGCTTCATACATCCATCTTTTGTCCATCTACAAATATTTATAACAAATAAAATCTCAATAAATCAATAAGTGCTCACAAATTGTTTTATACATTTAATTTGTTATGTAGTGCTAATTAATCTAGAAATTTTCATTACTTATAAATCTATATCCAAATCTCGATTGTAAAATCCATTAAATAATTGCTATTAGTTATATATAATGGTTCGTCCATCAAATTTGAGTACTATTTTATCTCATTTGAGTACTATTGTCTCCTCTTCTCTCATTTCAGTACTATTTTATCAAGGAGTATTGGATGAGGAACATAATTCTTTTATGCATGGCCTTTTTACATCAATTATATACCTTCATCCATTGGACATTTACTTTTTCTGAATGATTATAATAATCAATACTCCATACATTACAAATTGAAGCATGTCCTTCATACAAAATGTTTATATTACAAATTGAAGCTTGACCTTCATACAAAATAAAGCATATCCTTAATTATACAACTAAGTTACAATCTAACCTTCATGGTTATCGATGAACGTTTGGCCTGGTACGTGGTTGCTATTAGTTATATATAAATCTATATCCAAATCTCGATTATAAAATCAATTAAATAATTGCTATTAGTTATATATAATGGTCCGTCCAGCAAATTTACATTACTTACAGAAGTATTAAATTAACACACACGAAATAAAGAAACAATTTTAAGTAATTAGATTAAACAATAGTTAATTATGAAGTACTACCACATTTAAATTCAATCAACGTATTAAATGCAATCACTAATTTAGTCATCTAAATACTTAAATTCAACCTACATCATAATCTCACCAATCATTATACATATAAAAGTTGGTAATTTCAAATCTAGCCTCCAGATTAGAGCTCTAATTGTGTTGACTAGGCAATCAATAATTCTCACAACCTACAACAATATAGAATGTAATATCCAACTAAATAAACTACCAAAGAAATGTACATCAAGATACGAACCTTAAATCACAAGTTAGTAACGAATTACACCAAACTTAAGAGCAAAAATTCGCCCCCTCTCCGCCCCAATCGAGCAAGAACAGAGCTCCTCTCTATTCTGGACAGGTTGGGGAAGAGAGCCAGGGTATATATAGTGCCATATTATCACTACCAGTTTTTTCTCTAGAACCGACAGTAATATATCATTGCCCCTTCTATCTCTAAAACCGGCGGGATATTGTTTGTCGTTCTCAAGAAATGACTTTATCATTGCCGCTATATCGCTCACCCAAAGAAGAATGTATCACATCGATCGGTTGGATATACCAACCGGGGCTGATGACTAACATCAGTCCCGGTTGGATACACCAACTGGGACTGAATCCTAGCTTGCCCTAGGCACTATCAGTACCGGTTGGTGTATCAAACAGGTATTGATGTGATATATTACTGCCGGTGAACAGTATAAGCGGCAGTGATAAAGTCATTTGCGCGGGAAACGACAGCAATATTATCACTGTCCGTGTTCTCTCTAAAACCGGCAGTGATAATATGAACCTTCCAACTCCCGCCGCCAACCATCGCGCTTCCCCATTCCTCTGCCAACTGTTACGCTTTCCCATTTCGGCAACTGTTGTGCTCCCCATTCCTCTATATAATCCCAACTCCTCAATCTATAGCCTCCTCACAATCCACCACTGCTGCAAGAATGCCCCCCCAAGAAGCGGGCATGTAATGGGCAAAGCCCTGATCCGCCGCCAGAGAAGAAGGAGGAGGAAGCGCCAGAGAAGGAGGAGGAGGAGGCAGAGGAGGAGGAAAAGGAGGCAGAGGAGGAGGAGGAGGAGGGCGACGACGACGACAGCGGCAGCGGCGAGGTCCTTCGGTGTTGGGGCAGGACCAACTCCGCCACCGAATCGGATTTCGAGGAGGAGGAGGAGCACCGCCGCAACTCCGATTGGTCATCCGGCGGCAGCTCCGATGACGAGGAGGAGGAGGAGGAGGACGATGACGACTTTTGGATATAGGGTTTCGCGCCATTTTGGGTTTCAAACGGTTAATAGCCATTGGCCTGTTATATTTTGTATATGTAATTAGGACTAAATATGTAATAATGGACGGTATAACTAATTATGTTTTGTAAATGTTCTTTGTTTTAACTAATACATATCACGCAAATTACAAATTTTGTAAATGTTCTGTGTTTTAACTAATACATATCCCACAAATTACAAATTTTGTAAATGTTCTGTGCGAGATAAATTACAATTTTTTAATATGTTCTGTTTTTTAACTAATTATGTTTTGATATGTTCTGTGCGAGATAAATTACAATGTTTGATATGTTTTGTATCTTAACTAATCATGGGGAACAGTAATATCACTGCCGGTTCTAGAGTAAAACAGGCAGTGAAAATGGTCTTATAATTGCCAGTTGATAGCCGAACCGGCAATGATAAATCACTATCGGTTTTTTATATAAACCGGTAGTGATATCTTCTTATCACTGCCGGGTCTCTCTAAACCCGGCACTGATATTGCCTCCATTCGTGCGGGAAAATTATACTATTCTTATCACTGCCGGTTGATGTTATTATCACTACCGGTTGAAGTTAGAACTGGCAGTGATAATATTATCACTGCCGGCTCGGGCCTACCCGGCAGTGATGGGGCGTCGCGGATGAGGCAGTCTGTAGTAGTGTAGCCTCACATGGTGCATGAAACACTTGTCATGCATGAAAATATGTCAAAAGAATTTCCCTGTGATAATTAAATCTAGGTATTTTTATGTATAATAAGGATCAAACTTTTAGATTTTGACTGCTCGCTTTTTAGAAAGACATTTATTTTGAAAAGGAGCGAGTCCCAAGAGAGTTGATGATCACATTAGCGAAATTAACCTAATTATATATATTTAATTACCCAAAATTGTCCGAAAAGGAACCAGATTATGTTAATATCTTTACTCCTCTTTTACCTTCGCATGGAATGCACATCAAAATAATCACCCCTAAAATTTAGTAGATAGGGCAAGATGGATGCGGAATCAGATGTTCTTGTGGTAAACAAGATCTAGTCCTAATTACTAGTACTCGATCTTTCTCTCAAAAATAAAATTTTTAGTCATGCGGCCTAGAATCCGCATGTGCTAGACCACCCTAAAGAGTGAAATAAACTCTCTCTCTCTCTCTCTCTCTCTCTCTCTCTCTCTCATATGGCTTCTGAAGAAAGAAAATATTGACATTATAACATAAGCAAGCTTTAAAAAGTGAAGTCAGCATGAGACATTCCCTTTCATTCTTCCAAATCTTTCTGTTCTCTTCAGGGATGGTCCTAATTCATTTGTGCATGCACTAGTTAACAATGCAGCACCAACATTTTACAGAAATTGTTTTTCAGTGGTCTGAGACACTGGAATTTTGTTGTGCTCAACAGCTTTTGCAATATAATACAATATAAGTTTAGCTGTTAGGTGCTTAGGTACCTGATCTATGGGTATTTTATTTGCTTTTCAGTAAACTAACTAACAACAACAAACAGTCAATGGCACCATCTATCTGGCTAGAATTTCTTTTTATAAATTACAACCACTTGGGTGCAGTGTGTTTTTATTCCGAATTATTATGGTTAAACTGAAAGAAAGAATCAGCTGAAAATGTAATCTTTTTGAGAGAAAAGGAGATATTTTCATTAAATTAATATTGTGTAGGGATAGCTAGCACACCATTACAAATAATTTGCATTTTGCGTGCATGGAGCCTTCTGGTGTGGCGCCTGACCTAGCTAGCCACTACACATGGCACAATCACCGCTGTGATCGAGCGTGTTGGGCAAGCTCGTTAGCTACCTGTTATAATGTCTCCTAATCAGCTTGGCAAAATATCCAATGCAATTAAATATTTGGTAAAAAACCACCGTGCAACCCTACTAAAACATTTAATTGCACAGGATATTTACCCAATCAGCTTAGGTTCAAACTCTTTTGAAGACAGCAGATGCGCATGCATGATCATTTGCTTCCTGCATGCTGAAGGAATTAGGCGACCTGTATTCTGTCTTGAGTACGACCAATTTAGAGGATATATATATATATATGCTCACCCTTCTTCTTTTTCTATCCTTAGTTATGAGAGTGGAAAGCCCTTTTTTTCTTTTAGCAATTTTGGGAGCATTTCAACAAAAGAGATCTTAGACTAGACCTAAGAGTTAATCAAAAAGATGTATTCAACCTAGCTACATGGAAAAAAAACATTACATGCACTGGCACAATTCGATTCCAACATAATGAGTTTTTCTGTGCATCTCGTTCACTTTGATCCATCCCGGTCTAGGCACAAATTAACCACTTCTCCACTCCAGCATCTTTCTTGGGTACGATCAGGTCGTTCGCTAGAAAATTGACCTAACCACTTTCTCGGCCTCCATCTTGCAACTTGATCACCCACTTGTGTAAAGACGTACTGCTTTAAAATTTATGGTCATTGTGGCTAATAATTATATACATCAATTAGGACGTGTATTTTCTTTTTCTTCTAATCTTTTCCATTTCTGCTTTTTTTATGGGACATTGTTGCAAAATCATAAATTTAGTTTGACCATATGACTTCTCATATGTCCTTTCCATCCAACAGTGAGCCAATGAGTGATTCCTCCACTTGTTATCCATTTCGTATCATATAATTATTATGCATGCATGTTGAGTTGTCTCGCACAGAAACCTTTTTGTGCAGTTTGTTTCTTTGCTTTTGTTTGCAACTTTTCATGCCAACCAGAAAGATATATATATGGTCCTAATTGGGCACGACCACATCTCCAATCTTTTGTAACGGTTAATAATTTTTCTAACGGCCGCAAACAACCGTCTGGAATTTTAGTTTCAGCAACAACTTTATAATGCTACCAGGAAAAAATACATAACTTCTCGACACTATTACATAATGATACAATACTATCTCTTCATCTGAGTCGGTTCCAATTTTTCAGAAAAAACCTGGTAGTGATATATGATTCGACGTGGATAAAAAATATGGCACAAAACATCACTATCGGTCTGACCTTAGAACCGATAGTAATAAGACAATAGTGATAATGAGTCATTACTATCGGTTCCGAGGTCCGAACTGATAATGATATTATATGTATCACTATCAGTTCTCAAGTTCGAATTGATAGTGATATTTTACAATTAGTTCTGATATAAAAAATGATAGTGATGATTTGGCCAGCACAATTATTTTTGAGATTAGAACTGATTGTGATAGTACACAAACCAAACATCTTCAAGCTTGACCTCTCGGCTTCTCCTCTCGCACTTGACCTCTCGACTTCTCCTCCCTATCAATTCAAATGCCAAAAGGCAAGTCATCCACATCGTGATTGTGTAACAACCCCCATTTTTGCAAAAACTACCAAAATGAGAATCTCATGTGCATACAGTATTAATCCCCATGATTAGTGACTAATACTCACTTTCCATAAAATCACAACCACACATCATATTAACATAGCGCAAGTTATTTATACATTATATTTTACAACTCAAGTATGCGTCTCTCTCTCTCTCTCTCTCTCTCTCTCTCTATATATATATATATAGCACCAGAAGAAGCAAAGTTTTATAATGTGGCCATCCCTCAGGCAAACTGATAAGGTATAAATCTCTAAAAAGATCACTTTATTGAAATTCCTACATCCTGCAACGAAAAGTATTCTTTGGAGCTTCGTTTTCTTATCCACCTAAAACAACATAATAAGTAAGGTTAAGTACTTTCGTACTCAGTAAGATTTAATGTGGTATTTGCAATATACAATAATGCAAGCTATATTTGAGGAAGCTCCTACAGTTAATTTGCATAAAGCAATATTGAATCTATAAATCAAGTTGTAATTTAGAAACGAAATTTGTAAAAGCGAGTTTAACTAATATGAAAGTAACAGTTAGAGCATAAACGATAACTCATAGTCCTCTATGACGTGTGCTTTGTAACAGCCTCAAAATGAAAAGAAAGAGAAATTAAAATTTGAATTTGAATTTTTGCCATTTTAAGAAAAAACTTTAATAGTTAAGGACTGGATTTCTAATTTTAAAATTTCAAGATCAAACAAACACAATATTTGTAAGCACGCATTGCATGTGTGTGTATTTATACATGCAAAAGTTTGCTTGGGCATCAGCACATAAATTTCCAATATATACAATACTAGCATATATATGTGTATACATACACACATCCCAAATATCACTAACCAATATATCAGCATCAGCACACAAATTCAGCACAGCCAAAGTACAACCACACATTTAACCATCTAATTTAATCTCTCTCTAGTAAACACCAGATCAAAATAACCACATTTACTATATATCAACGTAAAGACAAAGCCATAAATCATGGAAAATCAATATACATCAATATCCGCATTTTAGATTACAACTCCACATTCGTACAACAACTATTGCAACTGATCCCAGAAACTTACACTACAGGATGGCCTATTAGCGCAAGCGGTATTACTGCTTCCAAAAATAATAATTAAAAGCTGACTTACCGCTTGGAAAAAGAATTTTAATTAAAAGCTGTAGTGCCACTTGGAAAAGTAAGTTATATAAGTCATCATACCGCTTGGAAAAGAATTTTAATTAAAAGTCAGAGTGCGCTTGGAAAAATAAGTTATATAAGCTGTCATACCGCTTGGAAAAAGAATTTTAATTAAAAGCTGTAGTGCCGCTTGGAAAAGTAAGTTATATAAGATGTCATACCGCTTGGAAAAATAATTTTAATTAAAAGCTGTCGGACCGCTATGGAAATGTTTCTGATACAGTTGGACCGCTTGCAATATTATTTTGGCAAGCATAGACGCGCGGATGTAATACCACAAATCTTCTTTGCCAGGGTTTTCGACAAGAAATGTTTTTCTGCCTTCTTGATTTAAGGTGTAATATCCCGGTTGAACTTTGGGGTTTTTATTTCTTTTCGAGTGCGGTTGTTTCGTCGCAGGTCATCCTTAGGTTTCGGGAGGACCCGAGAGTGGGTTTGGGCTGTCGGGAGCTGGTTTGGGCCTCAGGAAAAGGTTCTTGGGCCTTTGAGGGAGTAAAAACCCTAACCCTAAAGTCCCACATTTCATCCAAGGGCAGCAGCCATGTTTTTTTTCCTGGTCCCCAGCCGCCTCCCTCCCCATTTCCCTTGGCTGGCCTCCCAGCCCCGAGCCGCCTCTCCCCTTTGGCTGCGTCGCCCCTGGCGCCTCCCCCTCCGGCTGGTGCCGCCCCTATCCCTGATTCGCGCGTCCTTGGGTTCCTAGTTCAACCGCCGCACACCGCAGGCTTCTTAGATTCTCTCGGTCTGCACCGCCTCCTTGCGCACCGCCTCCCCGCTGGTCCCTCCTGGCGCGGTGGCGCCTGACCGCCTCCAGCCCTCCACTGTCTCGGCTACTCCAGTCTCCACTCTCCAGGTCCCAAGTCGACGGCAGCAAGTCCCAACTCCTGTATTACCAAGGTTTATCACTACTCTTTTTTAAAAGACTTATTCCAGTAGTAATATTGCAGATGATCAACTTGCGTTTTGATTATTAGAAGCTCAACTGAATGAGGATGTGTGAAATATGGATTGAACCTATAAATTTGAGCTTATGCATGGTGAGAGAAAAGACATTGAGCTTTATATATTGAGCTCATGTTAACAAGGAGATGCTACTGACTTTGTCTCATCGCCCATCTTCTCCAGATCGAAATAAGAACAATCATTATATTTATGGCCCATAGAAGACACATTTATAATCCTCCCTTGCACATGCATTTCTTTGGCAGTCACTCTCATCTTATCTAGTAGGAGATTTGTCAACAAGAAATGCTTAAAAGATTTATTGTATGGTATTACACTATGTTTTTGAGTAATGATCTATGAGTCACCTTATGAGCTAAACAAATTTGCTAATTGGTCCCAGTTAGTGTCATTACTCTTAGTAGTGTGTTGCAAGATAGCAAGTGCATGTTATTTTCTCTTGCGTTCATCTTTGAAGCTATTGTCAACTATATTCAAGTGATTGGTATGTGTGTAAATGGATAAAGGATAAATGGATAAATGGTCAACCCAAATGAGGGTGCTAAAGTATCTAATTTTGTAGATTGTTTATCATAAGCTCGGTGTTTATGTTGTAGGTATAATGGTTGAAATGCTTGCTCATGAGCCTGCTTATTCAATTATTTCTTTTCTTCCAACCAAGTTAGATGTTCAGATTATTAGTAGCCTTGATCAATATAGCATTTGTATGCACTAATTCAATTATTGGTATCAGGCGTCACCCCAGCCCAACAAAGGAGATGCTTGAGCCATTACTCCGTACTGCCTCCTCTATTGGCCTAAATCTGGATGTGTCATCCTCAAAAGCATTAGCTGAATCACTTGACAATGCAAAGGTGAGAATGTGCTGTATTAATTTACTCTATGGAGTAATGCACTCAAGCTGATAATGCACTGTAGTAGGGTTATATTTGTTTGGAGTGTTATACTGACCCCCTTGTTACTGCATGGCTTGCAGACTGATGACCCATATTATCTTAGTGTGGAAGTTTAGTTGCATTTTTTTTGAACCTTTTGCACAAAATGGATGTTTTTGTAACCCAGTGTAGAATACTAAAGTCTATAGACACAGTTACAGTATGGAAAATGACATTTCGTCCACAAATAAGCATTACCTGTGGATGGTCTTGCACTTCCAGCACCAGCACAGGAAGCCTGTAATCAATTAATTATGCAGCTCTATGCTGCAGAAGCATTAGAAGAGCCTATAAATTGCGAGGTTGGTGTTTGATTCTCTATCCTTTTGTTGCAGATGTTGTCGTGCATAGGTTGCTAGCTGCTGCACTGGGTATTGCGAAACTTCCACCGGTCTTTTAGGATGGTCCACAACTTACAGGCGTCGCAGACAGTAAGAAATCAAATACACTACTGATGTACGGCTCTTTATATGTTTTGCTACTTGATACTGATATTATTATGATGCAGACTTGAATTATAGGCACCGAAATGCCCAGATGGCAAGCAGAGCATCGGTTGAGCTCCACACCCTCATATATTTCAGGACAAGGTGCAGATTTTACTGTCAATGGCATAAGTTTGTGATACCTTGATAGGGTAGCAGTAGATTGTATGTGAAATTGTGATTAGGATGAGGGCAGAAAGTAATGGCCTTAAGTCTGTTCTAGAACTCTCTACATCAGTATTTTCTGAATGGCCAATCTAGTTATGATGATTAAGACGGCCGCACTTTTTACTGTGCAGGCCAACTGACACTGAAGCTAGAATAGTAAAGATCAAGGCAAATGGTTTCATAGTCTTCGTTCCAAAGTATGGATTCTCTCTCTGTAATACAGGAGTTTAGATTATTAGTAGCCTTGATACAGGAGTTTTGAGTTTCCCTTCCATAAATTATGTGCAGTTAGGAATGTCTTATGTACTGGACTTCTGTAATGTGAGTTTTATAGGGGTAGCCCTTCTGCGAAAGGTTGATACTTTAATCTCTTCCCCTGACAGTATGCTCAAGGGACTGTGTTGATCCTTTTATTAAGTACCAAATCATATTCCCAGAGCTTAATGTGTGCTATTTGCTTACTAGCTTCCAAATCTTTATTCAATTAATCTCATTGTTAGTACCTTTTGCCTATGTCTGCCAGTCTATCACCTGATTGGGAGGGTGGTCTCTGCTCTTTGACCTTTGTAGATTGATCCAAGTAGTATAAAAATAAATAGGGAAAGTTGGAACACTTGCATATTGGGAGAGAATGTATGGCAATACTCCAATAGACCTGTTAGCTTTGAGTTTAAGCTCCAACCATATAGCAATTCTTCAAAGTTTCATGAAATTAGTATATCCATTGAAACATGAAGAATGAGTTTTGTTTTGTTCTCTAGGGTCGGAGATTTCTAATACATAATCGGGCGTCATTTATCGCCATGTTAAAGACAAGTACAGCGTGTTATTGAGCGTGGTTGTGTGTTCATATGTGGCGCTTTTTCCTTTTTAAATTAATTGTTGCTCTGTTAATAATATGACCTCTAATTGAAAATGGGCTTTTATCTTTCTGTTGGTTCAAACTCAGGTTATTTCTTCTATGGGGGGCAATGATTTGATGAGTTTTGTGAGTACTTGGCCACTAAATGCAAGGAAGGAAACACTTGCACTACTGTGCACAGTAAGTGTCTTTGTTAAATTATGTATTATAATTCATTTTTCTTGTTCAATCAGCTTGCTTGTTCCTTCAAGATTTGTCACACTGCACAGTTGTCTTTGCCCACATCTACTGCACTTGGCTCATGAGTTTGTAACTAATGTTCATCTTCCTGCAGATCGCGTTCACAAGGAAGAAGGACTTTGGTAAGGAGGAGAGGGAGCTCAAGTGGGCACATGCACAGACTAGAGTCAATGATGTTTGGGTATTTAGCCGTTGTTTAGCTGAGTTGTAAAACACTGGAAAGACTATGCTCCTACTATGTTTTGATACGTAGTAATCCAGCTGTAGGTTGCTAGTTGATTTATCTAACGAATTTTATTAGTAATCAATTTTGGTGATGTTCACATGTTGTACCTGTGGATGATTTTTGATAATGAAACTTTAAATGCGTTGCTTTCTCGAGGAATTATATGTTATGGTGCTTGGATTGTATGTTATGGGTGCTTGATATTATTATAAATTTGGCGAACATTTATTAAGTGGATATATATTAAACTAATGCAATTATTTTTCCAAATACGGCTGCTTGTAAAAGTATTCCAAGCGGTATATACATTAAAAGCGGTACTACCGCTTGTAAAACCGTTTTTAAAGCGATAGTACCGCTTAAGCTTGGAATTGAGTATTCGAGCGATGGGACCGCTTGGAATTGAGTATTCCAAGCGGTACTACTGCTTTTAAAACGGTTTTACAAGCGGTAGTACCGCTTTTAATGTATATACCGCTTGAATACTTTTACAAGCAATGATAGAAAGCGAGATATTAGAATTCCAAGCGGTCCTACTGCTTGGAATACTCGAATTCTAAGCGGTTCTACCGCTTGCGAAGACGTGTTATCCTTACAATGGAAAATACTTCCAAATTTCCCCCAAACCGACCTACGTACCACTCAGCTTTACCCCCAGTTCTGCACTTCTACAGCCAGCTGCCCAGCTCTCCTTCACAGCCGGCTGCACATAGCCCAGCTTGCATGCACACGACCTGCCCCTGCCAACCCACTGTTTTGCCAAGTCAACCCACAGTTTCACCCATGTCGGTTTCCTTGTAAATCAGTAGTATAAAAGCAATCAATAGCAGTACAACCAAAAATCCTTACCACCCAAAACCTTACTCACCAGTCAGTAGCTAACCATCCCCTTTGTCTTTCTCTGCTAAGGAGGAGAAACCGACCAAGGAGGAGGAAGGAAAAGGGGCAGCCGCAGTCCCTTACCTATTCCTGCCATCCTTCACTACAGATAAAAGGTGCCAATCATTAGTTTGGCCATCTTTCCTTGGTCATCATGAACATGTAAATTCTGAGTGAATGGTAACCACACATAGCTGCTATACATCAAAATACTCATGTACAAAACTATTGACTTTATCTGGACAATGCTATAGCTAGAACATTATATAAAGAAAAAGCATAAAGATTTAAATCATAACATGATCTCAACACTAAGGGTATATACACAAAATTCATCTTCAGGATGAAAACTTTAGCCACTATTTTCAGTATAGAAGTAACTGCTAGATACTCAATACTGAATTAAAACACATATGCACATCTAACTAGCATTACTATATATGTAATACTGCAAAGCCTCGCTCTAAGTTTTGGGCCTTCCGTCGGGTGAGCAAGGGCCCATCAGGCAGTTATTCTCAGGGGTGTTTGGCCCCGCAGGGAGAGTTAGGGTTAAAGAATTTAGGTGTGAGAGGGTTTTCTTGGAATTTTTTTCCCTCCCCACCCACCTTTCACCTAACCTCATCTCTTCTTACCTTTTTGTGTGGCTGCCATTGCTTCACGTGGTTGATATTTTTGTTCCCCAGCTGACTCCCCATTCTCCTCCCTGCGCCATTCTCCTGGCCGTATGCTCCTGAGTGCTGCACCCCAGCTCCTCCTGCCGAATGCCCTCCAGGCTGAGCGCCTCCTCTCCCTGCGCCCCTCCCCTCCAGGTCGGCTGTCTCCCCTGCACCCTCCCTTCCTCCTCCCTGCCGTCTCTCCCTGCCGAAGCAAGCAAGCAGCAGCCGGCAGCCCTCCTCTCCTGACTCGGCGCCTTCTTCTTCCCCCTGTCGAAGCAAGCAAACAGCAGCTCCAACAGCAGCCGACGCAACCCGCAGTAGCAGCAGCCGGCGTCGCCCCTAGGCCGAGCCCCCTGACCTCCCTGTTGCTGGCGCTGCCCTGGAGCACCCCCCATGGCTGGCCTCCTTCCTCTCCTCCTTTGTGGTAAGTGGAGGTGAAGTTCTAGTGTGGATGAATGATTGTAGTCAAGGTGTTTGATGAAATGTATGCTCAATGTATAGAGATTTCTTTGTGCCTGCCATGTGTTTGATGTAATGACTAGAAGGTTTTTGGTATGGTATCATAGTGATTTAAGTGTGCCAGGTTGAGACATGGGATTGGTAGGCAAGAATCGATGCATTACTAAATTTGTGTGCATACTTATATATATCCATGCCTGCTAGTTCTATTTTACTGTCGTGAGCATGAGAAAAATTGTGAGGTCTGATTAAATGTGGGGTTATCTGTGTTTGGTGTTCATTAGGGTAAGTATGCATAATCTGGATGAGCTTGTGAGAATAAGAATCAACGTGTCGCCGAATTTTGTGTGTTGGGGTCATTGACTTCTCGATGTTTGTGGTTTCCTATTGACTCTAATCTCTTGTGTCAGTATTGAACCTATATGTGTTGATCCAATGTATAGACTTGCGTAGGTTGGGATATTTTACAGTGCAATCTATGCCCTTACAATAGGATTAGCTCAACTACCATATGTATTTGTATAAGGGTCTGACTTCTTGTGATTAAGACGTGTATGTGCATGTTGAAAAATACTATGTTTAATAAACGAGAGTGGATTTAGATATAGAGGATGCGTACTGGACTTCTGTGATTTAGTGAAGCATGTTTACTAGCAAGAGTTGCATATTGTCTAATATGTATGTGTGTTTAAGTATCTGACAATCTAGCATAACATGATCATAATGCTTGCTATTGTTTAGTTGATGAATATGCATGATTAAGGGCTAAGGCAGCTGCATGTTGAAATATAACCATGAATAAGTGCAATGTCCAACACCACTTACCGTTGGCTATTGGCTAGAGGGTGGGATTGGTAAGATCTAATTAGCTCTAGCCTTATTAGCTTTTATCCAGATGGTGCTATAAAATATTCATGGTTTAATTTGATAGGTTTTAGTTTTTAATCTCTCAATGGAATGCTTGAACTGCCATGTTCTTCCTTATCATAGAGTAAATAGAAATATCAATGTATGCTTAAGTTGGTGTATTATCCCTAGTCAATGTTGAGTAAAGCTACCCATGAGGATTTAAATACAAGGGTTCTGTGTTGCGATTGATTGATTGATTGATTGGTCGGTAATTTGTATCTGTGCTTGATGTCTGATTTTCAGGAGGAGTGGCCTCTTCTTCCCGCGCCACTCCACTTCCCGCGGTTTAAGGCAAGTACATCGAGTAATGGGTCTAATTGAGTTGTTCGTCGTTATTTATCTGTCCATGGCTAATTTCTATTGATTGTGGCAAATATGAGTTATATTGGTGATCGTCCATTCGAGGACGTAATTAGCTATTGGATTCGAGTGGTCACTAGTAAGCCTTAATCTCCGTGAGTTTACTGTACCTTTGTTACTGTTGCAGCGAGTAGTTAGTATGGGATACATGGATACTCGCGGTTAATTTATAAGAATTGTATTTAACTGTGCCCCGTCTGGGGAATGAAATTGAGTATGTGTGTGAATCAATTAGTTGATTATGAATGTAGTTTGAAATTAATTGTGTTAATTGCATGACAGAAACGCTGTAATGTGTTGTCATGTCTTGTTGAATCTGATGAGACTAGTACCGCTGGCAACTTATGAATGTGAGAATTGGCTATGTGTATATATCTGGTTATGGTATGTTAGTGCATGTTGGTATTGAATGAAAGGTTGCATTTCATTCATGAAAATTGCATTGTGCATTCATTAAAAGAAGAGGCGACCCATCATGATGCGGGCCTCTGTGTTCACACGTAGTGAACACGAAAGTCCTACCTCGTAGTCCCATTCATTGAGGTGAATGGGAGCGAGACAGTAAGAGTAGGCACCTTCCACGGGATAGAAGGGACGTGAGAGTGCACATCGACGGGTGGGCACTCGGTAGTACCGGTACATGCATCGAAATGACCATTCATGTGCATTGCATCTTTAATAATGAGTATTGTGGTAAATGGTGTGTCATATGGATGGTGATTATGGTAATTGCAGGTTGAGTCGTGGACTCAACCCAAAAAGGGGAGATTGAATTGAATTTGATGAATTAGTGCATTTCTTTGCCTTGCTAATTATGTTGTATGAATATCGCGGAGTGAAGTCGAGTTTTGAACTCAAATGCAATTGATGAGAATGGTTTGAGTTGCAGCAAGGGGTAGTTGAGTCGGGAGACGTTGTGACTTAGAGTAAGTAATGCTTCTTTGGCGTTGAATGGGTTTATTATCAAGTTGATGACTTGATTGCGGTAATTTTTGATATAGTCAAATTATTGCTTTAAATGGGTATAAATGCGTATTTTCCGGATGTTGCTTCATTTGTATTACTTGCTTTTATGGTCAAGCTCTTGTTTTACTTATGATAAATTGGAATTGATACTCTCGTGTACTTTGCTGAGTCATCGACTCACGCTTGTTGGTTGTGTTGTTGTAGGTACCTTGAAACCGGCATGCATGGCGGGAGGGGTAGTAGCACAATCACGTTTTGCATCATCACCTCTCCATTATGTTGACGTATAGTTCTGATATAAATAGCTCGAGTAAATTTATTGTAAGGGGTTGTTTGCGGTTATGTTTAATGAGTCCTTGTCCTGTAATAATTATGTGGTGGAGTCGATTAATTTCTATTGGATGTGTGATTGGTTAACTAAGGATCTGCTAGAATGATATCTTATAACTGCAATGTTTTTCTGTCTGCTAAGTGGATGTCCTAGTTTTAGGGGAGGTGCTGCCGAAATTTTTAATAATTTTGACAACCTCCTAGTAGTTTGCTTGCTTTGCGAATATTTATTCTTAACGATTTGTAGTTGTTGGTGCTAGAGGGTGTAACATTCAGGGCACGGGGTGCCAGGGTGTTACAATATAACTCATGCATCAACTAAGAGTAAATTTATCCACACAAATTAGAAGCATAAATGTACATCCGAAGCAGCATTACCAACTAGAGTAAAGATCCACACATCTTGGCTAGTATGGCTCATCACCCAATCAGGCATGTTAATCACACCTCGCAAAATCCTTACTGATAAACAATTACACATTCAATTTTACCATGCAACCCACTCCAATTTGTTTGCTGACTACCACCGAATTCCAATGGCCTCATCGCAGAACACACACGCATGGATTATTTACAAAAAGGTTCACTGAAGGCATTCATGCACTAATCTCTACCTCTAAAATATCAAGCACCAACTATCACTTCAATATCTAAATAAATATATCTTATCAAACCCATTTGCACAGTAGACAAAACAATTTGATCATACGCATTTCATTCACCAGAATCATGAACACAAAATTTTGTTCATACAAATTTCAATGACAATCGGCTTGACCCAGAACAAGTTCAGTAACAACTATAGCTTGAGTGTAGCTGTGGCCGAACCATGTCGGAGGCGATGTGAGCGGGTGCAGGCCCCAGATCGGGCAGGGGCCACCGACGTCAGGTACGCCGGACTCGACCTCAACCGTGTAGGGGTCACCTAGGAAGGAAATGAGAAGGAGATGAGTGGAGGGGGAGAAGAAAAAAGGAAAATGAAAGAGGAAAGGGGGCGGATCCACTTACTCGAGCTCGCACTGGATCTAGCAAGAAAACCGCAGGAGAGGAGCCGAGAGGGTAGCCGGCGGTGGAGACCGCTGGATCCGACGGGGATCTGGCAGAAAGCAGTGCGGACGGCGCTGGAGGAAGAGGAGTGCGGCGCTCGGCGGCGCTCAGTGCTCGGGGAAAAAGGGGGAGCCAATGCAGTAGGAAGAAGAGGAAGGTTGTGTTTGATTAGGTTGGTGCTGGAGGAGAAGCTGCTGGAACTGGAAGAAGCTATTTAGTTTGCTGGGGTTGGACGAGGATGTCAATTTTTCGTAAATAACAGTTAAATTGTAAGGGTGCCAGGAAAGTGGGATTTTCAGAAGCTCTAGCCAGCCCGAGAAGCATCGTTTTCCTTGCTTCTCTCACGTAGTGCAAATTGGGTTGGAGCTTCTTCTCTCCATCTGACTGGAAAAATACTGTTTGTTTTGCCTTCTGACTTATAGAGGTCTAGAAACCAAATAAACTCAACCTCACGCCTAAACAAACATACCCGAAGGCGGTAAGGCTGGGTAACGCAGGCAGAAGGAGAGTAGGCGGCGGCGGTAACGATCCTATTTTTACAAAAAATACAGAAATAAAGATCTAATGTCCATATTAGTCCTATTGAAACGGCGCTAAAAATACTTCAGTTGATAAGTCATACCCGGGTATAAAATTTCGGCAATTTTTTGGTGAAATCTCGGATTTTAGGACAGGGCGAATTTGAAATAACTGGGCGAATTGAAAATTTTAAAACAATTTGAAATTGCTATAGTAATTTTGATAATTTCGACGAAATTTCAGGAATTAAATCTGGATTTTGATGTTTTAGGGCCGGATTTGACTGGATTTAGTGCAATAACCCTTAAGAAAGTCATCTTCCATGAAAATTTGCTGAAAAAACTGAATTTTTTAGGCATTTTAAAATTTGGGCGGAAACACTATCAATTTTTTATAAAATTGTACAAGTTTGATAATGATCTCAAAATTTTATAGCACTATATTTAGTAGTGTAGGATCATACAAAAAATTCAAAATAATTTAACTTCATTTGTTATCTTTAAAAAAATCAAAAACAGAATGAACATAATTAAGACAGTAACATTGCTAGATTTTTATAAATTTTCTCGAGTGTGATCATGATCTAAAATTTTTATGAGAGATTAAGAATTGCCTTATTACCATTCTATAAAATTTTAAAAAAAATTCATATTTGTTTTTTTGGTCAATCAAATCTATGCAAGCACTGAACTTCATTTGTTATTATATTTCAAATATCAAAAAGAGAAAGAACACAAATGCTACTGTTCCTTGTAAGAATTTTATAAATTTACTGGAGTGTGATCATGATTCCAATTTTTTATGAGATATTTATAATTTTTTTATTACCATTTTGTAAAATTTTCACAAATTTTAAACCTTATGTTGTCGCTAAAGCAAATCTATGTATTGATTATCAGGCTTTTATCCTGACGTAGCACTGTCCGAATTTTTGGAACTTTTTCAAGTATGATAATCATATATAACTTTTATAAAAACATTAGTGATACATCAGGACCTTCCACAAAAATTTCCAAAATTTTCCAATGTAGTTTGAACTATTTTTCATTCTGTTCAAATTTGCATGTAAGGTTTTTACCATGACAGTAGCACTATCTGAATTTTTACAAATTCTTAAATCTTAATAACCATCCCAAAATTTTACAAAAATATTAGTGATTCATCAGAATCTTGCACAAAAAATTTAAAAATTTTCTAACATTTTTGTACGATTTTTCATCCGGTTCAAACTTGTCGGTCAACATTTCATCAAAATAGTACCAATGTTTGAATTTTTAAAAATTCCACAGGTCTGATAATCACCTGAAAATTTTATGAGAATATCTCTAATGTGTCAGAAACCTTCAAAACAAATTTCAAAATGTTTTTACATCGTTTGTACTATTTTTTGATTAGTTCAATTTTGCTGAAATTTCAGGTATTTTGGCTAAAATTTCGGTAATAAAAAAACCGGATTTGAATTTTGAACGGATTGCATCTGAAATAACAAAATTTCGCTAAAATTTTGGATTTCGGCTAGCGATGAAATTTCACCCAAAACGAAATTCAAATCCTTGAGTCATACATATCATATGTCATTCAAATTTAGTAACTCATAAAAAAATTTGTGATAAAATCTTCACTTGTTTAAAACTTCACAAGTGATAGACTATTTAACTTAAACGAAGATGAAATTTCTAAAATTTAAAAGCTCAATCCAACCATACAAGGTTCACTCCTTATCCACTCCATGACATGTGGACTCATGGTCCCACATAAGAGGGAGTGGACAGCACCTATCACCTTGGGCTTTTCTCACTTTTCTCACTCTGTCACACCTCCTTACTTACTGTATGACATGTGAGACCTAGCTCTACATGTAAGGAAGGAGCGGGCAGCCACTTAACCCCCTCCCCACTCTTCTTCCTCCCCATACTGCCCTCATTCTCTTCCTCACTCAACCAGAAAATAGCAAGAACATTTCTCCCACTCCTCTCCAATCACCACCATCAAATCCCTTCAAAAATCAAGTTTGAGCTTGTGCATGTCCCACCATTGTGATCCTTAGCTCAAGAGCTTCACATCCATCCGATTAGAACCTTCATGCACAAGATTGTTGGTGAATTCTTCTCGAATCTTTGCTTCCCATGTTTTAAAATTTGATGTTTGGAGCTCCTCCAATCTTTTGCATTATTTTCACTTGCATGTGTTGGTTCGGATCGTGCATGTCATGTTGCTAGCTTAAGGAGGAGGAGGTAAGGCAACTGCAAGCTTAAGTGAAGGAAGTCATCTTCTCTATGGGCTAGGAGGAGAGGGTGAAGCCAATACCAAGGGAAAACCGAAGACCATCGTCACGTTGCCATTTTTGGTGTTTTCATCGAAATCGAGCTTCCACCAAGAGCAAGGGTCTCCTTGCTATGGTAAAGCTCTCTCCTAGCCCACCTTTTCTGTAATGTATCATAAGAATAGCTCCACAAATCATTGTTGTCATCCCTAGCAACTAAGTGCTGCTCTCTGTACAAAAATTTTTGGTCCGACAGTTTTCACCCAACCTAGCCTAATTCAAATAGTCAAAACTTTTGCATCGTAAATCCAAATTAAGTGAACCAATTCCTATGTGTTCATAAGATCATAATATTTCATACCCTATAGAAAAACAAGACTTAGATTACTTCTCTATTGGTTGACCTTAGAATCTTTAATATATTGTTGCATTGTTTAACCCCCACCCAAACCATTTTGTTTTCATGATAATTTTTCACACACAAGTCCAAACTTCACAAAATTTGTATGTTCATATTTTAATTAGTACTACAAACCATGAGCATTTCATGCATATTTGAGCATTCCTTAATAGTGATAATTATTTGAGCTCTTTCAGTATTTATTGAAGTTGGTTTTTCTCGCTAGGTGTTGATGCTTTGAAGGTCACTCTCGAATACGCCTATGTTTACGACCTCGAGAGCGAGCAGTAAGGCACTATATTACTCCTTGAACATGATTGATCCTATTAATTGCAACTATGCTTTGAAATTATTTATCAAATTGCATGCCTACTTTCAGTTATGTATGTTGGGGTAGAATGTTTAGCTAATGCCATGTTGTCAGCTTACCACCTTGTCATGTTCATTCTGCATTCCATTGTCACCTTAGGTGGATTATTATTATATATGGGTTCTTTACAAAGTGCTTACCCATGCTAAAAAATACCGTTAGAAATGCGATAGATGGACTTAGTCCATCGGTCGCAATGATCTAGAATTATTAAGTTCGATGTTGGTTCAGATTATTGGTGATGTGAAGCAAATGTTGGCTAAGGACCTTAAGGATTAAATCCTAGTGCTGTCTCTTCAAGTAACTATCATGCGAGCCACACGCTGTATATGGGACTGGCTTAGCCAAGTACTTGTATATGACTAGGGGAGTTTAAACCACATGTAACAATGTGAGGGATAAAGGGACTCCCATCGAAATTCCTTGAGCTTAGCGGAGTGTCAAGGGATGTCCAACAACGTGTGTACTCCTTGATCCACATACACATAGCACTGGGCACACGGGATCAAGGGCCACGGTCACCCGAGTAGTTTAGATTCACTACCATGCATACTGGAAAATGGCCTTGTCACGTTTACCTCCACTGGCACATCGAGGGAAATGTGCTTATAGCTTGGTTTATGAGTGTGGCGTGTCGTGCAGGTAAAGTCATACCTCTACAGAGTTTAAACTATTCAAATAGCCGCTTCCAGGGTTAAGAATGATGTTTGTTGTTGTTACCCACCAGGTGAGAATTAAGGACTCGGTAAGGATGGGATGGGTGTGGGAACTTCAAGAGTATTGGAGTACTCTTGTGTGCGAGCCAATCATGAGCGATGGAACTCATGATTCGGAATATGCTTGGGGTATGATACAAATATGTGATGGCTGTTACTATGATGATATGATGATGATTTACCGTGTATTAGCATTCGAAAAATATTTGTAAAGATAGCCATTGAAATCTATACATGTTTATGCTTTCACAAAATTGCTTGTTGTTGAAATTTAGCCAATCTAACTCTCTTTTGACATGGCAATCACATGTAACTAGAACTTTGCATTTACATATATATTATTGTGCGAGTACATTATTTGTACTCAATCAGATTGTCCACTTGCTACAAGTGAGGAGGAGGTGCTACCCAAAGACTTTTACCAGGCAGATTTTGTCCACTTGCTGCAAGTGCGGAGGAGGTGCTACCCAAAGACTTTTACCAGGCAGATTTCGACAATGCTAGTGGCTAGACTCGCATTCTTGCTTCCAGTCGGTTGCCTGCGGGTTTGGGGCATACCACACTGGCCTTTTGTTGTTTGTTTTTGTTTGCCGCTGCCACTTCGTTGTAATAACACTAAATATGTTCTTTTGGATAGCAGTCCTAACTTTTGGTATGTAATTATGCTTATGCTTCCACTATCTGTGTATGTGCTATGATGCAAGCTATTGGACATGGCTACGCTTATTGGTTGCCGTCTTGGGGCCAACACGTGTCCTTATTTGGGGCACCCGAGGTTCCTTTGATTTACCCTAGTTGTTCCACGCATTCGGGTGAATCAGCGGAGTCCCGGGAGCAGCTCCCATCACCCATGATCAGTGGCTAGTACGCACATTTACAACAATTGAAATCACAACCATACCTCATATTATTAAACCGAAAGCTATTATACAAAGTAATCTTACAACTTAGAGTATATATATGTAGCACAAAAGAAGTATATATATGTAGCACATAAGAAGCAAAAGTCTTATAGTGTGGCCATCTGACCCGTAGGCAACTGATATGGCACAAATCTCTAGAAAGATCGCTTCATTAAAGATCCTGCATCTTGCAACGAAAAGAAATCTCCAGAGCTTTGCTAACTTTTCCACCTAAAACAATGAAATAAGCAAGGTTAAGTACTTTCATACTCAGTAAGACTTAAGGTGGTATTTGCAAATCAATATTACAGGTTATATTAAAGAAGGCTTCTACGGTTAATTTTGCATAAAGCGAAATTGAATTTGTAAATCAAGTTGTAAAGGCTTCTAGGTTAATGTTGCATAAAGCGAAATTGAATTTGTAAATCAAGTTGTAATTTCTCAAACAGAAATTGTAAGAGTAAGTTTGACTGATAAGAAATAAGTAAAACATAAGTAATACTCTGTAATATCCCAGAAGATTTAATTCGTCGCAGATGAATTTTTCTGGTCGTGGGTGAAGTTTTCCCTCTCTCCACCTATTTATTTCCCTACTTTTCCCCACCTTCCTTCCCTCCACCCGACAGCCTCCCTCCCTTCTTTCTTTTTCCGGCTTTTGCTCCTTCTCCACTCGACTCCACCCTTGTTGGCGCCTCCTCCTGCTCCCACCCCAGTGAGCCCCCTCCCATGGCGGCGCCCTGCAGCCCTCCTCCTCCAAGCCAGCCTCCTCCCTTCCTTCCACTTGTAGCAGCGGCAGCAACAGCAAAAGCAGGAGCAGCAGCGAGCTGCAGCACCCTCCCCTCTTCCCTTCTTCATGTGCAAGAAGGTGAGATTTCTTGGTTTGGAGGTGTGCTTGCTGCTCTAATGGAGGTCCTAGCTGGGTAGTGTGGTCCTAGGGTTCCTAGATTTGGGGATTTTGGAGGAAACTAGGTCTAGAGTGGAGGAAGTCTGTTCTGATTTTCGAGCTGGAATCTGCCCGGTTTTTGTAGCGTCGATTTAGGCAAGGTAAAGTCATTTCCTGAATATTTGGCTATAGATAAAGTTGTAGATCGTCGAATCTCCTTTAATTTGAGTACAAGAACACGAAAATCCATGAAGCCAATTAAAAGTTATGCCATTTTTAGTGTTTGCTGTCCAGATCTGGTTCTAGTAGGGGCAGAAATGTTCAACTGAAGAGTAAGCATAGCTACAGGCTGAATTTGGATTTTTGGTTGCCTAGAGAGAGTTAGTTTATTTCCTGTAGATCAATAAAATGTACTTGTTTGCTTGATTTGGGTTAATGAATCAAAAGTTATGTTCAAATGAAGTTTCTGTCCAGAAACTTGTTTTTTCTGAAAAGTTCAGAGTTTGGTCCAAATTCAGAGAGCAGTTCGAGGGCTTAAACTTCATATTCTGAACTAATGGCTGTGGGGAAATCATAGGTTATCCTCTTATGGTCATGTAGAGCTCAAGAACATAATTTTTCATTTAGCCAATTGAAAAATATGCTATTTTGTAGTGCTTGCTGTCCAGAAATCTGTCTTTCTAGAAATTCAGAATTTGGGGTTGAAATTCAGAGTTTTGGGCTATTTTGGGGAAGTGAGTAGAAGTGTTACTTGTTTTTGTTGTGAACTTTGATAACCTTTGCAAATGAGTATGCAAATGCTATTTGCTTTCAGGAGGAGTAGTTTCGGGTGTGGCCTCTTCCTCACACCACCCCCCTCCTCGCGGTTAAGGCAAGTATATCCATAGTATGATTGCTAGGATGACGATTCCTTGCTAACCTTTATACCAATGTTTATGTAAGTCATAATGGTAAGTGGTGAATATGTTAAGGTTGAAGGGAATTGTTAAATGATTATGATGTGCTACCCTGCTTTATTCTTGAATTTGATTAGACTAATAAGAACGGTAATTCAGGGATGAAAGAAGTGATTGATGCTTATGTAATTGGTAATGATTAAGCATAACCAATAAGCCTAGTTTGCGAATATGGTATTTATAAGAGTATAGAAGTTAATTGTGATCATAAAGATATAAATGGGGAGAATATGCATAAGACTGTTGGGAATGGCATTTGCATAAGTGCATTCATGAATAGTGCATCGAGCCAGGTCGGTGAGAAAGTCATATGGAATATATGACTAATCCGGAGTGCTCAGAGATCCTACCAGTAGTCCCATCCTTTGGCGTGGATGGGAGCGGTGATAGCGAGGACCCGCTCTTGGGTAGCGGACAAGTCTGTTCGACAGGCCCTTCCACGGGATGGTTGGGTTTGAGGGCGCGACGACGGGTGGTGCTCGGCAATACCGGTATGTGCTAAGAAAAGAGGCATGATGCATTGCATTGCATTGCATAAATGAGAATATTCTTGAGGAAGTATATGAGCCCCAAAAGATGCATTCATGAGCATGTGCATTGCACTGCATCGTTAATGATAAAGCTTTGTGTGTTAAATGAAAATGTGAGAAGTTGGGATGGAGTCGTGGACTCATCCAAAGGGGTTTAATGAGGTATGTATGTGAGATACTCACGAGGTAAATGTATTGATATACTTTGTTTCATGTATTGGTCGATTCATATGAGTTCTAATCTTGTTGTTGGTTCGACTGTGTTAATTGGTAATTATATTGATTTGATGCATTTTGCTGAGTTTTTGAACTCACGCTTGTTGTTTAAATGTTTTAGGTACTCTGAGGACGTCTTGTCGGGAAGGGACTTAGCTGCACTTCCACTCACGCGCATGACATGTTAAGGGATTAGTTTGGTTTAATGGTTCACTTGATAACTAGTTCAAATCATTGTAATAATTGTGTTGTTAAAGATTAATGGTTGCTAGAGGGTAACTGCTAGAATGTCTTGATTAGATGCCTAGATGTTTATGATTGAAATTATTATTGTCAGCTCTTTGCCTGCTGAGTGGATGTCCTTTTATTAGGGAAGGTCATGTCGAATTTTTTTTTGTTTTGTAGAAATTAGAGAGTCATTAGCTTCTTATGCCATGTGTGCTTTATTTGTTCTTAGATCAAGCTTTAAATAGTTAAAGTCTTGTTAGAAGTGGTGTGTGGTGTAGCATTCTGGGCATACGAGTGTCGGGGTGTTACATACTCATAGTCCTTTGCGAGCAACGAAATCATCCAAATCCTACCAATCATGGCACAATATGGTTTTCGCCAACACGTGGCAAATCAAATAGAACCAAACATTTTGAAAATAGCAAAACATCTAACATGTGTTAGTTCACCAAGTTTCCCATAACCACAGGCATAGCTAATCGATTAGATTTAAATTCTGCAGAAGTGTACAGCTTTACCCACAAGATAGGACTGACTCTTTATGCAGATCATTATCACACTTCCTTTGGTGCGCCGCAGAGAGTCATGAAATAACCGTTACATTACCTAGACTTAACTTTGCACTAGCACTGAGACGTTAAACCCATACTATGGTAGAAGAACTCAGAGCATAGATATGATGAAACTCCTTATTGTATGGCGTACATCGTTGTATTGGCAAGCGTTGTTCCCGACACCTCGATGTGGACACCCTGTTGAGCAAACCTTGAAAGGAGAGCCCATGCTACTTTGGCCTTCTAATATACAAAACTAAATCTATGTAACTTAATAGGTTAAGACTGTCCTATTCCAGTACTTGTGGTTATACGGATTTTTCTTGTATTATACAACACTATATTTGGTCCTTAATCCGACACGGGCAATACTTCACCCTACACTACATGCAAATCCATCTACACAACCGGCTATTGCCAAAATCACCTACGTCAAAACCATAGTTTTATTTTGGGTTTTTAATCAAAATACTAGTAACCAACAGTGACATATCCAACCTTTAAATTCTCAAAAAACAATTCTGATCTAATCATCTACCCCATTAGTTCTAAAGCATGGCTAAGCATGTTCAATATGTAATCGTATATACCTATGATGATATTAAGTAATATCTATCCTTAATCTGTGGTTATCAAGATTCATATGTCCATACTTATCAAGGAAGTTTTACGAGACAACAAGTATATCTACCGGTATCACAAAATAGTGAATTTACAAAAAATAAGTGCATGCATGAAATTGTTTGATAAACAAAATGAAAATTAAATACTGAGATCAATATGATCAAAAGGGGTGCTTGCCTTTCTTAATTGTTGTTTACGACGAAGTCATGGTCGTTGCTGATGTAGTTGACAACAGAGTCAGCGACGTCGAGTTCTACACGTCATTCAATAGAAATATAGCAAATAACAAACTTCAATAAGGACAAAAAGAAGATAGACAGAAAATCAAATAAGACTCACCGTAGAAAGCAGGTGTGGTTTAGGGTTTGGGTTGCATGACTTCATGTTCTTGTGTTTTTCGTTAATTAAATATTCATATTGTTAATAACTTTCAAGTTGAGTGATGTACGATTTCTTTTCTAGATTAGCTATTCTTTTTTCACGAATTCAAGAAACTAAAATTATATACTTTTATATTTATACTTTTGAATTCAAGATGCAAAAATTATTTGGATTAATAGAATTAAAATATTAGTCACTTTGTTGTATGATATGAATGAATAGTATTTAATCCTTAATTGATTTTGCATAAAAAGTGGTTTTGAATATGTTAGATCTGTTAAGTTAGGCTACGGTTATATATTTGTGGTTTCTAAGTAGGTTCTGGTGATACAAATATCTTAACTACAGATTTCTTCATCATTACTAATTTTGTTTATTCATATTATGAAGTCTAGAAATCGTAATACTTAAGATTATTTTGCTATCAGGATTTATATGCAAAGCATGACAAAACGAGATTGCTTCATCATAATAGGGTAGTCTTTATCTTGAGGAGCATTCCTAAGCTGATTTCATAAATTTTAATATTTAGACGAGATGTTTAATGAGTTGCCGAAAAGGCATAAATGGTCATAAAGTTGACGTTATAAGGAATATAATTTCGTTTTAAGTTTAGACTACACCTTATAAGATTATTTAACTATTTTCAGAAATTAGCAGGAGATGTCTCTAAGAGTGTTTTAAAGTTGGTTCCATGATATTTTCCTTTTATCCAAGATGTTTTTCATATAAGTGCACTAGGGCCTAATGTGAACTTATTTCAATATTGCATAAATATGAAATATTTTTGTATAATAAAAAAGGATATCACTTTTCAAGGTTCTAGGATTTGGTTTCATCAAATTTGAATTTTGTTTGCGAAAGATATAACTATTCGGACTATACAAGTATTAAAACTTTGACTATTTGAACATAGGTTACAACAATGAAAAAATCTAAATATTTTTACATATATGGGATCCTTTGTGACCTCAGTAGTGTAACCATACTGGTTTTACCAAGATTTGAGTCCATTTGATCTATATTTTAACTATTTAATTTTCTATACAAGAGAGGTTTTCTATGTTTACTTTTTGAGTCAAACTGAGTTCAATCCTAAATATTTTTGTGAAAATAGAACATTCATGACCTTAGGAACATGTGAGGACTATCTCATGATTTAAGGAGTTATGGTTTGTATATTTGTAATAGTACTTGATTAGGATAAACTCAAGTTTGATTTTCAAACAATTCAAGCTACGTTCAAAAATTAATTATTTTTTAATAGATGGGTTCCTTAGGGTTCCAAGAACATTTATAAATTTATTTCATATTTTTATATGTTATATTTTCCATATATGCAATAGTGTTCATAATAGGGTTTATACAGACTTTAATTTAATTAATTCAAATTGTAGTGAAAAAATAAATATTATTTAATATTATGGATCTGCCTAGTTTTAGATAACTTTAAAATTTTATTCTACTAAAAT
Source organism: Guadua angustifolia (assembly GCA_036346375.1). Lineage (NCBI taxonomy): Eukaryota > Viridiplantae > Streptophyta > Magnoliopsida > Poales > Poaceae > Guadua > Guadua angustifolia. Next base: position 24,677,048 of record CM070513.1, read on the forward strand.
TGGATCAAATATGCAAAAGATAATGAAGTTTATAGACTCAACCGGTTTGGAAAATGAACTGAAAATTGAAAATAGGCTTTCGAATTGAGGAAACGTATTCACCGATTGAACTAAAGTTTCTTCATGCTGGCTGATGAAAGGGGCCCGCTGGTAGTGAGAGGAAAATAGAGGAAACACTGGAGGTTGCTAGGGCATGGCGCCAGCAATTCTCCGGCGAGACTATGGTCCGGCCTAGGGCCTAGGGAGCATAAGCGCTGCGAGGCGCATTCGCCAGTGGGTGTCAACACCGGCGTTGATGGTCAAAGCATCGCACCACCGAGGGCTTGGGGTGACGCTAATGGCAGCACATCAGCAGGATAAAGGAGATCGAATCGATTCAAATTGGTGAGATATTGAGCACATAGGGTTCACGGGGAATCCATTTTGCCGCTTACCATGATTGGAGGCCGACTGAATCGAGCTGCCACCACTTGCCGTCTGCGAGGAGAAGATAGTTGTGATGATCTAGTCGATTCAGCAGGATTGATGGAGGATTTTCAGAGAAAAGAGCAGAAAAGACAGAAGGACGAGAGAAATTGGGGAAGAAGCAGTTTCTTCTTTTCTTACTTGCCCTTCACGATACATGATTGTCCTTATATACTCCACATCCGAGCTATTTTAGACTCACGCCCAAAGCCCACTCATGCGATTCTGTTAACACAAACATAACACACACACACTACTCTTGATGATTGTCGTAATACCTGTTCACCTCCGTCACATGACATTCCCCAGTTAAGTTTGACTTGTCCCCAAGCCGGTGCCGCAGGAACTGGTGCCAAGAGCGCTTCCTTCTCCCAAGTTGCGGAGCGGTGGGAAAGCTGGACCATTGAGCGAGCACCGCGGAATGACTTTATCCTTGTCGAATGAGTCGGTCTTCAATATGGCCCTGGGAAAAAGCTGGTTCAAGACATCAATACAACAGAGTGGTGAATGGTGAGATGTGGCGGATGGAGAAATGTGTTGTTTCGGTTGGGACACATGCACCAGGGGTGGATTTTATCGCCTCCGGTAAAGCCACTTATATGCCACCGCACCAATCTTCTCTGTGTCGATATGGTCCATAAAAATGGAAGGAAAGCTTGCGATTGCTGCGCAAGCAATATATATTCGCACATACTGGCCGCAACTTGAGGTAGACTTGATCACTGACTGCAAAGGACCTCTCTGAGCGGTGTTTATCAGCCTGGTTCTTCATACGGAGACAAGCTCGGTCCAGATGCAATTTAACTAACTGAGTCATTTGCTCCCTTTGAGTCACCCAATCCTGCACATCAGTAGCAACGCCAACATGAAGATGAGAAATACCAAAGTGTCTGGGCGGATATCCATACAAAACTTCAAAAGGTGATTTGCCGACCGCCGTCTGAAAGGTGGTATTGTACCAATATTCTGCGAGAGCTAACCACTCAGACCACTTCTTGGGACAAGCATGCACAAAGCACCGCAAATAAGTTTCCAAACACTGATTAAGGCGCTCTATTTGACCATCCGTTTGTGGGTGGTAAGCAGAACTCATGTTTAACTGGGTGTCAGATAGCCGAAACAGCTCTTGCCAAAACCCACTGGTAAACACTTTGTCACGGTCTGTGATGATGGTTTGCGGAAGGCCATGGAGTTTATAAATGTGATCACAGAATAATTGGGCAACCTTATGTGCTGTGAAGGGATGAATGAGTGGCAAGAAATGGCCATACTTTGAGAACTTATCAACAACCACGAGAATAGTGGTATACTTGTGAGATGGAGGTAATCCTTCAATGAAATCCATGCCAATGACAGTCCAAGCCTGCGTCGGCACTGGCAAGGGTTGAAGCAAACCCGGCAATTTCACATGTTCAATCTTGGCTTGTTGACAAACCGTGCACTCGGTGACATACTGATGAATGGTCTGTTTCAGATTTGGCCATGCAAACAAGGCACGAATCTTGTGGTATGTTGCTTGAATACCTGAATGTCCGCCAATGTCGCTATGATGTAAGGCTTGCATAATATGGCGCTGAGCTAACTCATTGTTACCGACCCATATGCGACCCTTCAAACGAATGATGCCATCTTGCAGGACATAGCCCCGATCATTAGAGCCAGTCAAGCTTAATTCAGCCAGCAATTGTTTAGTAGCAGGATCATCATGATAACCAGCAATAAGATTTTCCACCCAGGTGGGAACACACGCAGCTAACGTGCGGTCGACGACGTTCGACTTCCGAGAAAGAGCATCGGCTGCCGCATTATGAATACCCTGCTTATACTGTATGCGATATTGCAACCTCATTAGTTTGACAAAAGCTTTATGCTGCATGCCTGTAGTGAGTCGCTGTTCCGTGAGATGGAGTAAAGCCTTCTGATCAGTGCGGATTAAGAACTCTCGGTGCTGCAAATAGGGACGCCATTTGTTGACTGCTAACAAAATCGCCATGCATTCCTTCTCATATGTGGACAAGGCTTGGTTCTTAGGACTGAGAGATTTACTCAAAAAAGCTATAGGGTGACCTTCTTGCATCAGCACTGCTCCGATGCCGATATTACTAGCATCCGTCTCTAAGACAAACGGCTTAGAAAAGTTCGGCAGAGCTAACACTGGGGCTTGCACAAGCGCCTGCTGCAGCTCACGGAAGGCAGTCTCGGTTACTGATGTCCACTGGAAGAGCATGCCCTTTTTTAATAAGCTAGTGAGGGGTTTGCAAATGATGCCATAATTGCGGATGAACTTGCGATAGTATCCTGTCAAGCCCAAGAACCCGCGTAACTCTTTGACATTGGTGGGTACGGGCCAATTAAGAATGGCTTGAATTTTGTTTTGATCAGTAGAGACCCCTGCAGAGGAAATGATGTGGCCTAAATATTCCAATTGTTGCTGGCCAAAGGAACATTTCACTTTCTTAAGAAACAACTGCTGCTGCGCCAAAACTTGAAACACTTGCCGGAGATGATTTGTATGCTCGGCCAAAGTGCTGCTGTACACTAGGATATCATCCATAAACACAAGGACAAAACGACGCAAGAAGGAAGCAAAAATTTGATTCATAACACCTTGAAACGTCGCAGGCGCATTGGTGAGGCCAAAGGGCATGACACTGAACTCATATAAGCCCTGATGGGTACTAAAAGCTGTTTTGAACTCTTCACCGGTTGCCAACAGAATTTGGTGATAACCGGAACACAAATCCAATTTGGAAAACCAACTGGCACCTGCAAGTTCATCAAGTAATTCATCAATAATCGGCAATGGGTGTTTGTTTTTAACGGTGATGGCATTAAGTTGGCGATAGTCGACGCAAAATCACCAAGAACCGTCCTTCTTCCTCACCAACAACACTGGAGAAGCAAAGGAGCTAGAACTATGCTGGATCACTCCTGTTGCTAGCATGTGCACCACTTGGTGCTCAATTTAAATCTTCGATGTGGAGTATACCCAGGGTCGGACATTAACCGGTGAGCACCGGGGATGAGAGGAATCACATGATTGTACTGACGCCGAGGAGGGAGTCGCACTGATTCTTGAAATAAATGAGCAAACTCATGTAAAACAGTCTGCAATGGAGCAAGAACCGACTGCTTGGTGTCAAGGCTAAAACAATGTGGAGTAGCCTGCTGGAGCTGGACCAAATGAGTAATCGCACCACGCCTCAACAATCCACTCAACGCCTTGGCGCCAATATTTTTGCTATCAGGAATATCATCTTGAATACCTTGAAGCATGATTCAACGGTTACCATGTGTGAACTTGATACACTTGTGCTTCCAATGAACCCACATCGGACTATGCTCCTCAAGCCAATCAGCCCCCAAAATCATGTCATATTGACCCAAAGCCAACACTCGAATGTCCTGAGTGAAGGAATGTCCTTGAATCCACCAAGAAAATGAGGCAGCCAATTTAGTACACTCCATCATGCGACCATCAGCAATGATCAACTTCAAGGGTGATATACTCTGTGTCGGAAATTGCAATCTATCCAACAAAGTTTCACTGATAAAAGAGTAGGTACTGCCAGAGTCAACCAGGATTAATACCTCCAATTTACCGATCTGACCCTGTAGACGTATTGTGCGGCGGATTTGTCGGTTACGTCCAGAATTGTCAGAGACCAGCATCAGTTCTTCTTCTAGGCGCTCAGCCATGAGCTCCGACTGCAAGTCAGGTTCTGTGTGAAGCTGAAGAACTTCCAGCAGCTCTTCAATAACGTGGAGGGGGACTTGGTCTGGACATTTGTGCGTTTTGCCCCACTTTTCACCACATGTGAAACAGAGACCATTAGTTTTACGGTACATACGCAAAGCCTCTAATTTGTCATCTGGTCGGCTAGTGATTGTCTTGCGAGGATCCTCCACCTTCTTAACCTCTTCCAACTTGGTTGGTGTTTTAAACCTCTCAAAATATCGACCTCCAGTGCGCAATAACTCTTTCGAGTCTGTTTTCGTATAGAACTTTTTCTTCCTGTCCAGCTCTTCTTCTTGTATCAAAGCCAAAGCTATTGCAGTATCCATGTTTTCAGGATTGTGCAGGACAATAGCCGCTCGAATTTCTTCACAGAGACCCCTCAAAAAATGAGTCACAAAAAAGACATCGCCTGGGGCCGGATTATACAATGATGATCGATCTTTTAATCGCTCAAACTGATTCGCAAACTCTGCAACTGTATTGGTTTGCTCGAGCCTGATCAATTGGCTCATGTATCTCTGATAGACATTCTTCCCAAATCGTTTTTCCACTGCTTCACAAAGCACTTCCCAATCTTCAATCCTCCCTTTAGCCTCTACATCAGAGCCACAACGCTGCATTCCGTAAAATTCAGAGTAGCCGCCTCGTCATTTAATGCTGGATGGACACACAATACTTTGAAGTAACTCTCACATCTTTCTCTCCACAGCCTCGGATTCTCGCTGTCAAATTTCGGGCACTCAATCTTAGGCAAGGCCTGACGAGGTTGCCAAAATGCGCCAGTGCCTTGTTCATTTCCCATAACTCTTCCTTCAACAGGCTTTAGTTCAAACACCTGTACTGCATGAGACCAATCATGTTTTTCCTTGGTTAGAGAAATCGGAGGGGCTCCCAGAATCCCTTTCTTCAACTCAGGCAATGGCTCCTGTCCTAATACAGTTGTTGGATCGATCGGGTCGTGGTAGTGGGACGGGGATGGTAAGGATGTGCTCGGCGATACCTGGTTATGATCAGCGCTACGCCTCGTTTCTAGTATCTCCACTCATCCCTTGACTACTTCCACCGCCGATCTCACTTCGCTCACCTCTGCTTTCACTCCATGAACATCATCCAGAATTTGTTTCAATAGGGCGTTGATTCCTTCAAACTTGCTCTCCACCGACTCCAGTGTTGTCGTCATCTTTGTTTCCCACTGCGCTACCTTCTTCTTGGGCGCCAGATTGCTTCGTCGGATCAACCTTCCGAGTTTACCAGACGAGGTAACCGAAGTTTATGCGGTGGTTCTCAGGATCAAATACTGATACCCAAGATCCCCCAACCCTTGTCTGGAAAATTTTACAACTCAGTTGGATGATCGGAACAGACTCTGATACCAAATGTGATGATCTAGTCGATTCAACAGGATTGATGGAGGATTTTTAGAGAAAAGAGCAGAAAAGATAGAAGGACGAGAGAAATTGGGGAAGAAGCGGTTTCTTCTTTTCTTACTTGCCCTTCACGATACAGTGATTGTCCTTATATACTCCACGTCCGAGCTATTTTAGACTCATGGCCAAAGCCCACTCATGCGATTCTGTTAACACAAACATAACACACACACACTACTCTTCAGTATTGTCGTAATACCCTATTCACCTCCCATCACATGACAATAGTGTCCCAAGCGATGAGGTGTTAGGCAATAAGAGCCAAATTAGGGTGATGGGAAGTACTTGATAGATGCCAAAGATGCTTAGAATTTAAAGAATTGTGCTCTTACTCTCTGTGATGGCATATTCGGGTTTTGCTTATTTGCTCGACTGAGTTCAAAGCAATGGCAAACACGACGATCGGGTACAATCCCAGTGATGATTAGGGTAGAGGTAGGGTGGTGATGCTATGAGTTTCCCTTGGTTGCACTCAATCCATTTTTATAGCCAGAAAGGGGAGGCCGAACGCAAAGAGCATCGGCGATCATCCTTGTGCGCAGGGATTGAATTCATTGAATCCTAGCATGGTCGATATGACAAGCTCGCAGAGATAAGATGGCAAGGATAAGGAGGCAAGGTCGATGGTTTTCTTGTCACCATGAATGCGCCAGTTCTCGGTGCGATGCTTGCCTGCCATGGTGGCTCGGCAGAGGCGGTTTGCACTGGTGCTAATTGCGGACGGTTGGCATGGGAAGAATCCAGCAAGGCAGACACCTGGTATGAACACAAGGTGAATTGCGGCCTCGCTACCCTGTGCTCTGACTTGATGAGGAATGGCCGTGGCAAGGATCAAGGCAGCAGATGGTTGTCATGGCAGTGTCGCAACAAAGAAATCGAGAGAGGACAGGCAAGACCAGGAAGAAAGGCTAGAGGGAGCAAGGAGGGGCTAGCAAGTGGGTCTAGGGCCTATCTGGTAGTGGTGGAAGGAAGGGCAGCCCGTTTCCTCCTGGTGAATGGGGTCAGCACAGGTAAGCGGCCCTACTTGTCATTGGAGGTAAGAAGGGATAAGGGAAAAAGACATTTCTGGACAGGTGATCCTTTTGTGCCTTAAATGAGGGACACACCCACCCAGAAAATTTTGAAAAATTTTCTTAATCATCTTTGGATAATGCTGATCACACTCTAAAATTTTTAGGTCAAAATATTATGTATAGAATTTTTATAAATTCTGACAATCACTGCTGCGCAAAATCCCAATTTTCATATTTTTATTTTTCTTGGTTACCAAATAAGATTTTATTTAATTGAAACTTTTTCTGTATAACTCTAAGGTTTATTGCGAATTATCATAAAAATTTTAAGTGATGACCAGCTTTATTTACTTTTATAAAATTCGACATCATCAATATTACTTTTAATTCAATTCTATTTTTGATTTTATAATTGTAATAAATTTGGTTATTTATTTTTGAAATTTTTGTAGAGGTTACTTATGGATATAATATTTTTTAAAAACTGTCAAATTAATATCCTTCATATTTATTTTATAAAAATTTTGATATTGACAATTTTGAATTTAATTCAGTCTTTAATTTCTTTTTAACTTTAGTTGAGCACTCCTTGCATTGAAAGTTTTTGGAGATGATTTGAAAATGATTTGTGATTTGTAGGAATTTTTCATGCATTTATTTCTTATGGGATTTGAGTTTTGTATTGGAGAGAAAAAGAAATCAATAAGGACAAAAGATTTTCTTAAGAACCAATCATTCAAGAAAATTTTCAGAATAAATGGAAATTAAAAATAATTTTATTTTACAAACACATTTCATAGTTGGTTTATTTGAAAGAAAAAGTTTTAATGTTGCATCTCAATCTTTTCTTAAAACTGGATTTTGAAGAAATGAAAGAAAAGATAATCAAAATCTTATTTTCAATTTAAATTTTATTTCCAAATTTTAAACTTTCATTTTATTATTTTTCAAATTTTCAGGATGTTACAGCGGCTGGGAGAAGAAAAAGGTTAAGGAGAGGGGGAGTAGGGTTAGGAGATCGGTCGAGCCAGTTGGGCCAAAGAAAGTGGGCCGACCGCCGGTTTAAAAATAATACATATAATAAATATAAAACAAATATATATAATATATATACATATAAATAAATAATTAATAAATAATATATATATATATATAATAAATAAAATAATATTTATGTCTCTCAATCTTGGCCAAAATAAAAGTAGAAGAAAGTGGTCGAGAAAATAGTAGAAAACAAACATTTTATTTTCTTGGTTTTCTCTTTTCTTTTCTCTAATTTAATTTGAATATTAAAATATAGAAACAATTAAGGATAAGAACTAGATCGCCATAGGGTAACTTATAACTTCAATTTATAAATCCAAATAATGTTAGCCTCTTGCATTCATAAATAAACACATACATCCGTATAATTTTAAAATCTTGAATTTGAAGAATAAAAAACAACTAATAGAAACCAATGGTTCATATCATAAAACTAAACATGATTTTAATCCATGCTCTTATATCACTAAATTAAAATCAGTTTGTGAATAAAAGACTAAAATAGAACAATTGCACATACAATCAAGAAACTCTAAACCTAAACCACACCTATTCTATGTAGTATATTTCTATTTGATTTTCCATCTAATTTCTTTTTTCCTTTATTAAAAATTGTTATTTGATATATTTTCAATGAACTATGTGTAGACTCCAACGTTCCAAAGTCTACGATGGTTGACTCTGACTTAACGACTAAACTCAATGAGCAAGAAAAGTACCTCCTTTGACCATGTTGATCCCAGTCTTTCAAAAATGTTTTGTTGAATCTTTTATTGCATGCACTATGTTTACTAAACTCTGCTACATTGTGAGTATTGGTAGTTGTCGGTATTTATTTGGGTACCCTCTCCAAACACACAAAGCCCTTCCACGTGGCGGCTTTGGCGACGGGCGGACGAAAGCACGCCCGCCGGCCAGCGCCGACCACGTGGCACCCATGAGCAGTGGGCGAAGCACGCCTGCCGCCCGGCGCCCGATCCACATGGCGTTCGGTGGCGGTGGGGACACGCTGCTTTCGCCCGCCGTCTGCGTGCGGCGGCGAGCTCTTGTGTCGATCTATCAACTGCAAGGATTTGCGACAAGCCCATTCCTTTGACGCCTCACCTACCAACAAAGAGGGTCACATACCGGGCGGACGGGCGAAGCCATCGTCGGCATTTAATGAGGCCGAGGAGAGCAGGACAGACGGAAGGGTAATAAATGTATGAAGATCGGCATGATGACCCCCTAGTACCTACTCCTGTTGGCCTGGCCTATATAAGGGCCTTCTGGTGCATGGGAAAGGGGGGACGAGGAGTCGAACAAGCAAGAGTTCCACAGTAGAGCCTAAGGAAGAACTTGTATCTCCCAAGCTCTGTACTGTACTAGTTTCAAACACTCTTTAAACAATCTAGCAGGAAGTAAGGCTATTACCCAAGGCAAAGGGGGCCTGAACCTGGGTAAAATCTTCGTGTCATCTCTAGTTCATAGGCGCCGAAATCCGCCGTGTGGGAGTCTCTAGGGGTTTCACCCTCTAAGGTTAGCCAGCCGCGAAGATGCCCTCCTATCGAACCAAACCCGGTCTGTAGGCTCCGGGCCTGTCAGGTGGAATACGCCGACAGTAGTTATACCTGCAAACTCATAGAACTTCCATGATAAGTATGAATATGCGAACCTTGGTAACTCTAGAATAATATAAACATTACATAATGTTAACATGGTTATTCTTAATTATCATTCTTAGCCATGCTTAGTAAAGAACCTTAGTGTTCTTTATGATTTAAAAAGGTTGGATATGACTAAAAATGTTGGATATGACCTTTTCTTAATTGAAGTTGTTGCTATTTTGGTTAAAAATGAAAATAAAACTATAGTTTAGACACAGACCGGATATGGCAGTAGCCGGATGTGCATGGGACTTGCATGTAGTGTAGGAGGAGATTGTTGCCTGGGTCAGATTAAGAACCAAACTTGGTGTTTGTTAAACCCAAGAATTACCATACAACTACAAGTTTTGGTGTGAGATAGTCTTAGCCTATTAAGTTACATGGAACTAGCTTTGTGTATTAGAAGTGTAACACCCCGGCGCCAATCGCACCGCGAGTGCTACCCAAAACTCTAAACACTCAACGACAACTCAACAGAATTGTCTAAAAACAACCGCTAACTCTAAAACCGACTGAAACTAAGTCAGAAAAAAACTCAAAATTTCGGCATGACCTTCCTAGAAAGAAGGGCATCCACTCAGCAGACAGAAAACATTGCAGATAATATCATATCATTCTAGCAGGTCCTTAGTTATCCAACCACACATCCAATAGACAGTAATAATCTCCACGACGAACAACACATTACGACCTTATTAATTACATCCAGACTTTACAATTTAATTTAAATGAGGTGGTAGCGACTTAAGCGTGCCGTGCTACTACTCCCACCCCGACGAGCCAACTTCAAGGTACCTAAAACAGGAAACAAACAAGCGTGAGTCCAGGACTCAGCAAAGTGCAACATTAATGAATAGTAAGGAATTAGGCTATAATACAGCTACTGTAAGACATAAAGTAACGTTTCTTTTAATTGACATCCGTAAATAAACAAACAGTTTGAATGCATACAAATTCAAAACGTAGAAACACAATTACTTCCTCCTTTTACATAACCGTACTTAATTAAAATCGAGCGGTAACAAAAGCGTAAACTAACTCCACTTACCACATCCAACTCGAAAACATAATAAAACCTTACCCATGCCTCGATAACCATTTTTGGACAGCCCACGACTAAATCCTTAACCTGTTCTTTCCATTCTCATCAAGCAACATTTATCAATCTCAATACACAATGCAACAAAATGATTTTTATGCCTTATGCTCCAAATGCAACCTTTAAGCCTATACCGGTATAGCTGAGTGCACACCCGTCGGTGTGCACCCTCATTCCCAACCATCTCGTGGCGGGGCCTACTCTTACTGACCCGCTCTCATTCACCTCGATGAATGAGACTACGAGGTAGGACTTTCGTGTTCACTACGTGTGAACACAGAGGTCCGCATCGACATGGGTCGCCTCTTCCTTTTTATGAATGCATAACATGAATGCACGGATAAAACATAACTACTCATATTTCAAAGATGCAGCATAGATACTCACTTTGTCATTCGCCATAACTCAGCCTTACCAGAGGGTCAGGGGCGACACACCTCCTTCCCTTATCAATATTGGCATGGCTCCCAGCCGAACTCAATTAATGCAACAATTATAACAATTTAACACTTTCGCCAACATTGGCAACTTCATAACATGAATTATTTCTTAGATATACTCATAACCACATATATATAAATATCATGTTCGTAACCATCAGCCACTACGTACGCTAAAAGCAAACAAACCAGTAATCCGCTCAACCACGGTCGAGGAGATGCACTTGCCTTTAACCTCGGCGAGAAACTGACGGCTCATTGCGGCGCTAGAAGCCACCAACCCTGAAGAGCAGCAACCCAAGATAGGGCAAGGCACAATTGTCACGATCACAACTTAACAGAAATTAAAGGTGCATGGTTAAACAAGAGTATATTAACACACTCCTCAATATGGGACTTATACATTTCAAGATTAACTATGGCATTCATAACTCTAGGTCCTTCACCACTATAAGCATAAACACATGCATACCTTGGATGAAAACACAAGTTCAGAACATAAGAGGAATCACAGCAAAACAGTGCATTAAAGTAATCAGGAGCAATCTAAATAATAAAAGAACACACTAGCACATTTCTCAATCTGGGATCTCGTGTTCAAGAAAATGATTAAGCTATACACAGCTCTAGCTCATTCTTTATTTAGACATACACCTTTCACGAAACAAGCATGCATAAATATTTAGCCAAGACAAAAGAAGCACACACTTATCCTGTTAACACAGAGCAGTGGTGTCCAATCCGAACAAGTGCAGATTCACTTATCCAATGCGTATAAAGGTTGCTACTCATTAAACCCAAATTTCACAACTTAGGGTACCAAGAATCACATAACAGAATGAGCATATTTTTTCTAACTTACAACTACGTAACTTTCGGAATAGAGGCATAATCATCAACATGGAATACATAGGGACATGCTAGGTTGTACATACATGTGTTACCCTCACAAACACAACAGCATGGAAGTTAGTTTCCCAGTCATGCAAATCAATCACAGAGGTCCAGTATCCAACATAAAATTCCTAATCTTTAACCTTCACATTTATCAAGCCCTGAAATGCAAAGCAACTACTTGTAGGCATTACAACAAGCACCTTGCATGCAACAATTAAATCCCCACATTTCTAGGGTTTTTACCTCAAGGGCAATACATGGAGGAAGGAGGGGGTTGGGGGGAAGAGCTGCATGGCCTGGGAGAGTCGTCGTCGGAGGTGGAGCCGAGCCGCCAGCTGGTCTTGCTGGTAGCTCCTGCTTCTTGCTTGCTTCTGGCCAGCTCTCTTCTTCTTCTTCTTTGCTTTGGGGGGAAAAGGAGAGGGCGCCGACCAGGAGGAGCCAGGAGGCACCGAGCCGGGAGGAGAAGAGAATCGGCCGAGGAGAGCAGGCGAGCCGACCGGGAGGAGATCGGAGGAGTCGGCATGGGCTTGAGGCCTGAGTCGGCGGAGACGGAGAGTAGGGAGCCACACTTGGGGAAAAATATGACTCAGATATTTCTTTTGGGGAGGAAGCTAGGGCCAACAAATTGGCTAAGTGGCGAGATTAGGAGTCTTCAAGGGCAAGAAGATAAGTTGGCTAAAAGCCTCTCAAACTCAAATCAAGCTCTCCTTTCTAACAAAACCGAAATTCTCGTTAATACACACATAAATCCAGTATCATAGAAACTTCATACAAGGAAGCATACCGCAAGAGCTCACTAAATCTGGCCTTAAAAGAGACAAAGGTTTAGTTAAAACCCACACCGATAAGCAAACAAAGATAACCCATAATAAAGCTGCGAGGCAACAAAACTCTTCTCCAAAATAAATCATTGAATCAAGAAAAGGAAAACATCACCGGCCAAAACCCTACAAAAGCTTTGCAGTATTACAAGAAGGCTGGAGTAGTACAGGTTTTCAGTGATTGATTGCTTGGAGGGGCGCCCACAGTGAGGTGTTATGAATAATGTTTGCTGATACAACGGTGTACACTATGCAATGAGGAGAAGTGGGACAATGGGGTGAAACACATGATATCATCCAAAATCTTCATCTTTGGACTTAACTTATTTCACAACTCATTAAAAATATTAGTCCAATGTAACACCCCAATTTTTGCTGTTCTTGCATTTAAATGGTATTTTGAATTTTTGGGAATTTCTGGAATTTATTTGGATTTATTTGGATTTATTTGGAATTATTTGGGTTTATTTTGAATTAAACCATTCACCAAAATAATTAAATAATGGAAAAGTTAAAATAAAGTTTTGCTGAAAATATTTTATTTGAGTCACAAATGTCCTAAAATATTTATGAGAATTTTCGAATTTTTCTAGTATTTTTAATGCCCCAAATAAATTATTTTAATTTGGAAATATTTTAATCGAAAAAAATTAAAAATCGATGAATAGTGTTGGGCGAGTATCTTGTGCGGCCCGTTCCGAAAAACCCTAACTCCGCCGTTCGATCCGGATCCGACGGCTCACGCGTTCTCCACGTCACCCAAACCGATCGCCGCCGGATTCCGCCCGCCGTGTGGGCCTCGGTTTCAGCGATTCCACAGACGTCGAGGCACTATTTAAGCGCCGCCACCGTGCGTGCTCCTCACCTCGCGCCGCACCAGTAGTACCAGACCGCGTCGCCGAGACGCCGCCGCCGCCGCCGAGCTCGCCGAAGTCCCCAAGGCCTTCCGCCGAGTTCCTTGCGCCGTTTCGCCACCGGTCACTCTCCGCCGTCGCCCGTGCCACCCCCGAACTCACCTCGTCGCGCCGCGCCGGGAGCGTCACTTCTTCACGCCGGAGGACCTCGGAAACGCCGTCGGCTACGTCGTCGTCTTCGTCTCCGGTCAAGCAGTAGCCGCAAGCCATCGCCGTCGCCGAGAAGCCGTCGGCCGTCCGATCTCAATCGGCGACCGGATTCCGCCACGTCGCCCCATAAGCGATAAACCCCATCTTCAAAACTCCACCGTTAGATGCAAATCCGAGGGCCACCGTCGTGCCACGTCGCCGTGCCGCACACTGCAGACGTGACGCTGACAAGGCGGACCCACACGTCAGTCTCACCGCATGTACATCGCTTCATCGTGTCGCGACAACGCGGACCCACACGTCGATCGCCGCATGCACTATTCACACGAGACGGCGGCAAAGACGGGCCCACTCGTCGGCCGCACGCACCGTGCGTGTGACGTCACCAATGACGTCATGCTGACGTCACGGTGGGACCCACTTGTCAGCGAGATTGCCGAGTCGTGCTGACGTCACGATGACGTTATGCTGACGTCATCACGGGAGCCGGTCAGGGCTGACGTCAGCAAGGCCACGTGTCACTCTCTGGTGGCGACACGTGTCACAGATGACGCAATAATTAATTTTCCGAAAAAGAAAATATTTATTTAATTCGGTATATTGATTTTAAATATATTTTGAAACTTCAAATGCTTATAACTTTTGCGTTTTAACTCCGATTTGAGTGATTCCAATTTCTATAAATTTGTAAAATTGTGATCTTTCTGGTTATGAATTTTAATTGAATTTTTGAGCACTGTTTGTCTACTGTTTATTTATTTTTGTTGTTTAATTGCGTCTGGCGTAGGCGTCGAAGTGCGACGGTTTCGAGGAGAAGTTCGACCGAGAGCAAGTTCAGGAACCGGAACCAGCACTTTTTGAAGGCAAGTTGTGTTTGATCATGTTGAACCTATTAGAGCAAATTATTTTGATTTAAACTATTGCATGCTAATTTGATAGAAATGACTTTGAATAAATTTTGGGGTTAGTTAAATGCCTAGTTGCTGTATGCCACCTTGTCGTATATAATTGTAGGCCATGAATCATTTGTCACCCTAGGTTGTGGATTAATAGTTGGACATTAATTATTGGCCAACATGGGTTGAGTAGACCGTAAGTAGTATGCTTAGCCCTACCACGTGGAAATTTCATGATTTTGGAATACCAAAGTTAATATTGACTTAATGAGATATGGAACATGTTTTGTGAATGAGACATGTGTTATTGAGTTGATGGCACGTGGTGCAATGGTAAAGAACCGGGGTGGGAAAATGATTTAGACTGGGGCAAATGGCAAGATTGTTTCTGGTGGGCCAAGAGTGGCAACTGGGCGGTCGTATTTGGTTTTTGTTGGACATGGGTATTTGAGATACACTTGGTTAGTCTTGCCTCGGTCAATTAAGGACCCAACCTTGCAAGCATTTGAACTGAGTCTTTCATACAACCACAAGCTCCGTAATGGGACGGGCTTAGCTGAGTAAACTGGGAAATCTATACTTTGGTACTGTCGTGGTGGTGTGAGGCCCGGAGAAGCGGAATGAGAACTCACATGGCGCAAGAGGGGGCCACAGGTGTGGTAACCATCCCTCCAAGTGTTGAAACCTTAGCGAGCGATCTTGGGTTTAGATGGAACTTTGGAAAGGCTTCGTTCACGGTTATTTGCCTTGGTGGTATTTGACCGTATCTTGTGGGTAAAGTGTATAACCTCTGCGAGTGTACAACCTATTGAATAGCCGTGCTCACGGTATTGAGCATCGCTTCGGTGATTCTGATCAAGGGTTAGATTTTCATGAAAATGACTTGTTTATGGAAAATGCTCGGGTTGGTGATGATGAACTTGACTTAGGACGGAAAGATGATTTACTGATTGAAATGTTTGTGAAAGTTATTATTCCTACTATTGTTTTATGCTTTGCAATCTATTCTTGTTTATCTTGAATCTTTGTCAGCTCATGAACCATAGCCTATCCTTTGTACTAAGCCATGCATGTAGAATATTAGAGTTGCATTCATGCATGACTTCTTTGAGTGCTCAAAGTACTCACCCCACAACACAACTTCAGTTGAAGAAAAAGCAACCCTTTCGGGAGGAGGAGTATCGGAGGAGCCGATTTAACTAGGAAGCGAGCCGATCGATTGCTCGTGGCAAATTGGTTGGCGCCACGAGTTTATTTCATTGCATTTGAATATTTTAATAAGTCTTAGCCTGCATGAGGCGATTTTGTAACTTGACCATAAGGTCAATCAACTAGTTTGAATATTTAATTAAAGTACTATTTATTTCGTTGGTTATGGTGTGATATGTACCGATGTTGAGGCTGTGTGCACTAGCGTGATCTGGACTAGTCTGAATACACTGAGGGTCGGATTGCAAGCCCGTGTCCCGACAGAGGTGGTATCGAGCCATCTTGATATGGGGCCGGCCCTTAGTTAGAATGGTCGTAGTGAGGATAAAACTATTTTCTAAAAGTTAAAAAGCGCCAAGATGATAATGCAATCTCGACTTATCCCTTCTTCCTTTTCATACCCCCTGCTGAATTTATCGCATATGCGCTTTGGTTAAAATATCCGAGTTTCACGTGAGTGACCTTTGACAGATGAGGATGATCCACTCTTTTGGTGGCGCCTTTGGAGGGTACGCCATGAGCTTTGGCGTATGATGCATTCTTTGGGAGGTTATAATGAGCCGATCTCTGGGGACTCATGAGATCGGGCGGGGCGGATATTGCACAGGATGTCACTATCACGGTCTCGCTTAGGATAGTCGAGGGCGAGTCGTCCCATCCGCATCACAGCCGAGAGGTTGTCATTTGACGCTGGGATTCGGGAGACATCGCGTCTGGCGATGAGGCGGTGCTCGTACCTACCCTGTGGAGTTGGATGGCACGGTGTTTACGTCACCATCCGCGAAGACACTCGCTACAACCGAGAGCCCATCGAGGAGGAGGATGCCACGATCACCCATCGGCGGATATGTCATCGCTCAAGAGGATGCTATCGGCGAGGCGGTTCAGAGGCTGCGAAGTCTCGTGGCGAGTTCCGCAGCGAGGGCTCATTTGTTGCGAACTTGTGAGTACTTGGCCCACTCTATCGAGAGGATTGGGGCTGGAGACACATTTGTCACGGACGAGCGAGCCGATCTTTGCTGGAGTTACACGACCAGAACCGGAAGAACCACAAAGCGAGAACGCAGCCAGAGCGAGCGGTGGAAGTGAAGCGAGCTGTGGAGGTCAAGCCGGAGCGATGGAGGTTGAGCCGGTGCAGAAGCGCATCGGTGAGGATCGTTGGGATAGGTTTGTACCAAAGACCAAAGACACCCGCGGTGTATCCACCAGGAGTTCGGTGGGGGTTGGCTCGAGTGGCGTTAGGGTTAGCGATTGAGACTCCTCGTTGAGTCGCGTCGTGGAATAAGAGTCACCCTTAGAGCGTTTGACTCGGAATGTTAGTTCGGTTTGCTTCTTTCATGCTTGTGAGTGATTGGTATGTGTTGCAAGGCCCTTAGGCATTGTGAGCAACCCTACCTAGTTATTAATAAAGTAATAAAGTTGGATTTTGTGTTACACTTTGACCCCGCATAAGTATTCCATTACTCGTCTATTCTTATTCCCTCTCGTCTCTAAACCATGGAACAATCGGCGATGGTGAACACTGTGGAAACCGGGGAGGAAATGGGAGTGGTTCATGCTCACCGAAACATCAATGATGACGGGCAAGGACCCCAACCAAGACCACCGGTTGACATGCGAACCTTGGAGCCTTCATTCTTTGCCTGACTCGGTTGATGCATACCATGATCGCAGCAGATCTGACAAGTCCTTGCCCAAGCCACCGCCGCCCAAGTTAACGAGTCAACCCGGTCAGAGAGGCCACACTCAAGGTGTCGAATTCATGAGGACACGACCGCCCACATTTTACGGGAATGCCAATCCATTGGGGCGAGATGATTGGTGAGGGATAGAGAGGAAGTTGCACATTACCGGTGTGAAGGAAATGAGAGGGTACTCTCGCCTCTCATCGATTGAAGGAACCGCCACTGAATGGTGGGAAAATTATCTGTTGCTCATGAGCACCCACAGGACATCGGTTGGGAGGAGTTCACGATTGCTTTTGGCGGTATCATGTGCGAAGGCATCATGGAGCTGAAGAAGGAGGAGTTTAGGGCATCAAGCGGGGCAATCAATCGGTGTCCGAGTATCTGAATAAGTTCACGCGGTGCACGCTTCGCTTTTGAGGATGTTACAACGGATAAGGCGAGCGGTCTCGATTCATGAAGGTGATCGACCTGCGGTGGGACTCATAACCCACACTTTTCCGACTTCGAGCTAGTGAACAAAGCGCTAATATTGGAGGACAAGCGCAAGGAGCCGGAGGACAACCGGAAGCGCTTGAATGGCACAAAGAGGAGCACGCCAGGAGCGCGGCGTTTGAGGTTACACCAAACCAGTTCTTGATTTCAGCCAAGGAATGTGATGACGACGCGCCGCCGACATCAAGACTGCCGGACAGAACTTTCGAACACCAACACCGATTGGGAACGCAGCCGAGAAGCGGCCGGCCGGTGAGGCGTTGTTTCATCTGCCTTGGCGAGGGGCATTTGCCAATTATTGTCCTAAGAAGGAGGAGTGACACCGATTCGCTTCAACCTTGGGACTACTCCAACGAACACTGCGCCAGAGCAAGTCGTGGAGTTACACAATCTGGAGCTGCCACGCAGACTGTGGTAAGAGGCAGAGTCAATCATGTCACCGCCGATGCAGTGCAGAATACATCGGACGTCGTACTGGGTAAGTTACTTGTCAACTCAGTACCTGCCACAGTTTTATTTGATTCTGGAGCTTCGCATTCGTTTATATCTCGGATTTTTGCTGTGAACAATGGGTTGAAAATGGTGAACCTTAGGCATGTGTTGCTAGTACAATCCCCGGGATCAGAACTCCGATCTAATGTAGGATGTTCTGGGGTAAAATTGATTATAGATGGAACTGAGTTCTTAGCAAACTTAGTGGTGTTAGATACCCAGACCCTAGATGTCATTTTGGGAATGGACTGGTTGTCTAAACACAAGGTGGTGTTAGACTGTGGACGAAGAGTCATATCAGTCGAGAGCCCTTGTGGGAGAAAAATAGAGTTTCAGGCAACTGCTGTTCGGGATGGACAGTTGATGGTCAACAGTGTGAAGGCCGTCAGCATAGAAGATGTACCAGTTGTCGAGAATACCGGATGTATTTCGGAGAATTTACAGGATGCCACCGACGAGGACATAGAGTTTGTAATTGAGTTAGTACCGAACGGCCCGATAGCTAAGAGACCTTATCGGATGTCAACCGATGAGCTGGTCGAAATGAAGAAGCGATTGAGGAGTTATTGGAAAAGGATTTATCGAGACCAAGTTAAATGCGCCATAGGGAGCACCGGTTACATTTGTCAAGAAGAAGGACGGAAGTTACCGGATGTGTGTGGATTACCGAGCGTTAAATGAAGTCACTATAAAGAATAAGTACCCACTACCCAGGATCGATGACCTATTTGATCAGTTGAGAGGAGCCGGAGTTTTCTCCAAAATTGATCTACGATCAGTATATCACCAGTTGAAGATTAGATCGGAGGATGTGCCGAAGACCGCATTTTCGTCAAGATATGGGCACTACGAGTTTACAGTTATGTCTTTTGGTTTGACAAATGCACCTGCGTATTTCATAAATATGATGAACAAGGTTTTCATGGAATACCTGGACAGGTTCGTTGTTGTGTTCATAGATGATATTTTAGTTTACTCCAAGACGAGAGAAGAACATGCTGAACATCTGAAGCTAGTTCTGGAGAAGTTAAGAGAGCAGTAACTTTTCGCTAAGTTTAGCAAGTGTGAGTTCTGGAAGAACAAGGTGGAGTTCCTTGGACATGTGATGACCGCCAAGAGTCATGATTGACCCAAGTAAGGTGGAAGCGATCTTTGCATTGGGAGCCACCCAAGACGGTGACTCAAATTCGTAGTTTCCTTGGAATGGCGGTTATTACCGCCGATTTATTGAAGGATTCTCAACGATTGCGAGACCTCTTACGCAATTGCTTTGAAAAAGGAGAAGAAGTTTACATGGGCGCGGAATGTGAGCGGAGTTTTCGGAGTTGAAGAAACGATTGACATCGGCACGATGTTAGTTCTACGGATTTAAGCGAGCTTTGATATATCTTGTGGCGCATCGCGTCAAGGACTAGGATGCGTGTTAATGCGAGCGAAAAGGTCGTTGCGTATGCATCAAAGGCGATTGAGGCCGCATGAGGAGAACTACCCGACACATGACTTGGAGTTAGCAGCCGTAGTGCATGCATTGAAGTTGTGGCGGCACTATCTAATTGGAAACAGATGTGAAGTGTACACTGACCATAAGAGCCTTAAATATATATTTACTCAATCGGACCTGAACATGAGGCAGAGGAGATGGTTGGAACTAATTAAGGATTACAATCTGGGGATTCATTATCACCCTGGGAAAGCCAATGTGGTGGCGGATGCTCTAAGCCGAAAGAGCCACTCTGCGAACACGTTGATGGGAGAAAACCAGGTTGAGTTATGCAAGGAATTTCAGAAGTTAAAATTGGAGGTTGTACCTAAGGGATTCTTAGCCGCTCTAGAGGTGAAGCCTACTTTGGAAGATCAGATTCGTGAGGGACAGAAGGATGATGTCAAGATTCAGAGGATTAAGTCTAAAATGGAGGATGGCAAGGCAAAGGACTTCAAGCTGGATGAGCAAGGTACATTATGGATCAAGAATCGTATTGCGTACCACTGGCGAGGCCCAAGCAGTGATTCGGAAGAAGCCCATGACTCAAGTACTCTATCCATCAGGAAGCGCTAAGATGTATCAAGACACGAAGGAAAGATTTTGGTGGCCAAGCATGAAGCGTGAAGTTGCGAGCATGTTGCGTTGTGCGACATATGCCAAAGAGTCAAAGCAATGCATCAAAGGCGGCGGGGTTACTCTGACCATCGAAGATACGAGTGGAAATGGGAGAAATCGGAATGGACTTCATTACGGTTTACGAGGACCCGAACAGGTATGACTCCATATGGGTTATAGTGGACCGGTTGACAAAGGTCGCCCACTTCATACCAGTAAAGACTACGTACTCCGGGGACCGCTTAGCGGATTTGTATATGTCAAGAATTGTATGTCTACATGGAGTTCCGAAGAAAATTGTATCGAGACGAGTACTCGGTTTACCTCAAGGTTTTGGGATAAGTTGCATGAGGCCCTAGGGACCCGTCGAACTTTAGCACTTGCATATCACCCATGCAGACGGATGGGCGGACGGAAAGAGTCAACCAGATCTTGGAGGACATGTTGAGGGCATGCGCATTGGCTTATCTGACTTCGTGGGATAAGTGTTTGCCATATGCGAGTTTAGCTATAATAATAGATTACCGAGCAAGTTTGCAGATGTCAGCGTTCAAGCGCTATATGGAAGACCTGTCGAACGCCATTGAATGAATGAGACCGGAGAACGTCATATGTTTGGGCGGATATTCTTGAGAAGTCAAGAGCGGATAGCCATGATCAGGGAAAGGTTGAAAATAGCACAATCAAGATAGAAGAGTTACGCTGATAATCGCCGCAGGGATTTGAGCTTTGAGCCCGAAGATTTTGTGTATCTCAGAGTTACCCCACTCAAAGGAGTTAAGAGGTTTCACACCAAAGGGAAGTTAGCGCCAAGATATGTTGGCCCATTCAAGATCCTGAGTCATAGAGGTGAAGTAGCATATCAGCTGGAGTTACCGCAGTCTCTAGCAGGTGTGCATGATGTGTTCCATGTGTCACAATTAAAGAAATATCTCCGAGTGCCAAAAGAGCAGATGCCATTAAGGTCGGTCGAGCTGCAGGAGGATTTGACTTATAAGGAGTACCCAGTGAAAATCTTGGACACCAGAGATCGAGAAATGAGAAATAAATCGACCCGCTTCTGCAGAGTTCAGTGGAGTAACCATTCCGAGAGCGAAGCAAACTGGGAGCGTGAAGAAGACCTGAAGAAGGAATTTCCCAACCTATTCCTTAGCCAGCCTTAAATCTCGGGGTCGAGATTCCGTTAAGGGGGGAGGTTTGTAACACCCCAATTTTTGCTGTTCTTGCATTTAAATGGTATTTTGAATTTTTGGGAATTTCTGGAATTTATTTGGATTTATTTGGAATTATTTGGGTTTATTTTGAATTAAACCATTCACCAAAATAATTAAATAATGGAAAAGTTAAAATAAAGTTTTGCTGAAAATATTTTATTTGAGTCACAAATGTCCTAAAATATTTATGAGAATTTTTCCAGAATTTTTCTAGTATTTTTAATGCCCCAAATAAATTATTTTAATTTCGGAAATATTTTTAATCGAAAAAAATTAAAATCGATGAATAGTGTTGGGCGAATCTTGTGCGGCCCGTTCGAAAAACCCTAACTCTGCCGTTCGATCCGGATCCGACGGCTCACGCGTTACACGTCACCCAAACCGAATCGCCATGATTCCGCCATGCCGTGTGTGGGCCTCGGTTTCATGCGATTCACGGACGTCGAGGCACTATTTAAGGCGCCGCCACCCGTGCCGTGCTCCTCACCTCGCGCCGCACCCAGCCGTACACCGCACGTCGCCCGAGACGCCGCCGCCTCGCCGCACGAGCTCGCCGAAGTCCCCAAGGCCTTCCGCCGAGTTCCTTGCGCCGTTTCGCCGCCGCCGGTCACTCTCCGCCGTCGCCCGTGCCACCCCCGAACTCACCTCGTCGCGCCGCGCCGGGAGCGTCACTTCTTCACGCCGGAGGACCTCGGAAACGCCGTCGGCTACGTCGTCGTCTTCGTCTCCGGTCAAGCCAGCGCCGCCGCACCATCGCCGTCGCCCCGAGCTTCGTCGACCGTCCGATCTCCAATCGACGACCCGGATTCCGCCACGTCGCCCCATAAACAGTAAACCCCATCTTCAAAACTCCACCATTAGATGCAAATCCGAGGGCCACCGTCGTGCCCGCGTCGCCGATGCCTTTGCACGCGTGGCGCCGACAAGGCGGACCCACACGCGATCTCACCGCATGTACATCGCTTCATCAGCGTGTCGCGACAACGCGACCCACACGTCGATCGCCTGCATGCACTATTCACACGAGGCGCCGACAGCCGCGGGCCCACTCGTCGGCCGCCGCGCACGTCGTGTGGCGTCACCAATGGCGTCATCTTGCCGTCACGGTGGGACCCACTTGTCGGCGAGATTGCCGAAGTCGTCTTGACGTTATCTTGGCGTCATCACGGGGCCGGTCGGTGGCGTCGGCAAAGGCCACGTGTCACTCTCTGGTGGCGACCGTGTCACAGATGACGCAATAATTAATTTTTCGAAAAAGAAAATATTTATTTAATTCGGTATATTGATTTTAAATATATTTTGAAACTTCAAATGCTTATAACTTTTGCGTTTTAACTCCGATTTGAGTGATTCCAATTTCTATAAATTTGTAAAATTGTGATATTTCTGGTTATGAATTTTAATTGAATTTTTTAGCACTGTTTGTCTACTGTTTATTTATTTTTTGTTGTTTAATTGCGATACGCGTAGACGTCGAAGTGCCCGACGGTTTCGAGGGAGAAGTTCTGACCCAGGAGCAAGTTCAGGATCCAGAACCAGCACTTTTTGAAGGCAAGTTGTGTTTGATCATGTTGAACCTATTAGAGCAAATTATTTTGATTTAAACTATTGCATGCTAATTTGATAGAAATGACTTTGAATAAATTTTGGGGTTAGTTAAATGCCTAGTTGCTGTATACCACCTTGTCGTATATAATTGTAGGCCATGAATCATTTGTCACCCTAGGTTGTGGATTAATAGTTGGACATTAATTATTGGCCAACATGGGTTGAGTAGACCGTAAGTAGTATGCTTAGCCCTTGCGTGGAAATTTCATGATTTTGGAATACCAAAGTTAATATTGACTTAATGAGATATGGAACATGTTTTGTGAATGAGACATGTGTTATTGAGTTGATGATGGCACGTGGTGCAATGGTAAAGAACCGGGGTGGGAAAATGATTTAGACTGGGGCAAATGGCAAGATTGTTTCTGGTGGGCCAAGAGTGGCAACTGGGCGGTCGTATTTGGTTTTTGTTGGACATGAGTATTTGAGATACACTTGGTTAGTCTTGCCTCGGTCAATTAAGGACCCAACCTTGCAAGCATTTGAACTGAGTCTTTCATACAACCACAAGCTCCGTAATGGGACGGGCTTAGCTGAGTAAACTGGGAAATCTATACTTTGGTACTGTCGTGGTGGTGTGAGGCAGGAGAAGCGGAATGAGAACTCACATGGCGCAAGAGGGGGCCACAGGTGTGGTAACCAGTCCCTCGGTGTTGAAACCTTAGCGAAGCGTCTTGGGTTTAGATGGAACTTTGGAAAGGTTTCGTTCTGGTTATTTGCCTTGGTGGTATTTGATGTATCTTGTGGGTAAAGTGTATAACCTCTGCAGAGTGTACAACCTATTGAATAGCCGTGCTCACGGTATTGAGCATCGCTTCGGTGATTCTGATCAAGGGTTAGATTTTCATGAAAATGACTTGTTTATGGAAAATGCTCGGGTTGGTGATGATGAACTTGACTTAGGACGGAAAGATGATTTACGATTGAAATGTTTGTGAAAGTTATTATTCCTACTATTGTTTCTTGCTTTGCAATCTATTCTTGTTTATCTTGAATCTTTGTCGCTCATGAACCATAGCCTATCCTTTGTACTAAGCCATGCATGTAGAATATTAGATTTGCATTCTGTGCATGACTTGCTGAGTGCTCAAAGTACTCACCCCACAACAACACAACTTCAGTTGAAGAAGAAGCAACCCCTGCTCAGGAGGAGGAGTATCAGGAGGAGCCGACGAACTAGGGAGCGAGCCCAGTCAGTTGCCTGTGGCAAATTGGTTGGCGCCACGAGTTTATTTCCGCTGCATTTGAATATTTTAATAAGTCTTCGCCCTGCGAGGCGTATCTTTGTAACTTGACCATAAGGTCAATCAACTAGTTTGAATATTTAATTAAAGTACTATTTATTTCGTTGGTTATGACTGTGATATGTACCGATGTTGAGACTGTGTGCACTAGCGTGATCCTGGACTAGTGCTGAATACACAGAGGGTCCGGATTTGCAAGCCCGGGTCCCGACATCCAATATGCATGGTTATCCCAATAATGCACTCCATTAACACATAATAGATGCCCCAAAATTCTTTGATCTACTCTTTTGATTATTGACCACAACCCTAATCAATTGAATGAAATTTTATATTTGTCTTGAGTATATTATTGCTACAAAACTTTATATACTCAAATACTTTCGATTGTCCTTAATCAACAGGAAACACCATCAACATACAATGGAGATCCTAGATCTATTGATATAGTTCTTTGATGATCGAATGACAGTCAAACACAATTTAAATTTGAATTTAAATTGTTATGAGTATATTTCAACTGCGCAAGCTTCATGTACTCAATTTGATGAGTTTCAAAATAATGATCCAATTGATATGGAATGTGGAAAAAGATCAATGCTATTGAGACCATCAAACATAGAATAAACTTTATTAAATATATGCATATATATATAATTGAACTTGAACCAATATGCACATATTTAATTTGAGATTTCTTTGGAGTTTGTCCTATATTGACATGAGTATAATACAACTATATAGGTTTTATATACTTAATGATTTGTTTCAAAGTAAAGATTCTTGAAATGTGTTGCAAGATGAAAGGGATCGATATTATTGAAACTTTAAGATAAAGTATGAACTCCTCCTAAATGTGTGCATTTATGTATATATGGAATTGAAAATATTATGCACATATTAAGATTGAGAGTACAACGAAGTTCATCTTTTATCTTGAATCTAAGAAATGCATCTAGAAATAATAAAGTTGTATTTGATGCATACCTTAGAATTTTATTTTTCAATGAGTGGAAACTAATTAAAGATATACTCAATAAAAGAGTTAGTCTCATATTTGGATTTATCAATATGATCATTAATATTATATCTAAGGAATACAACAAGATATGATAATATGAACTCGAATGCATACCATTGATGTTTTTATCTTTTTCATCCAAAAGAAGATAATAAGAGTTAAGCTTAACAAAAGAGTTAGTCTCATAAAAAGATTTGTCATTAATTAACAATTTAGATTAATCAATATTATGATTATCTAAAGAGTTAGTCCTAATATTAAATTTATCATTAATACCAAAACCAAATTAATGGAGTTTGAACTTTTAACTGTTTGTGATAGTCATAGACAGTTTTTCAAAATTGTTAGTGATGAAGAGTCTAATATAAGTCTTTTTATAGTATTGGTGTACCATGACATCCCTTCCTTGATCCATCCATTTTAATTGCACTATGCTACGGCAGCGCCCGTCGGAACAACATCAGATCAATAGATAACTTGCAAGCACTTCAGCGGTGATTGCATCATGCAGCCTCGGTGTTCCAAAGTTAATCCAATCACACTCCTCCAGCCTGCTGATCTACATGGAAGAAACGAAAACAATCAGATTCCAGGAATGAACGATGGAGCATTAGAAGGTGAAATCTATATAGCTAAGTAGAGATGCTCAAACCATGGCATCTCTCCGTCGATTGATATGCAGCCGGCGTTGATCTCGGCGGCTCGGCGTCCTGGGCAAGCAAAGCGTGGTGGTCGGCGAGGTCACCCATGGTCCGCACGGTCTTCAGATGAAGCTCCGATCGACACGCAAATGCCAATGCCGTGAGACGGAAAAAAGATTATATATCTCATGCGGCCACCAGCATGCATTCAAAATTTCAAACCGAGATGATCCCATGATTATAGGAGTCGTTATTCTACATGGATCCAGAATTTCAAAGCTAATTGGGTAGAATATGCTGCAAACAACCAATAAGACTGCACAGATATTGGAACAAAGCAAATAGTGGATCAGGTGCGAGTACGTAATCTCAAGAGTATAAAACCATTTTCATACAACCTCTACTACTTCTAATTAAGAGTTGATGGTGATACATCCGTTCTCCACCACCAACCCACCTCTAAATCGTAAAAAACAAATCCGAACGCCGGCCGAAAAAAAACCGATCTATTCATTTTTCTCTACTGCGTGATGTGTTCTCCAAACCAACATCCCCTCCCGATTGGTCCACACACACACACACACGGGCACCCGCGATCCTTGCTCTCCCCCCGCCCACCCCTTTCTGGTTCCGGATCGATCTGCCGACTGCCCCCCGCCTCCGCCAATGGTCTCCTTCCTCGCTTCGCTACCCCCTTCGGATCTGGCCTCCCGCTCTCCGCCGACGCGTCACTGACTATTCGTGACGTTCCTGAATCCCGATCCAAGGCATGACAGAGATCTCATCTCATCGCCTCGTGTGCTCCTTCACTTTCCCATTTCAAAACAGCCAAACCAAAAAAATTCCCCATCCTCTTTGAGTGCACCAATCTCCCCTCCACTTCCATTGTCTTCTCATAACCACCCAATTCCTTCGATCTCTAATTCTTCCCGCCGCTCCTCCTCCAATGCCGACGTGTTGCTGTGGCGACAGAGGAGCGCCTCTATGGTGGCTATGGTGGGTGCTACGGCGGTGTGGTTCCTCTTCGAGTGCGCCGGCTACAACTTCCCGTCGGTCATGTCTAACGCCCTACCCCTCCTTGTGGCCATCCTCTTCTTCTGGTCCAAGTCCGCCTCGTTGTTCAACAGGTGGGTTACTCAAATGCTCTAGAGCGGCACGTGTTTGAGATCTGATATAGAAATCGTACCCTACTTTGCTGTAGTTGTAGATTATGGCGAAAACAGGCGGTGTTTACTGATACATACTAGATTCTGATAGATTATGGCCAAAATTGTACTATTTTTCTTCCGAGAGATGTTGTATAATATCTTATGCACTTCGACTAGGGCATCTTACTGCCAAATTGTTTCATGGATTGCTCGATCTAGAGTTGTCCTATAGGTTTTGCTACATTGAGGATTTCCATAGTTGCGAATTGTGGTAAAAGTTGGGTCCGTAGCTCTTTGGATTTTGGATGCTGCCTGGAGTTAATAATTAAGAGATTTAGAGAGTGTTCAATGTTTCATTCTTTCTGCTACGTACGTAGGGGATCCTGTAATTTACCCTTTTATGAGAGCCTGCTTATTTCATCTTTATCACATTAGTCATCATGCATGTATAACTATCCCTTCTCTACAAAGTAAAGAGGTGGCTTTACTTTACAGCTAAGTTGTGATAGCAGTCATAATTTCTTCTGCTAGCATGTCATGAGCCATTTTTTACATATCCTTAATTATACAAAAGCAACCCATAGGTGTTTTTTGTAGTTATTTTGTAAGTGCTCCATCTTTGTCTTTTGATATGGATTATGATTAACCAGCATCAGGAGCTTGTTGCATGTGGTCATGGCATGGGTTTTTGTTAACTTGGTGGGAACAAGCTACATTTTTTAGTCATTCAATCTAACTTGATTATTGCTTGCCTACAATTGATGTGTACTTCATTTATGCAATGTCTCAATGATTAATGTGTACTTCATTCGTGTGTGTTGTTTGGATACAGGTCGGTGCTGGATACTCCCTCTTCATTTCTTGTCTTTGAGGAAAACATTTTGAAATCTACATTTTGCATCGCGCCAGTATTGAACATTGGGGATAGTATTGATAACTACATAAACAGACTAGGTTTATCTGTCTTAATTTTTGAGATGTACTTAGGCACCATAAAAGTCCAAGATTTGTCACTCAAGATATTATTGTTATAACTTAGAACAATGTATTTTCTTTCCTGTTTTTGACTAAAAGATTACATGATGATGGTTCCTTTGATCTGTTAACTTCTTGCCGCAGCCATTTTGCAACGCTCGTGGAGCCTTTCACTGACCATTATGGATATTTACACACTTCTTGTTAGACAGCCTTTGCGGAACCCTAAGGCTGTATGTATATTAACCATCGGAGATGGGGTGAGTCATGTATTTTCAGGCCACTCAATAAGAAAATCATCTGTTATTTGTTGTAGATTAAGGCAGTATAATTACATGATCATGTGTATTTGTTTCTTTCCGCTAAAAAGGAGCCACCTTTTCTAAGTGTTTTTTTCATACATGAAATACCTAGCCAATGACCTTGATGTTTCTTTTTTTTGTAGATCATAGCAACGCTAACCTTGGGTGCAGCATGTGTTTCGGCATGCATCACTGTTCTAATTGGTAATGATCTGAACATGTGTGTAGGCAATCACTGTGCACGTTTTGAGACCCACTGCAGTGGCTTTCATTAGCTGGTTTGCACTTGCGTCGTCCTGTATGTTGAACTTCTAGTTGATGGCCTCCAGATGGAAATGTAGGAGCTATAAAAACATAATTTAGGTTGTTTGTGCGCCATATCTTTGTGACAACTGGGAGTCGGGCACATCGTGGTGCTGCTAATTATACTGCAATATAGAAGCAATGAATGACTGTGGAATGAAGTGAGTAATTGAATTGTCTATACAAAATAGGGTAATAATTTCCTATGCAAGAGGGTGGTTGTGAAGATCTGGAATTCTTTTTTTTAAGACAGACATGTTTCTTGCATGAGGTTGCTTGTTATCTGGAAATGAATTGTGCATATAGAGGTCAAGGTGATGATGTACTGTAACCTTTTTATTTTGCCCCCAGAGAGTAGTGGAGTTATTACTTGTCAGTATCGGACTATTAGGATTGTGCTTTTTGTGACTATCAGAAAACCATGAGGTTACTACTAACTCCAGGCTTCAGCCAAAACCATTTCAATAGGCATTTACCAATAACCTTAGTTACTACAGCTAAGTGCTTTACCATCATGGTAAATCGAATCGTATTTTTCAAAGCCTAGAAAAAGTTACAATGCCTGATAGCTTTGCTTTGGAAAATTGTAGCAAATTATTTGGTAGTTGATACGATTTAAAAAGCTAATAAGTAGTTGGTTGTTGAAGAAGATACTGTGTTGTTTATTTGCTCTGGAACACTAGCTTGCAGCCTGCTGTCCATTATGGTTTTCTACACAACTGTTGCACACCTGTAAGTCTGACTAAAATCTGTAATGGGTTATTTATTATATTTATTTTGAAACAATAACTTCATTTACTACCTATTATACCATATGTGCTGATACAAGGACACAAAGTATTGATACGAGTGGTTTGTTGGCAGCTCTAATATCCTGTCATATGCCACATCAGTCACATATAAGCTTGACTGTTTGTATAGTTAGCTCTTGTGTATTTCGTAGTGCTTTTCGGATCCAAGTATGTACCTTTTCTATTTTTGTTTATATTGCATAAAGGGAATGATTTTCATGTTCTATTTTACACATGCCCATTTTTGTTTTGGAACTGGTTTATACAACACAAAACTAATATATTCTCTATTCACAGAAATGAGTTAAAGTTGATATGATGAAGTGGCATGAACTTCTATTGCATGAAGTGCATCAGGTCAGTTTTGTCACCATAGGCATGCTAATAATTTGCTATGCGAGTTCTTTTATTGTTTTATAGAGTTGGTTGTTGATCTATAATCAGGTTATATGCTCATTGTGTGGCACTGAACAAGAGTTACGGAACTGAACTATTGTTGTTGTTTCATAACACACACACACCATTACACATGTCGTGTCAGATTTTTTGAGAAAATGTGTCTTTGCTACATCTACCATCGTGTAAGATCAACTTGTGCTTCTCAGGTTAAATTTTCCATGATATAATTGCATTATCTGTAGTTTGCCCATTCCCCTTATGGTGGTTCATATTTCATACCAGTACATAATTTCAGCACATTAAATTTTCCATGATATAATTGCATTATCTGTAGATAACGTGTTCTGGCATGCAATCCTAGCATGGTAGATAACCCCTCTCCATTGGACGTTTGTCCCAAAGTGCAAGATAAATGTTTTAATCTGTCTAGCAAAGACTGATAATAATTTCTGTTTTGTTATCGGCTCTCTTTTTTTATTCTATTCTTTTTTTTTGCTGTAGATTTATGATTACCAGCATAATCTTGGGCTTATTTTTTGGAACAGAAGGAGTTGACATCCAAGGACGAACAACTTAGAGCTTCTTTGGAGCCCACTGAGATCATGCACAAGCGTGAACAAGCTTCACAGCAATCTGCTTTAGCTGAAGCAAGGAAGAGGGAAGATAGCCTCAAAAAGAATTTAGCTAATTGCTTTTTAATTTTCATGTTATAGATGAACAGAACCAGTAGTGAAAAGCAGTACTCTTAATTTTAGTTTGTAAAGAAAGAGGAAATTTTGAATTAATTTGCTGATTAGTAATTACTATACCATGTACATTTATATTGTCAGGGAAAATTCCTTGTCAGTTTCCATGAAGAAATGTTAAACTGCACAATGTGATGTTCACAAACCTTTGAAATGTTGTGAATGGGAATGCAGCATTCGACTTTTTTGCTTTTCAGTTTAGCTGAAACAACATAACTAATGATAATGGTCCCCAAATATTCCCTGAGGCTTACTTGGATATTTCTGGTGAGTTATTTCTTCATATTCAAATTGGATGTTGAAAAATATTGCCTGTGCAATTTCTAAAAGTTCCCATTTTTTATTTCTACAGATATGATCCGGAACAAACTACTTATCTGAATACGATTGTTTTTTGTTGCAGAAACTTTGTGTGAAGATTTCTCAAATTAAATGTGGTGGTTGGTCACCTGTTGATTATCATAGATGAATTGTTTCAACCGAGAAACTTCATTGCAACCAAATTTAAATAGCCCGTCTCAAATCACAGTGATATCATTGTTATAAATTTTTCATTGTCATTGATCAAATTTTCTCAACTTGTAAAAAATATGAAATGCATTGAATAAGCACATTTGGGCTAATTATATATTTTATATGCAACATAAACATATAATACTATCAACCTTGGAATGACTTTCGATGCCGTCGCAAAGGTTTTCTTTGCATTCACGTTGGACATGAAACTTCAACTACATAACTATTAAATATGTACATACATAGTATGCTTGATATGTGAATAAGAGAATTTTTTGGATCATGTTTCACGATATGTATATCTCTTTTAGGATCCTATTGCAACGCATGGGCACCTTACTATCTACTACTTCTAATTAAGAGTTGGTGGTGGTCGTCTGTTCTTCACTCTCACCACTTCAACCATACTACCCTTTCCTTTTTTCCAGTCACATTAATGACAACGTAGCCCCGCAAACCCATTGTCCCACATGTCAGTTATCGAGTATCGTGGATCCCGTGTAATTTCTCACCACAATCACCATTAAAGAAAATATTTTTTAAGGTTTTGTAACATCTGAATGTCTATGTCAGTTTAATGGCACCAACTAATAGAACACAAAAGAAAACGGTCGCGTTGTTTTTTGAAAGCCCTACAGTGTCTGTGTGAGTTTTACTTACTTTTGTCGTAAAGAAATTTTTTATCGTAAATTGAGTTTTCGTTGCAACGCACAAGCACATAACTAGTATATATGTATATGTATATGTATATGTATATGTATATGTATATGTATATGTATATGTATATGTATATGTATACACTCACATATATACTTATATACATATATACGGTAGCGCTATTTTGTGCGTGAGCACAGCTACGCGCTAGTCGTACCCAATATCCCATGTAACCCGGTGTCATGCAAAAACAAAGCATAAGCGTGCTCAAACCATTCACGTACGCTAATTACTAACGTGGTCATCCCGCACAACGGAACAATTTGATAGTAAATGACTAATAAATGCTACTTCTTATTTGTACATAAATCTTTATTTTCTTTATTTAGCCATAACTTTCAAATGAAGTAACTTTTGTCTTCAAATTTTACGCGGTTGTAGAATATCACCTCCCCTATGTATGGTTATTTTTTTAAGAATTTTTTAAAATATGTACATGTGATTTTCATGGATTTTATAAAACACCGGATATATTGATTTTTACTATCAAAAATAATATATTACTCATTGTTACATAGAGATGTTACTATATCTATCATATATAAACCACCCTTATCGTGTAAAATCCATGAAAGCTATATGTACGAGTTTTCAAAAATACTCAAAAAAAATTAACATACATAGGGGACGTAAGATTCTACAACTCTATAAAATTTAAAGGCCAAACTCAATCACATTTGAAAGATATGAAATTGACAAAGAGCTAAATAATGAAAAATTATTGTTTAGCCGAACTTGTCTTTTTCGTATCGTTCAACTGAGATTAATTTTGGTGTTTAAATTTTACAGGATCGTAGAATCTCACCTTCCCTGTGTATGGTAATGTTTTGAAAATTATTGAAAACTTTTTCATATGGTTTTCATAGATTTTACATGATAAAGATAGTTTAAAAAGATATGTTGTCTTTTACTATCCAAAAACTAACATTTTACTGCCTATTACTCAAGATGTTACGGTGTTGAAACGAAGTGAAATATTAAAATAAGAATTTAGTTCTATTTGTTGGCTTTATAGTAAAATATTTGAAAAATTCTCAAAACATTACCATACGTAGAGGAGGTGAGCTTCTACAATCCTGTAAAATTTCAAGACCAAATTTAATCTTATTTGAAAGATATGAAATTAACAAAACGCTAAGCAGTGAAAAATCACTATTTAACTGAATTTGTCTTTTTCATATCTTTCAGCTAAGATTGATTTTGGTCTTCAAATTTTACAAGGTTGTAGAACCCCACCTCCCCTCTGTATGGTAATGTTTTGATAATTTTTCAAAACTTGTATGTGTGATTTTCATGAATTTTACACAATAAGAGTGGTTTACACAAAATATATTGCTTTTTACCATCCAAGAAATAACATGCTACTTGCTATTGTACAAGATGTTCTGATAGTTTAATTCGTTTTAGTATAGTAACATCTTATTTAATAGATAGTAACATGTTATTTGTTTCAATAGTAAAAGACAACATATTTAGTGTTTTTAAAAATCCATGAAAAACACATGTATATATTTTCAAAAATTCTCAAAAAATTACCATACATAGAGGATATGAGATCTATAACTCTATAAAATTTTAAGACCAAAATCAATCTCATTTAAAAGTTATGGCTAAATAAAAAAAAGATTCATGTACAACCAAAAAGTAGCATTTATTAGTCATTTACTAGTTGGTAGATCATTTTGTTGTACGGAGTATTGAATGGCTAGGTCGGTTTGTGTTAATTGGGCTTGATTGGTCGCGTTAATTGCACGATGAGTAGACTACATGATATATATATATATATATATATATAGGAAGCCTTTTTCATACTCCCGGGAGTACATACTCCCACCTCTAATATACCACTTAAATAAACGTTTTATACTCTTTTATCACTTTCGGTATACTCCAATAATAATTCTAAGATACTCTAATACAACATGATTAAAAAATTTTCATCAGACCCTTTATTTTTTTTGCTACATACCCTTTTCCATATGTATAAGGAATATGTAAACAAATTATTCTATAAAAGGTGGATTTTAATGAAATTTTTCATGGAACTCACTTTGGGGTATCTTATAATCAGTATTAGAGTATACTCAAAAGGATAAAGAGGTATAACAACATCATTTAAACGGTATATTAGAGTTGAGAGTACATACACCCAGGAGTATGGAATCATTTTCCTATATATATAGGGGAAGTATATGATGAAAATAGGCATATGGTGAAATCATGAAAGTAATCAAACATGAGCATTGGATCAAACTTGAACAGTTCAGATCTAGGTGGAATCCCACCTCCTCACTTAAACACGTTTTACACATAACCTCTTAGACAAATTACAAAATTCCACA
This sequence comes from Guadua angustifolia, assembly GCA_036346375.1. Lineage (NCBI taxonomy): Eukaryota > Viridiplantae > Streptophyta > Magnoliopsida > Poales > Poaceae > Guadua > Guadua angustifolia. Next base: position 24,711,545 of record CM070513.1, read on the forward strand.
CTTTAAGTGGAGGAGGTAGAATTCCACCTAGATCTGAACCATTCAAGTTTGATCCAATGCTCATGTTTGATTGCTTTCATGATTTCACCATATGTCTACTTTCTCATATATATAGGCTGCATATACGGTGTAAACCACCCGTAAAAGTTTTGAAAAATTCTAAAAAAAATTACTATTCAGGATGAATTTGTCTTTTTCGTATCTTTCAAATGCGATTGAGTTTCATCTTCAAATTTTGTAGGATTGTAGAAACTCACCTCCCCTACATATGGTAATTTTTTGAAAATTTTTCAAAACTTTTACGGGTGGTTTTAACGGGAGTTTTCACGGTAAAGGTGATAGAGTATTAGTACGGGTTGGAGATCACACATAACAGCGCATCATGAACCCCTGAGACCCTTATGAGTACCGGTTGGTGTTTGGCCCTCATCAGTACCAGTTGATTTCTCCAACCGGTATTGATGTGTTGTGTGTATATATATATATATATATATATATATATATATATATATATATATATATATATATTTTTAGTAGCTTCTAGGAGTATATACTCCCACCTCTAATATACCACTTAAATGAACACTTTGTATACTCCTTTATCACTTTCGGTATACTCAATAATAATTCTAAGATACTCCAATGTAACATGGTTGAAAAAATTTTATGAGAATCCTTTATTTTTTTACTACATACCCTTTTCTATATGTAAAAGGAATATATAAACAAATATTGTTATAAAGAGTTGACTTTAATGAATTTTTTCAGTGGAACTCACTTTAGAGTATCTTATAATTAATATTAGAGTATACTCAAAAGGGTAGAGAGGTATAACAACATCATTTAAATGGTATACTAAAGGTGGAGACGTACACCGAGTATAGAATATATATATATATATATATATATATATATATATATATATATATATATATATATATATATATATATATATATATATATATATATATATATATATATATATATGCTCATCATCCATGGTGAATTAACACGCCCATCATTGAATTAATGCAGAATGAAACATTTGCATCTTTGTAGATCGAATTTGGCAAGATCTACTCTTTGTTGACAGCTGATTCGACTCGATATCAATCTAGTCGTATCACAAATACTACATGCACTAACTTATATACGCAACAATTGCACTCATTACCCTCCTGTCATGTAGTTCTGCTACTGATATCCATCTACATAGCAACCTTTTTATTTTTCTTTTTATTATTTTTTTCTTTTTTTTTAGGGGATCCACATATCTACCTTTGATTAACATGCACCTTTCGTTCTTATTTTGTAAAAGTTATGTCCATTAAAGTTTATACATACAGCATCGAGAGAGACAGCAATTTTGTGGGACTTCCACTTTCCATACAGTCAAGCTAGGACAAAAAGTTTACACTTACCAAAATAATTATTAGAAAGTTCAAGAAAAATGACTTTCAGCGCACCCCCAACAAAATAGAAAATTAAGTTCTTGATCATTATATGGAATACCATTATACCCAATAGGACAAATCAACCTTTTCTGCAGCATCAAAAGGGTATAAGTAAAGAATGACATTATTGTACTTTTTGGATGTAAAGAAACTTTAGAAAGGCTCAAATAAAGACTCATGTAATGACGAATCTCTCTTGACTAAACAAATATTGCTCAGAGATCACGAAAAATGCAGGAAGATACGTGAAAGAACAATTGACCAATTAGCCTGTCTTCAGGAATAAAGACAGTCACGCTGTCAAGCAACCTCAATTGTACCGGATCATCCAAAATCTCTTTATGTACAATCACATATCAAAACTCCAAATGTTTTTCATGGATGAACAACCTATAGCTCAAATAATATTAGGTGCAGTTGGGCTACTTGATTTGAGAAACAGCAAAAACATTTTGTTTCGATTACCTGAGAAATAAATATTTGTAGTTTGATGTGGTTTATGAACAAGCTCTCATATCATGACTCACGAGTTAGCAGCAGAGATGCAATCTGCAGATGAATTTGTTTCATCAAGAAACAGCAAATTGGTTTGTGAGATGTGAAGTGAATCTAGAAGACAAACACGTCTCAGGGGATGAATAGAGAAAATTCCATGCTGAAATATTGCATCACTTGCAATTTATTCAGGAGGAATTGTAGCAAATATATCAGTAAGATTTTGATTGCACAATTAGAATTCGGCCTAGACAAACAGGAACTTTTGAGAAATGGTACACTACAACTTGCAAATTCAAATAGAGTACCTGAATGTCCACAAATGAACAAAATTAAGAATCAAATTATATATGACATGTGTTAAGGCAATAAAATTAAATAAATCAGAATATTACTACACAAAAAATTGGGCGAAGAAAAATGCAAAAACAAGACGTTTTACTAGGGTGGAAAGAGAGGGGGGGCTAGTTGCACATGACTGCTTTGTCTAGCTCCATGGATCGTCCCATCCTTTGGGTCCCTCCCTCTTAACAAAATCTACAATGGCCCGAACTGCCTCTTGCACCCTATTGGAGAGAGCATGGTTTCCCCATTCTATTTCAACTTTCTCTGCACCTCCCAGTCCCCGACATATTCTGAAGTGAAACATAAAACGTGAGTATGATATATATATTGGATCAGTATTTGCTACATTTAGGTTTCTGTTTTCACCTATCTACGAGTGCCCTCTTGTCAACATATTCCGGAACATATTCATCACCCATTGAGAAAATAACCTGCAGAAGTCATAGAATAATGTGTCAGAACTGAATTCATATTGCAACCTAGAACTACAAGGAAAATAAGGCCTTTCTTTTGCAGAAGACAACTAAATTGTTGTCATCAGTGAGCCAGAGAAACAAGTTTTGAGATGTTTATTATGCTCAAATTTCCATGATTTCCTTACGATTCATAATTGTTAACATCCTAGTGCAGCTTGCAAATATATTTTTAGGATTTTAAGCTTCCTGAGTTCTATTTCATTAGCTTGTTTAATGTGATCAGAAAGCAAACCCGCACAACAAAAACAATCCACTAGTCAAAATCATCATTTCAATAATGCTTGAAATATTATCATTTCATGCATGAATAAACTAGGAAAGCCAAATGCCCAAACTTAGGTTCTAGACCCCAACAATATATATGAGGTCCATCCAGTTTGTGTACCTTCACAACTTTCCAAATAGCAACATGGAACTCAATGTTATCAAGTCTAGCTTTATGGCATTGTAGCATCAACAAAAACACAAGCAATCCAACTTTGCAAGTCATAAAAAGGATTCAGGGACACAAAAATAATTTTTTAACACTTGGTAAGGTGGACATTAAGCAAAATATTAAGTATCATATAATAACTAACTGTTTATTTTTAAAATATGTGGCACTATGAATGATGAAAGCCATTGATTAGCATCAAATTAAGGTCATAACTAGACGCTCATAAAGGACCATAAAAGGATGACCACAAGTGTTCACTGTAATCATCAGAAAACAATGAATGAAGAAACTGAATATATATACCATCATTTGTAGGCAATGAATCACTCAAGAGTGTGGAGTTGTTAGGTGCTTTGGCAAAACCATCTAGGAAAGAGGAATAATACCAGGCACTGTGTGGTTGACATATGACCAAGTCTCTGCCTCAACTGATCTTCACTAAGATCTGAACTGAACATGTCGTCATCACCCATATATGCACAAAGGGAGTGGTACCTACACATTATTTCTATGTATTAGAATAGAACTGACGAAAAAATAATTTTTAATTCATTAAGTAATTTTAAGATCACACTGACTACCAAAGGATACTAGGAGATATGCTGGCGAACAGATCCAACAAAGTAAAAGATATGCAACCAAAAGAAATCATAGGATATTGGATAAATACAAGCCAAAAGTCTCCTAAGAAAACACAGAAACAATACAGAAAGTTAGCTTTGCATCATTTGAAAAAATAATAGAATATACCCATTATAGTTGATGACAAGCAACATTTGTTGGGAGACAAAAAAAAAACAATGACTAGAAACACCAGAATTTTTATGTTTGATATTGTCCTTAAAAAATAGAAGCTACCTTCTTGCTGTTTGTTTTATATATGTTCACGAGGCTCAATTTACAACATCGACAGTCATTTTGCCTTTTGTCTGCATGTTACTTTGCTTTATAAAACCTTGATAAGCCTTCCATGTTGCATGGTCCATGGAAGCCAGCAAAAAAATTTTTTATCTCAGGTCATCATCAGGGAAAACTATACCGTTTCAGAAAGAAAAAATCGGGGGCCACCCATACAACTGGTAACCACCATTTATCAGATATTTTGGTAAAATTTCATACAAAATGTTCTAACCGAATTTTAAATTTTTTATTCAATGGGTAAAGTAAACCTCAAGAACAACCTAAGTAAAAACATGCAGTCGTGTTAGGTGTGGGAGGGTAGTGTTTCGTACATGTGGTCAAGGTATCGAATCCCACCACCTGCGAACAATTTTTCCTCCTTTTCAAACCTAACGCCTGTGAGACCCACATGTAATTTTTTTCTTGTGAAGGAACAGCATAATAAAAGCAAACGAAGCTGGGATTTTTTCTTCTGAAGGAAGAACAGAAAGAAAAAGGCAAGCGAAGCTGGGAAACGAACCCAAGACCACACGCATCAGTTGCTTGGCGCATCAAGTATGGTTAAGACTGCTTTTATACCCAAATATAAAATTAAAATTAAAATTTAAACGAATCTACCCACTGGTAAGGCTGGTAACCGGCGATTACCGGCCAGTAGAATTTTCACTGGTCATCATAACACTCTAGAGCATTGCAAGGGATGCTACAAAGCCCGCATCTAAAGCCTTTTGGTGGCACAATATAAGGAGCATAACCTTTGCTAGCAAGCAGCTTGTGACCCCCGATCTAACTCTTTATGCGGTAGCCAAAGTATACATGGTCATCATAACTGTCATAAATAACAGCAGTATCTCTCTTGCAAACTTTGATGATTAATATTCCAAAGTACAAAGAAATTACTGTTATGTGATACACATATGTGGTTGTGTGTATAGGAAGCCGAAATGGGGCACCATGATTTCAAATGCACGAATTCATGCCATATTACAGTATATTTTTCAAAAATTTCAATTTTAGGGCATATACCCATCTATAACAATTCAAATGAAACACATACCTTTGAAAAAATATACTCGAATTCAAAGATTTTGAATAAGTTTAGATCACATGCTTTTGCTGATTTATATATATAATCAGCACATACCTAGTTCGAATTTTAGTTCAAACTTGTTTGATCTAGTTAGTAAACTAGTCAAACTCAGCATCCTAAAAATTTCAAAAAATATTGTATGAAAATACATAGGGGGAATACCTATTTTGGATTATGGAGCCCGAGCACCATGGTGCCCCAGGTAATTATATATATCTGTGTGTGTGTGTAACTTGAGCCTGAAAATTTACCTGTAGGCAGTAATGGGAGCATCTGGATTTGCTTCCCTGGGCATCAAATCCATTTCACGGCCCTCACTAATCATTTTCGCTGCCAAATCTATCATTTCTGCTGTTTCTGGAAGAGTTGCTCTATACTCCCTGTCACTTACTGGGGCCTGACGAGTATATCAGCATAGAAGTTACAGCAAGATAGATGTTAAATTAATTTCAACACATACAAGCAATTCTTATCAACAGGTTACAAAGTTGATCAATTAACTCTTTGTCATTTAGGAGGTGAGAAATTCCTATCATACTTCATATTTAAATAGTTTGTACTTCCCTACTCAAGCATTCAGAGAATAAGAATATGGACAGGGAGAAATACCTGCAAAATGACTCCAGAAACTGCTTTGGAACAAGCAAAGTTTGTCCGCATGTAATGCAAAATATCCTGGCATCCATTTAAGTGTTTACATTATCTTTTTTTTTAGATTATAAAATAGTGCCAGGATATTAGTAACAGCATACCTGGCAACCAGTACTGTGACCAAGTAATAGTACTCCTTCAGAATTTTCTTTATTTATCAAGTAACTGATGAGCTGATCTAGTTCCAATGCATCCTTGCACAAGAAAACATATGATCAATGCATAGACCAAGAACATAGAAGAGTTAACAAAGAACAAGACCAAGGAAAAAAACCCAGAAATGAAAATTTCAATCAAACATCCCTTAGTAAAATAACAAAATTGGTGATATCATTATTGCCACAAATTGTCCTCACTTATTATACTGGATTGCACTAAACAAAGTAAAAGGTAAAATCAGCGGGTTAACCGAAGAATGCAGTTGGTCACCAACATTACTGTCATATAAAGCTGATTTTCCAATGGGAGATACTCCAGTCATCTCCAATTCACTTCCAACAACAGGAAATACAAGGCGGGAACAAATGCAAAGGCACCTTCTATCGTAAACAAGACTATAGACCATTACCCCCAGGTTCACATTTCTGATTTTCACAAAAATATCACCCAGGGTTTGGAACTGAAATTCTGGGTAAGTCCTTGACTCCTTGAGAATGCAACTAAACAATACTTGCATGATTTAGATTTTAGACTATTTCTGTTTTAGAAAACTGCTTATGGATAGGTTCTTATCGCCTAGCATTTTAAAAATAATTTATAATGATGTACATTAAATCCAGGCAAACGTCACCATAACAAGTGGAGCTCAAAATACTTTATGTCGCTGTCAGTTATTTAGATGCATGTGGATTTTCCAGATAACCATGTAGCTTTAATTCATTACAGAAGAAGACTTGTAGCCTCATATTTGTAACATGCTGATCCAAAATCTGCTCAAAGCCTAGCCCACCATGGGGTGAGCCCACACATACATAGCACCCCACTTACACTTTTGTCCTAGTTTCGTATAAAAGAGTTAATCCAGAGATGCTATGTTTGAACACAACAAGCATTATATGCTACTATAACTCATATTAGATAAGCAATATGGGATTAATCCCAACACCACTTCACATGGGCCTTCACACTAACAGACCAGTGTAATACAATATTTTTGCAATGTAATATTCATTTCTGAAAACCCAAGGGACCTTCAGAAGACTGAACACAATGAGTTAGGATTAAGGAAGTAAAAAACAAGGGAACGGTTGGAGCTTTGTATTGCCTATGAGGCAACTCATTAGCATAATTCAAAATTCAGATGATCAAGAACATCACCTACAGACTATAATTGAGTAATGAAAGCTTCTGAAACATAAAACCTGTTCTTAAGCAACTCAAATCATTTTTTATCAAGCAATTAAAAGAACAACGCCTTAAGGATATTGATATAGTGCATGTTATAATTCACAAATGCTCTTCTAATTGGTACAAGGTGTTATTGTTTTCAAACTAAAGATCATACTTGCTCTAAGCTGGAAATTCCATATCCAGTGTATGATGAAGAAAGTAATGGTTGGACCAGTGACCATTTTTCAACCTCCAATGCAAGTGACAATGGTTCCAAGTAGCTGTAAAGATTCAGAAATTGATTAGTAAAATGGAATTAGATTCAGCCCCTAAAAAAGATAAGGTATGCATCACAAAAATATATTTACAAAAGTGGTATGGCATGCCTAAATTTGCTTCAACCTTTGCCTTGGTTTTGAGACTGTCTCACTTTAAAAGTTTTCTTTCACTTCAAAATTTTTAAACCACATTTTAGTAATTTTCTTTGATTAGCCGCATAAGGCATGCTTTTTGTTATACTCGGAATGTGTAGTGCCCTGAGCAAGGCATGTTTTGCCTCAAAAGTTGAGTAAAGGCCAAAGTCTAAGGTCATTATAGAAACAATGTTTTTGTTTTTAGAAGGCAGCATTCAAATAAGTCCAGTTTTGCAAGATCACCAATCAAGCATCGCCTATATGTCACGACCCGAATACTAAGTAAATGATGCTAAATTTATTGAGGCCTGAAAATGACCAAAAAAAAGACATTTACCGTAATTATCCTCATTAAAAGAGAAAATTATGTTCAGAGCACAGTTTTTGGCAATGATGATTAATGTTGACACAAACTACCAAGGACACAACATGTTTATAAGCCATCTATATATCAACACTAACAGAATTGATACAATTTAGCATGTTATGGAATGATTGATGCAATGAAGTGACAGACAGTATATAGCATTACTAATTAAGAAAAAAAAGGTGACATACTGGTTACTACAAGGACTAATAGAGGTAAACATAGTAGAACAAAAGGAAAAAAGAAAAAAAATACAAGGATCATGTTTTCAATTATAAGCAATCATCATGACTTGACAATTAACATGGACCCAGTCGTATATTACATGATTGCAACATGGTCTCGTGCCTAGTTGGCTACTACCCCGAACCCAATGATTAAAAAAAAAGTTGACTCCGCATTATAGTATGTTTTATCATAAGAGTCAACAACCGGGAATAATACTGGAATAACATAACATGTTTGCATGATATTTAAATTCTTAGTTCATCTATTGAGAACTCAAAGTTCGCTAGTAATTTCATATATATGTTAGTAACTTGACGAACGGTAATGAGCCATGGTGAGAAATGTTTAGATGTTCTAATTCAATTAATTATATGGTAAATATTTAATGAAACTACAACTATTAAAGGGGAGACTGGAAAAATATGCTAACTTACTCAGTTGCTAAAAGCCCATCTGTCAAACCACCAATGAAGATCACCTGATGGTTAAAATCACCAGTTCTGAATGCAACCTGCAGGAGAAAAGATAAAGGTATCAGCTTATCGCACATACAACACAGCAACAAAACATATGAAACAAGAAACTAGTTTATATACAGTGGGGTTTTTTTTTTGTGGATGCAAATCATAAGAAATGATGGATATTTAGGAATCCACACAACATTGGGAAAAAAAAACAGAACATGGACATCTGTAATAGTGAAAAGACAAAAGCTTCCAAGAGATTCAAGTGGCCAACACCAGATGTAAAAGGGTACTTCCTATCTGCAGAATAAGTTGTCCACAATATTACAACCAATCCTTCGTATGATATCAGACTTCTAATGTATAGAACAAGTACCAATTTTATCTGCTCAAGGTCACAAAGGGCAATGCAGCAGTTCAAACATAGCAAAAATAGTATGCAGGTAGCTTGTGACTGATCACCCCGGCCCATTGAGGCCCTTGTTATAACTATAAAAGAATTAAAGACAGAGCATTGTACTGAAAAGATAAAGCGCCAAAAAAGGTCTATAATAGCCTAAGCTGGCACAAACAATGAATTTGTTAGGAACTCAGCAGACAAGGGTTTATACAACCAGAAATGTATAGGTGGGATAAAACAACAAGTAAACCTATTCTGCAAAAAGGACCATAGACCAAAAGGGTCAACATTGTATATTCAGTAGGCTTTCTTGCAAAAGAAATGGTACAGAAACTAGGAGACAAGCAACAAAAGGCATAGCCGTGTAACATCAGCAAAGGAATTAGTCCCAAGTCCTAAACAAACAACATATTGGCAGGTTGGGCTCGCCAAAAGCAACCCTCCAAAGCAAAATCGCCACCGCTTGTGGGCTGTGTGCGTCATGAGCCGTGGCACATTACAGAAACTTCCTTGCTCTATAAGGCTCTAACAGCCTCACGCATCAGTGAGAAAACAAAGAACCCCACTAGCTAAAGCAGGATAACTCCAAGGGGAAGATCCCGCATCTCGAACGTTAGAAAAGATCCCTCCTTCCAGAGGCTGTATTGGCACGCGGTGACCTTCTAGAAGCTTCCTGAGGACCCGAGGAATTCCCGTACGCCCCCATCTTCTACAACATTTTAGCCAGAGCAACTGCGAGCTCCTGTACCAAGTAATTCATCGAATTCTAGAACCTTCTAGAAGCCACGTCGAGGAACAGTCTCCAGATCGCGGCGTCGAGAGGCTTCTAGTCAAGGATGAGAGGGAGGGAGAGGCCCGTACCTGCGCGGACTTGGGCCCGTACTTGAACAGCGTCCCCTGGAGCTGCCTCCTCCGCCCGCCTGCGCCCGCTCTGGCTGCCACGGCGGAAACCACGCCTCCCTTACCGCCCACGGTGGCGGCGGGGGCGTCGGAGAGGGAGGCGGGGGTGGATGCGACGCCGCCGCCGGGGGGCATGGCGGAGGAGGAAGGCTTGCCGGAGGCGGTGCGCGCGATGCCGGAGAACCAGGAGGATGCGGAGGGCGGTGAGGTCATGGCGGCCAGCGGCGAGGTCACCGCGAGGGCATCACGGAATCGGGAGGAACGGCGTGGTATACGACGACTCGGGATGTTGGGAGGGGGTAGCAAGGTAGAGTTGGGACATTAAAAATCGTTAGGATCTTTTTTGAAACCAAAATTCAGAATGGGTTGAGATACTGCTTTCTGCGTTTGGTAACTTTGGCAATCATCTTTTTGTTGGTTCCTCGGGTTTTCCTGTGAAAACCGCCTCTTTCAAACAAAACTTTTACTGTCTCCTGTCTCACAAGAATATCGCTTAATGATACTATATAAGTGTTAACGTCAAAAAATTGATGTAAGATTTATCAGCCATCACATATCAGACGAATGCCGGGTTCAGAGCGTGCCAACTGATTTGACCCTACAATCGGTAAGGAAAAATATAAAATTTGCTCAAAACCGATCTCGCAAGTCAATCGACTTAGATCTAATCAGCTGAAAGCGCCGATTAAGGCTAATCAGAGGTAAAGATAGATTGACCCTAAAAAAGGCGATGCGCAACAAGATCAGAGTAAACCAAATCTGAGAACGTAATCGATGAAGATCAATAATCGGTGATACGCAACTTTATTAATCAAAATCAGATTATAGAGTTTCTAAATTACAAGAACTACTCCTAATCGACAAAAACGTAGATGAAAATATAATACGGATTTGTTGATTTGATTGTATTGTTGGTTTCGTCTATCCACATCTATCTTTTATACCTATCGGCCGATCGAGTTCTATTACAACATGTTACAAAATATGATCCATATCGGTTCTAATCCGGACGGTTTTTCCTTAAGAATCTCTACCGTTACCAAATACCTTCAAATCCGCCCAGGTCATACATAAGCTATATCCCGTTGACTCAAAACTGCCGATTTTGACCACACCTGCCGAATCTTGGTGCAAACACATGCCCTCCATTTTTGGGAGATAACTTGTTATTTTCCAAATATCTTAACCATCGGCTTGCATGACGCTGGCTTAGCAGGAAGTCTTCACGCATTTTAACTGCGAGCGTCGCTTCGAAATCCTTTCCGTCGTTTCACTTTTCACCCTCCGTGTAAATATGTGGTCCCTACATAGTCATTTTCACATGCTCAAGCTCTCTGGACGTTTGCAATCAGCTTCTTCTTTTCTGCCCGCAAGGTGTTTGTTCTCCAGTTCCTAGTCGGCTCCCAACCAAGATTGGTTGAATGGATCCATCCCAGGTACTCATTCCAATCCTTGACAGCGGTACTCATTCCAATCCTTGACAGCAATGACCAATTGTACCTAGGCCCAGTAGGAAATCTAGATGTCGATACAGTTATAAATGAAGAAATACCTCACCTTCCTTTATCGGCCACTGGATATAATATAAAAGGTTGGAATAAGAGATTTAGAATATAGTCGACAGTGCTCAAAGGATGGAAAAATTGGTATAATCGGGTAGCAGCCCAAAAGAAAGAGGTATGGGAGAGGATGGAAATAGTCAAGTGCCTCCCCTTATGCTTAGCCGATCCAGAGGCTAATGAACCCTTAGTGGCCACGGCTTGCTATTTCTGGTCGAATACTTTCAATGCATTCATGTTCCACACTGGTCTCATCGGACTAACTCTTTTGGATATGGCTCAGCTATGCTGCTTTAGGCCGGACGGGGAGCAAATATCGGCTTACAGCGGCAAGCCAAAGTACAAGCTCATTCAATCCAAAGGCGTAGGATGGAGCAAGTATATCGGCAAAAACAACAAGGTGAATGGGCCAGTATCGGACAAAGAGTATGTGGCCTTCCTCAACTTATGGTTAGACAGGTATCTCTTTGGCGGGGCTTCCCTCGAGCCAACCTAAGTGTATCAACTTATAGCGGAGCTATTGGTAGAGGACCGTCGGCCTGCCCTAGGAAAAATGCTGCTAGTGGTAGTTTATCAAATAATGTATATAATTAGAAGTCGGCTGTTTATAGGATTTGCCAGTTTCATTGTTGGTAATGTGGGTGGTCCCCTCTGGTTCATCTAGATCTGGTTATATTGCTTATTTAGCCAACCTTTTGCCTTGGAACCAGTCGAAGACACAGCGTTTCCGTGGGAAGATACTCCAGAAAATGCAGTGCCTCAATTCAGAGCCAGCCGATCATATGGGGAAAGATTTATGACGTGCTCCGAGAATGAAATAAGGATCACACCCATCGGCTCAAAGAAGTACTTGGCTTTATTTCTTCAGCTCAGCAATGAAGACTTCAAGTAACAGGACTTCTTCAGTTACAGCGGAGTGGCCGATTTTTCATGGCCATCTTTCTTACATCTAGAAGCCGATAGTTCCTTGATGCCTCAGGAGACTTTGAATTTTTATAAGATTTTCGTCTCTCTGAGCATTCTTTATTTTGGCTTAAATACGAGAAATCGGACATTTCAGCCGTCTTACGAATTTTACCATCCTTCTATTTATGCTCGATAGTTGGGCTTTGGGCAAGTGATCCCAAGTCTACCATTACTTGATCGGCTACAGTCGAGAGCTTGCGTTTGCAATGCAATTGTGGCTAGTATCATGCTAGAAATAGCCGATGAGCTCCAACTTGAAAACCTACCTTATTTCTTTTTGAACACTCGTCGGGCGGGCCATTTTTCCTCATGGTGATCATTTATCGCAGAGGCACTTTTCCTGGAGAGGACACCATCGGCCATTATTAACACTTTTTTTTCAAATCTTCCCGAGCCAACTGTAGTTTCTGACAGTGGTTCAAGTGATGAGTCTAGTTATTCTAGCTCCTCTGGGTATACTAACACAAGTCTAGTAGATATTACCGATGAGGTATCGGCTAAATGGATTTCTTTTCACCTCACCATTCAATTCTGCTAGATACTTTTCACTAATCAGCTTTTGTCCCTACTTGCAAACCAAGGCTGTTGGCAAGAAGCCAATCTCTGGTCAGTCGGGTAGCGGCCATCAAGGGAAAAAGCCACCCTAGTCAACCGGCCTAACGGGGTACACCTCAGTTACCTTGGGCATCCAAAGCCCATCACTGTCGGACATAGAGAAAAAACAAAAACCCAGTGAGTATACTTCGATCGACTGTCACTTCGCTTCCTCTTTATACCCTTTCCGTGGACTAACTTTTGACCGATTAAATTTCAGAAAAGGAGAAGGTGAAGTCCACCAAGGCTCCTGCTAAAAGAGGCTCCAAGCCTCAAGAGCAGAGTGGTCAAAGCTCACCACGCGCGTTGACTACTACAGGGGTAGGTTATGTTCTCCATGGGTTTCTATGATGAGCATTCTCACATATCGGACTAATCCACTTTAACTCTCATTTGCAGCCAACCCCATCGGTGCAGGTGGCCAACATTCTGACCGATCTACCCGACGCTTCTTTGGAGGCTCCACCTCCCTCTTCTCAGTCGACGCCACCGACTCCTGCTGCCCTAGCTACCTCTGACCCAACAGATCTACTGGGGTTTTCTTTGGCTGATCTCGATGATCCAAAGATCATAGCCACTAATGACTATCCCGTAGACGTTTGTAAAATAATAGAAGTCTCAAAGGAAGCGTTGGCCACGATCACGTCGGCTACTGGAGTCCAAGAGCGTTTGAATAAGCTCTTTGACTTGGTGATGAGGCCACAGGCAGAGATTCTCAAGAATAACCGACCGATATGCAATGCATTGCAGCCGTTGAAGCTGACTTGCCTCTAGAGGCAATGGAGGCACTGCTGAATGTCTACCATCTGGACAAGAAGAAAGCATCAGTTGAAGCTGCCCAAGTGAGAATCGCCTAACGTAAAGTCCAAGAGGCCGACCAAAAGCTTTTGGATGAGCTGGTTGCCAATGCAATGGCGAAAAAGCAAAAATTTGACGCTAACGCCCATTGCTCAAGACTAGCAGGGAGGCCATCTTGAAGCTTGAGTCGACTAAAAAGTTTCTTTTGGAAGAGTTGGCCAAGACTGACAAGAAAATCTGAGAGCGCCAACAAATCATAGAGAAGACTTCGTCGGCCATCAAGGAGCAGAAGCTTGGCATCGCCATGGCTATAGTCAATGTGAAGAAATAGTCGGCCAAGGTGACTCTTGTACTTGGAAACGGTAAGGAAGATCAGTACATAGTCAATGAGGTATAGGAGATCATTGCCAAGGCTACAGGCGCACTGTCAGCTCTAGGAGCTACACTTCCTGGCTCTGGCCTATAAACTATTGTAATGACATAACCTTTTGGATGTTCGGCTTCTAGAACAATACTTTTGTAATGTTAAGTATTATAATAGGTTGTTTAACCGATTTTATTATTATCTAGTCTATGTAATTCATCTTTTTAGCCATAGTTAACAACAGCGAGTTAACTTGGCTTTCGTTGATATTTCCTCATAGCCAACTAACATGCAACCCATAGCTAGGGTAGTATTTCATCAAGTATTTCCTATTGATCACTTTAGGAAAGACAATTCCTTCCAACGTCTCAAATATATAGGAATTTCTGTCAACAAACCGATTTATTTTATATGGTCTTTCCCACATGGGTGACCATTTACCAAATCGGCTATCCTTAGACCCAACAAGTTGTAACACCCCAATTTTTGCTTTTCTTGCATTTAAATGGTATTTTGAATTTTTGAGAATTTCTGGAATTTATTTGGATTTATTTGGAATTATTTGGGTTTATTTGAATTAAACCATTTAACAAATTAATTAAATAATAGAAAAGTTAAAATAAAATTTTGCTAAAAATATTTTACTTGAGTCACAAATGTCTTAAAATATTTTTGGGAATTTTTCGAATTTTTCTAGTATTTTAAAGTCCCAAATGAATTATTTTATTTTCGGAATTATTTTTAATCGAAAAAAATTAAAACTCCAATGAATAGTATTGGGCGAATATTGTGCGGCCCATCTCGCCGAAACCCTAATCCCGCCAACCGTGTGATCTCAATCCGACGGTTGCGATCGTCCGCGTTCTTGCTGCAGTGCGCGGCGTTGGATCACGACACGTGGGCCGATTGGGATTGCTTCGTCTTCGAAGTCCGGATCGGATTGCCACCGCCAGCGCCACCAAGTCCGTTAGGGTTCAAAAACTTCGGACATCGAGGCCGTGTTTAAGGCGACCCGACGCCGTTTTCTCCTTTTCTGCGCACATTATGCCCTAGCTTTTTAGTGCGAGCCGCCGCCAATCCTCGCGAGTTACTCGCCGTAGTTGCTGGTCGTGCCGCCGCGGGTTTTCTTCGTTTTCGACGCCGGTGAAGCCGCTCCGTCGCCTTGAAGGTCTTCCCCGAGTTCCTGTAGAGGGGGCGCACCCAAGGAGGTAACCCATTCGATCGGAGACACGCCGGAGCGCCGCGGGCATCGTCATCTTCCCCAGCTCCGTCAGGCCAGCGCCGCCGCACCATCGCCGTCGCCCCGAGCTCCGTCGACCATCCGATCACGCATCAACGACCCAGATCTTGCCACGTCGCCCTTGAACAGTAAATCTCATCTTCCAACCTCATCCGTTAGATCTAGATTCAACGGCTCGGATCGCACCGCACCATAGCCAATCACGCCACGACGCGTGGCACACCGAGCCGCGCTTTGCGCCGCGTGGCCGACAAGCGGACCCACACGTCGATCTCACCGCGTGCCTTGTTCGCTCACCGTGTCGCGACAACGCGGACCCACGTCGGTTACCTGCACTATTCACCCGAGACGCGACAACACGGGCCCACTTGTCGGCAAGACGCGACTGCGTGCGTGTGGCGTCACCGTGACGTCATCTTGGCGTCCGCACGGGTCCCACTGTCGATGAGTCAATGATGACGTCATCTTGGCGTCGACGCCAGACGGAGCTTGTCGGTGGCGTCGGCAAAGGCCACGTGTCACTCTCTGGTGGCGACCGTGTCACAGATGACGCAATAATTAATTTTCGAAAAAGAAAATATTTATTTAATTCGGTTTATTGATTTTAAATGAATTTTGAAACTTCAAATGCTTATAACTTTTGCGTTTTAACTCCGATTTGAGTGATTCCAATTTCTATAAATTTGTAAAATCAAGCTCTTTCTGTTTATGAATTTTATTTGAATTTTAGGCTTGAGTTGCTCTCTGTTTTATTTATTTATTACTATTTATTTGCGTTCTGCGTGAGCGTTGAAGTGCGAAGGTTTCGAGGAGAAGTTCGACCGAGAGCAAGTTCAGAACAGGAACCAGCACTTTTTGAAGGCAAGTTGTGTTTGATCATGTTGAACCTATTAGAGCAAATTACTTTGATTTAAACTATTGCATGCTAATTTGATAGAAATGACTTTGAATAAGTTTTTGGGATTAGTTAAATGCCTAGTTCTTGTATGCCACCTTGTCGTATATAATTGTATGCCATGAATCATTTGTCACCCTAGGTTATGGACTAATAGTTGGACATTAATAATTTGCCAACATGGGTTGAGTAGACCGAAGTAGTATGCTTAGCCCGGCCACGTGGACATTTTATGATTTTGGAATACCAAAGTAAATATTGACCTAATGAGATATGGAACATGATTTGTGAATAAGACATGTGTTATTGAGTTGATGATGGCACGTGGTGCAATGGTAAAGAACCGGGGTGGGAAAATGATTTAGACTGAGGCATGTGGCAAGATTGTTTCTGGTGGGCCAAGAGTGGCAATCAGGCGGTCGCATTTGGTTTTATTGGTTTTGGATGTTTAAGGTCATTTTGGTTAGACTTGCCTCGGTCAACTAAGGACTTAACCTTGCGAGCATTTGAATCGAGTCTCTCATCTGACCACAAGCTCCGTAATGGGACGGGCTTAGTGAGTAAACCGAAATCTATTCTTTGGTCTTGTCGTGGTGGTGTGAGGCAGGAGAAGCGGAATGAGAACTCACATGGCGCAAGAGGGGGCCCAGGTGTGGTAACCAGATCCCTCCAGTGTTGAAACCTTAGCGAAGCGATCTTGAGTTTAGATGGAACTTTGGAAAGGCTTCGTTCGGTTATTTGCCTTGGTGGTATTTGATGTATCTTGTGGGTAAAGTGTATAACCTCTGCG
This sequence comes from Guadua angustifolia, assembly GCA_036346375.1. Classification (NCBI taxonomy): domain Eukaryota; kingdom Viridiplantae; phylum Streptophyta; class Magnoliopsida; order Poales; family Poaceae; genus Guadua; species Guadua angustifolia. Next base: position 24,728,699 of record CM070513.1, read on the forward strand.
AGTGTACAACCTATTGAATAGCCGTGCTCACGGTATTGAGCATCGCTTCGGTGATTACTGATCAAGGGTTAGATTTTTATGAAAATGAATTGTTGATGGAAAAATGCTTGGGTTGGTAATGATGAACTTGACTTAGGATGGAAAAATGATTTACGATTGAAATGTTTGTGAAAGTTATTATTCCTACTCTTGTTTATACTGCTTTGCAATCTATTACTGTTTATCTTGAATGTTGTACCGCTCATGAACCATAGCCTATCCTTTGTACTAAGCCATGCATGTAGAATATTAGATTTGCATTCTGTGCATGACTTGCTGAGTGCTCAAAGTACTCACCCCACAACAACACAACTTCAGTTGAAGAAGAAGCAACTCCTACTCAGGAGGAGGAGTATCAGGAGGAGCCGACAAACTAGGGAGCGAGCCCAGTCAGTTGCCTGTGGCAAATTGGTTGGCGCCACGAGTTTATTTTATTTCATTGCATTTGAATATTTTAATAAGTCTTAGCCTGCATGAGGCGATCTTTGTAACTTGACCATAAGGTCAATCAAATAGGTTGAGTATTTAATTAAAGTACTTATTATTTCGTTGGATATGTCTGTGATATGTACCGATGTTGAAACTGTGTGCACTAGCGTGATCCTGGACTAGTGCTGAAACACAGAGGGTCCGGATTTGCAAATTCGGGTCCCGACACAAGTAGTATGGTCTTCCAAACTAAATTGGCTTCACTAAAAGACTTGGGCATAACCTTCTTACTATATGCCCTTGCAACTCTCATCTTATTTCTCTTAAACCGATCCAACATAGATAAACGTAACTCTGTCAGGTTATCTAGGTTGCCGATCATCAAATCCTTGTAATCCTGGGCCAAAAAACCGTTTTGTCTAGCCATGCGTATAAAGTCAATATTAATTTTCACAGGCAAAATGGTTTCCTAACCATAAACCAGCTGACAAGGTGAAAGCTTCGTGGATCCATGGTATGCTAGCCGATAAGCCTATAGTGACTCCAATAATATTGAGTGCCAATTCCTTGGCTTCTCGTCAATTTTCCTCTTAATCAGCTTAATCAACATCTTATTGGAGGATTCGGCTTGTCCATTAGCCTAAGCATAATATGGTGATGAATTGAGTAACTTGATACCCAAGTTTTTGGCGAAATTCTAAAACTCATCGGATATGAACACAGTGTCTTGATCGATCGTAATAGTCTATAGGATATCAAACCGATGAATGATGTGCTCATTAACAAATCCAGTAGCCTCAACACTTATAACCTTCTTAAGAGGTATAGCCTCAACCTACTTAGAGAAATAATCGGTTGCAACCAAAATAAATTTATGACCCTTGCTTGAACCAGGAAATATTTGGCTGATTACATATATTCCCCATCCTCTAAATGGCCAAAGCTTGATAATAGGATGCAAAGCCGATGCTGATGCCAGTTGTACGTTGCCATATTTCTGACAAGTCTGGCACCCTTTATAATATTGGAAGCAATCCTTCAACATCATCAACCAAAAATATCATGCACATCTAAGCATCTATTTCATCTTATAAGCCAATTGATGGGAACCACAAATACCTTCATACACCTCACCCATTGCCACTTTGGCTTCATCAGCTCTAAGGCACCTCAGCAGTAACCCTTTTAATATTCGATAGTATAGTACCTCATCCAAGACAACATATTTTAATATCTGCTGCCTAACTTTGCGCTCTGTCAGCTTGGATGGATCAATTAGGTAGCCTTTTATCTTTGTCTTCCAATCAACAGCGTCAATGCACATCACCGCCCTTTCAATCCGCTTAGGTACTTGAAATCGGCCAAAGTCCTTATAACTCAACGCCTACTGAGCCAACGTATAATTGTTTGACTGTTAAATCATACCTCTAATATAAAATAAAGTATAATCCAATGTCAAAAGAGAAAATTTATCCAGAAGATAGTTGTACCACACTAAGTGAATTGGAAATTTTATGACTATCACTAGAAGCGAAGCTCTCATAGTTGACACTGGAAGAATGCCATATTATACCTTGAGTCCAGTCGTACTCTATTAAGTTTTAAAGATATTGGTCTAAATCGTTTCCTTATAGAGACAAAATGAGGATGGTACAGAATATCTACTCATGACTAAGTTTAATGGCTGTAATAAATGTGCGGTTCAAAAATTCTTTCCTTCTCCTCGGGGTTATACTATGCACATATAAAACTTGAAGTTTGTGTTGCGATGAAAACCTAGAAATATTTAAGAACTGGCTGATCGACTGGGTTATCCTGAGTTGAATATTATGAGAAGAATAATTACAATTCTACTGGTCATAGCATAAAGACTTGCATCATGAACAAATTATAGAATATAGAACAAACCTAGTGCAATTAATCAAATAACTAGAAAATAGCTATTTATTCAATTTTGAATAATAATCACTCAACAGGAGCATAGACCAATCGTTTATTTGGGAACTAGAACTAAACTGATAAGGAAACTTATAAAGAATATATGGCATCTACTAGCAAAGTGAAGAGATACTTAGAAGACTAATCCAGTTCTCCATATAAGACGTAGGTGTCCTCCTAAGACTCCTCGAACTCAATAATTTTAAGAACCATATTTTCATACTTCTCAACATCCGTATAAACAACAGGTTGAACGGTGAAGTATGAATCAGCATTATCTTCCTGGGTCTTATTGACTTTTTCACTGGATTGCTTGTAAAGATCTACCATATGTTTCAGGACATGATAGTTGTACAACCAATGATCAGTACATCCATACCTAAAACAGGGTTATTCAGAGTTTACAACTTTATTTACCTGAATCTTGCTTTTGGTAGCCCTCTAGAACTATATCTTTACTCTTCCACTATAGATTGCCTCTTCTCCTATTTGATCTGCTATTCTTCCACTTGTCCCCTTTATTCTTTTGGCCCTTTCTACAGTCATGGCTATTGCTAGCTTATTGAGTGTTTGCATGTTCTTCAGGCATTGTATGACTCTCATTAGGAAGTACGTGATGATTCTCCACTATGAGTTCATCATTTTTTTTGCTTCTAGCAAAATGCATATAAAGTCGGAGTACTTCTGGTACTTTGCATGACGGTATTGTTACTGCAATATCCTCATATTGGGGTGGAATATGCACAATGCCTTGTCAATCTTTTTCAGCATTAGTAACTTTCTTGTTACAGAATGTTAGATCAGTGACAAGGTTGTGTATGGCAAAAATTATATACTGCCACAGCCTTTAAAATCCTAAAAGCACGGGAGGATCCATTCGTGTTATACTTCTGGCAACATAACAGATCTTTGTTGATTATATATTTTTCTTTGCGATGTCCAACATATCCTATTTATATTTATGTAAAATAACTTTTACTACTGGTAAAATCATTATATTGCATGCGCACTTTTCAATCAGTAAAACTTGATCTATATCTATTCAGTATATAATTATCTAAAATTTTCCTAGCAATTACCATATTTTTCTGCTAATTATTTAGCAATTTTCGAAATTACCATGTAACAGAAAAATAAATTTCAACATACATCAATGTGGAATTATGCTAGGACAATAAATCCAGATATATGTAGCTTTTAATACGCTATATAAAATTTTTCTAACATTTTTCATAATTTTTTGTTAATTTCCAAGCAATTTTCATAATTACTAAATAATATAAAATAAGGTGTCCAGCACATATAAACATGAAATCAAGCTAAGGAAATTAATACAGCATCATGATTCATGACACACATCAATGGGTTATACATAATTTTCTAGCATTTTCTGTTAATTTTTCAAGCAATTTTCAGAATTACTTAAATAACAGAAAACATATTAAATATGGAATAATGCTAGAAAATAAACCCAGATGAATAGAACTTGCAATATATGCTAACTATTAATTTATCAAAAAAATCAATTTCTAGAATTTAATATAAATTTTCAGAATTTATTAACAAACTTTCAATGAACAGTAACAACTTAGAAACCCTGGTTTCTGTTTATAATAAACGAGTAATCTAGGCAATTTAGGGAAAAGTAATCTGCAGGATTAAAGGTCTGTTCAGACATGATTTACTTACATAGCTCAAACTTACTTATGGTTTACAGCAGATTTAATCGTGTGTTACCGAGATTAATACAGCCAGACGATTTTAATTGACCTCAGGCAGCCTTGTGCTCGTGCGGCGCGGAGGTGTGCCGCTGCAGGCTGTTCTTGGTCTCCATGAACACCAATCCGAACGACAACTGTTCATGTATGTGGCAATGAAGCAGCCTGTGATTCTATACAATGGCTCGTGGGTGCCAGATTCGCAAGGACCGATGTACAAAAACACCACGTGCCGTACTCTGCCGAAGACGAAGAACTGCGCGAAAGTGGAAGACGCACGGGCGCGATCTCCCGCGGTTCGACGCCAAGCGGTTCCTGAACATCGTCACCGGCAAGAAGATTGCCTTCGTCAGTACTCCGTTGCCCGGAACCACATGGAGTCCCTCCACTGCGTGTGCTCATGTTTGCAAGCTCCAATTTGTAGGAGACTCCCATCAATGTTGAGAGGAACGCCAAGGACAGGTTCGTGGGGTGGCACTTCAGGTTCCACGACTTCACCCTCGCCGTGGTGACGGACCGGTGGTTGGTGGTGCAGCCGAACGTGCTGGTCGCGCAAGAATTAATTGTTGGACGAACCACGATCTGAATCTAGCTAGATCGGATCGGATGGTTCTCCAGGTGCCAACCAGAACAGCTTGGAGTCAACCGCGTTCCTGAAGTCGGTTCTGGGAGGCCCGCCGTGCCGGGCACCGCGACGGTGGCGCTGAGAGGCGCGACGAGGCCATGCGCTCGGTCACGCCGCGACGGCGGGTTCAGGAAAAGGAAAGGCAGCGGGGCACGGTGATGGAAGCCAAGCAGACGCTGGGCATGAGTCTTCGCCGCTGTGCCATTGTTGCGACGGCTTGCAGTGGTTCCTTAGACCATCTCCAAGGTTTTCCTTCCCCTCATTCCCTTTCCAGCCCCTGAAGGGATTTCCTTCCCAGTTTTCATTCCCTTTCCAGCAAAACACTGCAACAGATTCCTTTTCCCATTCCCTTCCCTTCCCAAAAGTACTTAACTTTACCTCATCCTCTCTCATCCCAGCCAGCAATTCTATATATTCAGGGGTTCCATTCATCATGATGCTCACTCACAACCCATTGCCAATCTCAGAAACTCACCCAGTGAACGTAACCATGAGTTCTTTGAATCCATTGAGTTGTGAGTACTTTTCGTCGTCAAGTGATGACGACGAGGTCCTCATTCTCATGGCAGCAGCAGCGGAGGAGGAGGAGGCAGAATCCAGAATTCGTCGAAGGGGGTCGATTCCGGGACATGTAGTTATTAACAGAGGTCACCGTGAAGGAGCGGCTAAGCTCTATGCTGATTACTTCGCGACATCCCCTGTGTATGGGCACACATTGTTCAGGCGGAGGTACTAAACCCGAACATCTCACGAAAGTGGATGATGCATAGGTAATGTTTGTTTTTATGGGAATTTGTATGATTTTGCGTTACGCAGGTTTAGGATGAGCCGATCCCTATTTTTACGCATAGCCGAAGCGGTCGAAGCCCACGACGATTGGTTCAAGGCAACCAGGGATGCCACCGGGAAGCTCGGCTTGGACCCTCTGCAGAAGATGACGGCATCTATCCGGCAGCTAGCGTATGGTGTCCCTGTTGACGTTGTGGACGAGTACCTGCGGATTGGGGAAAGTACTGCGCTCCAAGCTGTGAAGAAGTTCGTAAAGGCGGTGGTGGAGGTGTTCGGCGAGCAGTACCTCCGTGCTCCAAACGCAGCTGACACGGCGAGACTCCTACAAGTTGGTGAGCAGAGAGGTTTCCCTGGAATGCTTGGTAGCATCGATTGTATGCACTGGACTTGGAAGAAGCGCCTAAAGCATGGCGGGGGCCTTCACGGGCATAGCGGAAGCCTTCCATAGTCCCGAGGCGGTGGCCGTCGTCCTATGGATATGGCACGCCTTCTTTGGGATGCCTGGTAGCTTGAACGACATTAATGTGCTACATCGTTCTAATATATTTTCCAGGGATAATGATACTTCAACTCCGAAGGTCAGGTACTCCATCAACGGAAACCAGTACAACATGGGATACTACCTCGTCGATGGGATATATCCTGAGTGGGCCACCTTCGTGAAGGCCATTGCTGCCCCAATGGGAAACAAGAGGATGTACTTCTCCACGATGCAGGCCGCAGCGAGGAAGGATGTCGAGAGAGCTTTTGGAGTGCTTCAGGCCAGATTTGCCATTGTTCGAGGTCCCAGTCGTTGCTGGGACCAGACGACACTTTGGTACATAATGACTGCATGCATCATTTTACATAACATGGTTATCGAGGACAAGAGGGACGGTCCAGCTCAGGAGCAGTCCTTCGACTATATGGGTACCCCGGTCGTGACAGGGACATCACCCGAAGGGTCGGTCTTGCACTGTATCGAAGCAACTCAAAGGCGGAGAGACCGCGAACTGCACCATCAGTTGCAGTCGGACCTAGTCGAACACCTTTGGGCACGCCACGGCGAGTAGTACTATCGTCTGAGCGTGATGTCGATGCTTGTTCCTGAACGTGTTATGCACCCTTTTATGTGAGCGTGTTATGTACGCATGTAAGGTTTAATAAAAAGTTCAGTGTGTCAGCTATCCTAACCTAGTGTCATGACAAATAACACAACAATTATAGAAGTTCCATACACTCAACCTGAACCGAACAAACACAACATAAATGAAACAGAAATTCTAGTGCAATGAAATTACAGAAGTTCCATCATAAATGAAACAACAAGCCATGACATGTGTAGCGAAGTCCATGCACACAATCATGATAATGAGCAGGTTACGAAACACACACAGATAAGCAATCAATCAAGGAAGGTCGGCCGACAGCCTCCTCATAATCTCATCCTGGCGCTTTCGATAGTACTCATGAACCGAACCTGTCAGGTTGTTCAAATCAATGTTCATAATCCTCTCGTCCTCCGCCAACTCCATCAAGTGTACTTGTCGACGCTTTACATCTACCATAGCGTCTTTGGCTTGGCTGATCTTGTCGAACTGCTCAGTATAGAGACCCACTGATGATGCACTGCTGGTACTGGCCCTCTTCCTCGTCGCCTTGGCTGCGTCCCGGCCTGTGGGTCTTGTGGACTCGTCACAAGAACCAAAAGGTCGACCTGCTCGGTAATGTTGTTCGACCCCCCCGGAGTATCACCATGAGGTCCGTCGCGCATTGTCCTTTGCCTCTTATTGCCCAAGTGCGCAGCCCACTTTGGGTGATCGGCTAGAATCACCCAACAGTGCTGAAATGCGAAGGCCTTCCCCTCAACGTCCTGGTACATCCTCGCCGCTTGGGCCATCTGTCCATGCAATTGACAAGTACATGTGTACAACAATGCATTAATACATTCAAGTGCGACAGTGTGAAAAGTAATGAAGTGTGTACAATGTTTACCCTGTCACGCTCGGTGGTACCACTCTGTTTCAAGCTGTCAATCTGACTGAGAAACCCACAGTACTTGCTAACCGACTCATTGATCAAAGCCCAGTGGTTCACCATACCCTTTATGGATCGTTCGGTGCCATGTTTTGTGTTATGCGTTTTGAAATATTCTGCAATCCGAGTCCAGTAGGTTTCAGATGATTGGTCTTTGCCCACAATGGGGTCCTGGCTCACATTCAGCCAAGCGCTGACGAGGACCTCATCCTCGTCAGCAGTCCATTTCGTCCTATCTGTCTTGGACATTGCTTTATCCCCCTTCTTCCTTATGGAAGGCTGAGCTCGCAGGGCATCCATGGTAGGTGCCTTCCGTGTAGTATCATCTGTTGGAGGGGGGACACTGCCATCATCAATGTTGTTCAGCGCAGGACGTGATGGCGAAGGCCAACATATTTGATTGGACTCATCTTGCATGTACGCCGTGAAGAATGGATCCATAACTTCTTCCCTGCTATGGTACAAAACCAAATAGGCTATATGCAAGTACATGTCACTAACATTGCATAGAAAGAAGTCACATATATGAGCAGGGCAATTGCAATGAATGAACTAACAAAATTATATGCAATGAATCAATCGGGTGTTTCAGTACATGTAGGCAATAGTTAGAAGCAGTGCACATCTTAGTTCACAGAATCACACACGAAGACAAAGAAATTCATGAAAATACAGAAGTAAGCAGTAAGCACAATCGGCTGAGAATAACTATCGGCACCATCCATCCAGAAGTAAGCAGTAAGCACAATCGGCTGAGAATAACAATCGGCAACCAGGTAAGCAGTAAGCAGTAAGCACAATCGGCAACCAGGTAAGCACCATTTCTTTTCAGAAGCAGTAAGCAGTAAGCAGGTAAAGTAAGCAATAAGCACCATTTCTTTTCAGAAGTAGTAAGCAGTAAGCAGTAAGCACAATCGGCAACCAGTAAGCACAATCAGCACAACACATCCCTTCTTACAGCAAATACTATTTTACCAGTAAGCAGAAAATAGTTTGCCACACGCTTACCTTTGCATTCAGTCTAACATCTGTCCACACCATACAACCAAGTTTTAGTGTGTCCAGGCACTAGGCATCCTTGCCCCTCAGTCAACTGCTCAACAGCCATTGTCCTACTACGAAACCGTAATGTAATAGACAATGTTGAGAGCAACAAGAAAGATCATGTAGGAAAAGTAAGATTTGTTGCTTGGAAGATAACACATCAAGATTCAGGACTGGACATGCAAATCATATGATGCATGAACCATTGAATGCTCATATTCCAGTTTGAATGTTGTACAGGAAAAATGTCATGCATTTTGCTCATGTACTGATTGATATGTCAAGAATCCCTGGATTAACAATTGAACATCCAAGCAATATTTTCGTAGGTGGTCAACAACTGTACTAATTAACATGACAAACTACTTCTGAAAAGAAATGGTTAACTCCATCCAGCTGTGCGTAGGAAGCAGTTGGGAAGAACCGATACAAGTAATTATGTTACAGGAATATGTCCCAGATTCAACTTCAATAGAATTCAGAGCCCTTTTTCTGGCACTAGAGGTAAAAAAAAAAGGAGGAACGTATCACATGATAGTATGAAACCTCCAAAACACTTCAATCAAGTAGGGCCCTAAGTAAGGAATTTCGTGACCACCAGCTTCAACACTAATTGTCCAAACGTTACTCTCATTTAGCCAATCAAGCATGAAATCTTCATTTCATCGGAAGAGAAAAACAACACAAGCCATCCATTGATATTGTGGGTGCACTAGAAACTGAACCAACTCTTCAAAATAAAAAACACAGCACTCCAGTAAATATCTGAGGTTTTAAAAGTTCTAACCCCATTAATTAATCATACGTTAGAACAGACCGTCGAAATACCACAAGTCCTTTAAGCCGACTTATTTCGACAACACTGAAGGTTCGAGACACCAATGTTTGACATAGAAGTACAAACCACAAAATCATCGTCCAGACCATAATTAAACATACGCAAGATGCCATGACCGATCAGACTCGACAGACCAGTCGCTACCTTCAGTGTCTCTACCTTCACTGCACTCCGGCCTGTCCACAACTGAATTAACAAGGTCATGCAAATCATCGTCGTCGACGTCATCCTCCTCAACGTCCTCACTGTGACCCGGGACATCCCCGTATTGTATTGTGTCCAACGACATTTGAATCAAGCTCTCCGCTATCACGTCAACCTCTAGAAGCGCCCGGTTCATTATGTTGCAGCAACTGGCATCGTTTTCACTGAAGTTTTCTCCCACAACCTTCCTGAGATCCTCGGCCTTATCCTTTATCATCGCTCGCAGCTTCGAGATGACTTTGCGTAGCCTGCGTGCCTCCATCTAAAAAACCACAGGAACACAGAACCACCATTCTTCAATCTACATGTTATATGCTAACATATAACATCTACTATCTCATCTATAAGTTCATCTCTAAGATTAGACTACTTCACTTTCATTGCTCAGGACGTTCAGTATTTCAGTATCTGAGAGAACTACCTGCACAATACTTGAACTAACAACAACCTTGAGGCATAGCCTAGTATACATTGCATGGATCATTCACAGATCGAACTGAGCAGCCATACAATGCCATGACAAAAACAATGCAACCAAATTGATTTTGGACCAAATACCACAAATCTGGGTGCAATGTAGAAACCATGTCAAAATCTTTGCCGAAATACCTACATGATCCCCAAAGCATTGCCCATGTCCAAATCTACATGATTGCACACTTCATTTTGCACAACCGGAAGCAAACGCATAAGGTTAAATCATTAGCAATATAAGTGCTCTTAGTAACTACTTCAGGTGTTCATCTACTGCCCAGATCTACGGTTCTATAGCAAATCTATATGCCCGGAATGTCCAATATGGCAAAGTTCTAGTGTCGATTCCAACCAAATCCCTCCACATCCCTTCATTTCCCCATCTCTACCACTTTGCGAAATCCAAATCGAACCCAGATCTACGGTGGTCCAAGGGGAATACCTCAGCCAGTGCAGACCGAACTCGTCAACCTCCGCTCCGGTGGGTGCGCCGGATCTGCTTCGTCGCCGGAAAGGTCGCAGCCCGGTTCTTGCACTCGCCGCTTCCCTCCCGACGCGGGAGAGGGAGTTCGTTGCTCTCCTGAGATGCGCGAGACGACGAAGGGAATGCACAGTGCGCCCGACCACGGGGGGTTCTGCTCTCCTATCCCGATGGGTTCCCTTCCGGGACGGGGCGCCGTTGCAGCCGCGCAATCCCTTCCCTCGCCTTCCTTTTCCCATGCGGAAGGGAACGAGACGGAGGACGGGACACGGTTGGAGACAGTCTTAGGCCATTCTCAGTGGGAGTTTCATTCTTATTAACCATTCTCAGTGGGAGTTTCATTCTTATTAAATGATATGATACATCATCATGTTTGGTGACATGGCAAGGTAATTATGAAGAGAGAGATAGAGATAGTTTCATGGAAGGTGAGAGAGTTTCATCTAGATGAAACCTGAGATACACAGTTACCTAGACAAAAACTGATGTGGCACTCTTGGAAACTGAAAAATGAAACTATGCACTGAGAATGGCCTTAGGAGGAACTACTTCCAAGACGGTGACGTTTGCATTTAGAATTATAATTGACACGTGGAATTTATAGTATCCTAAGGGTCTCTTTGGTAGAGTTTTAGATCCCAATTTCATCTGAGATCTGAAACTTATAGGCTAAAATAAAGTGAGTTAAGTTTATATTTTTGGTCTAAAATGTAAATAAGATAATTCATCTAATCACTCTTAATGTACTCACAGCTCCAGCTCCACGGATCTAGTGGAGTTAGGAATACCCAACTCTACCAGATCCACAGATCTGATGGAGCTGAAGCCCTACCAAACACACCCTAACTTTAATTCACCGTGGACCGAATCTGAGGAATGAGTTGCACCAAATATGAACTTCTAACAACGATATGTGATTTGCGGTTGATTCTCACACATAGATTTTAGAGTTTTTACCGATCTTAGAAGGTACCACCAAAGATATGTGTCAATCTTCTTTGGTACTCGATGTGGCAGAAATGGATTCCTTTCGATAACTGCCCATCAATATTATTCTTAAGGAAGAATATCACGTATGAATAAACACACTTCAAACTTTACGACACGTAGTAACAAAATAGTCAGCTCAATGCATCTCAGCAAATCGTAATTGTTAATCTGTGACAAAGAATTTCTTAATTTGTAACACTCTTTTTTTTTTCTCAGTACAATGCCAGTCCGCGGTCCTTTCAGATTCATGGAATATTATGATCGAACTTTGCTAACAAAAGTCACATAGCATATACAAGAAATCTTCTCATCAACAAATTACACACAACCCCTATCCAATTCTTGATTTTATTTTCTTTCAAAATAAATAGTCAGCTCACTTGAAAAATCATCAAGACATCAAACTCGAACAGCATCTGTTTCCCAAAATGGAAGTCCCGGACAGAGCCGACGTCATCATTCAAACACTAAACACAATGAGAAAGATTGAAGCAGTGGTGTTCCTTCTATTGCTGCAAGTTCCATGACGTAAAACCTATACAATTTATCGATATTTGAAACAAAATTGTAATTCCTTCTTCCAGACAGCATACAAGACTACTATGCCTATATTGTGGATTACAACAACCAGAGCTCCAAATGAACCAGAGACAGCCATCTCTTCATCTTTGCATTGCAACTCAAAATCAATATACAGCAACAGAGCAATCTATCAACAAGAATACAACCACAAGAAATACAAGAAGCAACAGATCACTCATCCAGCTGGTCATTCGTGTTTGCAATCGACCACAATCCCTTGAACATCCCAGCCGACTGGAGGGAGAAGTCCGACACGACACGGAACAGCTCCGGCAGGTTTGTCCGGAAGAGGCTGAGGGACTTGTCCCGGACTACCCTGCATTGCGTTTTGTACTTCTCGTCCAGGTCTTTCAGTGCAAGCTCCAACCTTTCAATGGCGGCTTTCCGTTCCGCCAGCGGGTCAGCGCGTGTCCCATCTGGGTTGTTGTCCTCTGGAAGGTTACCAGCTCTTTTCTCCATATATTTCCGTGCCCAGTCCTCGAATTGCCTCCTCTTTCTCTCAAGGTCCCTCCTGGTCTCCTCAATTTTTATCATTAGCTTCAGTTTGTCCTCTCGGTGCACAATGATCGTTTGTATTACTTCCGCAAACGTGTGTATGGCCTTCTTTGCAGCCTCATCTGGGAGCTTCCCAAGGATATCATGCCAAGCATGCAGCAGCCTCTTGATTGGAGGCGTGGTCTCATGTGGTTGTGACGAGTTAGGCTTCAGGTTGGTATCAACAGGAATTACATTTAGCTTGATCCAGCTGTACAGGCACCCTACGTACTCCTTCTGATATGTCATGAACTTGTTAAACTGCGCATGCCAATCCTGAACAATGTTCCATAGCTGCATAGTCCGATCACTCTGTTGTTCACTTCTTTCCCGTGCTGTAACCAATATGTCAAACGATTTGAGCTCTGAGATAATCCTGAGCTGAGCTTTTTGGTGCGTGTACATTGCATCCCACATGTGCCCCATTCTGTTAAGAGTGAAAACAATACAATTCATTACTCTATAGTCTATAATTGCTTCTTGTTTTAGGTTAGCAAAATCCTCATTCATAGTAGGGGGATGTCAGAGTTCCGAAAATACAACTGTGTTTCCCACTGACATTGGGAACAAGCCCCAAGTATCAGCGTACCGATGCTATAGATGAAACTTTGCATAAGTAATGTCATGCTGAGACAATATGTGGAAGGCATTCTAAAAAGGGTATATGGCAATTTTTCAGATACTTATTTAGGGAAATGATCACCTTGCTTTTCATGATGACAATGTCAAGCTAACTAGGAATGTCTTGTACTCTTGTCAACATACAAAAAGAGCAAAAATAGTGTCAACATGTCAAGAACTAAAATACTGAGTTAATGGCTAGCCAGCAAACAATATAATAAACAGAACAATATAGAGGTTGGCACTTAAAAGTTAGAGCAGAAGCTCTTGAGTGCAGAGCGCAACAGCTAGATATTATATTAGTATTTAATTACCATTTGGCCTAATAAAAATAACAAGAGAGGAACAAAATAGAAGTTTCAAAGAAGAGGATTATTAATAACATGCATGCATAAACGTATGGAGTTGAATAGTATAGATGAAGTCAATTTTTTAAAGCTAAAAAAAACCTTACCCATTCACAAGTTCAAGAAGTTTTGGGTACAGTTGTTGATCTCTCAGCCGGTTAATTTCTGCAACTGTTGACTCTATTGTTTGCAAATCAACTACATATTTTGTGTGCAAGTGACTAACAACAGACTTGGTCTTCTCAAGTGATAAAGAACTGACACCACGCTGCTTCTTCTTGTTGAGAACAGCTAGCTTTTGTTGGTATTCCATTTTGATAACCTCGAATTCCTGCGTCGATGATAAATATATATCGTCAGATGTATAACCTATGAACAAAACGCCTAAATCATGAAATTAATGACACTGCAACAGAGCTTAAATAGTTTAAACATCCTAGGGACCAGAACATAGGTAGGAATTAGGAAATGTTCATGGGCTAGCACAAGGGCCCCTAACATGGCTAGGAAGTCCATAGACCAGCTGGTTACCTTAATGGTAAGAAGTTGTAAGAGATTATGAAGATTTCAATAGTGAGAAGGAGAACACAAAATATAAGAGGTACATCAACTGAAATAGCTGGACAACTGAAAAGAATATTTGCAAGAATGAAGTGGCATGCTTCTAAAAACTGATGCAAATAAAACAGACAAACTTGTTAGAAACTAAGAAATAGCAATGTCTCTCATCTTATTGGGATGAAAACAAAACATCGAAAGTGAGTGCTTCTAAGAGAAAGATGATTCTTAAACTAGTTCGACCAAAAAAAAGAGTGTTGCAAAGATTTATATTTCCAATTAGTGAATAAGACACATTTACCTTCACTTCATGGCACAGTTTTTTCTCCCATGCAAGCAGCTTATCAAGAATGGTACCCTGTGTTTCCGATTCATCATCATCTAACACATTCCTCACATTCTCTGGTTGGGGTATCCCTTTAAATGAGCGATCCCATGTGATGACTTGCATCACTCTAGCAGAATGATCCACAAATCCTAATAAGATAGAGGAAATATGTCATTTAAGTATTTAACAATAAAAGTGAATCAAAGTTCTATATAACCATTCTCTTACGAATATTGTACACATACAGCTACCTATTAACCTGAATTTGTAGAACATATCTCAAGCAACCCCTCAAAAACAAGCAAGATGGAGACTGCTCAACTGAACTTAAAAGGGAATCATGGACTACAGACAATCAACTACCTAAATGTGACCTCAAAAATATCATTCCCATGTGCCTCTGCGACCCATGTGAATTAGATGTTCTGTCGCTACTTCACTTTCCCACTAAATGTGGCCCCACTATAACCAAAGCATTTCCCGCTAAATGTGGATTAACAATGAAATCATTCTGATGTTCTTGAGACTGCACATTACTAAGGTATTCAAAGTCTTAAGTCTATCCTGTGGAACAGTTAAACTTCTTCCATAAGTACCATTAGAAAAAGCCTCTTGAACTTCCCTACAAACTTGCTCAAGCATATGCCCCCAAACAAGTCCGCAAGACCATTTTCTATGAATGAACACTGGTGCTACTCAAACTTAGGTCTATTGCGCCTCGATATTTATGTTTCTACACCGCAATGTTTCACAAGCAGTTCATCTATGAATGTGAAAAAAAAATAGTATTTCCTATCAGTTCGAATTCTGGAGCGATTTGTTGTTCAGAGGATAGGAGCATGCGTGGTACCTCGCATCTCGGCAAAGTTGGAGTGGTAGTGCATCCGCGCCGCCTCGAGCAACTTGGACACGTCGTGCGCGCTATCCGACGCCTTCACGAAGTGGTCGTCGAGCGTGCGCAGGATATCGCCCAGCCTCACCGGCCGCTGCGGCACCAGCATCACCGCCCTACCCTTATTTCCATCCGATTTTCTCGCCGCCTTCTGCGTCAACGGCCGGCGCGCCCCGGGCTCCACCGCCGGTTTCTTGCCCTCGGTCACGTCTTCAGCAGCCGCCGGTGGCGGAGGCTGTCCCTCTGGATTGGGCGGCCGCGCGGGCTCCCTCCGCTCAGCCACCCCCGACGGTTCGGCGGGGCTGGAGTCCAGCGTGGGCGGCGGCATGGGTATGCCGTCCTGTGACCCAAAAAAGAATTCGTTCAAAAAACCCCCCACCGCCGGCTTGTGTTCCGTCTCCGGCGGCAGGGGCGGTGGGGAGCGCGTGGGAGGGGGCAGCTGCGGCGGGGGCTGCAGCTGTGCCTCCTCCTCCAATTCCAGACGCCTGGCATCCTCGCCGTCCCCCTCCCCCTCGGCATCGTCTTCCTCCTCGATGATGGGCACCTCGCCAGAGGGCTTCTTCCTGACGGGAGGCTGGAGCGGCAGGTCAGGCGCGCTCATGGACCTGACGAGCGGCGGGGCCTCCTCGATAGGGCCCGGCGGCGGCGGCGGCGGCGGGAACACCGCCTCGATGGGCGGTGGCGGGAGCGCGAGCGCCGCCTTGCCCGCGCCGTCGGCAGAGGACCCGAGGGTCGCCGCAGCGGACACGGAGCGCAGCACCCCGTCGTGCGTCTCCCCACTGGCGTAGTCGGAGAGCGCGGCGCCAACGTTTTTGAGCGCGGCGGCGTGGCCCGCGTGCGCCCCGGCCAGCGCGTGGCGCGCCGAGACGGCCGCCCGCAGCAGGTGCTTGCGCTCCCGGCACCGCGCCACCACGCCCTCCGCGTCGTCCTTCGACTGGGCGCACCCCATGCCTCGCTTTCACACGCTCAGGGACGCCGACGACGACGGCCGCTCACGGGCACGGCGGGAGCGCGCGTGGCGCTGTTTGCGTTGCTTACCTTCCTTCGTGCGGGCGGTTTTGGTCAGTTGCGTCTCTGATGGGCGAATGATTTGGTCTTGATCTGGTGGGCTTTTCTGGGGCGGACGGGCGGATGCTTTTGTGCTCTGGAATGAAGCTCGGGCCTTCAAAAGCACTTTTACACTAAATTTAGCACGGATTTTTTACTCTTTTTAACCCAATAAATTATATTAGACACTATTTATTTATACTTCTTCGTATATTAGTGTAGTAGAAATACCTTGAATAATTCAATAATTAGATCAAATTTCTACTGTTCACTATATAGTACTTACATAATATAATTCTCACCACTTGACCGGACCGTATCAATAGAGGGCCACAGCAGTGGCACATTAGATACCACCTTGGTCTTCTATGGTATGGAGGAGCACACATACAATACCTACGTACTAGCAGAACTAGAAAATTTTTAAAGTGCACACTTCAAAAGCATAACTCTATAAGTTTGACTATGCAACACCATAAATTCAACACATATTCAAAATTTTCTAAAAGTACGATACAAATAGGTGTAAGGTCTTACAAATTCTAAACCACCATAATCAAAATCAATTCAATCAACACATTTGATTCACTAAAGAGATATTATCTTGACGTTTTTCAAATTTTCAGTGGTACGGTATGTACCGGTGCCCCCAACTAGATCCGTCGCTGCGCTAGTTGGTTAAAAGAGCGAAAGCACTTCCATGGCGGCAATTCCCACGTCTGGACGTCCCGACCGTGCATCCAGATCCATGGGACTGCCACAGGGCAGCGAAGCTGTAACCCTAATCCAAGGGCTAATGACGTGGTTAAAGTGAATTATGGCAAAGCCTTTGGGCCATGTACTGGAGAATTCAGACGACACGGTACTGACCAGAGGATGGCGGAACCGACGAGGAGTGTAGGGCGAAAAGGAGGACTTGGTGGGTTCTTTTTGGCAGGTGGTGCTGCGGCTGCTGCCTGCTGACCTGGAAGGAAGAACAGAATTGTTTCTCCTCTCTCTCTCTCTTCCTTTACCTTTTTCTTTGGTTTCTTAAGAAGAAAGCAATATGTTGTATATGTCCCCCCACTAGCAAGGTGAGAGCCTATAGCGAGGAACACTGCGCTTTCGCGGGTCAAAGCTGTCTCTCGTTTCTTTTGTGTATTGAACAGTCTAAACTCTAAACCATGTTGCTAAGCAAACAGACGTACCGCCTCCATTCATTTTCATCTATCGTTTACTAGTCATGTACCTATATATTGCAACAAAAATTCAATTTATGACAAAAAATTTATTTACAAAGAACACTAAGTTTAGTTATATTTCAATGGTACAAAAAGTTTGTTCATCCGAAGAGATTTGAGAGGGAGAGCTGAGCGTGCCAGATCGGGGAGGGAGGTGGTGCGGGATTAAAGTGGTTTGAATGAAATACATCGTGACTAGAGTGGTTGGGGCTACGTGAGCGCGTAAGAAAACGAGAGGAATGGGTGGAATTATTAGGTTAAATCTCCTTCCAATTCAATCGTTCATGCCAGATCCAACAGATCAGATACTTTAGAAGAGAATGAACAACCGCCACAAACTTCTAATTAGAAGTAGTAGAAAAATACGCACATTAGCCTTTATAAGCCTTTGACCAAAAATATTCATAGACGATTTAGATTTGTCACATGAAACATATATTAGTAGATTTATCGTAAAATAATCTATATCATTATATCTTTTAATAATTTTTTGAAAATATAATTAGAAAATGTAATGGTCAAAGCAATTGTGTTAATATCCTAAATGACATATAAAAGAGAACAGGGGTAGCATTACCATTTGTTTTGGTAGGGGTAAATGTGCTAGTGACTCTAGCCTGTTTGGTTTGCTACCAATAGCTACCGATGTTTGTCTTACTAAATATTAGTGATATTGACTAAATTTAATAAGCATTTGATTTGTTATCAAAATTTGTTAAGAATCCCTTTTCCCTTTGTTCATTTTCTTACCAATCTTTGGTCAAAACATTGACAGCTAATTTGGTGACTAAATTTTGGTAACACCCAATTTTAATAAGATCTAATAAGATAAAATTATCATCGAACCAAACAAACCCATGATTTTACCGCTTATCTTTCTCACATGCAAATGCAATCATGATTCAGTGCAACAAAACCGTGGCGGAGGCGATAATCATGTAACGTGGCAACGATGACCCTGCGGCGACGAAAGGCATGCAGAAGAGGGGTGAACTGTGGGGGCACATGCTGGTGCCTAAGAGCATCTCCAACAGTTCCTAATATTTAGACTCCTAATATTCTTAGATTGGGACATTCCTAAAAAAATTTAGGTCTACAAAATACCTTGTTCTCCAACAGTTCCTATATTTTCTCCCAAAAACACTTTTGAATTGGTCCGGTGGGCCATCACGATCTTGAAATAATGTTGATTGGGAGCGTGAATGAGCGCACAAAAATGAGGAGTCGGGGTGCTGTTTTTGGGCGTGCCAAAATTTGAGGAGCTAGAAAGAGGAACTGTTGGAGTATTTTTTTTGCAATCAAACCCAAAATCAGATTTTGAGAATGGATTTTAGGCACTGTTGGAGATGCTCTAACGACGTCTGTGTGCCTTTGTTTCCCCTGTTTTTAAATTAGTAGGAAAACTAATGGGGAAGATAAAAGACGGGACTGGACTTGAACAAATTCAGAGACGCTGTTTGTTTGGTTTTTCCATTAATTTAAAAATCTGAAAGCTAAAATCCAAATAATTTGATGGTTTTTTAGTGAGTTTTTTAAAAAGTTGTAAAGCTCCATATAACTGAAAGCCAAAAACTATTAAAAAGGTGCTTTTTAGTTTATGAGTGTTTGTTTTAAACCAGTACTATTGAAGTTAGGGATATGACTTAGACCCCGTGCAATTGTTCGACCGACAGATCAGCACCCTAACCCCAAATCTCTTTCGGATCTCCAGAAGGAAAAAAAAAACAGAATGGTCACAGATGCCCTTCACAAGACAACTGGATTAGAGATATCATATAGATACTAATATTATTGAGGTGGTGCAGCGCGAAGTCTGTGCGTCCGCCACATTGCACGATAGCTACAGTGCATTCAACATGAGCTCAAAATATTTTTTCGTATCAAATTTCACAAACTGTATTTAACTCGGCTGGTTGAGCTTTTTCACCCCCTGCTCCTTTGGTCCCAAGGTCGAATCCCGCGAGACTTACATGTACTGTAGCTTCATTTTTACTGTTCTGTACTGTAGTGCCACGGGTTTTTTTCCCAGCAGAGAACATAATAGGCTTTGCTAATTTGATTGAGTCTCAGGTCCCAAGGTCGAATCCAGCCAGACGAATGGTACTATAGCTTCAGGATTACTGTTTTGTACTGTAGTGACACAGTTTTATTTTGAAACAGGGAACATAGTAGGCTTTGCTAATTTGACTGAGCCATTAAATCATGCTATAAATTTTCGAAATTTTAATAGAATGTTCCCCAAAGCATACCTAACTTACCATAAAAAATTCAGATCATGATTAAATTTATGCATTTTTTAAAAATTCTATCAATGCTACTAATGCATTTAAAGCAGCTTCGCAGATTTAGTTGAGCTGCTAAATTTGCAGATTCTTGAAAATTTTCAACAAGGATCCTCAGAGCACTCCTATGATACCGTAAAAATATCATATTATGATCAAGCTTTTGCGATTTTTATAATTTTGATATGCCACCGACGTACTTAAAATAAGTTCGCTGATTTGGTTAAGCTATTAAATTTGTAGAATCTTTAAAATTTGTTAGAAGGATGCTAAGAGTGTGCCTGATCTAACATGAAAAAAAGGGGTCGGGATCAGTCTTTTGCCATTTTTAAAAATTATGACAATTCGGCTTCCTTTTTTTTTGTGTGCTTCCGAAAAATATTTCTTTTTTCTATTAAAATCTCCGCCTATGTCGTGATTCCTTACGCCCGCAGCAACGTGCGAACCTATCGTAAAAAAAGGATCATGATCAAATTTGTGTGATTTTTAAAAATACCAACAATGCTACTGATACATTCGAAGTAGTTTAGCTGATTTGGTTATGCTACTAAATTTGTGAGTTCATGAAAATTTTTGAGTGTCCTGAAAACATGCCTATGCTCCGTACAAATTTCAAATCATGATCAAGTTTTTTTTAAAGACTGATGATGTTGCTAATGCACTTTAAGTGGCTTCACTAGTTTAATTAAGCTGCTAAGTTTATAAAATTCTTTAAAAAATTTTAGAATGGTTCTCAGAGGGTGCCTTAACTATCAGAGAAAAAAATTATTTAAGTTTATAAAATTCTTTAAAAAATTTTAGAATGGTTCTGAGAGGGTGCCTTAACTATCAGAGAAAAAAATTCTTTCTCAATCAAAGATTCTTCCTATATCGGCGATTCCTTCCGCCCACGGCCTAGAGGGAAGCGTATCCTCCACTGTTATTATTCTCTTCCTTCTCGGGCATTGCCTCTGATCTAACCCTCTGTTCCAAACCAACATCCACGATGGCCGCAAGCAACAAACCTCTCCTCTGCTCGCTCGTTCTCTCCCTCATAGGCTCTCCCTCATGGCTTCATCTCCGCGCCTCGCCTCTCTCCCTTCTCTCCCGCCTGAAGGCGCTCAACCCTAGGCCTCCAGCTTCACACCTGCATCGCCTCCTTCTCTCCACCTCCACCTCGTTCTCCCCGGCTCCACTCTGAAACCCTAGTTCCGTTAGTGGCCATTGATGCAACGACCCCGCTAGGGGAGGTGGCACCCGCGGTGGATACAATGACCCCGCCAAGGAAGGTGGTCGCAGAGGGACCTCGTTGTAGGCGACACAGGGCGCCGCGTGGAGGTCTGCGAAATGGATTCACTGTAATGTGAGCACTCTTCATCTGCTTGATAGCCTGTGAATCCTGCACTGGTACTACTCAACACAATTGAAATTTTCTTAGCTAGTTCAGTATTTCATTCATGTTGATGCTTCTCTGAACCAGACCTTTATTTCCTCTCTATATAGAGTAGGAATGTAGATGCGATGTTTCTATGCCAAGCAGCTTGAAATCAAGTAGTAGGAAGGATAAGTAGTTGATAATCGGCAAGCATCAGTGAAGCTGCGTTGTTGTTCACAGCGTAAGCTCTCCTCTTCAGTTGGTAGCTGAAATTGGCTATGATCAATGGCATTATGATTTCACTTCATCAATTGCATTAAGAGAGAACATTCCAGTTGTTGAATTGGTCATCATTCTTTGAGCCAAAGTGCAAAACCTGGAACTGCTCAAAAAATCTGGTGCTTCCTTTCATGTGGAATTAAAAGACCCATTATGGCAAATAGCAGGCAAAGTGTTGAACGGAGCACTAATTTGAGCCCTTTTATTCATCCTTCAATTGTTACATTTCAGTTCTAATACATGATACATGAGCACTATCTATTTCTCATGGACACACCAACAGATACAGAGAACTGATTCATGGACATCATTTAGGAACCAACTAAGAAAATTAAACAAATTCATACACACATCTTCTTCCTAATCCTTCACAATATCTGATTCATGGATCTTCTACTTTGCTGCACCAATGTAATCAAACCAATAGCAAGGGTCTTGCTAATTTCAGAAATTTCAGAATCTTGTTGCCACCATGACACAACCAAGTCTGGATTTTCATAGCACAAATAACTGGTCTGGATTTTCTAGCCTTCTGAAACCTTACTGCCATAAGCTCCAAATACACCATATTAAAGGCAAAGTACTAAACTTGCGCATTTTGATATTGAACAGGAAAAGTACTAAACATTTTGATATTTAACAGGCAAAGTACTGCCATAAGCTAACAAAATAGGAGCTTCTGAGTTCTGACAATAACAATTGGTCACTGAACATGCACTTTTTGATATTGAACTCTTGATCTCTAGCACTTAATTTCAGATAACTATAATGGACTTTCATACAAAAGGACTTCGCAACTACTGACTGCATATTGTTAGTAATACAAAAGAACTTAGCTATTGCTCCCTGCCTATTTTGGTACTGCTTCTTGGCCTTCCCTACATGTTTTGCTCCCTGTAAAGTATAGAAGATTCACTTAATAAAGAAATTGAACCAAAGCATTCTCAATAAATAAATTAACTTACGGTATTGCTCTTCCTTCTATGCATCTTCTTAACCCAATTTTTCTTTCTCTTCCACTCCCTTGCTTCTTTTTTCTTGAGGGCAACAACATGTGACATGTTGTCTTCTATTGTTGGTACAATGTTTGGAGGTTTATTGATAGAAAGTTCAACGATTCATTCTTCCACTTGCTTTTGAAGGCTAACAAGGGCATTGTCAACCATTAAAGATGTTTCTTCATATTCAGCTGCCTTAGAAGAGACACCCATGAACTTGTGTGAAAGATATTTGTAGCGATGTGTAGCATCCAATTTGGGATCTTCCAAGACATTTCTCCCCACATTGTCTAGAACTATTCCATATTGTGCTTCCCTTGTCCATCGCTTCAATACATATTCATTAGGCAGTTGTTTGATATCCATCACCTCAAGAATTTTGATGGCATGGCTGCATAATATACCAAACCGTTCAAATTGTTGACAGCTACATGATATTTTACCCTCTTGAAAAGAACCAACTACCATGTGCTCTTCTTCAATGATGGACTCATCATCGAGATATCTAATGGAAACAAGAAATACACTTCCATCTTCTGTCAAGTTTGTGTAGGCTAACATAGATCTTTCATACACAATTTGGAATGCTTTAAATATCTGTAGAGTGTACAACCTACTTGCTTACAACAACATAGGAGTTCTCATTTTAATTTGGGGTACCTTGTTTCTTTATTCATAAACCAATATTATTTCTCTATCTCTCTTTGCTTGGATGGCCCTCTCAAAATGATTAAAGAAACAAAGAACACCCAACTCTAAGTTTAAATAGCCCTTCAAGTGGCTATTTAATCTCTCACTCAATTGTGTACTTCTCATACCAAGCGTGTAAACATCTCTCATGTAGCATTCAGCCCACTTCTCTTTAACCTTGTAAATACTATCTAGCCAAGATTGTGTATGTACCTTACTTCTCATATTAGAAAACACCTCTTCAAAATCATCTTTATCCTCGTATTCATACATGCACACACTAAAATCAGCAAAGATGTTGGATGAGCCATCAATCTTGTTACGATTCAAATGATTGATTGCATTTTGCATTATATGCCAAGTGCACAAACCATGCCATGTGGAGGGAAAAACATCACCTATTGCTTTGCCCATTGCAATGTCTTGATCAGTGTAACTTGTTATAGGATATTTTTGACTATGAGCCATCGAAAAGGTATTAAAGAGCCATCTAAAGGACTTGAAAGATTCATCATACATTAGAGCCACCCCAAATACAACCGTTTCCCTAAAGTGGTTGAATCCAACAAATACACCAAATGGTCGGCTCTCCATGTGTGTGCCAAAAGTAGTGTCAAAAGTTACAACATCACCAAAATGTGCATAATCAATTATCATTTTAGCATCAGCCCAAAATATGTTAGCTATTTGTTCTTCATTGTCAAGCTGCAAGGCATAGAAAAATGAAGGATTTTTTGCAACCTTGTTCTGAAAATAATGCAACAGGCTTCCAGCTTCATCATATTTCATCTCTTTCTGATGTCTAGTCCGCAAATAATTCTTGTGATCACAACAAGTGTATCCAAGATTAGCTGCCCCACCAACATGTCTAGTAGCTAATTCATGAGCTGTTCTAGGCTTAATTCCGGAATCATCTGTAATTTCAATTTCGAAATCTTGGACCATTGAGATGCTTCGAAGTGATGGCATTAGATGAGAGGTTTCTGGAGTTTTGAGCACATGATTGTGATAAAAAAACCAAGTCAATTATCTTATATTTTGTCGTTGCTCGATTCAAGGAGATTCCCATTCGTACCTTGCAATCAGTTCTTGTCTTAGCTCGAGGTTTCTTTGTGAGGTGATCCCTTTTGTCCTTTCCTCTTAAACCTTACTTCGAACACACAAATCTACAAGATGTAACAGTTGCATCCTTTTTACATGTGTTCTCATATTTCTTTCTAACGCTGAAACCCATTTGGCCTCCATAGTTCTTCCAAAAAGTTTCAGCTTCACCCAAACTTCCAAATAACATGCCAATATGAGGAATGGAGCTAGGTAATATACTGCACAAAAAGATCCATCACTTGGGAGCCATGACCATAATTTTGCAAATTCATTTTTTATCGATCCCATTCAAAGTGATTGGCCAAGTTGTGGATTATACCTTCTATCTGCAGCAGTAGGAGGAACCCCATTAGGTGGAGGTGCATGATCTTCAGAAAGAACATCATGAGTATGCTCCATGGCTTCAGTTTTATCCATCAATTGGGGACGAACTGGCAGCGATGAGAGATGCTAGATCCTAGGGAGTTGGCAGAGATGAGGGGCTGAGTATGCAGCGAGGAGCGAGTGTGCAGGCAGAGAGGGGCGGCAAACCTGGTTATCTATGCATCGTTCCCACCAAGCAAAAAAATCCAACAGCGAGCAACCATGTAGGGTCGTGGATGCGTGGTCGGATGGCAGCTTGATGCGTACCGATTCGTTTACTTAAGTGGTTCGTGTGATTACCTCTTCGATTGAAAACGGACAACAAGATTTCGCCCTATGAACCTCTACCGTTGCTTGCGCTGATGGCAGATGATACGCATTCGGCCTAGATAGCATCTAGTTTGTGATGGTATTCAACCCTCTTTGCTTTATGAATTCATGCAGTTGTGGACACTTGTCTCCTCCATCTAGCTTACTCCAGGGGCATGTGACGGAGCATCCTGGCACTTTATACCAGACATATGTCACTTCACCAAGCAATGTCTAGGCGCTCATCAGACTCTGTTCCAAGACAATATCTGGAGGCCCTAGGCCCTTTCCAGATGCAAGTCCTTCACCTGGCTAGCTATCCAGTAGCGTGCGAGGGCGGCCAAATAACTATTTCTACCCCTTATGTTACATAAACCTAGAGACAGCTAAGCACCTCCAACTCCATTGCCCTTCTCCGGCCAAGGTCTGGTGCAACCTCGTGCATTGTATCAACTAGCTTTGGCTCAAACCACAACCATCATAGCAGAACATTCTATCCTGTTTTTTTCCAGCTTTTAGCTTGTGCTCTCCCAGCTTAATGAAATGAATCAACGGTAGTTCCCCTTGTCATTCTTTCAAAAAAAAGTAATAAGAAGGTGAATAGCAAACGATATGGCACGTTTTTTTTCTCAATCTAGTGGATAGCTTTGATTTCATAGGAGCACTTATATATAATGCCCATATTAAGCCTCATAGATTTTCCGGCCACTGACGCTGTCCACGTTGCCTTCGGCCTGATGTGGGCACAGGCCCGAGTGCCACGTGGCGCGGGCAAACAACACACTTGTCTGTTATTCGTATAGCCTGCAAATCATTGAGCCACTGTAACATTCCAAATTTTGGCCTTCTAAAATTTTCTCTAAGTTTTTAAAATTTTTTTGGGTTTAACTTTGAGCTCTCAAGTGCAAGAAATAATTTGAATCAAAAATTTTAAGTCAAAATAAGTTCAAAATAATTTATTTGGGTTCCAAATGCTTAAAAGTGTTTTTGAGAATTTTCTTGGATTTTTCCTAATTTATTTGCTATTTAACTTGGCTTTTCTTATTTTTTGAAATTAAAAAAACCTTTTCTTTTTCTCTCTTGTCCGTGTGGGCCACATTCCCCGCAGCCCATTCCTATTCCCACCACCGTCATCCGGCCCGTTCCTCCCGCTTCTTGGGCCACCACCTCGCTTCTCGGCCTGTTGGTTCAGCTTATCTCTCCGGTCGCTCAGCATGCCCAATCCGCTTCGGCTTTGCTCGCTGCGTTTTCTGGCCCGCCCACCACCACCTCAGCCGTGTCACCAAAACCCTAGAGTGGTGCCCATTGGATCTAGCTCGGGTGCTCCAGATTGCGCCATGCAAGCCACGCGTTGTGGGCCGTCCGATCGGTGTCGCATGGATGACTGGGATAGCGCCGCGTCATGTCCGTCATCTCTTTCAAGGACTCTCGCCATCGTGCTGAACCCCGCAACCGCTGCCGCGTTTTCCTCATCGACCGCATCGTATCTGCGCCAAACTCCTCAGCGTCCGCATCTATAAAGCTCGCCGCCCCCTTCCCCTCCCTCTTCTCTGTGCTTCGCCGACCCAATCACCGCATTATGCAAACCCTAGCGCCGCCGGTCCCAAGCTCTTCTTCGCCATCATTCTTCCCCGTCGGTGAGCCTCCGCCACTGATTTTGGTCGCAACGAGTTCGCTGGGTCGCCCGCATTCTTTTGCCCTTAGCCCGGTTCGGTTTCACCACGTTTTTGCGCATGACCGAGGTCGTCTTATTTGGCTCCGGCGAGTCTACGCCACGCCCATGCCACGTTAGCACCTGTGCCGCCCCTTGTCCCCTAGTCAGCACCGCATGGCCGCCCAGTCAGCGCTGCGTTGCTTTGCGGCCCACCGGATCAGCGCCGCTTTGGTTTCCTTGCCCACGCCGCGTCTGCAGCCGCTTGTCTTCCACGTTGGTGCCACGTCAGCCCTAGCCTCTCGCGTGGCGTCCACATCAGCCGGCCCTGCCACGTATCCCCTTAAGTCCCTCGGTGGACGTAGTCCACCGTGAGCCGTGTCACTGATGTGTGGGCCCACGTGTCAGAGGCAATTCTTTTTCCTATTTATTCATTTTCCCAAAAATCCAAAATTTCAGTGAATCCCAGAGTGCCATGTGTCACCCCCTTTGTTTTTTTCTTTTGATTTTCTGATCTGAGGAACTTCCAAGAACCCGTTCTCCCTCGTTCAAGCTCCGGTTCCAACAATTGAAATTTCTAAATTCAAGATCTATCTTCCAATATTTTTATTTTCAATTTTTGAATTTTGTTTGTGTTTGTTTTATTTATTTGCTCTCATTTCACGTGTAAACGATGCAATCGAAACTCAAAAGAATTATTAGGCAGAGGTAGAACCAGCAGGAGGCAACAAAGGCAAGTCTTCCTCGAACATATTGATCCCAAATTTTATGAAAATTTTATGTTGTTTTAAATTATGCATGCTTACTTTTACGCAATATACTTCAAATACAGTTTAAGGAGTAGCTAAATTCTAAAATTTGTTATGCCCTCATTGGTGTTGATCATGCCAAACCATTGTCGCCCTAGAGGATATTTAGCTATTTTATTTAGTGATATCCAATAGTGTAGCATGAGACGGTAGAATTGCTTAGTCCTATTTAAACGTTTCAATATTATGCCATTATGGAATATTTTTCAAACATTGTTTAAACTTATTTGTGAAATTGTGGCAATTGATATTGCTACTGTTATTAAATAAAATAAATTGAAAATGGCTTAGACCGGGGCGGATGAATGTTTGGCGGGTGCAGGATGCACGGGATCTTGAAAGTGAATGTTCCGCCCTAGTCAATTAAAGACCAAAGCATGTGTTACCGTGGACCGAACAATACCGTACAACCACAAGTCTATGTGGGTACGACCCGGCTAATTAATTTGTGCGTCTCGTTATTGGCTTTGCCATTTGGTAGGATGTGGGTGCCGAATGTAG
Source organism: Guadua angustifolia (assembly GCA_036346375.1). Lineage (NCBI taxonomy): Eukaryota > Viridiplantae > Streptophyta > Magnoliopsida > Poales > Poaceae > Guadua > Guadua angustifolia. The sequence continues at coordinate 24,756,753 of CM070513.1, forward strand.
ACACTCGCAAGGCACAAGAGGGGGCTTCCGTACTCGGTGGCTATAACCCTAACAGTGGTGAAACCTTAACAGGCGAAGTTAGTAGCGGTATCGTGTATTGTAAAGGTCTTATCATGATCTCTCTGCCGACATACCAAAAAAAGTGTGTTAATTGCATGGTAACAAGAGTCGATTATGTCTAGTGGATAAAGCTGTACACACTTGACGAATACTTATACCAGGGGTACCCCACAGCAAGGTATACATCTATTTCAAGATCGTTTCTCTCTCAGTCGTGCAAACATGGCGGCAAGATTGGCAGTGGTGCGGAATGCTGGAGAGGGTATTACCAAAGTCTCCGTCCCACAAAGGACCCTCGGCCTCATTCAGACCCGCCAGGGGCGGTCCGACCTGGCCTCAAGTCGGACGCTCCCGCAAGCTCCGACCTGGCCATAGGTCGGACGCCCACGCAGGCTCCGACTTGGCCTCAGGTCGGATCCCAAACGACCTCCAACTCAGCGACCTCCGCCACGTCGCCGGTCGACCTCAAGCAGGTCACCTGCCCCATGGATGCGACGGCCATGCTGGAGTAGGTGGCTCCTTCCCAAGGTGGCCAGGGGGCCGCCAAAGTCAAGCGCCCGTCCCTTCACTCCATCCTGCGCAGTGGAGAGACGCGCTCCGTCCCCGAGGCAAGACTGAGCACAACAGAACGTCGGCAAGACACAGCACTCAGAGGGCAGGTGCGCACCTTCCCGACGGAACGCCGCCCGTTGTGTCTACCAACCCAGACGTGGGAGGCATAGGAACTGTCGACCACCAAGATCAAGACTGACTCCGGGTGTAGCGTACCCCTACTTTTTCTTCCCAATCTCCCGTGTAACCTGCCCCCTCCATCTATATAAAGGAGGCAGGGCCCTAAGGGAGGGGGACTCGATTCACTCGATTCACTAGCAGACTCGATCGGACTGGACTCTCTGGGCCAATCTCTCTCCCTCTCGCTCACTCCACTCGGACGAGGCGCATTAGGCCAGCCCTTTCGCCCTCGCTTGTAACATTGTGTAATCCACCGCACCCCGATTAATACAAAACCACCACACACAAACTAGAAGTAGGGATATTCAGCCCGAACCAGTATACATCTTGGACTCCCGAGTCTAACCATTCAAGGAGCGGGAGCGCGCGGCCCCTAGACTTACAAATTTACTTGCTGGTTATACGAAACACCGACAGTTGGCGTGCCAGGTAGGGGCTTCGCGCATCATCGTCTTCGTCTCCGGACTCCCGGTCACCTCCTTGATGGCTTTCTTCACCCACGACGGCGCGTTCACGTCGGGGAGTTGGATTCGCTTCGGCTCCCTCGACTTCATCGCCACTCCAGCGGGAGAGCTCGTGCTCGTCCCCGCCACTTCTCAGGTCCAGGCCCCCGCTAGGAGCCTGGACTCCATCGCCGACGCCTTCGACGACCTTCGGCTTGAGGCCCCAGCACGGACCTCGACGCTAGGGCCTGTTCGCCGCCGCGCCGCTTCTGGTGGCGGTGCACGTGAGCTCCTGCGGGCAGAGGCTTCGCCCCCCGCAGGTTCGTGGCTTGTGGCGATGGCTGGCTATGTGCCGGCCTCCGTCCACGAACTGCTGGAGGTTTCCTCCAGCGACGACTCCAGCTCCGACACGGAGCACACTACGGACGAGTTGTACTCTCACGAGTGCAACATGGCGGGCGTGGCCGACCAGGCCGCGACCCCCGTAAGTCCAGGAACCGCCGCTCGGCGTGCCGAGGCGCAGGAGGCAGAGGAGAGCCTCCAGGCTCGCGCCTGGCTGAGCTTCAGCTAGCCTTGAAACAGCTAGAGGCTCAAAAGGCTCAGCTGGACAAACTCGAGCCGACACGAGGCGGCGCCACCGAGCCCCCACACACGCTGGTGCTTTGCAAGACGCAAGACGAGGTCCAAGACTAAGCGGGCGAGGGTCCGCGGTCTTCGTTCTTCCCCCACGCCAGCCAAAATGTCGCTGCAGCAGCAATGCTGCTCCGCGGCATCCCCGAGCCAGAAGACCCGGAGGCCAAGGCCACGTACCAGAACCTCCGGGGGCTGGTAGAGTGTGCTGTCGTACAGCACATGCAAGGATCCGGTTCCCATCACTCGGGGGCTTCCTCGAGCCACCCGAGCCGTGCCGCCGCCGCACGGGACCTGTGATCCAACGAAGACGGCGAGCTCGAAGCGCCCCAGACCTCGCGCAGATCCGGCGCGCCAATACTGGTGATACCGACGACGTCCGTGACACCCTCGAGGCACGGAGGAGGGTGATGGACGAAGCGGCCCGATCGCGGGCCGTCGACAGCGGTCGACGCCACGACCGCGGCTTAAGCCCTGATGGCCCCGGGCCTCAAGCATTATGTTGGGAGATCCACAACGCAGATTTCCCTGCCCGGTTCCAGGCGCCCGTCAACATCGCCAAGTACACTAGGGCGACAAACCCCAATGTCTGGCTGGAAGACTATCGGCTCGCATGTCGAGCGGGGGGAGCTACTGATGATCTTTTCATCATCCAGTACCTCCCCATTTACCTCGCGGACTCGGCTCGAGCCTGGCTCGAGTACCTGCCCGCGAACACCATCAGGAACTGGGCCGACCTGAAGAGCCTCTTCGTCGACAACTTCCAGGGCACTTACAAGCGCCCTGGGAACTCCTGGGACCTGAAGGGTTGCAAGCAGCAGCCAGGGGAGAGTCTCCGGGACTACATCCGATGGTTCTCCCAGCAATGCAATGAGCTCCCCGACATTTGCGACGCCGACGTCGTCGGGGCGTTCATCTACGGCACCACTTCCAAAGCTCTGGTCCACAAGCTGGGCTGCGCCAAGCTCAGGACCACCATGGAGCTCCTGGATATCGCCACCAACCACGCCTCTGGCGAGGAGGCTGTGGGGCCATCTTCGACAAGGGGAAGGCCAAGCGGGAGTCCGCTTCCGATGTTGCTGCCCCCTCCGACCGCTCCGACAAACGGAAGCGGAAGGGGAAGCAAGGCCACGAAGGCCACGTGGTCGCGACGCCGACCGCCTCGTCAAGCGGCGGTAGCGGCGGCGCCGACCATTTCGGCGGTGATGGATAGCGGTGTCCAGATCACGGGTACCCCGTCAGGCACAAACTCTGGGACTGCGAGACCCTGAAGCGCTTCATTTCCGGAGCCCCCACGCGGGGCAAAGGGAAGAAGCAGGACCCGGCACCAGATGCCGGGGCAAAGGGAAGAAGCAGGACCCGGAACCCGACGGCTGCCTCATGATCTTCGGTGGGCCAGCATGCTACGCTGACAAGCGGCGCTTCAAGCTCGCCTTCCGCGAGGTCCACACGGAGACACCCGCTGTGCCCAAGTACCTCCGGTGGTCGGAATCTCCGATCACCTTTGATCGGACCGACCACCCCGACCACGTCCCGCACCCGGGGAGATATCCCCTGGTCGTCGCCCCCGTCGTTGGGCCAAAGCGCCTGTCCAAGGTGCTCATGGATGGCGGCAGTAGTCTCAATATCTTGTATGTTGAGACGCTTGACGCCATGGGAATCCCTCGCTCGCGTCTCCGGCCGAGCAAGGTGCCTTTCCACGGCGTCGTCCCTGGCCAGCAGGCCCACCCGCCCGTTACCTTCAGGAGTCTGGACAACTTCCGCACCGAGACCCTCACCTTTGAGGTCGTGGGGTTTCCTGGCTCCTACCACGCCATCATGGGGAGGCCGTGCTACGCCAGGTTCATGGCCGTCCCCAACTACACCTACCTCAAGCTAAAGATGCCGGGGCCACGGGGAGTGATCACCGTGGCCGTGTCTTTTCAGCTCACTTACAACTGCAAGCACAGCAGTTGCGAGCTGGCGTCGACGCTCATTGCATCCGCCGAGATCGAAAACCTCCGGAGGGAAACCTCCGAGTCTGCCCCCGACTCCGGCAAGTCGGGGCTAGGGTCCTTCAAGTCCACCGAGGACACGAAGGCGGTCATGGTCGATCCTGAGGATCCGGCCAAGACTGTGCGGGTCGGAGCCACGCTCCCCGCCAAATAGGAAGGCGCGCTCGTCGACTTCCTCTGCGCCAATTGAGATGTCTTCGCATGGAAGCCCTCCGACATGCCAGGCATCCCAAGGGAGGTCGCCGAGCACTCCTTGAATATCCGGCCCGGCTCAAGGCCGGTTGCCCAACGCTTGCGCCGCTTCGACGAGGAGAAGCGCAAGATCATAGGAGGAGAGATCGTCAAACTTTTGGCCGCAGGGTTTATAAAAGAGGTGCGTCACCCCGAGTGGCTCACCAACCCTGTCCTTGTACAAAAGAAGTCCGGGCAATGGAGAATGTGTGTTGATTACACGGGCCCGAACAAGGCATGTCCCAAGGACCCTTTTCCATTGCCTCACATCGACCAAGTCATCGACTCCACCGCAGGGTGCGGATCCCTGTCCTTTCTGGATGCCTACTCGGGCTGCCACCAGATAGCGATGAAAGAGTCCGACCAGCTCGCGACTTCTTTCATCACTCCGTTCGGCTCATTTTGTTACGTAACGATGCTATTTGGTCTAAAGAACGTGGGTGCTACATACCAACGATGTATGCAAATGTGTTTCAGCGACCAGATAGGCCGTAACATCGAGGCGTACGTCGACGACATCATCGTCAAGACTAAGGAAGCCGACGATCTCGTCACCGACTTAGACGAGACTTTTGCAAACCTCCGGCGGTTTCACATCAAGCTCAACCCCGAAAAGTGTGTTTTCGGGGTCCGCAAAGGAAAACTACTCAGCTTCATCATCTCCGAGCGCGGCATCGAAGCCAATCGAAAGAACATCTCTGCGATCATGAAGATGGGCCCGGTGGACAACCTGAAGGGAGTCCAGAAGCTGACAGGATGCCTTGCAGCCTTGAGCCATTTCGTGTCTCGCCTTTGCGAGCGCGGAATGCCGCTCTACAATCTGCTCAAGAAGTCCGACCACTTCAGCTGGACCAAGGAAGCGCAGGAAGCCCTCGACTCAACGTTCTGACTTCACCGGTCTTTGGTCGCCCGACAAAGACAGGGAACCGCTCCTCCTCTACATCGCCGCCACGACCTAGGTCGTCAACACGGCGCTTGTTGTGGAGCGAGCCGAAGAGGGCCATGTGCTCAAGGTACAGCGGCCGATGTACTTCATCAGTGAAGTACTCTCCGAGACCAAGGCTCGGTACCCGCAGGTGCAGAAGCTACTCTATGCGGTGCTCATCACGAAGAGGAAGCTGGTCCACTACTTCGACCGGCATCCCGTCTCCGTAGTGACCTCCTCGCCGCTCGGCGAGATTGTCCGCAACCGCGACGCTTCTGGAAGAATAGCCAAGTGGGCACTTGAGCTCAACGGCCACGACATATCCTACGTACCTCGGACGGTGATCAAACCGCAAATCTTGGCCGACTTCGTCGCCGAGTGGACCGAAGCCCAGGCGCCACCGGCGCTTGAAGACCCCGAGTACTGGACGATGTACTTTGACGGGTCCTACACCAAGAACGGAGCGGGTGTTGGGGTCGTCCTTGTTTCCCCGCTTGGAAACAAGCTCCAGTACGCCATCCGGTTACACTTCGACACAACCAACAATGTCGCCGAGTACGAAGCACTCGTCAACAGTCTCCGGATCACTGCCGACCTCGGCGCACACCGACTCTACGTACACGGCGACTCCAAGCTCGTCGTCGACCAAGTCATGAAGGACTCGGAGCCTCGTGACGCCTGCATGGCAGCATACTGCCGTGAGGTGTGCAAGCTCGAGGAAAGGTTCAAGGGTTTCGAGCTTCACCACAGCTATCGACGGTACAACGCTGAGGCCGATTACCTAGCCAACCTTGCCTCCAGCAGGGGACCGATCCCACATGGGATCTTCATCTCCGACCTCCACAAACCCTCCGTCCGACTGGACTCGCTTTCCGAGCAGCCGACCGACACTCCGGGTGCATCTGCTTCGATCACGGACGATCGGACACGGATCTTCCGGTGCAGCCCGCGGCGTCTTTGTTGCCGACTCGATGGAGGAAACCCTTCATCGACCGGCTGACGGACGGATCACTCCCCGCCGACCCAACCGAGGCCCGGCGCCTCACTCGGTGGGCGAAATCCTTCGACCTGGTCAGAGAAGACCTCTACAAGAGGAGCCCCTCGGGAGTCCTCCAGAAGTGCATCCTGGTCGACCAGGGTAAGTAGCTACTGCTCGACATCCACGGCGGTATCTGCGGCCACCACGCCGCCCCACAGTCCCTCGTGGCGAAAGCCTTCCGCGGTTTCTACTGGCCGACCGCTGCGGCCGATGCCGAGCAAATTGTTCGCACCTGCGAAGGGTGCCAATTTTTTGCTCGGCAGACGCATCTTCCAGTGCAAGCCTTGCAAACGATCCCCATCACCTGGCCGTTCGCGGTCTGGGGACTCGATCTGGTCGGGCCCTTCAAGAAGGCGCCCGGGGGCTTGACTCACCTGCTTGTCACGGTGGACAAGTTCACCAAGTGGATAGAAGCCAAACCGGTCGCCACCATCACTTCGGTACAGGCGGCCAACTTATTCCGCGACATCGTTTATCGGTTTGGAGTCCCGAACTCCATCATCACCGATAACGGAACGCAGTTCACGGGGAAGGAATTCCTCAAGTTCTGCGACGACTTCAACATCCGCATAACTGGGCAGCCGTAGCCCATCCGCGGACCAACGGCCAGGTCGAGCGAGCGAACGACATGATCCTCCAAGGGCTCAAGCCGCGAATCTTCAGCCGACTTAAGAAATTCGGGGGACGATGGGCGGCCGAGCTGCCCTCCATTCTCTGGAGCCTACGGACCACACCAACCCGATCGACTGGGTTTACACCATTTTTCATGGTGTTCGGTGCGGAAGCCGTCCTACCAATCGACCTGGAGTACGGCACCCCGAGACTGCAAGCCTTCGACGAGGTGCGGGGGCTCGAATCACAACAAGACGCCATCGACCAACTCGACGAGGCGCGCAATGTGGCCATCCTGCGATCGGCCAAGTACCAGCAAACACTGCGACGCTACCACAGCCGGTAAATCCGCGAAAGGTCCTTCAACAGGGCGACTGGTCTGCGCCAGTCCATCCAACAAGGACAGTATAAAGCCCCCTCCCTCAGGAAGGTCCTTCACCATCGTGGAAGTTCTCCAATCTGGCACCTTCCGACTCAAAGATGCCGATAGCAACATTGTGTCCAACGCTTGGAATATTGAGAAGTTAAGGAAATTCTATCCTTAAAGCTTTTTCTTTATTCTCGTGTCTCCACCAAGTCCTCTGAGCCCAAAGCGCCACGTGCTGACCACATCCTGGTCCACACGCGCCACTCGGGGGCTATTAGCCCGCATGCTCGTCTGAGTCGGCACCCCGACCGGCCATCGCGATCCCCTTGGCGGCAACCTTTTCGACCCAAGTGCTACGACCTACGCCCCAGAGGCTATGGTTGCGAAGTAGCGCTTTCCGGGAAAAGGAAATGCCCGTGTGGGGCGATCCATGGTCGACCAGGGACGTGTCATTGGACTGCAAAGTCCCTTGCTATTTTCGCATTTTCCTCAAAGTGTTAGCGCTCCGACCCGTTCGACAAGTGTTCATCACAGGACAGAAATGCAAAATATCAAGCAAAGTCCCCAAAATCCATAACATATAATGTACATACATTACGTCCAACGAAAACAAAGATCGGGCGCGGGCGCCTCGAGGCTTCCTAACCCCAGGCGTCGTCATCGGAGTTGTGGCTGTCCTCGTCGTCCGCGTCCAGGGCGTCGACGCGTAGCCGCTCCGCCACCGTCTCAGCCGCTGCCCGTGTTCTCACCTGCGCAGGGGTTGGGTCGCCTTCGATTCCGGCAACGGCCGCCGTCGGGTTGAAAAAGGCGTCACGGCTAGCACAGCAGGCCAGCACATACTGTGCCGCCAGAATGGCGACCTCCCGCCCCTCGCGAGCAGAACGCTCGTGCAAGGCGCAAGCGGTCGGCCAAGATGTCGAACCACTGGTGAGGCAGCGTGCCCTCGACGAATGCGCTCCAAATTATGCAGCCTCACCCCCAGTGGCTCCAAGCTCCTGCCCATGCTCTCGAAGGCTGGGCGGAGCATGGATAGGAGGTTTTCGCGCCAGACCCAGCGCCCCTCCTGCATCTTGGCAAGCTCTTCCTCGGCGGCTTGAACCTGAGCCCGCAGCTACAACGTTTCCTCGCACGTCTTGGCGAGCTCCTCCCCGGAGACCTCAGATCGAGCCCGCTACTCCAGCGCCTCCTCGCGCGTCTTCGCGAGCTCCTCCTCAATGGCCCGGACCCGAGCCTGCTGCCACAGTGCTTTCACTTCCTGTGCGGTGGCTGTTGCGGCCTGGACGTTGAAGGAGGCTTGCAGCCGCGTCAGCTCGGCCGCCATATCCGCGGCCCGAGTTCCGGCTGTAGGAGGGTTGCCCGGGACGGGCGGGGGAGCATCGGGAGCGGCTCCACCGGCGTTCCCCTCCGCCAAGGCGGTCGGCGCGAGCGCGGCCAATGGCAGGCCCGAGCCAGAACCAGGAGCGCTGGAAGAAGCAAGAAGCAGCTCAACGTCAGCAAAAAGAAATCAAGGCCATCCTGAGGCCAAGCAAAGGAAACTCACTCCAAGAGAGGGTTTCAAATGCGAAAACGCGACGAGGGCAGGGTAATCCCTACCCTCGCCGCGGCTCTGGAGGACCCGACGTTGGCGCGGGACTTCTTGGGGTCCGAACCCCGTGGGTCCGCCACCGCCTCCCACTTGCCGGCCCTCCGGTCGTCACCGCCGCTCGTCATCTAGTACTCAAGGTGCAAGGAATGCAGCGAAGAGGCCAAGGGAATGCTAGGCGTGGTCGCTCTCACGCCCGCCATGCCGTATTTATAGAGGCAGGGCGGAGCAGTCCAAATGGGCGCCGCATCGAGCAGAGCACCGCGCACGCATTAACTCCACGTCCCGCGTGACGGGACGTGTCCTTTCCACTCCCCCACTGCGCATTAAAATGCAACGGGACGGTAGGGGGCGGAAGGACACCGCTTGAACAAGGCGTGCGCGACCCTTCGCTTCGGCTCTGACCGGACGATCGCACCGCCGGCGAAGAAAGGCTCGACCGGATGCAGCGACCGAGGCGAAGGCCCATCAACTTGCCGTCCTGTGGATGGCCGAGCGATGGTCCTGACACACATCATCTCCAAAGGTGAAGAAGAAATCTCTGGCTCTTTTTGCTCTTTTCATCTCAGGCAAAGGCGAGGGGGCAGGGAAAGAGAAAGCGAGGGCGGTGGCGAAGGCAAGGGCAGGAGCGTGCCCTAGCACTCTAAGCGCCCGATTTATAGGCGCCGAACAGGCACCAGTCGAACGCGCACCGACCGAGCGAACGCCAGTCAAGCGGACCTCGTCTCGGATGAAGCATCGCCCATCTCGTCGGATCGCCACGCCACGCCGCTAGTGAGATGCATCGGACCCCAATAATTTCGCTTCGCATTAAATTCCCGCAGCGCATTAAATACCGGCAGGAGACGCCAGGGCACCGCTCTGGGCGAGACGCCCCGCAACCTCTCGATCTCCGCTTCTGGGCCGGATCAACTGGGCCGAAACAGGTATGAAAAGTCCACCGGGCTGCACCAGCCTCGAGGTGGCGAGAGAGCTCAATAGCTCGCGCTAGGACCCGATCCGACGCCGCGGGTTCCAAAGCCCTAATCCACCAAGTGGATTCAGGGTCACTCGGCACAAAATGAGCGAGGGGCGAGGACAAGGCGAGCCCCCAGTGGGCCTCTAGTTGGGTTGGCGGACGACTCAATCGCCTTAACTCGCGTCCAAGACCATACTTCACATTCTCCCGCGGAGCCCATCGATGGGTGGCAGCCAGCTGCGCTCCGGGTCGGCGGACGGCTCGGGGTCCAACACGGGATCGAGTAAAGAAAGGTTTCTTATGGGTTGCCCCCAGCGGGTCGGACACCCGACGCAGGGATCGTCCGCTCGGAAAAAGGTCCCCCTTGGGAGGGACCTCCAAGGCCCATTCAGATAACCCGCTAGTAGCTCCACGAGCACGGTGTTCAAACCAACGCATGGTAAACACGCGCTTGCTCACCCCTCCAGTCCCCACCGCCGACGGCGTATCGTGGGATGCATAAATGCCACACCTCGCGAGATAGCCTCGCCCCGACGAGGACTCGGGACGGACGCCCTTCGCCTAGCTCCGGCGTAAAACCAGCCTTACTAACACGTCTAGCTATGATGTAAAACGAGCACTTGGAAACCAGAACCTCGCTGAGGCATCTGGGCATCCCAGCCGACTAAGGCCGCGCCTAGCTCCAGCGTAAAACCAGCCTTATTAACACGTCTAGCTACGACGTAAAACGAGCACTCGGAATTCAGAACCTTGCTGAGGCATCTTGTCGTGCCCCGAATTCCCACGGATTCGGACACTCTGTGTATTCTGTACTAGTCCAGGATCACGCTAGTACACACAGGATAAACAGGTTGAAGTACCACAATCATACACAATGAAATAAATAATAAGTACTTCAAGCATTAATAGTAACGAGTTACATGGCCTTATGGCCACCTTACAATACTTCAGCAGCAGAGCGATAAATATCATCGATATCAAGTTCATTCAATGGAAGCAAAATACGATAAGCGGGACCCTTCTTAACCACAAAGCTCTTGAAAGCGGCCCAACCCCTTAGTCCTCCGGCCTTCAATGAACTCCTCCTCCCAAGCCGATGCGGCTTCATCTTCGAGGTTTTTGTCGATGCAAGGGTGAGTATACAACATACTCAACAAGTCATGCACAATGCAGATCTATTACTACATGCATGGCTTATTCCAAAGGAAAGGCCTAATTGGTTATTTTGCATAAGCGGCATTTCTTTTAATCGGGTAATCCTATTAGATTAAAAGCGATAAAATCGATATTATTAATAACTAATTTTTCAATTCTTTCTCAAGAGTTTTGGCACACGACCCTAATTTCATTCATCGATTTACGCACACACCACCCATCCACATCTTTTATTTTAAAATCTAACCCTTGATTGTAATCATCGAGCAATGTCAATACCATGACACGGCTATTCAATAGATTCACACACACACTCTGCAGAGGTCAGTACACTTTACCCACAGGATCTGATCGTTCACCACAGCGATTGATTGTAACAAAGTCTTTGAGACTAACACTTAGCGATGATCCTCTCGATGATTGCCTTCCTAACACTTCCCTCACACAGAGCCAAAGTTTAGAACAGCACATACCGTTAGATGGGTACCAAGCCGCAAAGACAGTACGCTCCCGTCTGGTTACATTTTTGGTGTAACTGTCACCCCGAGGTATCAAAGGAAAGATATTAGAAACCTACTTAACTAGGTCCGTCCCATTCCAGACAAGTGGTTGTACACGGAACTCAGCTCAAAGGCTCGCAAGGTTAAGTCCTTAATTGTCCCGCAAGACAACCATTTTATACATCTCGCACACAGCCTTCACAATCTTTTCATACATCCCATTGCCACACAGGCCCACCTGGCACGAAGCCTTCTTGCCACTTGCCCCGGTTCAAATCATTTTCCCACCCCACTTTAACTTAAGCAACACATGCCATTTTCCACATCAGTTCAGGAATAGCACCACAGTGTCACTATCCCAGTTCCAATTCATGACATCATCGCATTTTCCAAAATGCGTTCCATAATTGTTTAGTCAATATTCATTTGATATTTGAAAGTCATTCCACGCATACAAGCAGGCTAAGCAGCTAATCACGGTCTAGCCTCCCGTGTTGGCATCATATTAGCATCCAACATATTTAAGCATCTTAGGGTGGACAAGGTTTCAGGGCATATAAACATTTATAATCAAGGTGGCATAACAAGTTTGGCTTTTAACTACCATTTCCCAATTTAATCAATAGTGGTTGTACTTAACATAGCATGCAATATGGAAATCAAAATATACTTTGAAAACTAGGCGCGAAATGATCAAAGCATGACTTGCCTTGAAGAGGAGTTGGTTCTCGTCAAGGTCTGCGACGGGTCTTCAAACTCTCCTCGATTTAAATTCGCAACTCGGGGTCTAGTCGATACAAGCAATCACTCAATAAACATACAATACAGACAGCAATATAAATTCTAAAAATAAAATAAAAATCACCAATAAATAGTTCACATTTTTACAAATTTTTGGGCACTGGAATCACTCAAATCCGAGTTAAAATGCAAAAGTTATAGCCTTTACAATATTCTGAAAATTCATAAAAGAATAAACCGAATTATTCATCTATTTTCTACCGATTTTCCGGTTATTTTCCTCGGCTTGACACGGTCGGCACGAGAGCGAACCACGCCGCCTTGACCATCGACAGGTGGGCGGATGACGTCGTCTTGACGTCAAGATACCGGGCGGTCCACCCATCGACGTGGGCCGGTGAACAACGCCCGCCCCACATGTCGGTCGACACGCGTCGAGAATTATCCGCCACGCATGCATGCATTCCCGATCGTCGGATTGAATCTAACGGCGCAAGACTAACCGAGCGATTTACTATTTACGGGACTACGTGGCGTTACCTTGGGCGTCGGATGAAGGTCGGCGGTGAGGTTGCACGCGAGTCGATGAAGATCTTGGCGGTCTCGTCGCCGGACTTGGAGAAGACGCGAGATGGCGGCGGCGATTCGTGTGTCTCCGTCCGAAGAAGTAACCACACGGGTGCTTCTCGCTTGGGGAACTTCGATGAGGTCTTGGCGACGGCGGGAACGACGGACGGCGAGCGGGCACAGAAAAAGCGAGGCGAGAGAGAGCTAACTTCTGGCGAGCTCTGGCGAAGCCTCGGTGGCGAGAGTGCAGAGAGGTGGCAACAGGCGGGATGGAGTGCTGAGTGCAGGGGCTTTATCTCCGCTCGGCGAGCCTCGACAGCAAATCTCGACAAATCCTCGTGACCAACGAGCAGCGGCGGTGCACAGATCGCTCGTCTCCGAGATCAGTCCGCCACATCTACTGCTCGATCGCGATCCAACGGTCCAGAATCGGCGGCGATTTAGGGTTTTCGGTGAGCACGATGTTGGGCCGCCCAACAACTGTAGCTAGCTTATTTCGACTTTTCGCAATAAAAATAATTCGATAATTCAAAATAATTATTTGGGGCACTAAAAATACTAGAAAAAATTCTAGAAAAATTCTAGAAAATATTTCAGAGCATTTTGAGCCTAAATAAAATATTTTCACTTATTTTTGATAAATACTTTTTCTGGTATTAATTAATCAAGAGAAGAATGGTTTAAATAAATGTTTATTAATTTCAATAAATCCCCAAAAATTCAGATAAAGGCAATTAAATGAAATTAAATGCAAATAAAGGTTGGTTAATTCATAGAAATTCAAATAACTCCAAAAATTAAAATCTAGCCAAAATTCGGGACGTTACACATCTGGACATCCATGCCGACCAAGTCCGCGTCTAGCTACGACGTAAAACGAGCACTCGGAATCCAGAACCTCGCTGAGGCATCTGGACATCCATGCCGACCAAGGCCGCGTCTAGCTACGACATAAAACGAGCACTCAAAATCCAGAACCTCGCTGAGGCATCTGGATATCCATGCTGACCAAGGCCACGTCTAGCTACGACGTAAAACGAGCGCTCGGAATCCAGAACCTCGCTGAGGCATCTGGACATCCCTGCCGACCAAGGCCGCGTCCAGATATGACGTGAAACTAGTGAACGAACACCAGAACCTTGTCTAAAGGCATCTGGGCGTCCGCGCCGATCACAACGGTGTCGAACCAGGCACCCCCCCGACCGAGTCGGTCGGGCCCAGGCTAGCAGGTAACCTGACCCGCTCTCAGACCACCTTTCGGGGCTCGGGTTACACCAGGGTGCGCTTCGCGCGGTCGGTCAAACCGATCGACCAAGTCGGTCGGGCTTCGCCAACTAAAGCAGCCTTCTGATCCGCTCGGGGGCTCGGGACCAACTGAGTCCACCCGATTCATCCAGTCGGATTTTTTGCCGATCAAAGTAACCCCCCAACCAGCTCTCCAACCTGCTCGGGGGCTACACCCACCGGGTGCGCTCACGCGCACCCGGTCAAGACCGGCCGACTAAGGCAGCCACCCCAAAAGGACCCGTTGCTCCATTACGCGGCGCTGTGGCTAAAGATCCAAGAGATCGCATAAGCACTCATCAGACAGAAGCTAGTAACATTTATATGATGCGCAAGTTACATACAGTTGCTACTCGCATCACGACAAGTCAGCTTGAAGACATCAAGACGGCGCAACAATCTAAGCGCCGCGCGCACACCGAAATGCCTCGACGAGGGCATCCCTGGCCTTGACAAGCTTCGGGACGGCGTCAATCAGCGCGTCGACGGCTGCGGCGTCGCGAGCGACGGCGTCTTGCTCGGCCCACTCGACCTGGGCGAGCTCGAGGTCTTCCCAAAGCTCCGCGAGAGAGGCCTCCTCATCCGTAGGCGCCGGCGCACCATCATCTCCGAAGCTGAACACCAAGGTTCCATTCTTGGAAGAAGCCATGAGAGAAGTCAAGCGTCGTGAAGCGGTCAAAAATCCGAAAAGTGAATGACCCCTCCAACTCCAGCAACCGCACCACTCTTATATATGCTTGAGGCGTGGAAGCCGAACGGCTCCCAATAAATGGGGGCGCAGGAAGTGAAGTCGTGCCATGCATCTTGAAGAGATCGCGCCCATAGAAGCGATGGGCCCATCTAGAAACGCACGCATTTCGGGATGGCCCTGGGGGCTACTGACGAATACTTATACCAGGGGTACCCCACAGCAAGGTATACATATATTTCAAGATCGTTTCTCTCTCAGCCGTGCGAACATGGCGGCAAGATTGGTAGCGGTGCAGAATGCTGGAGAGGGTATTACCAAAGTCTTCGTCCCTCACAGATGGGATTATCACTGAATATTGGCTGGAACACCAAATGATCCGTCTTGGGCCCAGCTCTAAGCCTCGTGGGCCCACAAAGGATCCTCGGCCTCGTTTAGGCCCACCAGGGGCGGTCCGACCGGACGCTCCCGCAGGCTCCGACTTGGCCACAGGTCGGACGCTCACGCAGGCTCCGACTTGGCCTCAGGTCGGAGCCCAAACGACCTCCAACTCGGCCGACCTGCGCCACGTCACGGTCGACCTCAAGCAGTCACCCCCCCATGGACGCTGACGGCCATGCTAGAGTAGGTGGCTCCTTCCCAAGGTGGCCAGGGGGCCGCCAAAGTCAAGCGCCCGTCCCTTCACTCCGTCTGCTTGGTGGAGAGACACGCTCAAATCCCGAGGCGGTACAGAGCCTGTGTGAACGACGTCAGCACTTGACAAGCACTCAGAGGGCAGGTGCGCACCTTCCCGTCGGAACGCCGCCCGTTGTGTCTACCAACCAAGACGTGGGAGGCATAGGAACCTGTTAGTCACCAAGACTGAAGACCGGGACTCCTGGGTGTAGCGTACCCCTACTTTTTCTTCTCAATCTCCCGTGTAACCTGCCCCCTCCGTCTATATAAAGGAGGCAGGGCCCTAAGGGAGGAGGACTCGATTCACTAGCAGACTCGATCGGATCGGACTCTCTGGGCCGATCTCTCTCCCTCTCGCTCACTCCACTCGGACGAGGCGCATTAGGCCAGCCCTTTCGCCCTCGCTTGTAACGCTGTGTAATCCACCGCACCCCGAGCAATACAAAACCACCACACACGAACTAGAAGTAGGGATATTTGGCCCGAAACAATATACATCTTGGATTCCGAGTCTAACCATTCAAGGAGCGGGAGCGCGCGGCCCCTAGACTTACAAATTTACTTGCCGGTTATACGAAACACCGACAACACTCTCTATAGAGTTAAAACTACTTAAGTAGTTGTGCTCATGGTCAAGGGCGGGCAAGATACGATAGCACATTGTAGATCGTATGGTTTTGTTTTAAATGAAAATGATGGTTTGGGAGTCCGTAAGTGGTTGGAACTTCCGGATTATGGTTTGGCAGCTGGAGCTAGACAGGTGGCTGGAACCTATTTAGTTGTTATATCAAATTCAATCATTTATTCAATTACAATTTGGTCAAATGATGCTTTGTGAAATTACTATTGGTATTTAAAAATAAATGTTGTTTTACGCTAAAGGAACCATTGTCGATGGTTGCTACCGACAATGAAGAAGAGGGAGTGGGGGAAGGCGGAAGATCCCAGCCCGATGGTAGAACAGAACACCCAGAGGATTTTTTACCCAGGTTCGGGCTCCCCAATGGAGATAATACCCTAGTCCTGCTCTCTTTGTTGATGCGAGTATATTGAAGTTCTTGGTTACAAGGAGGCTCCCTCTCTCTCTGTACAGGGTTCTCTCTATATATCTCAGACGGGGTGTCCCCTGGGCACGGCGAGGAGATTCTTTAGAGTGCGTCCGACAGGCAATGTGGAAGTGTTGGAGATGGCGGGGAGGGTATCTGTGGCGCCCGACAAAAGCCTGATGCCATCTTGCAGGCTGGCAGGCGTCCGTCTGAAGAGGCCAGTGCAGCCCACTGCTCGGGCGCCATGGTTCCGCTCTGCTTTCTTCACCCATCCGGTTCCTCCTAGAACTCCCTCCTTTTGTCCGGTGGGCTTGGTCCATCTACATGGGCTGGTCGGCGTGGCCCGCCAGCTGGACCCCACGACACGTTACTTCCACAGCAGCCCCCGAGTGCTTCGAGACCGGGCCGTCTTATGTGGGTTTGCCTCTCAGCTGCGAAGGCCATTTTTCGCCGTTGAGTGCGTTGATCGGGAGGTCTCGGCGGACTCAATTCCCTTGATAACCGCCGTGCGCTCCGGTTGATAGGAAGATGTGCGCTCTGGTCATCATCGACTCATCGTCAGCCCGCCACGGAGCTAGCCGCCATTTGGCCCTTGGTAGCGGTACCGCGGTTGTGCGGCGATCGGCTCATCATGGAGTGTACTGGACTTAGGTTTGGTGACGCCTACACCCGGTCATGCCGGGGCATAGCGTGGCTCTTCATGGAGCGCGCCACCATTCGGCTCTTGGCCGATTGGTACCCGTACATGTTCGGCAGTCGGCTCATCATGGAGCGTACCTTGGATTTAGGTTTGGTGGCGCCTACACCCGGTCATGCCGGGGCATAGCGTGGCTCTTCATGGGGCGCGCCACCATTGACTCTTGGCGATTGGTACCGTACATGTCGGCGATCGGCTCATCATGGAGCGTACCTTGGATTTAGGTTTGGTGGCGCCTACACCGGTCATGCGGGCATAGCGTGGCTCTTCATGGGCGCGCCACCATTGACTCTTGGCGATTGGTACCGTACATGTCTGGCGATCGGCTCATCATGGGCGTACCTTGGATTTAGGTTTGGTGGCACCTACACGGTCATGCGGGGCATAGCGTGGCTCTTCATGGAAGCGCGCCACCATTCGGCTCTTGGCGATTGGTACCCGTACATGTCTGGCGATCGGCTCATCATGGGCGTACCTTGGATTTAGGTTTGGTGGCGCCTACACCGGTCATGCGGGGCATAGCGTGGCTCTTCATGGAAGCGCGCCACCATTCGGCTCTTGGCGATTGGTACCGTACATGCACAGCGATCGGCTCATCATGGGCGTACCTTGGATTCGGGTTTGGTGACCCTATATTTGATTCGCCTTCATTCGATTGCACGATCCGGCAAAGGGCGGCGTGGCGGGGCGCGACCAAAATCCGGCGAAGTCGTACCTCGGTCAAACTTGGTAGCGGCGGGCCCCACCTTCGGCGAGAATAGACGCCCTTTACAGTCCCTTGGAACTGCTCCAGGTAAATTCATTCTCGCGCTCCACGCCTCTCGCCTCTTCGTTCTCCAGAAACCCGTCGCCTTCCCCACGAGCCCCGCCGCTAGGGTTAGCCGCCGCCGCCGCTTTCTGTTCCTTGCGCCGCCGATGCCGTCGAGGAATGCCGAATCCGCCGTCCCAAGACCGTCGCGCCCACCGCTCATGATTGGGTGCCCTCCGGCCGCGGAGGCGATCTCTGGGCAATGGTTACCATGGGAGTGATGCTGCCGCGCCCGATCGGCCGCCGCCCGACTGCGGTGAGTTCTATCCCACCCTCATTTGCGAAGAAATCGTCGTCTTGAGTCCTTCTTCGGTAGCGGTTTGACTTCCGGCCGGCCGATTTCTTCTGCGGTCTCCTCTCCTATTCTGGCGTCGAGTTAGTTCACGAACCCCAATTCCGTCCTTCACATCGCCGTCTTCATCCACCTCTGCGGGCGTTTCTTGGGATTCGCCCGCATTTCAACCTTCATACCTTTTCCTTCTCAAACCCTTTCGAGCAAGAGCTCGCCCAAAGCGATTAGAGTAATAAGCTTCGGTGAGGGCGGGGTGAGGAAGATTTATTCGCCATCCCTTGGGACCTCCAACAAGGGATGGCACATGAGTGGTTCTCTGCGCCAACCTCGAGCCTTGTCTTCCGTCCTTCTCCGGAGAGCCCAAGAGTATCCCTTCTTGGACGCGGTACCCTCAAGCATGAGATGGGGCAGGTGAACGAACTTCTCGCCCTGATCTCCGACTTGAAGGAGGCGGGTTTGACGTGGGATCCTTTCGGCTTTTTGTTCATGGTCAGTCAGCCCATCAAGGAGCGGGTATTCTTGGGGTATAGTCTGAGAGGATGACCCCGCGGGGAGGTTGCCGAGGCAATCGATCGGGACTTGCTCGTGATCCGAATGAGCGACCTCCTGGCCCCGGACGTCGCCATCCTTCCGTCCCATACTCCGAGCGCCTTCTGCTTGGCGAATCCGCCTCCCGCGGTGAGTGCTACGCCCTCGGGTGGTTTACACATCTTTCGCCCGCTTGATTGCTAACGGGTTTACCCCTTGGCTCGTTCTTGAGGCCAGGCGGCCTTTTCTTCAGACCCCCCTCTCGCCCGCGCCTCCTCTGCCGGCGCCATGGCAGGAACGTCTCGCGCCAAGCCGCGGGGGGGCGAGCAGTGCCAGAAGGAAGGCCGAGTGCCAGAAGGAAGAACACGCCAGGGAATCGGCGAGCGGAGCCGTCGCTGCTCCCCCCCAGGCCCGTCCCACCCGAAGCCCCAGGTGCGTACATAAAAGTTGACGTCTCGGCCGCCCGAATCCTAGCGGCCGGACCTGTCCCAGTGGTTCGACCACTCGGAAAAAAAAAGCGAAAATAAGGAGGTCGGATAGGTTAGCCTCTCCTTTCTCCTTTGCCCTTTTTCCTTGTCACATGCTCAAGTTTGTTTACGGTGTTGAGGCGCCAAGGTGGGAATTCCTCTGAAGGTCCCTTCCGCCACGCTCCGAGGCGAAGTGGGCGAAGGAGAAAACATTTTGCCACCGATCCCAGAGTCGGGCGGTGGTGGTCCCGTGCCGGGGCTGGTCGAGGCTGGCCTGACCGCGCCCGTCGCTTCTGATGGTCCCAGGGCAACCACCCCTCCTCCTGTGGGGGCGCCCGTGACGGCGTCGACCCTCGCCCGCTTTGTAGAGATCCCAAGCAGATCCCCGCCTTCGCCTTCTCTGCCCTCCCCCCGGATCTCCTTCTACCTTGAGGGCGAATGGAGAGATTTCGGAGAAAGGGACGAGAAGTTAAGAGAGGAGCTTCGTCTGCATGCAGTCAGGGGCGCCCAGCTGGTTCAGGTGAATCGTCGTCCCTTCCTTATGCTCATGGCGGGTGGCGCATATTCCTCATTTTTTCTGTTCTCGGTGCGCTTGGAGAACGCTCAGAGAGGATCGCTCCTCAAGAAAATGCTTCCCAAGGTGAGGAACACGAGGAGCCTGGTTGACTTGGTAGCGTCCGTGAGAGCGAGACTAAATACCGGAGCTTTGGGCCCAAGTTCAAACTCTAGCAAGGCGATCCAAGGTGGGTGTCTTATTCTCCTTAGGTTTGTCATTTGGTTCCCCTTTGTTTCCCGACTTCCTCTGGTTTCGAGGTTTCGCGATCAAGCCCAGTACTGCAGACTCGAGTCTCGAGATCTGAACCCGACAACTCAGTCGGCACGGAGCCGAGAGCATTCACCGTGAACAGATCCAACCATTGAAGGACTCTGGCTTGGGCCTGGCGCCAACACCGATTGCGAGGAACTGAAGGTGCTTATCTCCCTACTCAGCGCCGTGTCCCCTGCGTTAGCGATGTTTCTTATGACAATCCCGGGGGTATGCAGTGGTCAAGAAGGAGTCGGGGGAGCAGGTTGACGCCCTCAAGAGAGAAGTAGAGGCTGCCCATGAGCTTCGCGACAGGTTCCGTGACTCCATCAAGGGGATGGCCAAGTTCTTGAGCCCCGGCGGATCCGAGCCGGACGGCGATGACGAGGCTCTTTCGCTGATATCGGCGGGTCCTGAAAGACTCCGGGCCCATATCCAGGAAACGTCGACGACGAGCGCCAGCCAGGTGCTAGCTATCGTGAAGTCGCTCTATCCCGGGGTGGAGCTGGAGGTCATTAAGGAGGGCTTCGCCTGTACCGTCGACGATGATCAAGCTGCTGCACTTTTTGAAGAAGTTCGGACTGTGGCCTCCTCCTTGGTGGAGAACTTAGAGTTGGACCCTTGAGTAATCTTGTTGGACTTGTAATTATTACTTTTCTCTCGACGTTATTCTTGTTGGTCATGAATGGTATTACCAGTATTTGAGAGGATTATCTCTTGCGCCATGCCTCGGCACCTCGTTCATCCCTCGGACGCTAGTGGGTTTTAATCGCGACCAGGTGCCTTGTATTTGTCGGGCGTTCAACTTCCGTAATGAATGCAGTAGTCTGTTGGCCTTGGGCTTGTACTTAAGGCGTTCGCTATTGGAGCGATCGCCCATTCTTCTTGCTTCGCCTTCTCGTCTTCTTGCTTAGATGGCATCTCCACGAGCTCGTTGCTCTGATGAAAATGCCGGCTCCTCCCCTGCTTGGTCTTGACTTGAGGGCGAGGAGCCCGCCGGAGGTCACCGAGGAGGAGCTTTGGGCGGACTACGACATGATCCTTGCGGAGTTGGCTGTGGAGGAGGAAGCCGCCGCGCGCAACACCGCCGCCCTGGAGGCCTTCCTCGAGGTTGTTCCGGCTCTTGCCGAGGTCGCCGACGTCCTTGCCAGGGCCTTGGCTCGAGCCCGCCGTGCTGCGTAAGTTTGGATGCTTTTAGGAAGAACTTTTGTAGGGAAACATGCGATCAGACCTGATGTTTGATCCTCTGGCGATGTATATATATATACATATATATATGAACTATGTATGTGAATTATGGTCTTCTAATTTTATCTGATGTGTGCAATGCCTTTTTTGTTTGAATATTCCGCACGATGCCTGGCGTAGCCCCCGAGTGTATGGCTAGCGGTTAGGCATGCACTCAAGCAGCCATGCCCCATCGTTCGGACTTTGGTAAAGGGTTTTAGAACTTAGTCACGATTGCCAAGGAATATAGCAACAGATTTTAGCCATGAAATCAGGGAGAAACGTTTGCACGCAGATACCGTTAGGTGATTGGTAGCCCCCGACTTACTGCTCACTTGAGTATCAGGTGAACAGAAAGTCCAAAAGACGACTGAAATTACAACGATACAGTGGAAAGCATATTTCAAGTGAAAAAGCGACGTAGCTGTTCTATGTTCGAGTGTTGCTGAGTCGCGGCGCCATCTTGGCGCTTAGTCGGTGGGCGCCGAGGCGTACTACGCCGTCAATGATGTAAGGACCTTCCCAACCGGGGAGAGCTTATGCTCAACTTTACGATTCTTTCTAGAACCGGGTCTCCTTTAGAGCCCGGCCGGATGTTTCGGTCGTGGTAGCGTCGGAGGCCTTGGAGGTATCTGGCCGACTGGATGGATGCGACGTCTCTGGCCTCTTCCAGCTTGTCGAGGTCCTCCAGTCGGCTTTCTTCTGATTCGGCTTCTCTGTAGTCCCGGACCCGTTGTGATCCGAAAGCTAGTTCGGTAGGTAGGACCGCCTCCGAACCGTATACCAGGAAAAAAGGTGACTGCCCGGTAGCCCTGCTGGGGGTAGTTCTTAGCCCCCAGAGTACCGAAGGCAATTCTTTTACCCACCGTGCCGCATATGGCTTGAGTCGGTCGAATATCCTGGCCTTCAGGCCTTGTAGCACCATGCCATTGGCTCGCTCGACCTGCCCATTGCTCCGTGGGTGTCCCACAGAGGCAAAGCAGATTTTGATCCCGAGGTCCTCGCACCAGTCCTGGAATTCCTCGCTTCTGAATTGGGCGCCGTTGTCGGTGATGATCCTGTTCGGTACGCCGAATCTGACGACGATTTCTTGAAAGAATTCTCTGGCTTTGACCGCGGTGATGGTTGCAACCGGCTTGGCCTCGATCCATTTGGTGAACTTGTCGATGGCGACGAAGAGGAAGGCGAGGCCACCCTGCGCCTTCTTTAGTGGTCCGACTATGTCAAGCCCCCAGACCGCAAATGGCCATGTGATCGGGATGGTTTGCAGCTCCTGCGCCGGTATGTGAATTTGCCGGGCAAAAAACTGGCATCCTTCACAAGTGCGCACGATATCCTCCGCGTCTGTGGATGCGGTTGTAAAAATCTTGCTTGGGTAGGCTTTGCCGACCGAGTCTTGGATGCGCATGGTGCCCGCAAATTCCGGAGTGAATCTCTTTAAGGAGGGCCCTCCCTTCTTGCTCCGATATGCATCGCCTTAAGATCCCGGAAGCGCTCTTCGAAAAAGCTCCCCCCCGGCCAGCTGCGTAGCTTTTGCGCGCCAGCGTGATGCACTCGGCTGCACTCGATCCTCGGGAGCTCATCTCGAGAGTAATCCGGTAAGGCTTTGTCGGTCGGGATTGACGACCAGCACTTCTTCGCCGACCAGGTCTCCTCCGTGGCCCGACTCCTGGGCGGCGGTTAGTCGACTTGAAGTTCCTCCACAAAGATTCGGCGGGAGCGGGCCCGCCGGAGCCTAGTCTGGCGAGCTCATCCGCCATCTCGTTGTCCGGCGCAACCGTGGAGTAAGCTCGAGTCCGTCGAACTTGTCCTCTAGCTGCGCACCTCCTCCGTCAAGACGCCATGTTGTCATCCGCATACGACCACTCTTTTGCACTTGATTGATTACAAGCCGGAGTCCGTGAGCGAACCGTCAATCATGGGATCTGAAGCGATATGGCGATCTGAAGCCATGTATGGCGCCGTACTCGTGGCGTTATTTGTGGCCGGAAGTGGAGCTGAAGGACATACTTGAGGCTTTCCCGTTGAAGTCGACTGCGCCCGCCCCGCACCATTCGATGTGAGGGAGCCGTCGAAATGCATCGTCCAGTACTCGAGGTCCCCCACGGCTGCGGGCTCTTGTGTCTCTATCCACTCGGCAACGAAGTCGGCCAGCGCTTGAGACTTGATGGCCGTCCGGGGCTTGAAGGAGATTTCAAAAGCTCCAAGCTCGACCGCCCACTTGGCGATCCTGCCGACGGACTCCCGATTATGCAGCACTTCCCCGATCGGAAAAGATGTTATCACTGAGACGGGGTGTTCTTGAAAGTAATGCTGAGCTTAGAGAGGTGAGGAGTATCGCGTCTGAAGTTTACGCACTTGAGGTACCGCCCTTAGACTCACCCAATACTTCAGCGAAATAAACCGGACGTTGAACCTTCTGCGAATGCCTGCCTCTTCCCTTTCTACCACAATCGCCGCCGACTACATGGGTCGTGGCGCTATATAGCAGAGGGCGGCTCCCCAGTGTCGGTGCAACCGGGATCGGAGGAGTGGTTAGAAGCGACTTTAGGTCTTCGAAGGCTTGTTGCGCTTGAGGGGTCCAAACGAAAATTGTCTTGCTTCTTTAAGAGTTTGAAGAACGGCATTCCCCGGCCCAGCGGAGATGAACCGGCGAGTGCCACCATACATCCCATGAGCTTTTGGGCGTCATTACGGCAAGTCGGCGGCTTCATCTTGAGAATGGTGTTGATTTTCTCGGGGTTCGCTTCAATGCCACGGTGTGATATGATGAACGGCGGTTTCGGAAGGAGCCCGAAGACGCATTTTTCGGGTTAAGCTTCATCGGAAGGCTCGCAAGCTCTCAAATGTCTCGGCTAGGTCGGCGGTGAGGTCTTCTTTTACTCGGGTCTTGACCACGGCGTCGTCTCGTATGCCTCCACGTTGCGTCCGAGTTGGGTGTGAAAGCATTGATATATGCGCCGATAAGTCGCGCCGGCGTTTTCAACCGAATGGCATCGTGACATAGCAATCTGGCGCCGAATGGTGTGATGAAGGGCGTCTTGATGCAGTCCTCCTCCTTCAATCGGATCTGGTGATAGCGAGTCGCATCCGAAACTCGGGAGTTCGCTTTTCGGCGGTGGAGTCTACCACTTGGTCTATCGGGGGTAAACCGAAGGGTCTTTTAGGCACGCCTTATTGAGATCCGTGTAGTCAACACACATCGCCAACTTTTATTCTTCTTGCGTACAAGGACGGATTGCCAACGGTCGGGGTGATAAACTTCTTTTATAAAATTAGCGCGAAGCTTGGTGATCTCCTCTCGATGGCTTCATGGCGGTCTTCTTGCGAACCTCTGGCCGTTGCTAGCGGGCTTAGCTTTGCTATCCACATTGAGTGAGTGCTCGATCACCTCCCTAGGGACAGGGCATATCGGACGGTTTCGGCGAAGATGTCGGTTTGCAGAAGAAAAGTGTGAGCACCTCTTCCTATTTGGGGTCGAGCCCAGTCCCAATCGAGCGGCTGCTTGCAGAGTTGGACGGTCGAGGATCACAAGCTTGACTCCTCGTCGGGCTTCATGCGGACTTGGTTTGCTTCTTGTCGGAACATCATCTTCGCCTCGAGAGCTGCCGCTTGCTTCATCATCTCGGCCTCGGCCGAAACCACAATGCCTCGGCGGTCGCGACTTTCCTGTCGCACGCGAAGGATTTCTTGACGTCCCCACGTATGGTGATGATGCCATTCGGACCCGGCATCTTGAGAGCTAAGTACGCATAGTGAGGGATAGCCATGAACCTGGCTAGCCCCGGCCTTCCCAAGATGGCATGGTATCTTGATCTCGAAATCGACCACCTCGAAGTTTAGGTACTCCGTCCGGTAGTTCTCCTTGGCTCCGAGCGTTCTGGGGGCGTGATTTGCCGCGGCATTGTCGGCGTCCGGGATCACCCGTGGAGCGGTGGCGAGCCCGCTTTGCTTTCGGGCGTGGAATCTTCATTTCATCGAAGGTCTTGGAGAAAAGGGCGTTGAGCCCGCTCCTCCGTCGACCGGTGCCCTCTTAAGCTGGCGCGCGTATGGCGGGGTCGGGGCGAGGATACCTTCCGGGAAGGAAACGCGGTCGGGATGATCCGAGCGATCGAGCGTGATCGGGATCTCGGACCACCTCGGTATCGGGGTGTGGCGGCGTTATCGCATTGATCTCCCGGCGGTAAGCTTCCGCTTCCCGCTTGGACTCGTATCTTCTTAGAGAGCCCCCAAATATGTAGTTGAGTTCACGCTCGGTCACACAGTAGTCGCCTCCATCCTCCTCGGGCGGGTCTTGCTTCTTCTCCCTCGCCTTTGCCCTTGTTATACTGTTGCGGCTCTCTCGGGCAAACCTCTTTAGGAATGTAGCGATCCTTGGCGCGTGCCTCCCCAGAGGTGGAAAGGACATATGGCGTCCATTACTTCGTCGTGCCGCCACCTCGCGGACCTCATGAGACGAAACACGCTTCGGCCGCCGCGACCAGCTCTCCCGGCCCACGCTTCCGGTCCCTCGGCTTGGAGGACTCGGTGTGGTCCTTCTTGTCCTTCTGCATGGGCGGTCTTCTTGGCGCTCACTTGGCGTCCGAGCGATGGCGTGGCGATCGGCCATGCGAACATCTCACAGCGGTAGTCGGCGGCCTTCGAGACATCTTCTTGATTAAGTCGGGTCGGCTCTCCTCTGGAAAAAGCGGCTATAACGACCGCCTCGGAAACATCATGAACCGTATTCTTCTTACGCATGAAGCGCTGGATGAACTCTCGCAGAGACTCGTTCTTCTTCTGGTGAAGCTGGTATAGGTCCCACGCCGTCCCAGGTCTCTCAAAAGTACCCTGGAAGTTTGAGATAAACTGCTCACAAAGATCACCCCAGGAATCTATGGAACCCATTAGAGTCCGTGAGCCAAGCTTGTCTTGATGGGGCGGCGTGGTGGCGAGTAGTTAGCCATCACGTTCAGTCGCCCATTGCCTTGCTTTGCAATGAGGCGTATACTTGCAGCCACGCCTCGGGATCCCTCTCGCCATCGAACTTTACAATGCCCCTTGGATTGAAACCGTCCGGGCCCGCCACTTTCGGCGAAGGCGTGAAAGCACGAACTCCGTCAATAGGCCTGTTGCGCGCCCGAGGCGGCAAACAGGGTGTCCTATCCGGCGGTTCCCATTGTCGCTCTCGGCCGGCGGCGTGGCTCCGCGATCGGCGTGATCCTCCTGCCGCCCACGCGATCGGCACGACGATGCGTAGCCAATGCCGGCGCTTCGTACTAAATCCTCACGGCGCCGCTCTCCCTCCTCTCGTCGCGGCGTCGGCGATAAGATCGGCGGAGGTCTCGGTTGAGACTCCGTGGCGTCTTCGCCCGACGAGACTCGGCCGGCCCGCTGGTCGCTTTGCGGTCCGTCCGCTGCTGCCGATGCGAGTGGCATGGAGAGGAGTGTGTCTTCTCCACGGGTGCTTCTTGGTTTCTTTGGACCGCCGCCGCCCGTCACCATAGCTTTCACTTGAGCCACAATCGGGCTGCTTGAAATTTGTCTGGGCGAAATCGGCCCAAGGGTGTCGGCGGCGTTTTGGAGGCAACGATGTTACTGCTGCGGTGTGTGGAAGATCAAGCGATCTCCCTCTTCACTGCGAGAACTCTTCATTGACGTTCGCCCCGATCTTTGGAGGGACTTGGCGCGCTCTTCTCGCGCCATGGCGGCGTTGGCGATCCGCCTCGCCGTGTCCGCCGCCTCCTGGCGGTGCGGTGTCGGTCCGGTGCGTCTTCAATCGCGAAACTCCGCGGAAGGCTCCTTGGGGACAAACGCCATGGTGCCACTTGATCCGACTGGCTCTGGCGAGAGGGCCCGGCTTCTTGCCGAGCCATCGGCGATGAAGTCGAGCTCCCGGCGGAAAGTCGGCTAGGAAGCGAAAAGAGATGGTGATTTCGTTGAGAGGTGCCATCGGACTCAAGAGGGTGATCTTCACGCGCTCTCCCCTACTGGCCGCCTAGCCGATGGTTGCTACCGACAATGAAGAAGAGGGAGTGGGGAAAGGCGGAAGATCGGCCGATGGTAGAAACAGAACACCAGAGGATTTTTACCTGAGTTGGGCTCCCCAATGGAGATAATACCTAGTCTGCTCTCTTTGTTGATCGCGAGTATATTGAAGTTCTTGGTTACAAGGAGGCTCCTCTCTCTCTGTCTGAGGTTCTCTCTATATATCTCGGGCAGGGTGTCCCCAGGCACAGCGAGGAGTTCTTTGAGTGCGTCCGGTCGGCAATTTGTGGAAGCTGCTGTTGGAGATGGCGGGAGGAGGGCCCCTGTAAGCGCCGACAAAGCACAGTGCCATCTGAGCTGCTGTGCGTCCGTCTGAGGAGGCAGCTGCAGCCCACTGCTCTGGCGCCTGCAGTTCCGCTCTGCTTTCTTCTGCACCCATCCGGTTCCTCCTAGAACTCCCTCCCTTTTGTCCGGTGGGCTTGGTCCATCTACATGGGCTGGTCGGCGTGGCCCGCCAGCTGGACCCCACGACCCGTTACTTTCACAACCATATTATGCCTTCAATTGTTCAGCCATGTATATAGTTATCATGCATTATGTTTTCAAAACTTGCGGAGTATATTTTGTGCTCACCCTTACAACATCCCAACTTTCCAAAGAGGAGTGCACTGAACCTGAAGGTGACTACAAGTTCTATGCTTGTGGTTATGATAAAGATGATCCGAACTACTAGAACACGTACCTTAGTCGATTGCCTGTTAGGCAAATGGATTGACTCATTCTGTTGCTGTTATTTTATTTCCGCTGCTTCTTATTGAACTCAAGCCATGAGACTTTTTATTTGTAATAATTTGGCCATAAGGCTAAATCTTTCTGCTTAATAAATATTATGTGATTCATAATATGATTGTGTTATCATTACTGTTTTTACTGTGTGTGCTAGCTTTTTCTAAACTAGCATGGTTATACACAGAGGATTCGGATTTGAAAATCCGGTCCGGACAGCCATGTCGCTTGCGTGGCTCAACTTCTCGTTCGGCTTATATATTTTAACGCCATTATTCACCAAAAATGTTTGCACAGCGTAGCGGTAAGGCGTCTCGCCCTCGCGCCATCGGTCGCGGTTTGATTCCCCACTCGGGCGCGACGCATGGCCGTGGCGTGAGCCGTCCATTTTTTTTGCGAAGAAGCTCTCAGAAGATTCAAAAATTACATCTTGGTCACTTTTTTGCGGGAAAAGGCTCTAAAAAATTTGGAAATTTGTTTTTTTCCCAGAAAGCCCCCTATAATTCTGTTTTTAGCTCATCGTTTTTCCTGAAAAATTTCTTGAAACTTTATATGATTACATATTACTATGGTTTTTCCTGTTAGCCCTCCAAAACTGCTCCTGATTTTCGCATCTTATCGTGTGGCGGCTGACACGACGTGCGTCGTGCTGGCGCATCTACTAGTTGTTCATCATTCACCATCAATTACTGGCACCCTCACTGCCTTGCCACCCAACCCTACTAGTTTACCAGCTTCCCCCGATACGTAACTTTACTCTCGTATCTTGGATTTGTATTTTTTCCATATCTCCCATGATTTTAGATTGAACTGTGCAAATCTTCAACACAAGTGCACCGGAGAGGAGAAGAGCAGAGCAGAGCAGGGCAGGGCGACGAGGCGCCATCAGCCACACGAGTTCGTTCGATCTTAACATGGTGGTCGCGCGCGCGGGAAATCACGGAATCCGTTAAATAACGTCCACCAACGTCACATGGCCTCAGCAGTCGCCAACCTACGAATCCCCCCTAATCCCGTGTCCACCACTCATCGCTCCCGCCACTCATCTCCTCCTCCCCTCCCATGGCCTTCTCCCCCGCTACCACCACCGGCGCGGCGGCCGCTGTCGCCTTCACCTCAGGCCGTCTGTCCAGCTCGTCGAGGCCCTCGCCGTCGCTGCCTTCGTCCTCGTTCCTGAGCGCGTTCCCGCGCGCCGCGGTGGCGGCGAGGCGGCGCGACGCGCCGGCGCCCCGGGCCACGGCGGCACTGTCGGTGCGCGCGCAGGCCGGGGACAAGAAGAGCGTGCTGATCGTCAACGCCAACAGCGGCGGGCACGCCGTCATCGGGTTCTACTTCGCCAAGGAGCTCCTTGCCGCCGGCCACGCCGTCACCGTGCTCACCGTCGGCGACGAGGGCTCCGACAAGATGAAGAAGCCGCCCTTCTCCCGATTCTCGGTGTGAAATTAGTGACCTCTGCGTTGGTTGATAGCTGGAGAGGTTAGTTTCCTGGTTGAGTTTCTGACGGATTCGTGGGGGGTGCGCAGGAGCTGACCAGCGCCGGCGGGAAGACGGTCTGGGGGGACCCGGCGGACGTCGGCGCGGCTGTTGGTGGAGCGTCCTTCGATGTCGTGCTCGACAACAACGGAAAGGACCTCGACGCCGTCAAGTATGACGCGGGATACATCTGCTTTTTTGCTTCAGAGTTCAGACTTCAGAGTGCAGGCATGACGTATCCAGGGTGCTTGTTGGCTTTGCAGGCCGGTGGCGGACTGGGCGAAATCGGTCGGCGTGGGCCAGTTCCTCTTCATCAGCAGCGCAGGGATCTACAAGCCCACCGACGAGCCGCCGCACATCGAGGGGGTAATATACACGCGCATGCTCCACTCGATCGCCTCCACAAATGTTCATTTGTCACAAGCAGATATTCATGGACTCCATGCCGATGCCGATGCGTGCAGGACGCCGTGAAGGAGGACGCCGGGCACGTTGGCGTCGAGAAGTACATCGCCGGGCAGTTCAGCAACTGGACCTCGTTCCGGCCTCAGTACATGATCGGCTCCGGCAACAACAAGGACTGCGAGGAGTGGTTCTTCGACAGTAAAAACCTCACAATTTTCGCTCATTTCACATCGACATATTGTCTTCTTCTGTCCAAGAAGTACACATTCTTTTTTTTAAAAAAAATTCTTGTGATTGAATTGCGCAGGAATCGTGCGGAAGCGGCCAGTGCCGATCCCGGGGTCGGGGATGCAATTAACCAACATCGCGCACGTCAGGGACCTCTCCAGCATGCTCACGCTCGCCGTCGAGAGCCCCGGCGCGGCGGCAGGCAGGATCTTCAACTGCGTCTGCGACCGTGCCGTGACGTTCGACGGCCTGGCCAAGATGTGCGCGGCTGTCGCAGGCTCAACCGTCGAGATCGTCCACTACGACCCCGTCGCCGTCGGCGTCGACTCCAGGAAGGCCTTTCCCTTCCGCAACATGGTAATCAAGTATTTCGCACCGGCCATTAGCACCATGCATTACGTACGTAACCAAACAAAGGCTCCGTTTGGCATCGTCGTGCAGCGTTGCGAGATTGGAGAACTCAGAATTTTTTTTACATGGACTATTTGCTACAACATGTCGCAATACCAAACGAAACATAGTGAAAAGCAAATGCTGCTCATGAACAAGATGGGGCTTACTATTTATGAATGGGAGATTTAGATATTTGCCACTCTTCAATTTCAAACTTCGACGCCATGTACAAATCATGTCACTGGAGTGGCATTTTTTGTACATGGCGTCGAATTTTCACGTTGAAGGGTGGCATATATCCAATTAATTCTTTATGAATTGCAGCATTTCTACTCGGAGCCTCGGGCGGCGAAGGAGGTGCTGGGGTGGACGAGCACGACGAACCTGCTGGAGGACCTCAAGGAGCGGTTCGCCGAGTACGCAACCAGCGGGCGGGGCGACAAGGCGATGAGCTTCGACCTCGACGACAAGATCCTAAGCACCATGTCAGGACCCCAAGAGAAGCGAGGTCCCGATTTGGAGAAGAACTGGGTTCTAATGTAAGCGAAGCGGTTGTTTCGGCCAGGAAGAGTAAAGCTACGCTAAGATAGAACCCTAACAGACAAAATACTTTTGGGAATGGAAGATTGATTCCCTTTTCTTCAGTGTTTGGCTTTTATATGCTTTCGTCCAGAGTTACAGCGAGTAAAGTAAATAGACAACGGTAACAGTAAACGACACAATTACTGTGCCTGGTAATTACTACTTCTAATATGAACCGTAAGATCTCACTAAACGTTCCGATTTGATCGCATCTCCACCCTTCATTCCAGAACTTGGTTTTGGCCTGTTCTTCTATTCAGCATCCCGCTTCAGACTTTAGGGTCTTCTTTTCCGCTACACAGCCGGTCCTGACAATTCCCCCTCCATCACATGTTCCTTGTCCTCAAGGAACAAAATCTGGGAACGTCCGACGTATGAATGGAACATCTTCCCACGTAGCGTCTTGAGCCGCCAAGTTCATCCACTGGATTAACCACTGAGCTATTGGTTCACCATTTCTGGGAACTATTCTGCGATCCAAAACCGCGACAGGCTCAGTTTTGATTTGCCCATTTTCAGCTACCAACGGCAAGCCAGGCATCGGCACAGCATAACTTCCCAAGTGTTTTTTAAGTTAGCTCACATGAAACACCGGATGAATTTGTGCATTATCTGGTAGTTGTAGACGATAAGCTACTCTTCCAATTTTCGCTTCCACTCTGAACGGTCCATAAAACTTTGATCTCAATTTGAGTGGCCCTCGCAAACCAAAAGCATTTTGGCGATAAGGTTGGAGTTTAAGATATACCATATCACCCACTTCAAATGATCTCTCCGATCTGTGACGATCAGCGAAGAACTTCATCCTTTCTTGTGCATGTTGCGGACTGTGTTTAATTCCTTGCATCATCTCTTCTCTTTGATTCAAAACAGTTTTAGCTTCAGCTGACATGTTATCTGAGATAGCGAATTCCCCAATTTGTTGTGGTG
Source organism: Guadua angustifolia (assembly GCA_036346375.1). Classification (NCBI taxonomy): domain Eukaryota; kingdom Viridiplantae; phylum Streptophyta; class Magnoliopsida; order Poales; family Poaceae; genus Guadua; species Guadua angustifolia. The sequence continues at coordinate 24,788,570 of CM070513.1, forward strand.
GGTATCCATACAATGCTTGGAATGGAGTGCATTTCAAGGAGGTGTGATATGAAGTATTGTACCACCATTCTGCAAAAGGCAACCAAGAATACCAGACCTTAGGTTTTTGAAATGCCATGCTTCTCAGATATGCTTCAAGACATTGATTAACCCGCTCAGTTTGCCCATCGCTATGTGGATGATGTGCCGTGCTCATAATCTCATTAAAGAATTTGCTAGTGAAAATCCGGTCTCTATCCGTAACAATCACATTAGGACAGCCATGCAACTTCAAGATTTGATCAATGAACAACTGAGCAACCTGCTCGACAGTATAAGGATGAGCCATACCAATGAAGTGTGCATACTTTGTTAATCTGTCAACCACTACCAATACCACATCCTTTCCCTGTGATTTCGGCAGTCCTTCGACAAAATCCATTAAGATATGTGTCCAGGCCATTTCTGATATCTCCAACGGATCAAGTAACCCAGGAATATGTATATGTTCCGGCTTCGTCAGTTGGCAAACCGAGCATTCAGATATCCACTGCTCTACATCCTTCTTCAACTTAGGCCAATAAAATAGTTTCTTGATTCTGTGATATGTGGCTCTAGTTCCGGAATGTCCACCAAAGCGCGATGCATGGAAGTCAGTCATTATTTTCTTCCTTAGGTCACCAGTATTGCCAACATAGATCCTCCCTTTGTATCGCAATAATCCAGCACGCAATGAATAATCAGAGTTCAAATTGCGAGCAGTCTGTGATTCTTGGAGGAGCTTCTTACTATAATCATCATCTATATAACTATCCTTCACATCAATAATCCACTCAGGTGTAACTGATGTGATTGCCATACAAGATTCTTGGGTAGTCTCCCCTGGATGATCCCTCCGAGATAATGCATCCGCGGCCAAGTTCTCCTTTCCCCTTTTATACTCAACCTGATAGTCAAATTCCAATAGCTTGAGTAATAACTTGTGTTGGATACCATCAGTGATTCTTTGGGATGTGATATACTGCAAGCTTTTTTGATCAGTTCTAATGATGAGCTTCCCTCCCCAAAAATAATGTCTCCATTTTTTAGTACTTCCAAAATTGCCAGAGCTTCCTTGTCATAAATCGACTGAGCAGCAGATTTCGGTCCCAAAGTCTTGCTAAAATATGCAATGGGTTGTCCCTTCTGCATTAAAACCCCTCCAATACCAGTGCCACATGCATCTGTTTCAATGATTAAGGGTTGTGCGAAGTCTGGGAGGGCTAGCACTGGACAACTCGTCATGGTCCTTTTGAGCTCTTCAAAAGCTTGCATTTGTTCTTCTCTCCACTGCCAAGAGTTCTTCTTCAATATATTGAATAGTGGTCTACATATTTGCCCATATCCCTTCACAAATCGCCGGTAATACCCCGTTAAACCAAGAAAACCCCTTAATTGAGAAACATTACTTGGTTTGGGCCACTTGAGTACGTCCATTATCTTCTTTGGATCAAATGCCACTCCTTGGCCATTAATAACATGTCCAAGATACTCCACTTGGGAAGTAGCAAAAATACATTTACTGAGCTTCAATTTCAGCTTGTTTTCCTGCAAAATCTTCAATGCAGTCTGCAACAATTTCAGGTGTTCATTTCAATCTTTACTATAAAGCAAAATGTCATCAAAAAATACCAATATTCCTTTTCTTAAGTGGGCTGCAAAGATTGAGTTCATCAATGCTTGAAAAGTTGCTGGCGCATTGGATAGTCCAAAAGGCATCACCAGATATTCATAATGACCGAGGTGAGTCCTGAAAGCTGTTTTGTGTATATCCTCTTCCCGCATTCGGATTTGATGATACCCCGACCATAAATCCAGTTTTGTGAAAACTTCAGCCCCGTGCAATTCATCCAATAGATCTTCAATAACCGGCATGGGAAATTTGTTTTTAATGGTCATTGAGTTCAATTGGCGATAATCCACGCATAGTCTCCATGAACCATCCTTCTTCCGGACCATAACAGCTGGAGCAGAGTATGGACTTATACTTTCTCTTATCTCTTCATTGGCCAGCAACTGTTGAATGATTTTTTCCATTTCTGCTTTTTGATAGTGTGGCACTTTGTAAGGACGGAGATTTGGAGGATCAGCCCCTTCTTTCAAAAAAATGGCGTGATCACAGTCTCTCTGAGGTGGTAACCCTTTTGGTTCCACCGTCGTCTCTGGGAATTGTTGCAATATCACCTTGACATCAGCGGGAATGACTCGATCAAGATCTTCCTTGGCTTCAGATATATACTGCATTTGAATAACACACCCAAATACCCTTTTGTTCAGCATCTTCTCCAATGTATTGGCTTTGATTATACACTTCCTAGAAGGCTCAGTATAATCTCGAACTTCACAGCTCTCTTGTCTTTGCAGATTGTTAAACTTCTTTGCCTTAAGTCCATACTAATGGGGCTATGTTGGAAAATCCAATCCGCCCCCAGGATTATATCATAATTCTTGAGTGGTAACAAATGGAAAGAATGCTTGAATTGAACCCCATCTATCGCATATGTTATGTCATTTATCACAGCATCGCATCGTAGTTCACCTCCTCCTGCTACCGTCACTTTTTTCACAACTCCATAAGATAAGGGCCAGTTCGCTTTTATAGCTAGTTCATAATCAATAAAGGAGTTAGTACTTCCGCTGTCAACCAATGCCACTGCTCTCAGTCCTCCAATATTTGCAATCAACGCAAAGGTAGAAACCCCAGAAATTCCATTCACTGCTTGCACCGAAATTTGCATTACTTGTTCATTAACTTGTAGCTGCACGTCCTGTTGAGGGCTTCCTGGAGCAGTCACGAACCCATTATCCATATTCGGTTCTTTGTCCTCAATTTCCGATTCTTCTTTATTTTCTCCTCTCAACAGTATTGCGTGTAAGGCTTGTTTAATTTTACATTTATGACCTGGATTCCACGGCTCTTTGCAATACCAGCAAGAGTTTTTACTCCTCTCCTCTTTCTTCTCCAGGTTTGGGTTTCCCACTCCCCTTTGTACATTCATTCTTCCGCCCGGGTTGTTGTATTTTAAGTTGCTACCACCAAACTTGTTTCTGTTAAAATTCACCATCATCCGATTTCTTTTTGCAATAGAGGCTTTCTCATAGACTTTAGCATACCAGTAAGCTTCCATTAACCCCTGCGGTCTCTGACCACTTACATCATGTTTGATATCACCATTCAAACCCTCAATAAAGCAGCTCAACAAAAAGTGCTCTTGCAAATATGAATGATCCCGCTTAACCAGTGCAACACATTCTTCAAACTTATCTATATATTCAGACACTGTTGCCTGTTGCTTCATATTGCATAATGTCTCTACTGCCTCATGAGCTGATAATTCGGAAAACCGATCACTAATCATTGCACAAAACTGCGGCCATGTCAATGCATAGCTTGGAATGCCTACTCCTTTAAACCATGTTGCGGCACGTCCAGTCAGGTGAGCTGAAGCCAGATTTACACCCTGATCTAACGGAGTGCCCAAGATTTCAAAAAACTTCTCACATTGTTTAAGCCAGTTCAGTACTCCATCCTTTTCAAACAAGGGTATCTCTAGTCTAGGTCCTTTGATTACTGCTTCAGCATAATGATTAGCATTGCTAGCTTCTCCTATGGGTAAATTTGTTTGGCCATCAACCCATTGGACCCCTGAATAATGATTCCTCAGCCCATAATTGTTCCACCCACTTGTAAAAGGTCTACTCGTCTAGGTGGGATCTACACCAAACTCTGGTATTACATTGTTCGGACCTACTGTGAACTGCACTTCTCTCCCAGCTTTGTCCATTCTCTGATTCTTATGAGTATTTACTGGTACAGATGTATTTGGATTAGTTACCTGTATTCTAGTAGATGAGTGGTCTGTCGCTACCACTCTTGCTTCTCCCTCTTCTGCTACTGATATGCTTGCCCTGTTTTGATCATCTTCTCCTGCTTGCCCTGGGCTTGGGGGTCCAGACATACACATCCGTTTCAAAAGATCTTTGATCTCCTTAAACTCTGCCTTCAATGACTTAAGATCCGCCAGGTCTTCCTTAATCGCCACCATTTCTGCTTTCATCTCCGTAAACTCTTCTCGGCTCGCCATATTCTCCTGTGCTCTAGTGGTTGTAACGTCCCAAAATTTGGCTTAAATTTAATTTTTGGAGTTATTTGAATTTTTGTGGATTTTTTGGATTTATTTGGATTTAATTGAAATTTATTTGAATTTATCTTCTCTTGAATAATTAAATTCCAGAAAAAGTAATTATCAAAAATGAATAAAAATATTTTATTTAAGCTCTAAATGCCTTGAAATATTTTCTGAAATTTTTCTAGAATTTTTTGGGTATTTTTAGTGCCTTAAATAATTACCTTGAATTTCTAGAATTAATTTAATCGATAAAAGTCGGAAAAACACCATGCTCTGATCTTTGGTAAGACCCAACAACGTGCTTTCATGAAAACCCTAAGCGCCGCTAATCTCGGCCGTGCGATCCCGATCAAACAGTCGTGGATGAGCTACGTCGCTTATATCGCGTGCGTCGTTGGATCTCGGTAAGTGGCCGCTAGGATGTCGCCACGTGGCGCCGTTCGCCGAATTGTTGTCCGCTCTGCCGTTGGATGGCGATCGAGCGGCGCGGATCGTCGCGCAGACGGGAGGGAGCAACTGCGCGCCCGCCGCCCGTGGCCGAGATATGTCAGGAGATTTGCGCGCAACCCGAGGCTTGTCCGAGCGGGAGATAAAGCCCATTACATGCAGCACTTCCTTCCATTCATTTTGCCCTTTCGCTCGTGCTCTGCCGTTCACCGTAGCGTGCGCCCGAGCTCGCCGAAGTAGCCACTTCCTTCTTCTCGGTTCTTCCTTGAGTTCCGCCGTCATCCCTTACTCTCCGCCGCATCTAAAACCTTTACCGAGTTCATCGTGTCACACCGCGTCGTTGGAGCCACTTCTTCCGGCCGGAGACGCTCGGAAACGCCGGCGCCTGCTTCATCTTCCCCAAGTCCGGAGACCAGACGCAGCCGCGCCTTCGTCAACACCCCCGAGCTGCAGCCGTCGGATCTTCATCCAACGACTGAGGTAGCGCCACGTTTCTTCCCGTAGAGTTAAGTTTAAATAAGCATCGGTAGATCTTGGCCGTTAGATCCGGAATGTCCGGCTTGGATTGCGCCACGTAGGTGCGGTGAATAGTAAACTACCGGGTAATAGCAGCCGTAGGATCTTCATCCGACAGCGCCAGTGCGTCCACGTCGCTAGGTCGGGGCTGGTCGTTGGGTCTGATCCAAGCCGTAGGATTCGAAATGAGCGGTGTGGATGTCGCCGCGTGGGTGGGTCGACCGTGCGACTGACCGACCGTTGGATTTAGATCCAACGGGCGGAAATCTCAGAGCCGCGTGGATCATTGGTTGGACGCCGCGTGTCAGCTGCTGAGTGGGCCAAGTACTGTTCATCCGAGGCCCACATGCCAGTGTCCGAGAGCGACGTGGCTGGCTCTGGTGCCGACGCGTGTCAAGCCATAGAATTTAACCGGATTTTCAGTAGGAAAATAAATGGAGTAATTCGGTTTTTCTTTTATTTGAATTTCCAGAAACTTGCAAATGCCATAACTTTTACGTTTTAACTCGGAATTGGGTGATTCCAGTTCCTAAAAATTTGTAAAAATGTGACCTATTTATTGGTGATTTTTATTTCATTTTTAGTTATGATTTTGCTGTCTGTTTTAGTATATTTATTGTGTGCACGTTTGTTCCGAGTAGACTCCGAGTTGCCGGGAGCTGTCGGAGAAGATTTCAAAGACCCATCGCAAGACCCTGATCAAGATCAACTATTTTTCGAAGGCAAGTCATGCTTTGACCATATTGCCCCTAGATTTTCAAATGTATTTTAATTTAAATTATGCATGCTATGTTAGCTAAAAATGACATTGAATAATTTGGGAAGAATAGATAATGCACCTACCTGATTTATGTCACCTTGTTAATACTATTTGTATGCCCTGAAAACCTTGTCACCCTAGGATATTAAATTGAGTTGGTTGCTATTATAAAGCCAACACGGGAGGCTAGACCGTGATTAGTCGCTTAGCCTGCTTGTATGCGCTGAAGGACTTTCACATTGCAAAAGAATACTGACTAAACAAATATGGAACGCATTTTGGAATAATGCGATGATGTCATGAAATGGAATTGGGGGTAGCGACCAGTGTGGTTCTACTCGTGCAATGAAGTGGGTATTGGCATGTGTTGCATGAATGCAAACCGGGGTGGGAAATGATTTGGACCGGGGCAAGTGGCAAGGAGGCTTCGTGCCAGGTGGGCCTGTGTGGCAACGGGATGCATTAAAGATTGTAAAGGCTGTGTGCCGAGGAACATAAAATAGATGTCTTGCCTGGGACAGTTAAGGACTTCACCTTGCGAACCTTTGAACTGAGTTTCTCGTACAACCACTTGTCCGGAATGGGACGGACCTAGTTTAGTAGGGTTCTGATACCTTTCCTTTGACACCTCGGGGCGACAGTTACACAAGAATGTAATCAGTATGGGGAGCGTGCACAGTACTACGGCTTGGTACCCATCCAATCAGATCACTGTTCTAAACTTTGGCTTTGTGTGAGGGAAGTGTTAGGAAGGCAATACTGGAGAGGTTCACTGGTTAAGGGTTAGTATCCGAAAGGCTTTGTTGCAATCAATCGCCTGTGTGGTGAGCGACTGTATCCTGTGGGTAAAGTGTACAACCTCTGCAGAGTGTGTATAAAAACTATTCGAATAGCCGTGTCCGCGGAATTGGACATTGCTCGGGGATTATAGTCAAGGGTTAGATTTTCAAAATAAAATGTGGAATGGGTGGCTGTGTGCCAAAGACTGATGAATCAAACTAGGGCTGTGTGCCAAATCTTTGGAAAAGAATTGAGAAATTTATTATTAATAATAATGGTTTTACCGCTTTTAATCTAATAGGATTACCTGTTAAAAGAAAGGCTACTTTATGCAAAATAACCAATTAAGCCTTCCCTTGGAATTAACCATGCATATAGTAATAGAGCTGCATTGTGCATGACTTGTTGAGTATGTTGTATACTCACCCTTGCTTCAACAACAACCTCAGAAGAAGAAGCGACACCAGCTTGGGAGGAGGAGTTTAACGAAGGTTCGGAGATTTAGGGTTGAGCCTCGTCAGTTGCCTGTGGTTATGAGGGGTTTCATTATCGTATTTTTGCTTCCGCTACTGAACTTGTGTTACTTTGTTATTATCGCCCTGCCTGGCGAATTAATGTAAGGTGACCATAAGGTCATGTAACTCGGTTATATTTATGCTTGAAGTACTTTATTATTAATTCCGCTGTGTATGATTGTGGTACTTCACCCTGTTTATCCTGTGTGTGCTAGCGTGATCCTGGACTAGTACAGAATACACAGAGGGCCCCGATTTGCAGATTCGGGTCCCGACAGTGGTCACCACCATAGACGCACCCCCGTCTCCTTCTTCTCAACGATCTGCAGCAGCAGATACCTCCAGATCCGGATCAGTGTTGGGATTTTACAGAAGCGATTAATGCAATCGCCCAACCACCACTTTTCGGATACCACTCCAAGGGTCGATCTGACTGCTCTGATACCTTTGTCAGGACCCCAAGAGAAGCGAGGTCCCGATTTGGCGAAGAACTGGGTTCTAATCTAAGCGAAGCGGTTGTTTCGGCCAAGAAGAGTAAAGCTACGCTAAGATAGAACCCTAACAGACAAAATACTTTTGGGAATGGAAGATTGATTCCCTTTTCTTCAGTGTTTGGCTTTTATATGCTTTCGTCCAAAGTTACAGCGAGTAAAGTAAATAGACAACGGTAACAGTAAACGACACAATTACTGTGCCTGGTAATTACTACTTCTAATATGAACCGTAAGATCTCACTAAACGTTCCGATCTGATCGCATCTCCACCCTTCATTCCTGAACTTGGTTTTGGCCTGTTCTTCTATTCAGCATCCCGCTTCAGACTTCAGGGTCTTCTTTTCCGCTACACAGCCGGTCCTGACACGCCGTCGGGGCCGCGCCGGTCAGCGTCGGCGTGTAGGCCGGCAGAACCGAGGCTTGGTTTGTGTTCATTAACTTGGGAAGCCATTTCTTTTTTTGGATATGCCTGACTGCCCCATCATTGCAAGTTGCCAACGGGAAGAACTCCGCCAAATCAAACCATAGTAGGTCGCTGCAATTAAGAGAATAAGTTTTTTTTTTACTTCCAATAAGGGAATGAATAAAAAATATGATATCAATGCGATTTTGTTTGGAGAATTCTGCAGGGAAATCGATTACCAATATTCTCCATCCAAATTCTTATCAGAAAAGGCCCATATAACACTCTAAATTTTGCTTTAAAGTTGATTGAGTATCCTGAACTATAAAATAAGACATTTGAGCCCCCCTCTGCCCTCCGAACTTTGTAACCTGGTTCAAATAATATATAATTTGGTTTTACATAGTGGCATTGCTTGCGTGGCGCAATGAGCCACGTTAGATGATATGTTGGCAAGTTTAAGTAAATAGCAAGCAGAGACTATAGGGGGCTTCTCTTATAAATCGAAATAGAGAGAGAGAGCTACAGATGGGTGATGGCCATGGAAACAAGACTAGGAAGCTCGGCAGGGGCTTAACCCCTATGAGTCCCACTTTTTATTAATCTAATTTGACCGGCATGTCATCCTACGTAGCAAAATCACCAAATTATTGAGCCACGTAAGCAATACAATATTACAAAATCAAGTCAAGGTATTATTTAAACCGGATTGTAGCGTGGAATAGATTTTTGAGTGAAATTCAAGATGCTGTATTAGCTTATTTTGATTCTAAATGTGTTGTCATCGAGGGTGGACATCAGTCATGTTGAGTTGCGTGAGAACAGTTATAAAAATTTGTTTTAGGGTGTGACCAAAAACGGGGTGACGGCGCAGTTGGTTAGCCCGTAGGTCTAATAGCTAGAGTGAACCAGGGCTCGTGAGTTCGATCCTCGTTCACCCCAATATACCCTGCAGAGCGATGACGCGAGTTGTGCTCATGTGATAGGTTGGGTCCATCACAGCCGCCTGATCTCATACAGACGACACCAAACACATCTGAGCTCTGCATTTTTTTTGGCGCTCTGATTTTACTGTCTCAATTGGATTCACACCTATACCCTTGCGTTTTTCTGGATAAACCCTTCGTTTTTTTCTCGTAATCCATTCATTAAGGCAAATGCATGTTGATTATGAGAGATTACATGCAGCAGTGCTCTCAGAAAGCAACAAGTTTATTTATTATTGTTATTATTTTCCTCAACGTTTATGAATATCATCGGTTATGATCAGGGGCGAATCTAGAAAAATAGATTATTGGGGTCGTTGGGGTCATTACAGTAACTTATAGCTTATATATGCTTATATACTAATAGAATACAATTAGATTTATATGTGATTTTGGCAAAATCATTGGGGTCATTTGACCCCACTAATTATATACTGCATCCGCCCCTGGTTATGATGCAAACCTTTTTGACAATAAGCAGAGAGCGCAAAATTTCTCAACCCAAAAAAAAAAAACCTCTTTGATCTGAGGCATTGTCAGTACACATGCACCTCCACAACAAAAGGCCTAACACGCCAACTGATAACCCCGGTGTTAAACAAGAGGGTTGAAATGGTAACCGCTAGAATCAACACATACAATTCCAACGATTCTTGGATCGATTAAATGGCGGTAATAAGACCAGATTTCATCTTGAAGGTATGGGTAAACGAACTACTGACTACTGAGCATCAGAGAGCACAGGATATGTCATGTTCTGAAGTTTGGCCCATGCAAGGTGAAACAAAAGGAAGATAGGTCACTAATGCTTGGGACCATAGTAACATGGATCGGGGTCGAAGCTGCGTTCCACGTCCCGGGGTCGCCGTCCCCGATCGAGGGTCAGGGTCGACACGGGCCGATGTCCCAACTCTCGATGGGTCGCCACCCCATCATGGCAGGATTCAAGACGGGACGATGAGGAAGAGAGGAAGAGGAGAAGAAGAATGGGAGGGGAATAGGAGACCAAGGAGCAACACCCTACCCATCTCTGGCAGCTCCGACACTGGTGTGTGGCTCAAGCCTCCCTCTGGTCAATGGCACCGACGACTAATGAAAGGGTCTGCGGCGATGGTGGCTGATATGAAAGGACCTGCGGCGGCGGCTGATTTGGAAGGGGAGCGATAGCAGGGTCCATCTGAGGCCTAGGGGAGTAGGGGAGACGTTGATGGCTGGCCGCTGGCGAAGAGAGGCGACAGAGACAGGAGCGGCGGCGCTGCTACGGGAGAGAGAAGAGGGGCGTGTTCTGGTGGAAGGAGAGAGGGCATCGACTGCATAACTGGGCTGCCTAATATATTACGAGAAGGAAAAGTTATGGGCTGCATGGTGGGCCGTGGGCTAGGCTGGTTCCTCTCTTCATTTTTCTTTTTCTTTTTTCTTCTATCCTCCACTGCTGATATTGCTACTTGACTATACTATATGGGGTCGACCCGGATCATCGACCCATAAGTCTCGGGGTTACGTATCAAATCTTGGGTTCTCGTCCCAAAGAGGTATACCATCTTCGTACTATATTTTTTTCAAGTGTCGATTCACGTACCGTGACCCGGTTCCTTAACCCCGTCGACCCTGGTACTTTGTGACTATGCTTGGGACGCGGTCATCTTGAACTTGGATCCACACAGGCGACGTCTCTGCTCCAGTTCTCATGCCAAACAGAGAGGCCTGTCACAAGGGCTTCTTGGACCCATGGGTACCGACTCCTTTCTGCTGCCTCAGGAACGGAGAGCCAGCTCCTCTGGCGGGTGTTCTGCTCGGGCCAGGAGGCCAGCTCTTCCTTCACGTGCAGCGCAAACACGGCAGCTCTGCACATGCCTTCAGGACAGAACTCATCTTGATGGGTCTTGCCCTTGAAATCGTAGAAGCCCAGGAGAGGCCTATGCACAGAGAGAAATGCAGAAGTGTGATGTCACCCACATCAAAGCATGCCTCAGAAGTAACAAGAAAACAGACGAACAAAGAAATAATCAGTCACACATGCCCAAGTAAATCTGCAAGGAATATCTAACAATTCATTGGGTATCACAAAATCCACCTAGACTAGGATGAAGCCAAGCATTAAGTGTAGACTTGTCGTGCATGCAACGTGCAGAATTGATCACGAATAGCCCTATAATCACACAATCGAAATGTTTGACGTAGCTTCCATTTCTAAATAAACTTGCTAGAAAAAAAATCCATTTACAATGCAAAATGCCAAATAAATGCATATGCTTTTATTTGATATCAGTCAGGGCTTGTACAGTATAATACATAGCTAATGTATTGTTGATTATCAAACTATCCGTGGAACTCCTTTGCAAGCCTTAACCAGATGCAATTAAGAGCAGAATCGATGCTGATACAGTAGCAGAGTGCACAACATGATAGCAAACATGGTTTAGCCGTTCCTGGGCCAGGGCAATAGGAGCGACGGCCTAGGGCCCTCGAGAACTAGGGGCCCCCCGGCCCAACTCTGCCCAAGGCCCAGACGCCTAGTACCAGTAGCAGTGCGTATGCTGGTAGCCTGGTATGTTATGTATGTATCATCTGTCTCCTCGGTTCCTCCCCTCAAATGCGAAATCTCTAATCCCCAATCCCGTTCGGCCATTCCTCCCCTCAAATCTCAAATCTCCAGTTCCCAATCCCTCTCCCCGCTGCATGCCATCACTGCCTTCCCTTCCCTAGGCGGCTCGGCAACGGCAAGCACAGCTCACCACCAATTTATGGAGAGGATGCAGACCATGCGGCGTCCGCTCCGTCCGACGAGGCGACGAATCTCGCTCGGCTGCTCCGTCAGACGAATCCCGCTCGGTCACTCCGTCCGACGAATCCCGCTCCGCTCGGCTCCTCGGCCTTCGCTCCTCCCCACCAGGGTCTAGCCATCTAGCCGTCCAGGAGAAGCCGCCGGGCGCTGCCCTCGGTTCGGCCCTCCGCTCCTCCCCACCACCAGAAGCCGCTAGCCCCCACGCAGACAGTCGCCGCCGACCCTAGTTTCAGGCTTTCAGCAGACAATAGTCAGTAGCTCCCCCCCATCTTCTACAGTCAGGGAGTCCAATCTATGAATTTATTATTTGTTCTACAATTATTGCAATGTCATCTAGGAAGTACTTGTCTGGAAGCGAAAAAAGAAAAAAAAGAAAACGTGTAGATGAATTTATAGAGAAACAGAGAGGTGCCATTGACAAATTCTTTAGAACTAATGTAGATTTATCTACAAATCCTGAGAACCTAGCGATAATTTGTGTTGAAGAACAGTCTAATCAAGAAGTAGAGCCTAATCAAGAAGTAGATGATAATGATGATATAAGTAGGCACGAAAATTTAGCTAATCCATCTAGTTCAGATATTTTAAGTGGTAATAAAGATTTTATAATGGATATTTATGACCCAAGAAATTAGGATAACCTTGATAATAAAGCTAAGGACATTTTAGTGGAAAAAGGACCTATAAGAGAAAAAAAAATATCACAAGCGTGATCTTCTATACAAGTAATATTTCTTTTTTCCATAGACCATAGTTCCTGTTGTCTTTAAATTATTGAACATGTTAGATATTGATTGATATATATATAAGATGTGTTCTATGTTTTTTAGACTATAGGGCCCTCACTTTTGATTTTGCCCTAGGGTCCTCAAAATGTTTGGAACGGCCCTGGGTTTAGGTCTGCATAATGATCTAACAAGTAACAACACAAGACCTCCCTTAAGTAACTCACTGGAACTTGAAGTTACTAAAGTGCAACAAATGCTATATAGCTTATAAAGTATACGATGACAAGGACAAACCATATTTTTACTCAAATGGTACCCATTTCTTAAAGTCAAGTTGGTCCTTGTTCTTAAAAGTGTCACATTGACATCTGACAGAAAAATTCTACCAAAGGATAACTAACAGAAAAATTCTAACACAATGGATATTGACTGCGCATGCTGAAAGTTGCAGAGTCCAGAATAAGGATCAGATGGTAGAATACATAGTACTTAAAAAGAGTAAGGTGGGAATGCATCTGGTCCTACCAAAACTTTAACATTGCACGTGTCTCCATAAAAAAATGAAAGATTGTACACTAATATCACATTGCTCGTGTCTAAGGGTTTGTCGGGATACACTTAACATTTCATGTTTACATGTAGATTTATAATAAACATGTGGTTTTGAGGATACTAATGCAGTTCCCCAAAAGCAAATATTAATAAAAAAAAGGTAAAAAAGAAACCAAATAGGCTATATCTCACCACTAAATCTCCCGAACTCCAGCTTCTTCGATAGCTTCCCAAGCAGCTGCTTCTTCAACAGTTTCATCATTCTCCCATCCTCCCTACATCAACAATATGCATAAAATGAAAGGCCCTATATCATAACAATGTGAATTTATAAGAGAATGACGAGCTACGTAAATGACAAATGAATAAATTTCTAATACTAGCTACAAAGCAGTAATGAAAAATAATGCGATCAGACTTAAGGTGCATGGACATGCAAACTACTTGATCGAATGTCGTAAAGAAATACAAAGCAAAAAATTTACAGAAAGTATCATCATAAGATTGGCACTTGTGTATCTTCCACTGAGACCTGAATGGCTAAATGCCCACTTATTGGCACCTAAGTTCACGGTATCTACTTAAAGTTGTTATTGCAATTGTAATTCCTTTCTTCTTCCCTTTATCCTTTTTTGTATGATGTGAAAATCTTCATCTCCTGAAGCCTAAGCAGATGCTTGATATGATACTGTAGAACATGGTGGAAACTCAAATCTTTTTTTATAAAATATGAAGAACTACATATCTTTGCATAAGAACAAGTAATATAAGAACATAGTTCAGTACAAGTGGAAACTCAAGTCTATTCAACCAAGTGCAAATGCAATTTGTATTCTATGTTTCTAACCATTTGAAACACAGAGAACAATGAATATTCATATCGCCAACAAGAAGCACTTATGCAGGTAAGTAGCAAGGAGTATTTGAGCATTCCATCAATGGCCAGAAAACACTGAAGCAACAAGAACATGGACAAATCAGTTATTCTCCTGGTATCTTTTCTAATCTCTTGTAGATACAAACATCTAATCATAGTCGTGGGAACCAGAATTCCTGGCATCACTACGAGGTCCTTTGTATGGTCTGACTTCATCTCCCTATGCACAATCTGGCCCATCTCGCACACCTATCCATGTTTTTCAGACACTACTTTTTTCTTGGACAATTCTAAGAAAACACAATTCCTCCCCCAACAATTTAAGGCAAAAGGGACATCATGTCAGCAAAGGACTTGGTAAAGCTCATCGGGCAGGACTCAGAATGAACTTAGAACTAATCCAATTGTCCAAACCTGGAATGAGGCATCCACTGGGAAAAAAATGCTTAAGCAATCCAACCAATCCACAAACTTCCCTTGCCCAGCAATCCCTAATCGACGCTCACCAGTGGCGGAGCTTTAACTGAAACGCTGGGAGGGCCAGGAGTGCTAATCTAAAGGTCCAAGCAATACACGTGCCTAGGTGCTTAGTTTTTACTCTCAAGAAATCTAGAAATGCAGGGGTGGTCATGTCCCATATTTGTCTCCACTATACTCCGCCCCTGACGCCCAGCACCGATGAATCTAATAGTACCAATCTACACCAAGATTCACAGCCTGCTACTACTCCGCCTAATTGATGGCACAATCTTGGACCAAACATAGATATGCCAACCCCTATTTTTTTTTGTTTGCGCCCCCAACACCCATCCTACCTTGTCAATCACATGAATTTCCACGCATAGGCAGTAAAGAAAGAAATTGATAAACAGGTCACCATCACCAGGTGCCACGGAGCAAATTTAATGGCACTCCAGTTACTGTTCATTGATTAAGACCAGCCACCTCACACGATCTAGCCACAGGGGCTGACCCTACAGCAGCACCAAAACACAAGGTATAATAATCCTAACCTTTACAAGAAAATGCATCTAATCATCCAACGATCCAAGTAGCAAACAACAGCCTAATATACAGCTTGAGGAAATTAAAAAGAACAAGCAAGATCAAGAACAGGATGCCCACCCTGCTTGCCTCATTACCCAACCAGCCAAGGAGGTCATACGCTCGCACCTACCTATCATTATCAACCGATTACAGTACCCAACCCAATTCCAATCAAGTTAAAGAGAAAGAAATACTTTTTTTTTTGGCGGGGATACAAGCGAATAGAGGATTTAATGGTTGGGGCCTTGGGGGTGCCCACTACTCACCCACCCGGCCACAAGGCGACGGCCGTCCTCGTACCGCTGTAGGTGCCGACCCGTGCGGGCCACCAGACCGCAAATGCCGCGCGCCCACCTTCGGACAATTTTTAACCGGAACCGAAAAACCGAACCGAGTCGAATTGAATTAATCAAAAAATCAGTTTTTTTTTGTTTTTGGTTTTCGGTTCGGTTTGTACTTTGACTTTGTTCGGTTTTCAATACTCGGTTCAGTTTTTAAATGTCGAAAACCGAACTAACTGAGCTACCAAACTAACCTCGCCTCACCTGGCCTTGCGGCGCTAGCACTTCATTCCCCATTTCTTCCGTAGCAGCAGTCCCACTCCCGCACCGCAGCACAGGCCTTGTCTCCTTCCTCTCCCCGCGCCCCCTCACCTCCCTACCTCGCCGTCGTCGGCGCGCCCCCTCACCTCAGTCTCCCCTTAGCCTACGCGCAGCTCAGTGGCTCCCTCCAACGGCCGCGGTCCCGCCCCGCCCCCTCCCTCCCGCCTCCCTCTCACGCATGATAGAGAAATCACCCTTTTCTCTGGTGTAGGGCGGGGCGACGGCGATGGCAGGCGAGGCAAAAGCAAAAGCCCTAGCCACCTCTCGTCTCTCTCGCGTCTTCCTCACAACGACGGCAACGTAGGTATCTCTCTCTACTCCCCCTCTCCTCCCCTAGGCTAGGCTAGGGTTCTCGGCTCCTCTTATGCCTGCGCAATCTTCTCTCCTCGACTGCCAGGATTTGATCTAGTCTCATTTGCTAGGGATTCTTGTTGTTATGTGATCTTGGATCTTGGTTATGGGGGATCCTTGTTGATGAGGAAGATGAAGCCCGTGTTCGTAGGGAACCTGGACGACGACACCTGTGTCGGGACCCGAATCTACAAATCTGGACCCTCTGTGTATTCTGCACTAGTCCAGAATTATGCTAGTGCACACAGTCTCAACATAGATAAAATATCACAATCATACACAACGTAATAATAAAAGTAACTCATTTACAAAATATAAAACTATTGAACGACCTTAAGGTCGACCTTACACTTGAGAGGCCTTGATGGTTTAACTCCAAATAGGTAAACAGCAGCGGAACGAAGAGCGTTGGTGAATCCCACCAATATACCGCAGGCAACTGACAAGGTTCAACTCCTAGATATTCGCCTCCTCGTGGAACTTCTCCTCCTTCGAAGTTGTAGTCATCTTCTCATCTGATGATTTGTTGTTTGCAGGGGGGTGAGTACACACCGTACTCAACAAGTCATGCACAGAATGCAGTTCTATTAATACATGCATGGCTTATTCCAAAGGAATGGTTGAATGGTTCTTTTGCAATAAAGCAGCATTCACAAATAATCATAGTAGATAGAAAAGAAGTAAAACAAATAATACCCATAATAAATTTCGTAATGATTCTCAAGTAAAGCATTTCTCATCCTTAACCAATTTCCATATCACATTGTCCACATTCCCAACCTCATTTTTATCAAAATCTAACCCTTGACTGTAATTCCCAAGCAATGTTCAATACCGTGAACACGGCAATTCGAATAGTTTGTACATTCTGCAGAGATTGTACACTTTACCCATAAGATATAATCAACTCACCACGTCAGCCGTGAATCGCCATACAAGAGTATGCGAATGAGCGATCATAACAAAGCCTTTCACGAACTTCTAGCTCAACCTAGCAACCTCTCTGGGTTGCCTTCACTATCACTTCCCTCACACGGAGCCGAAGTATAGGACAGACGAACACTGTTGGATAGGGTACCAAGCCGTAGCACAGGCATGCTCCCCCATACAGTTACCCCCGTGTAACTGCCACCCTGAGGTATCAAAGGTGAGATATCAGAATCTTACTAAACTAGGTCTTCCCATTCAGACATGTGGTTGTACGAGTGACTCGGGTCAAAGGCTTGCAAGGTGAAGTCCTTAACTGACCAAGGCAAGACTACCCCGAATAATTCACCAACAATACCATCACATAATTCACTAACAACACCGCCAAATACCAAAGCGACATATCCAATGCCACTCTTGCCACTTGCCTCAGTCTAAAACATTTTACCACCCCAGTTGATTATTGCGCAATACAATGCCAACAACAACTCAACATCCATGTAGAACCACACTGGTTCCACATATCAACATCATCGTGTGGCAACACGTCACACCATTTCACAAACACATTTCATAATCCATTGATCAGTATTAACCTTTTATTTTCAAAAGACATGAGTTGCGTGGCATGGCTAAGCAATTATACACGGTCTAACCAACCCATGTTGGCAAGTAATAACAACCAACTAATAATCAACCATCCTAGGGTGACAAATGAATTATGGCATACAAATAATCATGGCAAGGTGACATTAGCAATTGGATTGAATAACTAATCCCAAATTAATTTAAATCATTTTAATCTTAAACTAGCATGCAATAATTTGAATCAAAGTAAATTTGTAAAACTGAGAGCAATATGATCAAAGCACAACTTGCTTAGCACTTGCTATAAACTGCTCTTTACTCTTTTTAATTGATCTTTGGCTTCCTCAACCTTTGGCTCTTCAATCGAATGCTTCGACTTCCTCGTCCTTCAGCTACTTCGGGTAACTTCTGGACAACACGTCTAACGACAAAGAAGCACAAATACAACAAAACTCAAAAGCAATTCAAATAAACTCCAATTTAATATTAGATTGGTACTGAACGGAAGGGATTGAATTTAGGAACTTAGATTTGATCGAAGATCGGATGAAAGAGAATATGTTTCCAGAAGATTTATCAAGAAGGTTACGACTGATAATTAGGGAAGAACGGAGTATATTCCAGGGAATATCCTTCGAGATTAATTAACTTGGTTGGACAGATATTGACATATGGGCTAATGGTCTAGCGACCAAGTCCATGAATGATTTCCCAATCAATGGCAGATTAGATTTTCAAAGATAAGACAAGGACAAGTGGGGTCAGCATCCACTGTGATTTGATAAGGGTTCAGTTATGCGTCGAAGAAGGAACTTGATGATGATAAGGTGGCGATGATAAAAAGACGGGGCTAAACTCAATGTGATAGGGCTAGATCACATTAAGGCGATAGAAAAGATGATGATATCGCACTAGGGCCTTTACTTGCATGCGCACATGTGATGAGAGCAAAGCGTTAACGGCGGGACGTTAACGACGAAACGTTAACAGCAGAACGTTAACGATGGAACATTAACGGCGAAACGTTAACGGCGTATCGTTAGCGATGAAGGTGAAGCGTTGACAGAACACATATGAGATTACAAGGTGGAAACCATCGGTTGAAAGATAGGGCAGCGAGGTCATGACATGGCTCAAATTTGATTTGAGATCTGCGGGGTACACATATCGTGACGCAACGATAAATTGGACCAAAGATTAAGTCCGGGTTTGAGCGAAACGATTCAAGGATAGATATACTTGACATAGGGTAGAGCGGTAGGATTAGCTCTACGATTAAAGGTTACCAAGTATGGCGAACCAAAATGCGTGCCGATACGAAAGACTAGGCCAAAAGACGATGGGTAGATACTAGAATATGGCTTTGACGACAACCAGAAATCAAATGAACTTCACCGATGGGCAAAATAGGGGATAATGATCTACTGGATACAATGGCCTGGTCACGACAAACCAAAATGGTTGGCGGCACAAGACGACGCACGGCGGTGGCAAAAAGGCGACGGTAACGAATATTAAACTTTTCAGAGGATGGAACAGCAAAGGAAAAGTGAGCACCACGTAGAACGTGGCAACACGAACTCAACGGTATAGCTGGATTTGGAAGCAACCCAACGGACAGATCACAAACTGTCGACGAACGGCTACCGGAGCCAATAGACCAAACAATCATAACTATTAAAATAATAGATGAAACCTAACCAAATTTTATAGAGAGTTATCTGAGATCATTTGGAACAATATGACGTAAACGGATCTGAGTTTTACCTTCTGGATCAACGGGGAATGCGCGACGAAGGTTTCTACCGTTGGAACGTAGTCTAATGGGGGAAGATTGATTTTTCTGTACAAATCCCGTAGGCAAAACCTTGAGTTAGGATGAGCACCGTGTAGAGGACATCAAGATGAGTCTACAGAAAAAGATTCACGATCAAATTCACAAAAACAAAGGAGAACGAGCAGAAACAAGATTTGAGATTGGAACTGCCATAACTTTTGATTCCGCGGATGAAAGTGCATCAAATTTGGAGGGGAGACAGATGGTACCACGGGGCACGAGGTGACATAGTTGGATCTCAGAAAAACTCACCCAGCCAGTAAGGAACGCGATGCCAAAACCGACCGACATGGGGGTGGCGCGGTCTGCACGGTGCGCTGGCGAAGGAGCGGCGGCCGGAGTGGGGGCGTGTGTGCACGGGGATGGCGAGGTGGCAGGGAGACCGGTGGGGTGGTCACCGAGGTGGAAGTCTTGTGAGGCGGCGACGGCGGCTTAGCGGCGGCTCGAGGCGACTCACGGCGGCGGCAGGCTCGGCGGCGAGGAGGACCAGTGAGGGTGGAGAAAAAAGGCGGCGGTGGGCGGCCCACGCTCACGGCGGCAGCTAGCGGGGATGACCGAATGGCAGCGGCGCACGGCGGCCGAAATGCCCAAAAATGGCATAAATGGCATGGCGTCCAAAAACGCTGAAAAACACGAAAATTGCCAAAACAAAATGGAGCACCGCGAATAGTATGATGATGCTAGGCTATGCCTAAAAGGAATTTGATCGGGGATTACCGGTTTGGGAGGAATCGACGACGAACGCAACCCGATTTACGACGAACGAACGCAAATTCCCGGTGCGATTCTTGACGAAACCTGGATTTTCTTGAGGGGTTATGATCTACACACTAATGCACAAAAGATGACGCGAACGGAGGTCGATTTGCCTTACCAGATCAAAAGATAGCCCGGCGATGCCAACGGAGGACGTCCGGTGACCGTTTCTTCGATTTTTGGAATGGCAACTGTTCTGGAAATGGAGGGCAAGGGTGAGCACCGTATTGGGGAGACTGAGACGCACATTTTGGGTGGTCACACACGTTGAGGGAAGGAGAAACGGAAGAGTTATGGCTTAAACAAGAAACGACAAAGAATTAATTGCAGCGACCGTTTCACTTGATTTCAGGAATTGAAGTCCTTGATGACACGGTCGTTTTGCAACTGACCACACTTGATTTCGTTGAGAATTGCAAAAGATATAAGTATTTGAAGTTTGGGCTAGACATGGGTGCCAAATTGCATTAGAGAGAAGTTAGGGAAGAAGATAAACAATGTTTCGGGGCATATGAACAATAAATTTCGGCTGGGTTTGGCCCAAGAGTTGGAAAAAATATTAAATCCGAATTTTGAAGAATATTATGAATTTAAATGGAATTTCAAAGGAAATGTTTGAAATGGAATTTGGATATAAAATTGTCCGAACAATTAATAATTCGAATTAAAAATCCAAATAAAAATCCAATTAACATCCAAATGTTTAAATTAATAATTTTAATTAATTTTTAGTAAATCTCAACTTTGGGAAATTCCCTGAGATACAAAGAACACTGTAAAAACTAAATTTTAAATTACTTGATGCACACAAAAGACACATTAAATTGTTTTAAATCTAGAAAATTCTAAATTAAGCTTCTTTAATCAAATAAGATTGATGTAAAATTTTTGGAAAGCTAATTTAAATATAATTTTTTGAAAATCCAAATTTTGGAATGTTACAACCTGCCACTCGGAGCTCGATTGCCTCTTCTACCGCTATGGCAGGATCAAGCGTGTTGACATGAAGTCAGGTTTGCTTTCCCCCATCTCTCTTCTTTTCCCCTAACGCTGCAGATCGATCTGGCAAGTGGTGACTGACATTCTTTGGTGAACTAAAAACCAAACCGAATTTTTTTGGTTGATTATTTTTGAAAACCAAAATTTTTAAACTAAAAAACCGAATCAAAATAGCTGATTTAACCAAATGCCTACCCCTAGCCTCCTTCCTTTCTTCCTCTGCTTTGTTTTTTTCCTATAAGATTTTTTTGTTCTTTTTAAGAGTTCTTTTGCTCTCTCCTTCTTGGGCGGTATAATCTGATTTCAGAGTTTGGTCGCGCCGTTGAGAATTACTAGCTGCACAACCATATATGGATTTTGACGTAGAGAGGAAATATTTTATAGAAAAATAAAAAACTGATTTTCTAAAAAAATAAAATATTTCTCTAAAAAAGAATTTTCAGAAAGTTTTCTTTTTAAAAAACTACTGTAGCCCTAGTACTGTAGAAACTACCTTGCCCGAGAGCCATGTGGCTGGACGTCGGATGACCTTCCGTACCTCTACAAGAATCTTAAATTTACTAGCATACAGACTATGGCATCTACAGTAGCGACGGCTATTGCCATGAATACGTCAAGAAGATGAAGAGCTGTATTCTACTATAGTTTCTCCAGTAAAAACTGGACACGTGGAGGAGGCCTGCTGTCCTCCATTCCTCTCCAAGATTCTATATCTATATAGATATAGATTACTTGTTTCTTTTCCCATTTATACACTTCTTTGCTCTTGATGCAGAAAAAGACAATGCTTGTTGTTCGCGTGAATACACTTTTCTTGACGCAGAAAACACGTGTTTGCTTCCATATTGAAAAGCCAATGATCACTTTCATAGGCGGAGCCGTCGCGGGGGTGGTGGGGCCTGGGCCCTTCCGGCGGCCCATGAAAAGAGCACATAAGTCATCGTCCAGGCGCTTTTCTTTTTAGTGTTCCGATCAACGTGAAAGAGGAAGAGGGTTATATCTTTAATGATCACTTCGAGGAGGCTTCTGAGATCATATTCTGTCTGTTTAGTTGCTGATAAGCTTAGGTTGAGTTTTGTATTTAGTTTCCTTTTGATTATGGTTGTCTGTGCTGGTATTTGGCATGCATTTGTCTGGTGTGTGGATGTTAACTGTGCTTGTGGCTGTTGGTGTTGGTTTTATGCGTATGAGCTTGTATGGACGTTAATCAATTCTATCCAGCCAGAGAATGGAACTGAGACTTCTCTTATGATGTCCTATTGATTAAAAAAAAGAGCATATATATATATAACTTTGAAAATTCTGACAAGTTATAAGTGTTACATATTGTAATTACTATATATTAAAGTTTGAATATCAATCATTAGTAGAGGCTCACTTTATTCTTAGACCCCCTCCTTTGGAAATTTCTGGCTCCGCCACTGATCACTTTTGTAGCCCTTTGCTACCCGAATCACAAATCTAGCATCCCCTACCGAAATTGCAAATCTAGCTTCCTAAACGTATTTCCACGCTCTCCTACCATGAAAGGTGGCCTCCCGCACTCACCAGCCGCCTCTCGCAAACGACCGCCAACTCCACGTACTGACCTTCAACTACTACAAGATTGTACATCAGAATCGATTCTTTTTTATCATTACAGTCAGTTCTAGCAGCGATACAAAATCTTTAGATATTGATGAGGATGAGTTGTCACAGTCGGTTTTGGCCTGATTGTGATAGAGACTCATCACAATTGGTTTTTTTTAGAAACCGATTGAGATGATAGGGTCACGGTCATCACAATCGGTTCCATATAAGAACCGATTATGATGACCCTATCATCACAATCGGTTCCACATAATAACCGATTCTAATGATGTCGTTATCAGAACCGGTTCCATATAAGAACCGATTGTGATAACCCTCATAGGGGTGTGCCATTTTTGTATATTTTTCAAAATAGCACATATTAATAGTATGCACACACACACACACACACACACACACACACACACACACATATATATATATATATATATATATATATATATATATATATATATATATATATATATACATGAGAATGCACATATCACATTCACAAAACACAAACACTTTAATTACAACACATATATCACATTCGGTGACAATATACAACACAAACATACTTAACAATCAGTACACACATATATATATATATATATATATATATATATTTTTACATATGGACTAGTATGATATTTCAGAATCTCTAAACCTACTGTCCTCTGATATAACTTCTAATCAGTACCACTGGCATAAGTTGTCTTGTAAATTGTTGAGTACTTTGCTGTCTAAGCTCTTCTGGGGGATATTGATCTTTTGCAAACTAGAAATTAGTGCACTAATTTAAGTTTCAAAATTTGTATGTAAAAGACTAAGTATATTATTATGCATGTACATATACCTTAGGAAAAAGGTGTGAATTGCCGACTATGACCAGCATGTGCTGCATGACATAGAAGCCGCACAGGTCATCACTACCCTGTTGATGACACTGTGAAGAGAGAAAGAAATTAACTCATGAAGATTAGATGTCAAAAAAAATTAATCGTATATATGATAGGCACTTCTACCTTGAATCGCTTATACTCCAGCGTCTTGCCCTTTTTATCATCGTGTGACCCTCCTTCAACGATATAGTCTGAGAAACCCCTATATATATTGGAGAGATGCTATTAAGTCAAAAGAATAAACGTAGTTAAATTCAGAAAGTGTTATTAAAGAAATATACTTACTTCTGCAAATGAGGTTTGATCGCGTAGGCCATCGGTCTCTTCTCGATCGAGTTAACAGTATAGACTGTGTTTTCACTTGAAACGAGGAAGAGTAGAACCCAATGGTTGCTTATTAAATAGAATGTAGTGCAAGGAAATAAGTTTACACACCTCTTCACCATGTCTTCTTCTACAATTTTTTTGAACTCCTGAACACCCCTTATTAAATAGAATGTAGTGCAAGGAAATAAGTTTACACACCTCTTCACCATGTCTTCTTCTACAATTTTTTTGAACTCCTGTACGCCAATGTGAAATTCATTACTCACACGGCTTTTCTGATACATCCATCTGTTACAGTCTATCTGTAATTAGACTTTGCATAATAAATTAAGGAAAAACTTGAGCGACAGTTAGCTAGCTAGTTCAAGTAGAGGGCAGGTTTCAAGATATATAAATGTACTCCCGATCGATACCTAAATTCTTTCCTAGTTAAAAGCTACAATTCCCTAGTTAGGAGACGTACATTGCAAACATCAACAATAATATCGAATAAACTAATTATATAGTGCAGTAGCTTGCAAATCTTTTTGACTACAATGAAACAAAACAAGGGTACTGTCGGGGGTTGAATATTCTCCATAGGCGACCCTCGCACCCCGGCGGCCCCGAGCATATCCTTGCTCGAGCCTCGTCCCTCAAGAAAGGTCTCCGGGCCGCCCGACCTTCGGGCTGTCCCCCGTCAACCGCCGTGCTCGCCCCCGAGCATGCTTGCTTGGGGGTCCTCGACCTAGCGACCCGGTCCGACTGAAGGGGCCTCGAGCTCCACCCAAAAGCCGGGCACGGCCTACGAGGGCGGCGCGGCATTAATCGTGGATTTACGAAGGCTGCGTCTGACAGAATCTGCATGCCCATGTCTCTCGCGTCGCCATTTGCGCCATCGCACCCACATCGTGTTGCGCCTGCGGAGGCGCGAACACCACGCCCACGCCCGACAAGAGAACGCCTGTAATAAATGCTTTGTCTCCTGTAATCCCCTATAAATACCTCCTCGCGCGAAGGATTTGGGGTTGGGTTTGATTTCACCTCTCATCTCCACTTGTACGTAGTACATGTAATCCATCTTCACACATCAGTGCAACAACTGGATGTAGGGCTGTTATCTCCCCTGCGAGAGGCTTGAACCAGATAAAAAAGAGATCCCTTGCTCGTTGCGGTTGTCTTGGCCACCTCGATCCGTAGCTCGGTAGGACCTCGGACGTTATACCCCCCACGAAAAAGGGGCCCTAGGTTGATCCCTCATTCAACAAGAAAGCTTGGCGGGGGACCGGTTCCCGAATCATCGACAGCTGGCGCCGTCCGTGGGGATCGACTGAGTCCTTTTGCGAGGAATCCCTGAGGATGCTGAACTCGCAAGACAATCAAGACCTTTGCGTCTTCGACGACGTGGAGGATGATGACGCATACTACGCCAGCGATGGCGTGGGTGGTGCGGCCGATCTGGAAGGCCACATCGAGTCCGGGAGTCTTTCCCGTTCGCGCGGCAGCGAGAGAGTTTCCTCGCTTCGCAAAGACGTTACCCTCACCAGCGAGGAAGAATCTAGCGGCCTCCGCGGCGGCTCGAGCGGCCTTGACCCTCCCGAGCGCAGTCGAAGGACCGCAACGCGGTTCGACACCACGGTGTCGTCCTCACAGTCTTGGCACTCCCACAGCGTTAACATGGCGGGAAGGGAGGGGGATCAAGAAGAGCTGTCTCCATCAGCTTCTCACCGCCACCAGCACGGCGCTTGCGAGATCCACCCGGAGTTGTCCCCGGGCAGGATCCTAGCGACCGACCACCGTCAACCCGGCGGGGGGCTAGAGGCCAAGCTTGCGAAGATGCTAGCGAATACCACTCCCCGGAGCACGTGCGCGACCGCCTCCCACGGTCCCCCCAACAGCTCCCCAGAGCGCCGAGCGACTACGGGCCATGGCGACGGTCGTGCGCAGCCTTCAGAATTTCTCCGACCAGGCGGACCTGGCGGCCATGGGAGCAGTTGTGGCAGAGAACTTGGAAAAACTCACCGCCGACATAGGGATCTCGGGGCCCCCAGGCGGAGAAATGCCCCAGAGTATCTCCCGGGACCGCAAGCGCCACTCTCCGATTCGCCCCCGCCGTAGCGCCTCCCGAAGTCCTGCTCGGGAGGGCCGCGGGGGGCAAGGTCGGCGCCATGAGGACGCCCGGGGCAGTTCCCGGACGGCCTCGCGGGCTAGAGGGCGTGCCCCGTCCGCTTACGAGCGCACCGAATGTTCTAGCTCGGGGCTGCCTTCGTCGCGCCAGCATGAGGGCGTGTTTTCCCGCCTCACGCTGGGTGCGAAGGACCGTCTGGGCACCAACCGCCATGGTCGCCATGCCCGGGGAGGCCATCATGACTATCCGGCATTCGGATGCTGGGCCTTTTTGGCGTCCCTCCGCGATGTCTCGTGGCCGAGCAAGTTCGAGCCCGGCCACATTGAGCGGTTCAATGGGACCCAGAACCCAGACGAGTTCCTCTCAATTTACTCCACAGTCGTCTTGGCGGTAGGGGGGACGAGGGAGTCATGGCCAACTACCTCCCCACGGTCCTCGACGGCTCCGCCAGGACATGGCTCTTCAACCAGAAGGAAGGGTCGATCCGCTCGTGGAGGCAGCTTTGCGAAGCCCTTCGGGCGAATTTCCAAAGTTGCTACACTCGCCCGGGGCAACGAGCGTGACCTCGAGCGGCTGATCCAGACGGACAAACAAACTTTGCGGCACTTCGTCCAAAGATTCATCAAGGTAAGGAACTCCATCCCGAGCATCTCGGATGAAATTTGTCGTCCGGGCCTTCAAGTTCGGCGTCGCGACGACGCTTCACGCAATACCGGAGATCCACCCCAACCCAGCCGCCAACGATCCGCTCAGATGGCCGATCGCTTCGCTGAATGCCGACGGCCGTGAAATGGAAGCAAATGCTCGGCGAAGGTGGCTACCACCCAAAGGGCCTAGAGGGCTCCTCAAGCAAGAAGCACTCGGGGTCCGCGGAGAAGAAGTCCAAGAAGAAGAAGAGGTCGCGACGCCTGCACATGGTGGCCGCCGCTGATCGCCGCCGCCGCATAGCCCGCTTCGCTTTCGGCGGCAAGACGGCGGACGGCGGCGCGCTTCACGGCAAGCGGATCGAGAGGACAACGACCAAGATCGCGGCGGCCAGAGCGCGGGAAAGGGTTGCCCTTCGGCGATCGCTTCGCCCGTTCCATCAGTGATCGGTTACAACCTCCATAGCTCGCCGGGCCTAGGCATACCGCCTGGAGAAATTCTACAACGGCGAAGGCCCCATGCCCACTCTCCCGGTGAAGGGCGAGAGTGACAAGGGCAAGGGCTCCGCGGACAACGACGACGACGACATGAGCTACCAGGAGCCCCGCAACCACATAGCCGTTATATTCGGGGGCTCCTCCACCTACAGATCCCACAGGGATCTGAAAGAGGCAGCACGGGAGGTCGGCCATATCGCTCAGGGCAAGCCACTCGTGCAGCAGCTCAAGTGGTCCGAGCTGTCCCTTACTTTCTCCAAGGACGATTGTCCCCTTGGGATGACCAAACCTCAGAAGCTCCCGCTAGTCGTAAGCCCGACCGTCAACAATGCCAAGGTCGGCCGGGTCCTCATCGACGGTGGGAGCTCCTTGGATCTCATATCCGCTAAAGTCCTGGACGAGATGCAGGTTCCTCGCTCCAAGATCAAGAGCATAGCCGTCCGTTCTTGAGATTATCCTCAGTACCTTGATCAAGCCTCTGGGCGGATCGTTACGCTGTAACGTTCGGGCGTCGCAAACTTCTGGACCGAGCTAATCAACTTCGAGGTCGTTGACTTCAAGTTGGCCTACAACGCCATCCTTGGCAGACCGGTCCTCTCAAGTTCATGGCCACCACATCACGCCTATCGATGCACGAAGGTCCCGGACGAAGGCGTCATCACCGTCAAAGGCGACCATAGGGCGGCCCTGAATTGTGACGAGAAGTCTCTCGACATGGTCGGACAGCTGCCCCAATGCAGCCCTGATCAGTCACCGACGCATTCCCGGCCAAAAGTTACCCTCCAGCCCGGAGGAGAAACCAAGGCGGTCCCTCTAAACGAGGCCGACCCGACCAAGGTGTTCCATCTGGGATCTTCCCTAGATCCCAAATAGAAACTCGAGCTCATCACTTTCCTCTGAAGGAACGCGGACGTGTTCGCCTGGAAACCGTCCGACATGCCCGGAGTCCCAAGGAAAGTGATTGAGCACTGAGCTAAACTGCTCGACACGATAAAAGACACATCGCGCCAAGCTCGGTGATTTTCCCTGGAAAAGTAGGCAATCATCCGGGAAGAACTCGACTAACTCCTTAAGGTCGGCTTCGTTAGGGAAGTCGAGCACTTGGAGTGGCTGGCAAACCCAGTCATTGTCAAAAAGAAAGGTGGCAAGTGGCGCATGTGTTTTGACCACACCGGCCCTAATGCCGCTTGCCCAAAGGACTACTTTCCACTGCCGCGCATCGACCAGCTGGTAGATGCGACGGCAGAGTCTCAGGTGATGATCTTCCTGGACGCCTACTCGGGCTATCACCAGATTAGCTTGTTCCCTAGGGACGAGGAGAAGACCTCCTTCATCACGCCGTTCGGCACATTCTGCTAAACGACCATGTCTTTCGGTCTGCGGAACGCCGGCGTGACCTTTCAGCGCTTGATGCAGAAGACCTTCCAGGACCAGATAGGCCGGAACTTGGAAGTATATGTAGATGATATCGTAGTTAAGAGTAAGCTCACCTCGGGTCATGTATCCGACCTCGAGGAGACCTTTTGTAATCTCAATAGACATCGAATAAAGCTTAACCCTGAGAAATGTGTCTTTGGGGTGAAAGCGGGCAAGGTGCTCGGGTACCTCATCGGGCCGCAGGGCATCGGGGCCAACCCGGAAAAAATCGAAGCCATCGAAAGGATGCGCCCTCGAGCTCCGTGAAGGAGGTACAGACCCTGACCGGACGCATGGCGGCCCTGAGTCGCTTCATTTCCCGGTCAAGTGAGCGCGGTCTGCCTTTCTTCAAGGCGCTCCGCAGACATGAGGGCTTTGCCTGGACAGAGGAGGCTAACCGCTCCTTCGAGGAGCTGAAGTAGTACCTGTCCAGCCCCCCGATCTTGGCCACGCCGAGGTCGGGGGAGCCGCTCCTACTGTACCTCGCAGCGACACCCCATGCCGTAAGCGCGGTGCTGGCGGTAGAGTGAGAAGGGACGCAGCGTCCGGTATACTACGTCAGCGAGGTCTAGCATAGACCAAAGGAGCGTTATCCCGAGATCCAGAAGCTCTCATACTCGCTGCTCGTAGCTTCGAGGAAGCTGCGTCACTATTTCCAAGCTCACAAGGTCGTCGTTCCGACCAACTTTCCACTTAGGGAGATCCTAAGAAATCAAGACGCCAGCGGCTGGATAGCGAAGTGGGCCATGGAACTCGCAGAGTTTGATGTCCACTTCTCTGCCCGCACGGTGATCAAGTCCCAGATTTTAGCGGACTTCGTAGCGGAATGGACGAATCCCGCCCAGCCCGCCACCAAGACCCACGAATCTGAGGACGGCCGCTGGACCATCTACTTCGACGGATCCCAAGCTTTCGAACGCTCGGGGGCTGGCGTCGTACGGGTGTCCCCTTAGGGGGATCGGCTCCAATATGTCATCAAGCGTGCCGCGCGACCAACAACGCGGCGGAGTGAAACCTCTTGGCGAACTCTGGCGTGCAAAGCGCTCGGGGTCCAACGACTAAGCTGTGAAAGGCGATTCGCGATTGGTGCGTCAACCAAGTCAACAAGGAGTATCGGTGTTCCGATCACTCAATGGCGCTTTACTTGGTTGAAGTGAGAAAGATGGAGCGGTACTTTAGAAATTTCGAAGTACTCTACATCCCCAGGAAGGACAATTCCCTGGCTGACCGTCTTTCCAAGGTCGGTTCCTCGCAGATGCCCGCCCCACCCGGGGCGCTCGTTGAGCATCTACACAAGCCCTCCATTCCCTCTGTAGAGGAGGCAAACGCCCAGATGCCCGCCCTGCCCGGGGCGCTAGTCGAGCATCTGCACAAGCCCTCCATTCCCTCTGTAGAGGAGGCACAAGAGACGTACGATAACGTCTCCTTCCTCGGCGAGGTTCAAGCCGGATAGCGCCATTAGTCTAGTATCTTGCCCACAGGACAATGCAGGAAGAAGCCGAAGCGTTCCGGCTCAAAAGGCGGTCCTCTGCCATAAGCTAGTCGAGGGCCTTATACATAAAGGGGCACTTGGAGTCCTCTCCAAGTGCATATCCCGGGAAGAAGGCCATTTCCTTCTCCGGGATATCCATGAGGGAATGTGCGGCGCTCACTCGTCCTTCCGGACGCTCGTGAGCAAAGCATTCCGCTTGGGATACTATTGGCCAACAGCCTTAGACGACGCTCGGGCCCTCGTGGCGACCTGCCGGGCGTGCCAGTTCCACGCCCGCAAGGCCCACCAGCCAGCGTACGCGCTACAGACCATCCCGCTCTCATGGCCATTCTTGACCTAGGGGGCTGACATTCTCGGGCCTTTCCCCGTGGTCGAAAGGGTTGTAAGTACTTGCTCGTGGCCATCGACACTTTCTCTAAGTGGATCGAGGCCGAGCCTGTATCAACCATTTCGGCTCAAGCTGCCAAGAGATTTTTCCGCAGTAACGTGGTGACGCGCTTTGGGGTCCCCAATCGCCTCATCACAGACAACGGCACATAGTTCACTAGCGAACTGTTCCAGACCTACTGCGAAGACATCGGAACGAAGGTCTGCTTCACCTCTGTAGCTCATCCGCAGAGTAATGGAGCATCCGAGCGAGCAAACGGCCAAATCCTTCAAGGGGTCAAGAAGAGGGTCTTCAAAGACCTCACCCGGCACGGCGGGTCATGGGTGGACGAGCTTCCTTCCGTCCTCTGGTCTGTGCACACCACAGCGAGCCGAGCTACGGGCGAGACGCCCTTCCAGCTTGTCTATGGTGCCGAGGACGTCCTACCCGCCGAGATTGTGCTCGGGCCCCCAAGAGTTCACCTGGCCGATAGCATCCACCAAGGACGCGAGCGCCGCCTCGACCTCGACCTCGCCGAAGAGGTGCGCGAAAGGGCATTGCTCCGATCCACCGTCTACCAGCAAGCTCTTCGCAGACACGTGGCCAATTTGATTCGGCCCCGAGCCCTGCAAGTCGGGGACTACGTCCTACGACGAATCCAGGACACGTCGAAGGCCAACAAGCTCTCCCCCAAGTGGGAAGGTCCTTTCACAGTCATCTCAGTAGCACGCCCGGGGGCTGTCCGCCTGGCAAGGGAGGATGGTCGCGTGCTCACGAGCTCGTGGAACATCGACCAGCTGCGCAAGTTCTTCGTTTAAACTTATGCTACATTTTGCATCTTGTATACATCCACGTTTTCTCTTTTGAAAAGAGTGACATGCTCGTCCCCCCCCCCACGCGATGTCTATTGCCTCCAAGGTTCTTGTGAAAATTCATATAGGGTCACTGCCCGCTGGTAAGCCGACTCAACTTCGCACAAAGGCATACTCTTCCCACGATCTTGGTGATGGGACAAGCGCGTCGGGCGGGATCAGTCGTTCTAACCTCCGTTTTGCGCCAAAATCGGGCCGACGCGCGCGAGCCCGCACAAGGCGCCACGACCAACACCCTGTCAACTAAAACTCGCCACCAGAGGCTCTAGTCTCGATAAGCCGACCTTGGTCCGCGGTAGCTTTCCGCTGCGTGATACAAGTCGTATACAGACACCCTCTCGGTTGGTCCAGAGATCTAGTTCGACCCACGCTTGTTTGGTCGCCGCGTACCTCATCGAGCAACCGCGCGTCTTTTCCTCACCAACGACTATGCTCACAGCTCAGGCGTATGCGTCCTAAGTGTTAAGGAATTCCAGGCCTTGCACGTTCTCCACCCCCGACCCAAGCCAGCATCTCCACTCGGAGAAACTGGTGCATTGATCGGAAAGGTAGCGCGTGCTCTTCCAATTCTCCTATGAACGAGCTCGTGCTCGCAACTCAGGTGCACGACCTTCATTCGCAGCGGGGGCTTGGTGGGAGTGAGTTGTCACGTTAAGCGTCTTTTTCAAAAATTGTCGCTAAGTGCCTCGTTCCAGTTTGACACCGTAACATCACCTCTCTCTTAAAAACGCGTTACCTATTCGTAAAGTCCTTTCTTCGCCTATTTCGGGATCGCATCGCCCATGCTTCGCCCTAACCCGCGCATTTACCCATCTGCATCTCGCTTATGCTCGTTGTCCGCAGGTAATGACTCAGGGGCATGCAAAGGGAGCATTAAAACAGGTACAACCCTTGGGCGAAAGAAAAATGTACGCTCTGCGGGCGTCATCGAAAGTCGTCCGAAGGACAGCCAAAAAGAAAAGAAAGAAGCCCTCTACACCCCGGGTTTCGCTCCCCTGAGCGCCGCAGAGTACTTCCGCCTCAGGTCATCGATCTTGGCTTCAAGATCAATCACCTTCCGCCGGGCTTCGCGTCCTTCGCGGGCTTTCTCGCGGAGCTGCTCGATCTCTTCCTTACCTTGATCTGCAAGGTCGGCGGCCGCTCGCGCTGCCCGTTCCAGGTCCGCCACTTTCGATTCAAGGGCGCGAGCCTGTTGCCTTCCTCTTTCGAGCTCTTGCTCAAGCCCAAGAATCTTCGTCCGGCCTTCGGCGAGTTCCCGCTTGAGCGCAAGGATCTTCTCCTTGCCAGCGACGACCTCGTCCTTAGCCTGGCTCGAAAGCAGCCTCTCTTGCTCGAGCTCTTGCTTGAGCCCGAGGATCTTCCCCTTAGCATCGATGGCATCTTTTTCTGCCTCGCGGCACCTATGCACAAGCACGCTGTCCTGGGCCTTGAGGTCGCCCACACGCTGCGCGAGCTTGGATATCCACTCCTCGTGCTCGGCGTGCAGCTGGGCCACAGCCTCGGGGACCTCCATCGCCGCGTCAAAGTCCTCCAAGGTTTTCCGGAGGAGCTGCAGGCAGAAAAACCTCAGACGCCGCCCCTAAGACATGAAGAAATGGGAAATTACGACAATAACAAAAGAAACACTTTCACCTGGGCAACGCCCGCATTGAGATTGTCCCGAAGCGCCGTAACCGGCTACCAAGATCTTCAAGGTTCGGCAACAAGGACCTCCCTGAATCCTTCCAAGAGGCGGTGGACCGAGGACGACGAATCATCCCCCTGGGCACGAGGTCCGCCCTGGGGCACCACGCCCCCCTCTTGGGCGTCTGGCCTGCTCAGTGTCTTCTCGCTGTCCACCCGAGCGTGTTGTTCGCCCGGGGCCGGCGGGGCGTCCTCCCGAGAGTGCGATTCGCTCAGGCCGGGCGCCGTCTCATCCCGAGCACGCTGTTCGCTCGGGGGCTCCACGCCTTCGCCTCGGGCAGGCGACGCACCCGAGCATCCTAAGCCTTCCTGGGCGACCTTTTCGCCCAAGGCCGCGGGGTCAACCTCCTCCCTTCCTCTTGAGCCCTCTGCACTGGGGGGGGGGGGGGGTAGGGAGCCTGCCCTGGGGAAGCGTTCCCTCCGGGGCAGGGGGTCCACCTCGACCGGGTCGTCGGCGATGAACTTCTCCACTGCCTCTACACCCTCTGCCATTACGATGTCGGCGGCGTCGGCGAGCACCCCCGCTAAGACACAATCAACGAGCTCGTGAGCCATTGTGCGACAATCCGGGAAAGTCCTACGAGCTATTTCGCCCACGTCGGGAGAGTGGGGTTAGCTCGGATACGCAAATCAAAGGGCGAGGGAAGCAAGGAAAAGCAAAATTCAAGGCTCACCTTCGGCCTGGCCCTCGTTATCACCTTCGGAGGGGTTGGCCGCCGCAATCACAAGTTTGGCCTTCTCCTCTGCGGCGCTGCTGATCCTCGCCAGGAGGGGGTCGACTTTCTCCATGTTAACCGCCTCCAGCATCTTCCTCGAGCGCCCGCGCCTCACCCTGAGGGGTTGCGTGTCCTCCTCATCCTCCTCCTCGTCGGTAGCCACGACTGCGAGCTCTGAGGCTTGGTGAGCCTCATTGACTCGTTCGAGCTTGGCCTGGACCGCGGCGAGCTCCTCTTGCAACTTCTTCTGCTCAGCCTGCACCAGTTCTCCGGTCAGGCTCGCCTCCCTCTCGAGCTGCTCCAGGGGCTCCTTGCAGTAATTCTCCAACCAAGCATTCAGGCTACTTACCTCCTTCCGATCGGCAAACTCCATGTGCCGCACCACCGGGTTGCTAGACGAGCTCGCCCGTTTCTTAGTCAGCCGCGTGGTGGCCGGTGGCGGGGCATGCCTCTTGCCCCTTATGCTCTTGGTCCTGGCGGCCGGCACGAGTACACGCCCGCCGTCGGCCAAGGGCTTGAGCTCTCCAACCGCCAGCTCCAGAGCGAGCTTCTCCTGTCAGAAGGCGAAAATGCGTCAAGAAGAGCTCGGGACGCTTTCCTCAAGCACGGACCAAAAAGTAGCTTACCACATCGCCCCGCTCAAGCATGTTGCTCGGCACTTGCCGCTTGCGCTCGAGCTCCTTGCCCTTGGGGGTGCCAAACATCTCGGCAACCCTCTTCTCCGTCCAGTCGAAGCCCGGGGCTATTGTTGGCCAGCAAATAAAGTCAGCACAAGTCCAGACGGCGGAGGCGAAGCCAAGAGTCCCCAAGGTCGTAAAACTTACCAGAGGTGCTCTCCCGGGTCATGTCGTCCCACCCGGCGATCTCGAAGAAAGGGTGCTCCCTCCTCCTCAGAGGGGACACCCTGTTTCGGAAGAAATCAAGGATGATGTCCCGGCCGGTGAGCCCCATATTTGTGAGCTTGCTGATGAGCATCAATGTCCGCTCCTCCTCGGGCGCAATAGGTGTGCGCGGGGTGTCGACGTGGCGCACCGCCGTCTCGGTGTAGCGCAAGGAACTCCCCTTCGCTTTTCGCAAATAGAACCAATTGTCGGCCCAGCCGGCCACCAAATCTTTGAGAGAAGGGGGTACTCGTGCGGTGGTTGCCCGTGAGGCGGAATCTGAGCACCTTGGTGCGTCTGGCGCTCGGTCGCGGAACAAGGAGTAGAAGTGGAGGAAGAGGCTTGGCGTAGGAAGGATGCCCACGAAACCCTCGCAAAGGTGGGCGAAGACGGTCAGGATGAGAATGGAGTTGGGATTCAAATGAGTGAGCTCGCACTCGCAGTGCACGTGTACGTCTTCCAGGAATTCGCTCTTGGGCATTCGAAGCCCATTGATGTTGTACAGCTCGCACGCGACTATCTCGTTGGCGCGTGGCGCCGGAGCCGCCTCGTCGGCCGGGAGCCTCCAGGAGCCCGTGTCGAGGTACCCGAAGTCCCGGAGTGCCCGAAGCCTCTCTGCGGTAGACTTGCTCACACCGAACTTCGCCATGAGGGGAGTTGGAGGAGACAGCGTCGGGGCAGCAGAAGGAGGTTTGAGAGACGAAATGCTTTCTCGAGTCTAATCACGAGTCGTTGGAGTGAAAAGTTTGCAGAAATTGTTCCCGCCTGATATTTATAGGCGGAGAAGTCGAACGGGCGGGAAAACCGCTCCGTCTGCTGATAGCCAACGCGTGGCGGTTCAGTCTCCGAAATCGCCCTGCGGTGGCGCAGTCCCCAAAAAGCTGTCAGAGCCGTACCTATAAAGCTTCGCAGAGAAGGAACCGCCGCGGCCTTCGCCGCAAAGATCCTCGTTCCCGAGCGGGCGTTGCTCGGATGCTGCGGTAGCCCTTCGCCGCAAATATCCTCATTCCTGAGCGGGCATTGCTCGGATGCTGCGGTGGCCCTTCGCCGCAAGATCCTCATCCCCGAGCGGGCATTGCTCGGATGCCGCGGTAGCCCCTCACCGCAAAGACCTCCGTTCCCGAGCGGGCGCTGCTCGGATGCCGTGGTAGCCTTCGCCGTGGGGTTCCGGTCCCTTGTCAAGAGTCTGGAGGCTTAAGGTGGTGGCCCCGGTTGAAACGAGCGCCCCCCCTTTAGCCTCGGGGGCTAGCTGTCGAGGGTTGAATATTCTCCATAGGCGACCATCGCACCCCGGCGGCCCCGAGCATATCCTTGCTCGAGCCTCGTCCCTCAAGAAAGGTCTCCGGGTCGCCCAACCTTGGTGTCCCGTCAACCGCCGTGCTGGCCCCCGAGCATGCTTGCTCGAGGTCCTCGACCTAGCGACCGGTCCGTGAAGGGCCTCGAGCTCAACCAAAAGCGGGCACGACCTCTGAGGGCGCGGCATTAATCGTGTGACGACTTCGAAGGCTGCGCGCTAAAGCTGCGCGACGCGGTCTCCGCGTCGCCATTTGCGCCCTCTCGCACCCGTCGCGTTGCGCCTGCGGGCGTGAGAACGATCGTGCTTACGTCCGGACGATGAGAACGCCCTGTAATAAATGCTTTGTCGCCTGTAATCCCCTATAAATACCTCCTCGCGCGAAGGATTTGGGGTTGGGTTCAATTTCACCTCTCATCTCCACTTGTACGTAGTACTTGTAATCCATCTTCACACATCAGTGCAACCACTGGACGTAGGGCTGTTATCTCCCCTGCGAGAGGCCTGAACCAGATAAAAAAGAGATCCCTTGCTTGTTGTGGTTGTCTTGGCCACCTCGATCCGTAGCTCGGTAGGACCTCGGACGCTATACCCCCCGCGAAAAAGGGGCCCTAGGTTGATCTCTCATTCAACAAGTAAGCTCAGCAGGGGATCGGTTCCCGAATCGTCGACAGGTACCAACGATGACTTTTAATCTCTAAATTGGTTAGGTCCTAATCCCATTCGAGGATATATGGTTTAGGCAAGTTTCTAAGTTATTGTACAACTCTAGAGAAAATTTTGGTAACATATTCCCGCTGTTCTCCAGATACACGTCTCGACAACAGGTCAAGAGAGGTGCGTACCCGTAGAATACCATAGGGAGATGCTACCAAAATCTACTCTAGAGTTGTACAACAGCTCAGGAACTAGCCCGAAGCACATATCCTCGAACTATCCAAAGAACGTGGATAATTCGAGATTGCTTGTTTATAAATATATCATTTCGATCGGCATATTTATAAATAAGCACCCTCGAACGGGAGACGTAGGTTTCGCAGCCTAACTCTAACATTCATCATGTGACAGCAACAATGTAATTCTAGATTAACATGAGAGCACTACAAATTAAGATAATTAAATACATGTGTGGTTGTCAAATAAAGGATGTGAAATCTGATAGGATATACACACTAGCAGTGCAACCTAAACTTTCTTCGCGACATATCGAAATTACATAGTGCAAAATTGAAGGGGATTGAAGGAATGCTCACATTTTGAAGAAAACCACAAATTCTGCAAAATGAGGGGGAAATCTCCTCTAGCTAGGCTTGAAATTTACCCTCTTAGCACCCACCTTTGGGGATTTCAATTTTTCTCACCCAAATATTGCTTCCAACCAGAGAATATGAGTTGTTTTCTCGAGTGGCAGTGGAGAAATCTCCACTAGAAAACAGAGGAGAGTTCAGCCCGAGTGGTATAAGTAACCTAGCAAGGCACATCACAATCGGTTCTTACTTAAGAAGCGATAGTGATGTTCGTGCTCATCAGTATCGTTTCTTACATAAGAACCGATTGTAATGTTAGTGCTAATCACATCACTATCACTTCTTATTTAGAAACCGATAGTGATGAGCACAAGCATCACTATTGCTTCTTAAGTAAGAACCGATTGTGATGTGCATGATCACATCACTATCGCTTCTTATTTAGAAATCGATAGTGATGAGCACGAACATCACTATCGCTTTTTAAGTAAGAACCGATTGTGATGTGCCTGAGCTTTAATTAAAATTTGATGAAACTTGTCATTTTTACTTGCTAAGTTCTTTCACTAGGTGCATATGCCATGATTTGTGAAATCTTGGATTTCTACTTGAGTCCCTATAGCAACTTGGGTGAAGCTATGTTGATCCATTCTTGAGTCCTTCACATGCTCATAAATCTATGTGCTAAAATAAAAAGAAAAATTGATATTTTTTTGTGCAAATTAATCTCAACACTCTACATTCACGAGACTACATCCTATTGCACTTGGGATAAGCTTGGAATGTATTGTGTATGATTAAGACCATTCTTTTAAGAGTCCTTCTTGAGATAGTCGACGATGGCTTGAGTCAATTACACTTAAAAAATACAAATAAAAAATAAGTGAGTAAAGAATGCAAATAATATCAAACATTTGTACCCCACTATATATGAGTGTTGAAGTTCTAAAACAAAAATTTGCATTGAAGATGATTGAGCATGAAGGACCTTTTATGCACATTTAGCTTTTCCAAAGTGTTGACTAGATTGAACTCTAGGACTTCTATTTGATCATTTGTATGGCTTTGTTTCTAGTTTGGAAATTATGCAAATGCAAAAATAGTCTTATTTGTGCTTGCAAGCAAGGATATTACATTTTACACTTGGACGTGTCTTAACTTAGCATAATCTAAACTTAAGTAACTTGGTGTCATACTTTATCTTTGTGGTCACTTGGATAATTTTCAAAACTCTTTAGATGCATTTCATGCATGCATGTTGATAGGGAAGAAAATATCATCTTAATGCCTATATTGTCAAAAGGGGGAGAATTGTCAAAAAGGCATGTGAGAAATGTTAATGCATCTTGGTTTTTATGATCATGGTGAAAAATTGCTAGTTCTTAGGATCATAAGCATATTTGAGCATTTATGAGTTTTCTTGGATCTTTAGAGCTTTTGTGGAAAATCTGTTCCATTGGCTAGAACTAAAATATCTCTTGTCAACTTGGTCATGTTTTTATTTTTCTCTTACTTTGGACCAAATAAGGTTCTGCAATCAAATTACTTCCTTTGCTTTAAAACTCAAATTTGTGCTTTTTTGTGTTGTTTATCAATATACTTATCAAGGGGAAGATTGAAAGATCATGTAGAGGTCTATCCTTGTTAGCGATGAATTATTGACTATGGTTGAGTAGGTTGTGCTCGAGTTTGAGTTTGTTTTGAATTTGATTTTGAATTTGAAGCAATTTGACTTGCTATTAGTTTTGTGTGGCACTACCAGTCTGGGAGAGCGGTAATGCCGGCCCTACGGAGCTACCAGCCTCTTTAGGAGGAAGTTATTTTTTAGGAAGCAATATTTTCCATGAGTTGAGCTGAGCAGCACTATCGACTTCTGAGGAGCAGTAGTGCCACCCAGTGATACTACTGACCCCTAGTAGGCGGTAGTGCTGACCATGACTATGAATTTGAGCACTGAATTTTGAATTTGTGTGAGGATTATTGTATATCATTTTGGACATTGCTATGTGATGGGTTTTCTTGTTTTTGACGGTTGCAGGATGATAGTGCTAGATCATGGTGAGATGGACAATGATCGGGACAAGGCAAGGTGCGCTAGAGGTCTAGACGGTCGAGGATCACTGGAAGATGATCGGTAACGGGGTCGCTGCAAACTTAGAAGATAAAGAATGGATGAGATGCTAACTTAGAGCTACTCAGAATAAGGAGGGCTGTTGGATCGCGATCTAGAGGATAGAGTAGGGGGTCAAGTTAGTGTGCTTTGAGAAGCGTGTAAAGCTCGGTATGTTTGTGGGTTTTGGGTTAGCCCATGTATGAGTGAGTGAGTCAATCTCAGCCCTTGATGGTATTCCTTAGGGTTAAAGGAACTCATTCAAGGGTGGAGGATGACTCAAGAGTAGTATAAATAGAGGGGTTGGGGCAACTCTCCCCTCTTTAAAGGTTTTGAGGTTTTTGTGCTCCTTTGAGCTTTGTCCACTTTATTGTGAGGCTTTGTAAACCTCTCTTCCAAAAATAAAAAGTTTATTTTGTCAATTCTGAATTTACTTTTGGCCTTTACATTTTATCTTAAATTCAACACTTAAATTCTGCAATTTAAATTCTTGCAATTTACATTCTCGCAAGTTGGATTTGCCTCCCCTCCTTCTACTTGCTTTCTTGTGCTGAGGATGTATGATTGATGAATCTATCTCAGATTATAGCCCAATCATCTAGGCAAATCTTCTCTTGAACTTTGCAAGAAATCGATCTTTTTGGCTTGAAAGAGAAGGATTTTATGTGGATAGTGTTCTTGTGTTGTTAAGGACTTGATCTTTGGTGTTCTAGGTTGCTATGACATGTAAAAAACCATCTAGGATCATTTTGATCATCAAGAACCCACGAGCAAGCTTTGAGCTAAGCTTTTGTTTTTGAACCCATTCTTGTGCACTCTTCCTTCAATTTGGAAAAGGTCATAGCTTTGATATTAATCATTTTGATTGATGGTTGGAATAGGTTCCTGATATCCATAGGAATGTGTCTACAAAGTCTCATAGGGTTTGGACCAACCGATTAAAAGATTCATCGATTTTCATTTTGAAGTCATATTTTACTATTCACTACCCTAATTTTACTATAGCGTGGCACTATCGCTACAGTAACCCAGTAGTGCTAGGGTACAGTTCATCTGGTAGTATCGAGGCTGAACTGTGATAGTGCTACCCTGGTTGAAAAACTTTGGAATTGTATTTTCTCGACTTTGCTTTTATGAAGTGACGTTCTTGGTTGGTTCTTTTAGGGAAAGCTATAATTTGTGATCATTCACCTCCCTCTGATTGCCATTCCGATCTTTTATATTAGTCAATCCAAAAGATATGACTATGAACTCATAATGTCCATATAACATTGAAAATATAGTCTTAGGGACATCCTCTGCACAAATCTTCATCTGATGATATCTTGATCATAGATCAATCTTATAGAACACTTCGGCTTCACCTAATTGAACAAACTTATCATTGATCTTGGGAAAAGGATATTCTTGATCATCACATCATTGAGTGAACAATACTCAATATATTCTCATGCTTCCGTCCTTTCTAACAAACAAAACTGACGCTCCCCACAACGATGAACTAGGTCTCACAAAACCTTTCTCTAGTAGTTCTCTAATCTGCTTCTTTAGTTGTACTTACTCATCGGCATGCATCTGACATGGTCTTTTGGCTATCAGGGTAGTACGCAGCACTAACTCAATAACAAACTTAATATCTCGATTTGGCAGCATTCCTAGGAGATCTTAGGAAAAACAACTGGGTACTCTCTGACCTCAGGCACATCTTTCAAACTGA
Source organism: Guadua angustifolia (assembly GCA_036346375.1). NCBI lineage: Eukaryota > Viridiplantae > Streptophyta > Magnoliopsida > Poales > Poaceae > Guadua > Guadua angustifolia. The sequence continues at coordinate 24,829,513 of CM070513.1, forward strand.
CAACTTTCACACTGTTGATCATTAAAGGACTATCATGAACTATAGTGGCTTAAAACTATTTTCTTGCCTTTTGGGCTTTCCACACTACTAGCTGTTTGACCACATTCTAGAACTACCTTATGCTTTGACAACCAATCTATTCTAAGGATAATATCTAGAGTCTGAGTATCCAATATGATGAGGTTCGCCAAAAACTCAATCCCATCAATAAGCAACTTAACTCCTAAACAACCGAGCTTAGATTTGAGTTCTGATTGGGCGATTGGACTAACAAGGCACACTTAAGACTAATAACATCTAAATCATTCTTGTCAACAAAAACTCGAGAAACAAATGAATTGGAAGCTCTAGAATCAAATAAAACTATTGTAGGTATTGTTAACTAAGAACTTACCCAAAATAACATCTAGCACATCCTACGCTCCATCTGCAGTGATGTGGCTGACAAGACCTCTCAAAGTTGCCTATGTTGGTTTCCTCTCGGTGTAGCATTCACCTGAATAGGTGTTCGAAAATTTGACCAGATGCATGGACAAGATGCAGGGGACAATGTCTTGAATATTGCTTAAGACTAAAACCTAGCAAACAGCTGTGGTGCGATTCTCAACCTATGTTAATTCTAACGGCTCCCTTGCTGCGCCATTTTGCACTTACGATTATCATCTAACTCCTTACGCTTATCCTTAAGGACAAGGGCTTTGTTAACCAATTCCTGAAAATTTGGAAAAGTGTGGGTAATCAACCTAATTTGTAATCCAGAATTCAGTGCCTTTAAAAAAAAGACTGCCTTGCTTTGTCAGAGACAATATCTTTAGGTGCATTATGTGTAAGCTGAGTAAACTTATTCAAATACTCGGCCACAGTTGGCCTCCTTATTTAATAGTTTTGTATTCTTCCTTTATGAGATCCATGATTCCTTCCGGCATGGTGCTGATGGAAAGCAGCAATAAACTCATTCAAAGAGATATTTTGTGGGGTTTCATGGGCATCACAGTAATTCTCTCACTATTCAACAGCAATTGCTTTTAAGTAATGAGAAGCATAAAGAACATTCTTATTGCCTTCACATTGAGTGATGAGTAACTTCTTCTCAATAACCCTAAGCCAATCATTGGCCTCCAAAGTTGAAACATTTCTTAAGAAAGTCACTGGATGAGTTTTTTTAAAAAAAAATTTGACAACTTGTAGTAAGAATGAGATCCATTAATAGCCACTGAGGATACATTATTAATGTAACACCCCAGCACCCATGTACCTTGAATGTCACCTTACCATGTCTTTATAATAGTATTTAACCATCATTCACCAAAAAATTTGGCAACATCATGCATGCATTTCTAGACGCTAAACAACAACTACAAGATATTTCCAATAAGGAATGACATTGAACATAATATCAACAAAGATATTTAACCATACTATACCACAATTTCAATAAACACCAATTTTAACATTTAGAAAATATACCAACTACAAGGTATAAAATGAGGAACGACAATATACAATAATGAAGCACATACCCATATTATTTAAACAAGCCACAAACATAACTTAACCAAATAAAATAAATTTTTACAAGTTGTGCATATTAAATTATTCCGAGAATAAGTATGTCAATTTATTCATTAGCTAAGAATGATCCAAAGTGCCAAACAATAGCATAAAAGTGGAATAATGGTATGTATCGTGTCTGTGCTACTCCCCTCCCCAGCATGTCAATCTCAAAGTACCTAAAAACATTAAGTAAACAAGCATAAATCCAAAACTCAGCTAGTATATCATACAACAATATCAACACATAAAAATAAGCTTTGAATAAAATACATCATGTCATATTACCCACACATATAGGAGAACTCATCAATTTAAATATCTTCATTCACTTCATTTATGTAATGCATCATGCTTTATGCTCAAATGCATCTCTTTTTCTCTTTACTTATACCAGTATAGCTAAGTGCACACCCGTCGATTTCATACTCTCATTCTCTTCCATCCTAGTGGAGGGGCCTACAAAGTAGGTCTTACTCCCATCCATCCCATGGAGGGGCCTACAAATAGGCCTCACTCCCATCCATTCTATGGATAGGACTACTTGGTAGGTCTAACACAAGACCACTCCAGAATAGTCATATAATCTTATATGACTTTCTCATTGATCTGGTCAAAACTCTTTTCGCAAATGTTGCAACATCCTATTTTCAATACCTTTTTGCCATATAACAATATTATCAAGCAACCATCCTCACAAGTATACATTATCATCAAACAAGATCTCACACATAAATTTGTCAAAAAGCAACCATAATCACATATAAGAAAACAACAAGGTAGCAAGTTATCAAATTAAATCGCAACTCATCTCAACCCCAATTTCCTTTGTACGATATACTTGCCTCTTTACCATAGGAAGCGAAGTGGCATGAGGCTGAGGCCACTCCTGAAATCATGAAATCACACCTCCTGCAATAAATCATGCACTAACAATACAAGCATCAAACATAGTGACATCATACCTACGCACAACCCTAATTTTGTCTTCTCATTCACCGGGCAGTTTACCCCTTTGCTGTCTCGGCGGTATAAAGAACGTAACTCCTAGTTCAAGAGTCCAAACAAGAAAAACCATATACTTTTTGAAAACTACAGAAGATTACCCATAATTTTCTAGTTATCCAACTTTTTAAATTAATTCATCTAACCTTTCGAATTCAGCCCCAAATACCCTTCTGTCATCTAGCTGGGCAGTAGGCTTCACAATTACATAACTATTTTTATATAACTACAAATATACCAAACCATGATATTTTTGAAATATACATAAAATTATTGAGTTTTTTTCTAGTTTTGAAGATAATTTAATTCAACTGCTTAAAAACCCTAACTACATATTACCATGATTGCTTCCAGCAGCGATAGGTTTCAGGATAGTGACCCTTTCAATAGGCGATAACTTTTAAACCGCCATACCAAAATTTTGTGTTCTTATACTCTAATGAAACTTTAGACAATAATCTACATTTTCCACAACAGCTAGACCCTCTAGAACTAATCATAGGTACCCCAAAACTCGATTTAAATATCAGATCTAGAACTGCCTAAAAACAGAGTCTACCCAAAACAACTCGGTGATAAACTAAACCACACCTACTAGGGACAAATACCATATCTTCACCCTAACACAGCACCAACACCACCAATAACCACCTATAGGTTATACCTTTGCTCGAAGATTCGATGGATGAGTGATGACAATGTTTCCACTCAAATCATGCATTCTAAGCCCCTCCACACGATCTGCCCTAGCACTCCCGTGATCTTTGACACCAGCAAGGGAAACAACTACCGTGGCATGAGGAAGGCTGGTGGCTAGCCCAAAGAAGGAGGGAGGAACAGCTAGGGATGGGAAAGGGAGGGTGGCAGTTATGGGAGAGGAGAGGAGGACTGCAAGAGGGCTACTGCTTGGGAAGGGCAAGAGGCGACTAGGGGCTGGGAGCAGGGGTTGCGGCATGGGGGTGGTGGGAGAAGGGTTGGCTAGGGTTTAGGCAAAGGCCCTCCCCCCATGGGCCAATGACAGCCCAAAATAGCCCAAAACAGATCATGACTTTCTATTATATTATAATTGATAGTAGTTTGACTAGTCATATTCTGCACTTGTTGCATCATTGTATGCCTCAACTGAGTGTGAGTGGCTAGAAATGCTCCAAAGTTATGCATGTCCACCTAAAATGACGGCTTAGGAACTGATTCATCATTGGGATTATCATTGGATCATGTACCACTCATAACTACAAGTTGAGCAACTTCTCACCTTACCTAGTTTATGACACCACCAAGAACTATCGTTAGTAGCAAATCCTGCACTTCCATTTTCATACTTCTTGAGGACATCATTCATGCTCTCACATACGCCTCTTAGGGCCTATTTTTTTGGGTTGGGGGGTTGAAAAGCTGCTTTTGGTTTGCTGGGCTATAAAGCAGCTATAGCTAGCGGCTGTGACTTTTCTTGTTATGCCGTTTGGCAAACTAGCTGCTGTAGCTGTAGCTTTTATAGAGCAACTGAGCGGGGAGGTAGTAACCTAGCAAAGCACAGCAACAGCGAGTGGGGAGATGACGTGGAGGCGGGCGAGGTAGGGTGGTGGAGGTCGGGGAGGCGGAGTGAGTGAGATGGGAGGTGGTCAAGCGAAGCCACAGTTGAAAAGCTCCTCCCCAGTGGCTATAGCTATTGGGGGGTGCTTCTGTTATGGCTTAGCTTCCCAACTGTTTGCAGCCATGCTATTTGGAGGAGCTTTTTGCCCAAAGCTGAAGCATAACTGAAGCACAATCCCCCAAACAACCCCTTAATACTAGATAGCAAATTGATGAAGGATGGTCAAAATGGAGGTATGAGACATCATTGCTAAAATGATACAACACTATCTCTCTATTTGAGTCGATTTCCAACTTTTCAGGAAAAGCCGATAGTGATATATGATTTGACGTGGGTGAGAAATATGGTGCAAACATCGATAGTGATAAGCCGATAGTGATGACAATTATCATTAGTATTGATTCTGAGTTCTGAACTCAGAACCGATAGTGATCACTATTGGTTCTGAGGTTGGAACCGATCATGATAGTGCATGACCCCTCGGGTTCTCTTCCTGCGCTTAACTTCTCAGTTTCTCCTCCTGATTCATTCACATACCAAAAGCCGAGGCATTCACCTCGCGCTTGACCTCTCAGCTTTCTCTTCATTCTATAAAAAAGGAGTTTACTCCTCTCTAGCTGCATCGCCCCTCCGCCTCCCCTCGCATGTGTCGCTCATCTGCCTCCCCAAGTATGTCGCTGTCATCTCCTCCCCCAAGCACTTCATCGCCACCTCCCCGAGCACGTCGCCTTTGTCTCCTCCCCTAAGCTCGTCATCACCTCCCCTTCCCCGAGCACGTCGTTGCCTCCTCTTTGAGCACGTCATCGTCGCCTCCTCCCTTGAGCACATCGTCACCTCCTCCTCCTTGAGCAATGTTAGCTACACTGACTTTTTAGTTGATGCTTTGTGAGTATAATCATCTCGCTGTGATTAATTTCTTAACTATTATTATAAAGGGGCTAGACAATTTACTTGTCTTGGGGACCTTGTATGTGGGGATGTACTGTTCAATGAGGAGTTGTGATGAGGACATCATTTCTTTGGATATACACAACACTCCTCCGTAAGATACTAGGCAAGGACCTACGATGAGGGCACGTGCACGACAGTTGAATTACTAGGTGAGCTCATTTCTAGAAGTTCATAATTTTTCTATTAAGGGTGGATTGGTACCTAAATCTTGTGATGTTATTCTATTCAGGAACCAAGCAGAGGGGAGCATCACTACTACCACAATAAGTCTAGGCTGATCCTACTTCAATGCTAGTTAAATTTGGAAGCACCCTGACAGCTTTGAATTAAAATGATCATAACTTTCACATATGGAGTCCGTTGGAGGTATTCGAGTACTTGATTAAAAGCTTATGATGAAACCTTTCCAATGTTTCTAGCCTCACCTTCAGATTCCTTGTCTACACATCAAAATTATGAAAAAAAGTTCTGTGTCACTTCTTGGGCTGACTTGGGCCTTATAATAATGTTCAGATCCTATTCCAAGTTGTGTGCGCACCCCTATTGGCGCACAATCCTAGGACAGTTTTCCCTTAGCCACCTCCTCTTTATAACCCTTGTGACCACCACTTTTAGTCATTAGTTTTGTTTAGATTGTTTTTTTGTTCAAAAAATATCAGTTGTCTATTTGTGTCGACTAGACCAATTATGACAACTTCAGGCCTCTCTATTATTCAATAAAAATTCATCTTTCACCCTCCAACTCATATAATGCTTATTTCTTTCTTGTAGATTCTCGATTGCTTGCAGGAAAGATCAACTGTGTTGAGCACGGTTGATAACTACAAAGGGTTTTGTGTAGCGATTGCAGAACGGACTTGGTCGCGTTTCCATCAGGTGGTATTAGAGCCACAGTTGCCCATGAGAATTTCAGTACCCTAGTTTAGTCTATTGTTTTTGTCCTAGAGTCTAGAAAAAAACCACGCAAAAAATATTAGGGTTTGATCATCTTCTGTCCAAACCAATTTGTGCTTCGCAATTTATTTTCAGTTTTTGCATTGTTAAATCTTTGATTGCATCATCATGTCGAGTTTCTGGTCATAGTGTCTAGTCCCTTAGAGTTTTGAGTTCTAGTAACCCTCGCCTTCACGCCACTACAACACACACATAATTGAGTCATCGCGCCCAGCAATTCAAATTTTTTTGGACTATTTTCGTCGGTCTAGGCCGACGAAAATAGGACACGTGGCATGACACAGATATTTTTGTCGGCCTAGACTGACGAAAATAGTACATGTGGCGGCGACAAGCTATTTTTGTCGGCTCTGACCGACGGAAATAAGACACGTGGCGGCGACAAGCTATTTTCGTCGGCCCCGGTCGACGGAGATAAGACACATGGCGCCTGCTTTGTATATTCGTCGGCCCGGGCCGACGAAAATACAGCCGGCCCCCTTCAAAAGGCCCAGCCAGTCGAAAGCGTAGCCCGAGCCCCCGAAAATATCTATTTTCGTCGGCTTTAAAAAACTGAGTATTTTTGTCGGTTTGTCGACAAAAATATCTATTTTTGTTGTTTTCCCCTTATTTTTGTCGGTTTTTGGCCGACGAAAATAATGTCGATTCCTGTAGTGATTGATTGAATACAAGGAAACACCCAATATATATAGGAAGAAGAGAGGGGAGTTCAGATTCGTCCACACAAATAAGAGATAGAGTTCTAACCGAATAATGTTAGATTTCTTTATCTCACAACATGTTAATCTTGTCGTACTGCATGTGTTTTTTTGCTTTTACATTAGACATGTTTGGCGTAGTGTATGGGTGCATGTAGCTAGCACGTGTGAGTTGCACGTCAGAAGTCATGGCGCTGGAAGCGCTCCAAGTTTGTTGCTCGTTGTACTGAGCTTTTAGGATGCATGGCATGTAATCAGCAGAGTAGTTGCGTTAATTATTGCTAGGAACAACAAGAAAACATGCGGGTGCCGTAAGTTGCAAGTAATCGCATTGTTCTTCCTGTGCTGTTTCAGCTCTCCGGCAAGTGCACCACCGTGTGTGTGTGTCCACTGTATTAATTTGTGTGTTGTGAGAGAACTCTGGACCAACGTCTTCCTCTTTCATGTCATGACTCATGAGACTCCATGAAGATACTTTCATCCATACCGCAACTGATCTCAGCTTTCAGTGGTGAAACTATCATTGAGGATATATATAAAAATATCTTTTACTCCTGGGAATAGTTACTCCCACCTCTGAAATACCACCTAAACGAACTTAAAATACTTCTTTATCACTTTGGGTACACTTATACACTAATTATAAGATATTCCAATGTGAGCCTCATGAAAAAATTGCAAGAGAGTCCATGATTTTTAGCATTTGAGCCACTTTGGATACACTCATACACTAATCATACAGTTCATTTTCATCGAGATTTCAGAAATTCAGCTGAAATCTCGGCAATTCCGGCCAAAATTTTGGAAATCCCGATTGAAAAAAATGGATTTGAATTTTCCTTTTTCAATTTTGATTGGATTTCATCCGAAATTCGAGATTTCGGATTTCGGCCGACTCCGAGATGCCATCCGAAAACGAAATTTCAAACCTTGAACAAAACACTAGATCAATTTTTAATATTGGCAAATTTGTTCTCGAAACAATTTAACACAAGGTGGGCAAACCGCAGCTTGATGGCATTGTAGAAAATAGCAATACACTACTGCAATGGTCTTGGATGAGTTCTAAGGTGTAATCCATTGATGTTTTGCAGTTCAGTAGCATCATATATTCACTTTTAGAGAATTATCAAGGTAATTCTAAGACTTCAACTATTTTCATTCGCTATGAAGCGTTGCGCATGAAGTCCACAAACAAAAAACTGCATCTCACTTGGATTTATAAGTAAAGCCCCTTCCTAGTTCCTATAAGAAATTGAAAGAATTTTAACTTATGATAGTAGGCTCACACTAGTTAATTGGGGGTGAAAAACGAAGTTGATCAGAAAGGAAAGATTATTTTGGCAAGGTACTGAAAATCATTTTAAATATAAGGGCCTTCAAATTATGAATATTTTTTAAAATGAATTGAAAAATTGTTAATAGCTCTGATGGTAACAAAATGTGGCTCAGAATTATTAGGGAAAAATAATTGCAAGAAAGGTTGAGATATATGCATTTTAAGTATTTCATTTATTTGTGTCCAGATTATGCATTTACTCTGTTTATTTGCACAATTAATTTCAAATGTTGTATTTGCGAAACCGTTGATCAAATTCCTTTTCATCTTCATAATTGAGGTATACCTATACCAGAATGAAGGATAGCCAGAGCTTGATTAATTCCTTTCGTTTCGTCTTGTTTCAAATATTTCATTCAAGGGCGTTCTAATTCGCAAGCAATGAGGATCAATTTTATTTGCTATCCCAGGAATATACTACACATCGATTGAGTGCGAATGATATGATTCTACGAGGTGCGACCTTACTGAGTAGTTTTTGTAGTTCACAGATAACTCATTTTGTTTTGGAGGTTATTCTTAACAATGCCCTTGGTTATTTCACAGGCTAACTATGTTAGACTAAGCTCACAATCTGAAATCGAGTGTGTAGAATAGTTCAAGAGAAAAAGTAAGAAATGTGAAATTTAAGAGATCCCTTTTTCCTGCATCCTGTTTGCCAGGCTACTGAGAGTCCCACAGTTAGGGTCGTTTGCATGCTGTATAATATGCAAGGGACTCCACTGACGAGAAGTAGAAGGCGCTGTGAAATTGATACCTGTTATGCACAAAAACATGGGATAAAAAAAAATCCAAGTTTTCATGCTGGAAGCTTGCTGGGTACAACCTTTGCCAGGCTACTGATAAGAGTAATGGACTGTGCTCATTGTACACTCTAGAAAAAGAAAACGGCAAACCCTTTGCGTGTCACAGGTCTCACATACTACTCAGGAAATATTACAATGTAATTAAATTAAATTAAGCAAAACAGCATTTAAGCGTTTCGATATATTCAGCATGGTATCACTACCGTTTACCCGTCATACTACACGAGGGTGATGTCCTGGAAAAAATGAAAGAACGTGATTTTTCCAGGATCCATGTACAGTAGGCTAGAAGCCTTGATCCATACACAATAAAATGGAAGAGTGGCCTGATGCAGCAGTAATGGATTACTTCGTGTTGTCGTAGAAGCCTTGAGCCCATGACTCAGGAAGCCATGTACCTCACATGTCACAGCCTGATACAAGTGTAAAAACACGCCATTGCCTCGTTCTCCAAGCACCTAGCTTAGTTAGATATTATTTTGACCTGGAAAGGAAGAACTGTCATACTAATTTCAATTACCACAAAATCTTAACATTCTGGGTTCATTAATTTCAATGTCTCACCTTGTCAATCTTTCTGGAGGCAGTATTCATGTTATCTTCTCTCTCAACGCATCTGGTGTGAGCAAGCTAAAATCGGTCATCCAGAACAATACTTGGATACAAAATATGCAAAGCTCAGGTTAAGTCACTTCGAGAAATAGAAACACAAATGAGATTAGCGGGGAACATATGGAACAAGGATTACATGTCAGCTAAAGTCACTTCCATACAAGTAGTATTTTGCATCAAGAGAGGCATATTGCACATGACCATGTAAAAGAAGATGAAGGTGTCAGAACCAGGTGGCAGCCCTTAGCACAAGAGAACAATCACAGCACGCACACAAGAGACACAAGGGTTTGTTTATGAGGTTCAGCAAAGCGTACATCCTCAGGAGCCGAATCAGTGGCTGTCTGTAGTTTTTTTCAGTTAGGGTTATAGGAGGTCGGCGGTATATATTTATGCCGCATTACATTTTTGACTCGGACCTATAGTCCGTACCCATAGTCCCCCCCAACCCACAATATTCGTAACCCCACAAATCAATGTCTCCAACCCGAATCTCTTTGGAGCTTTCACATTGGTGCGTCGTTGTCTATCTCTTGCCAATTGAAAAATTCTACAGATCCCCTAAAGTGGAATTTGGAGGCAGCGTGTGTGAATCCTGAGTCTTCAACTATGTTCCAAATCTACCTACACTGTATCTGATCCTGCAATCTCCAATGACACCTCATTAATTTTGCTTCATTGATTTCTTATCAAAGATAACATCCCTGCTCATCACCACCTTCTTTGATGTCAGATCCCAAAGCTCGTACACTTTAACACCTTCCTTGAAACCCAGAAAAATGCACTTCGTTAATTTTTCATCAAGCTTCAACCTTTCATCAGCCAGTATATGCATATAGGGTGGACAACCCAAAATTCTTAGATTAGTAAACTAAATTGAATTACCAATTCATTCCTCCTCTACAACCTTACCACCCAAAGATGCCTATGGTGATCTGTTTATCAGATAGCATGCCATGTACATAGCCTCTTCCCAGAAACATTTAGGAAGCCTTGCATTGAACCTCAAACCTTACTCGTTCACAGATACTCCTGTTCATCCTTTCCGCCACACCATTTACTGTGGTGTTTTGTGCAGTACAAAATGCCACTAAATACCATGCTCCTCAAAATATCTCTGAAACTGTGAATCAGTATATTCAGTACCATTATCAGATCTCAGAAACTTTACCTTCCTTCCTGTTTGGTTCTCCACCTCAGCTTTCTACACCTTGAACTTAGCAAACAATTTAGAGTTGTACTACATGAAATACACTCACACCATGCAGGAACAATCATCAATAAAAGTAACGAAATACTAAGCTCTACCTATTGATGGTTTTCTAGTAGGCCCCCCACACATTGGGAGTGTACATAATCAATTATTTCTTATGTTTCATGTTTGCCACTCGAGAAGCTAACCTTAGACCGTTTTCCAAGAACATGAAACTTACGAAAACCTAACAACTAATGCAATTCCTGTCAATAGGTTTCTCTTATGCAATTCCGCCATCCCACTAATACTAAGATAGCCCAATCGCATATGCCAAAGTTTTGCCATATCACTATGTGACTCCACTGAACTGACTACACTTACAACAATGCCACCTAGCAATATGTAAATATTTCCAATAGTTCTCCTACCCTTCATCACGGTTAATGCACCCTTGCAAATTTTCATGGTTTCCTTATCGTTATCAGCTTTATAAGTCCGCTATCATGTAAGGAGTAGAGAGATTAGATACTATTTTAACCCTAGTATGTGCCTAACATCACGCATGGTTCTAATAATACCATCATACATCTTAATTTCAACTTCACCTATCCCGGCAATACTATGGCATGTATCATCACCATGATAAACAGAACCAAAATTATGGGCCTGTATGAAGTGAACCACTCCCTTTAGGCATGATGTGATACAAGTATCTTGAATCAAGAATCCATGCATCTGGCAGCCAACTGTTTGAAACTAAGAGAACATCTGCATCGTTGATGTCTGAGTCATCTCTCCTAGCCACATTCATAGTCTTCTCATCACGCTTCCTACCATTCTATTCTTTCAATTTTGGACAATCTCTCTTCATATGTCCCATCTCCTTGTGTTTGTAGCACTTGATATTCTATCTGTTCCTTGACTTTTTCTAAATATCTCCTTGTCTTGCTTCCTTCTACTATCACCCTTCATGTACAAGTTGTCACCTTGAGAGCACTCCCCTGTGTTCTGCCTCCATTGATTATGCGCCAACAGAGCCGTGGTAATCTCATCAACCTTGACAGTATCTTTCTTGTATGTTGGTGACCAAGCATCCACTGGAAGGCAGCATTGAACACAACAGAATAATCGCCTTGTCCTCATCTGCGATTTCACCTCTAGATGCCCTAGATCAGTGATCACCTGATTGAAGACATTCACATGCTGTGCAAGATCAGAACCCTCCTGCATCTTTAGATCGTACAACCTCTGTTTCATATACAACTTGCTCGCTGGGATTTGGACATAAACTGAGTCTGCAACTTGTCCCAGATTTATTTCGGCGAGGTCATATCCATAACATGATACATACTTGATCCAAAAGAAAGCCATATGATCACAGTTGTCTTCTCCTTCAATTCCTCCCAATCGCCATCCTCCATCGTCTTCGGCTTTGCTTCGCGCAGCCCCTTGGAACATCCTTGCTGCGCTAACAGATCCCTCATCCTCATTTGCCACAATCCAAAGTTTCCGACGAATTTCACCACTTCGATCCTAGCACCTGATGTCACCATGTCAACCTTGCTCTGATACCAGGTGTTGGAACCAACGACAGCCCTTAGCGCGAGAGAACAATCACCACAAACACACAAGAGACACAAGGATTTGTTTAAAAGGTTTGGCAAAGCCTACGTCCTTGGGAGCAAAATTGAGCAGCTCTGTCCGTATGAAGAGTATTTTTTTCCGATTAAAGTTACTAGAGGTCAGTGGTGTATGTTTATACCCCAGTTACATGTTCAACACAGACCCTAGTCCATACTCATAGTCCCCCCAGCCCACAATATTTCGTAACCCTACACAACTGCGTCTCCAACACCAGAAGGGCTGTGTCTGGAAAGTGACATTTCTTTCACCTTGTCGCATATGAGCCATAAACAACAGAAGGCATATTGTTTTCTTGCTGTTTTTATTTCAGAATGCCATGCCTACACATGTTATGCATGACTAAATCACCTTACACCCACTATTTCAAGTCCAAGTGTTACTAGATGCACTTCATACATTATAGACATTGAAGGAACATACAAGACAATGGAAGATGTAGAGGCAGGGAAGAAAACCAAGCAACCAATATTTGTAGAAGTACGAGACTTAATCTCATTCTAGTCTAACAGATGGATCACTTTCCTAACTAAATGCCCCACTGCTTTATGCTTCTTAAATATACTGATTACTTGAAGTAGCTATGCCTTACTTTTCTTTCCTCTCCCAACTACAAATCAACATATATAATGTATTATGATACTTCGTTGACCAAAACATTTTATGGAAAATATGAAACTTCCCATAAAACATGAGTTAACATATCAAAATATTTAAACATGTAAATGCAAAGAATCATACTTATTTTTTCTTGCATAAGAGTGGCATAATCCATGCTGTTGTCTCTCCAGATATATGGAAGAACACTTTGATACATATATAGTGTTGGACGGACTCCAGCATCCTCCATCCAATGCAAAACCTATATGTGCCAAAAAAGCAAAGAAAAAGAGGAATTAAGTTTTATGCCCATAAATTATCAAGCATCTTTTTTTTCCTTTTATACAAACTGCCACTCAAATACCTATCTACTACTAGCACTTTATTGCTGGCATTCTAGTATTTGGAGCCAGAATGGCGATTCAGCATAAGTTTCAATATAATGCCAAATCGCTGATTTTCCACAATTCAAATTGTCCCAACAGGACATGAATGGTGCAGGTTCTACAATAAAGAGCAACACAACAAAGGTCAAAACGGAAAAAATGTTCAGGATCTTTTTCCGGAACAAATATGGTAGATCTGCAATATACCATCATGTTACCAGACTACAGCTATTGCAAATTGTGTCTACCAAATATAGATGTCAATTCTCATTCATGTGTGACAATACAATTGCCTTGTGAAAGCTCTTGTACCTCAATATACTTTCTCCATTTCCCAACAGCTAAGAGATTTCTCAAAAGAACCGTATAAGTAGACAGTCCAACAGTAGAGCATGAAGCTACCATCTTGTAAAACAGCTGCATGAGAGAAAATTATAATAAATAATCTTAGTTCCATCTTTCAAAGAACTTAAGGAAAAACATAAGCTAGAATTGAACATCCAACAATATAAGCACCATTACTGAAATTATTTTTTCCCCAAGTGCAGTGAACAGATCTGTGATTACATGGTTCCTCAAATACCAATGTATTTTCATGAAACAAAAGGTGACAATTTCAAAACTACTCAAGATGCTATTATTCTTAATGATAAAACAACTTTATTTTGGCTGGGAACAGCAGGAATATAGGTGATATACGGAAGCACAGAATTATATCTTGCTAATGCACATTGGTGCTTGGGCCTTCAAACATTCAAGAAAACTATTCAGTACCACAGAATGAAGATTGATATATGGACTAAGCAAGTCATCATACAAGAAGTAGTCGATTCCTCTGAAATGAGAAGCCTCTCTCTAAATTGATCATTCTATGGACAAGAATATTAAATGATTCTGTGTTTGAGGAAAAACATTGCAACGTGCCATTGCCATAAATACCAAGTATGTACTTTAGTTTCATATAACAGAACAAATAGATGGTCCAGTTATGAAAACAAATAATGAAATAATACTGAAGTATTTATATCCATCGCATCACAGAAGTTGGAAATAACAAAAAAAGTTCTGAAATGATAGCTATATTATGGAAACCAATTATACCTTCATCATGCTCTCTGTCTTCCCACATTTTCCAAGAAAATTTAAAAGATAGTTTAGCATCCCAACTGAAATGGATGAGAGCGAGGAATCCAAATGTTCAATTATTTCACTTGCGGTTTTCCAGTCCCGTAGCCTGTTATGGAGAATCAAA